>CM045761.1:156300575-156900575 GCA_025200525.1 Camellia lanceoleosa
TCACTGCTCGCTTGTGCCTGCAAAATTCTGCAACCATACTCATTGTGTGATGAAGTGTGCGGGCATTCTTTATTGGAAAGCTCTCGGGAAATACGGTCAATCTTACTGCTGCTTATGATCCTCACAACACAGGCAATAATACTCACATGTAGCTGATAAGATTGTCGAAAGATATATTATGGCCTGGAGTCATAAGAGCTATAGGACAATCACTACATGGCTTGCTTCAGTGTGGCCTGTGTCATCATGAAGGATTTTACTATTAGGGTTCTCAGAAAGAAGATAACTCATTACAGTTTCTCAAAACCATTCCATCTAGTGAATGGATCTTGAGGCACAATGTGGAATACAAAGATTTGTCTGTCAACTATCCCTAAACCATGAACCTGGCCAATATCGGAGACAATCCTATATCTTGGGGCTTCCCAAATCTCCCACTTTTGACAGCGTTTCATCCTCAGGTGTCACGACTTGTGTACCTTTGATTAGGGCATATGATCTCTTATAATTTGGAGACTCAGAAAGATTCAACTACTCCAATACTGTGGGCGTCTCCATCCAGGCTCTTACTAAGATTTATTTCCCTATGTCCAATGTGCTTTGCCTGATCCTTTACCTCTTATCGGTGGTCGTGTTGGTACCACAAACTTGACATTGACATGGAGATCCAATGGCAGGACAAGGGGTACCCCATTTGGAAGGTCATCAAGAAACAAAAATAAGCAAAATTAGGGTCATCGCCTCACTTAAACCCAGAATTGTGGCAGTTTTCTTATGGATTAGTACTTAAATTCTATGTTTAATATTACTCATAAAGTTAAGCTTCCATTTGTGTTTTTGGTTTGGTAGCATTCGAAGTTTCAGGTCAGATTTTGTAATATGACGCTTTTTTTTTTGTAACTACGATTCAATGTTCCCTAGATTGTCTTTTAACTGTCTCAGAATAATATTAGCTGCTAGTTTTTCATACTATTTCATCTCGCTAGTGAAGGTCCGTTGGCTTTATTGAGATGTAACGGTAAGCTCCGATTTGTCATATGTGATCAATGAGCTATTTTTCTTTCTGTAATTTTAGACATTTACTAAACAAAACTGCCCTTCTGTTTTTACATATAGTTTCAATTTCAGATTCCTACTATTGCACATAGACTAGCAAGATCAATACTAAAGAATAACCATGCAAGTTTTAATCATCCACAACTCAGCACATGAATCAGTAATATGCAAGTTATAGAATCATCCAATCCCATGAATTCAAAGGTAATTCTTGCCAATTGAATTTGAAAATTTCCACTCAATACCATGATGGATCGACTCACATGTCATGAATCATTGAAGGCAGGAAATTCAGAACTCCATGTCAGCCATATTAAGGTAGAAAGGCCACAGTTTAAGAGCAAGAATGATGAGGTAACAAAAACAATGCAATTTCCACCAAGATAATAATGTTGGAGGGAAAAAAGCAAATATTATATAACCGAGACAGCCTGATATTCAGTATTCTTATGCCAAAAGAAATCCATGATAATCTACTCAATAAAGTAAAATGTCGGTTTTTGACCCAATATGAAAAGAAGACGTGCAAATAAAGTTGAACAACATCACATTGAACATCATCAGCCATGTCTACAATCTCACCGTACACCAGCCATTATTGCGTAAAGGACAATAATGACATTTTGCCACTCACCATCGAAGAACTTCTCCTTCCTTTCAGTATCCTTCATGAAAATTGTTTTTCTTGTTTTTGCAAATCCTCACTTGTAATGAATACCAATGAATCTAAAGCAGCTGACAAGTGATAGAAATCTCAAATTGATATAGAACATCCTAATTCCTTAGCAGCAATATCTAGAAAATGAATAGGCATTCCAGTTGCAAGTCTTCCATGAGCTTCCCATGTTAGACACTTCTCAATAACTGCTTGCCAATCAATGGTGCCTACATCTAGATATTGGTAAGTGGCATCATGTAAGTGGTTTATGTCCGCTTGTTTAGTACTAGATTTTATTGAACCAGTATGCCAAATATCACGAAGAACTGATGTGCTAAGAGCACGGACATGAGCACTCGGATGAGAAAGGCATTGTATTGTAGCCGGTACGCGACACTGCATGCATTTGTGAAGGTAATTCATATCAGTAAGGTATGCATACTTCAAAGGAATTAAACTAGGCAAAAATAGAAAATCCTTGTATTTGGAATCTTTTTATGCCTATATGCCACTATTAAGCGACATGAGAGCGCAAATTTCAACACAATAAAGTACGCGTATGATCTCTTTTATGCCTTCCTTGACATTACATGAGATTCAACATCTCCACTAAGGGGGTTTAAGTAATTACCTTTAACAGGTTTGAAAGGCAATCTGCAACTGCCAATCCTGATTTGCCCCACTCAAGAACTGGTTGAATTGCTCTAGCTGTTGCTTCAAGGAGCTACACATTTATTGTTTTACAGTATTAGTTAATACATCGTCAAGGCATGGGATGATACATAGTTTCATATCGTGCTAACCATTTTCAAGGGATGGACATAAAAGAACTCAAAATGCCAGTGAACACTTAAAAACAGTGTGATGGTTTAAAACAAATTTTAAAATCGAAGGTTAGAGGATTTGAAAGAGGATAGTGTATTTGACTAGTAAATTGCGAGATGTTACCTCCAGCTGTAGTAAAGTGCATGCTTCTCCATCGACAAGCATCCCATCCGTGTACATGAAGAAGATCTGAAGCACTAGCCAAAATTACTAATGACTCTGGGCTGTCATGGTTTCTCATTAGCTCCACAATCAGTTTCACAATTCGCTGGTTGATTCTCCACATCTTTTGACCTTGATCGTCGTCTTTAGCAATCCAAGACTGCAATTCCCTATCCGCCTGATGAGCACATGAGAGAAATAAAGTAACTAAACAAATGAAATTATTAAAATTAAGGACAAAATTCACTTTACCCCTTGTTTAGGCTTGGAGCACTTTACGCCCCTATGGTTTAAAAATAGGCAGACAACCTCCATGTGGTTTTTGACTAAATTGCAACTATTACAATTTCTGTCCAAACTAACGGAAAATGTTATACACGCGCGGATTTTGAGAGTGGCCTTTTTTTAATTAATGTAAAATTAAAATTAAAAAAGACTTTTCTACCCTCATCATCATCATCATCATCATCAATTTCCAAAGTCTACCCTCATCTTCATCATCAATTTCCAAATCTGTAAACCTCTACCCAACCATCCTCTTCCCTCACCTTGACCAGCCACCCTTTTTCCCTCCCTCCCAAACCAGCGCCGTCACCTCCTCTCCCATCCTCAACTGTCGCCGTTGCTGAATCTCCCATCCCTGACCAGCATCTCTGATACCATCGTTGCCTCTTCTGTAAATTCCAACCAGCATCGTCACCATCTCTTCCTTCTTGGACCACCGTTGCTGCCTCCTTTCAGTCTGGACCATCATTGCCACTGCCTTCTTCAGTCGCCTACCAGCGTCACCAGTCTCTTCTGTAAATTCTGACCATCATACCACAGTCGCTGCTGTTGCTTTTTCTATTTCTAAGCACGTTCGTCATTCTCACAGAAACAGAAATCAACCATAATTTCCATTGCAAGACTTTCAATTCATCACCGCAAAAGCAATTGATATACGTATGTATATGTATAGTATACACTTCCTCTGAAATATACATATATATAATACATAAACGGTCAGTTCCTTTGGAAGATATAGTGTGATCTACTAAATTAGAAATTTAGGCATAATTTGTGATTTAATTAAATTAATGCTATTTAAATTAGAAATTATGCATATAATGTGATTTATAATAAATAATTAGAGATTTAGCGATAATTTGTGATTTAATTAAATTAATGTTATTTAAATTAGAAATTATGTTTATAATGTGATTTATAATAAATAACTATAGATTTAGGGATAAGTAGATATTTAATTTAGTTAATGTTAGTTAAATATAGGAAAGAAATTTGTATAATAAAAAAAAGAGCCAAAGAAAATAACAAAACTAAAAAAACAAGCCAAAAGAATAGAAGGGTATTAAGGTCATTTCATTTTTACCGTTAACAGAATTAGAATTGCAATTTAGTCCAAAACCACAAGGGGATTCTCAGCATATATTTGAACCTTAGGGGTAAAGTGTTCCAAGTCTAAACCACAAGAGAGTAAAGTAAATTTAACCCTAAAATTAAATTATACAAATATTTGAGGTTGCTAATAGAACAGTTGCTAGGTGGTACCTCCGCCAAAATTAGGCCATGAAAAGCAACAGTTGATTTTTAGCCCTTTTTGTAATATAGTAAAGGTAATATAATGGATCGGTTTTGACGAAGGTTGGTGGTGGCTAAATGTGGCATCGAGTGGGGGGATTGGTGTTCTAGGGAAGTTGAGTTCTCATGGGAGCGGTTTGTGGAAGGGTATTTGGCTTGGGAGGGGGGAGTTTTGGAGGTGGATTAGTTTCAATGTTGGCTGTGGGCCTCGGGTGAGGTTTTGGACGGATTGGTGGTGTGGTGAGTAGAGTTTGGTTGGCTGGCTGGTTTCCATTGGTGTTCCAGATTGCAGATCGTCAGGATGTGGAAGTTGCTTCTTACTTGTCCATTGTGGATGGTACGATGGTATGGGATGTAAAGCTTCGTCAATCAATGTTTGATTGGGAGGTTGACCAGTTGGTAGACCTGTTGGCAGAGTTGTATGGTTTGAGGTTGAGGTTGAGGTCGAGGTGCAAGGGGGCTAAAGGGGTGTTTTTTGTATCTTCGTTTTATCGATATAGTTGGTGGCCGGGGATGTTTCTTTCCCTTGGCGGGGGGTTTGGGTTTCTGGGTTGCTATCTAAAGTGGCTTTCTTTTTTTGTTTGGTCGGCCGTGCATGGTCGGATTTTGACATCGGATAATTTGATGTATCGTGGGCATGTTTTGGCCAATTGGTGTTGTTTGTATTGTCAGGATGCAGTGCCACACCTTCTTCTTCATTGTCCAATGACGTCTCCATTATGGGGGTTGATTTTTGTGTTTTCAATTTGGTTTGGGTGCAGCAAGGGACGGTGAGGGAGGTGTTGGCGAGTTGAAGAGGGGGTAGGGTTGGGAAGAGATGTCGGAAGGCTTAGTTGTTGGCTCATTTATGGTTAATGTGGTTGGTGTGGTTGGAATGGAATCGTTGGACGTTTGAGGGTTTAGCAGTTTCAGTTCCTTGTCTGAAAAACAAGTGGTAGGTTGTTTTACATAGATGGGTGTTAGGAACTATGGATCCGGATGTATTTGCTTTTTTGGATTCATTGAGTCTTTGTTTCCTCATCGATTGTAATTATTGGATATTTGTTGATGCTTTTTTAATAATATTGTTCTTATTTATCAAAAAATAAAAATAAAATATAGGTAGTTTAAACTATTTAATGCCTTTCTGTGTCCACCAAAATCACAAAAAGGTGTCACCATTATTCAAGTACATAAGTTGTAAGCCGAACAAAATTTGGACCTGAAGAACAACAGCTGTTGCAGCTTTTGTTGGTGATGCTGATACGACATTGCATAGTGCATCAACCACCTGTACATTTACATTAGATAGTCAACTCTGAGCACATTTTATGTAAAGAACATACTGATTTAACAAAAATTTACTCCATTACCCACATGCAAATGCCACACAGATAAATGCAATGACTTGTAAAAGAGAAGTGAGAACATAATCAAAGAAATATTGCAGGATAAGAAATCTTAAAAGAAATATTGCAGGATAAGAAATCTTAAACTAGTTATCAATCATGAAAATTCAACTCTGTCATAAAACATACATGCATTGAAGCAGTTGTAGTATTCAACCCACGTAACTGATGAGTCACTGACAACCATATAAAGAAGTGTGCCTAATCAGCTTGGTTTGCCCTTGAAGTTAAAAAATACAAAAGTTCCAACAATTCAATAATTTTCTATGTTTTTTTAATCTTCCATGGGATGGTACTACCAATATACATGCCAAAGAAACCATTGCTTGATGATTTGAATATAAAGCATAGGTATGAAAAAATGAACTACTCTTAGATAGCACTAATAAAATCAAAAAAGAGAAAATAAATAATCACATAAGAAAATATTAAAAAAATCACATATATATGTACCGGTCCGACTTTTGAAGCTTCAAAAATAGATTTTGAGGTGAAGGGCAGGCCTGGCGTAGCGGTAAAGCTACCCCTTGGTAACCTAGTGGTCAAGGGTTCGAGTTGCAGAAACAACCTCTCCGCTTGCGGAGGTAAGGCTGCGGACATCAACCCTTCCTCAGACCCCACTTAAGCGGGAGCTTCGTGCACTGGGTACACCCAGAAATAGATTTTGAGGTGTACAAATAACAATGAAAATGCAAGAAATAAAGCTTCTTTCCATCTTTAATATTTTAAAGATAGAATTAAGAAAGCCGCATTGCCCTTGAATTTCCAAATTTGTAATGTGCTTTTTCATACAAATATGATCTTTTCCAGACAAATATGATCTTTTCTAGATAAATGTTTAAAAAAATTTAGTGATTTGAATGTGAAATGATCTAAAAGGAGATATTGCATGAGATTTGAAATATCACATATTACCTGCCTCCATCCTTGCTGAGCAGAAGTGCCTTCTGCACTGGGTTGTGTTTCAGGGGCTGCAATCAATTTATGCCAGAGCAATGAAACAACTGAGAAACACAGTTCTTGCTTCTCTACCAGTACTGATCTCAGAAGAACTTGTGCACTGCAATTAAATCCTATATGCCTATCCATTGTGAGAAAGTTGGCCAAATCCGATGCATCTAATGGAAAGCTTGCAATTCCTTTTCCTGTGAGATTTCCCGTGCCTGCAGTTGAATGAGAAGCTTTCTCACTCTTTGATGAAGTTTTTGAATCTGCCAAATTATCACACTGCAGGAGAGATGGCTGCACTGATTCAGTGCAGCTAGAATTTGCACATTTATTTTGTTTTCTGCCATCATGACCCATTGGGCTATCTTTCCAAACTGGTCCTTGTATCAAATGTGCTTCGAGTGGTTCTGCCTTGTTAACTATAGATGCAACAGCCTTGCTGTGAATATCTATGAGATTGTATAGTGAAGATGCCCTGGAGTGAATTTCATTATCCCACTTGCACCGCATCAAGACAGATAGAGCATGCATGCAAGCCTTTGATCGTCTGAATAATTCAGATATATGAGCTGCAACCATTGCAGCAGCAACTATCTCATTGGAACTGTAACTCCATGAGGTGCCGACTGAAGATGGTTTCAGCGAAAAAAGTGCCTCTAAAATTGCCAATAGTCTGTGAGTATGCCAAACTGCAGAGTCAATACTATTCCCGAGCTCATTAGGAGAACCATTTATCATTGCAGGCTTCGATACATCTGAATGATTATTCCCTCCTGAAATCAAAGGGAACAACTGAAGTTCACAGGCAAGAGCACAGACAGCTGCTAGAACATAAGAATCAAATGCAGCTACAGGGCCCTGTTTCTTTGTTTTCCTAGTTCTCATTTCTCTCTGGTTCTCAGGTGTCACTTGCAAGTCCTTGCTGATTTCATCAGGAGGATGATTATCTTCACCACTTGGCCTTTTGCTCCCATTGGGTTGTTGAGCTTCATGACTGACACACACTGTTAACACAACAAAAAGTAAGCGTGAAGCAAGCTCTACAGAGGCGCACGATTCCAAAAATAGTGAGTGGACCATTGTGCGAAGCTCTGCAACAACAAGATTTTTGAGGCAGACCCAACACCAAAAAAGATACCTCGCTTTCCTGATTTCTTCTCTGGAGGACTTAGGTGGAAATGTTCTTTGAAGAATCACTTCAACTGTAGCTACAAAAATTTTCATGAGACATGCTTCGGATGGACTTCCACGAGGAAGATACTCCAGGACTTTAAGGAGAGGTATGTACAAATTCCATGATAGAATGGGAGGTTGCAAGGGGGTTGCAACGATAATTTCAGGAAGGTCAACAGCTGAGGAACTTAATGGAATCAGACCATAAGCAGCTTCCCATATGGTACATATTCTCCATTCAACCTCAGGCCCATGGGCACATAGCATTGATGCAATCCCTTGGGCAGTGGCTTCAATGGTTGCTTCAGCTCCAGGCACATCTTACTGGTTACAAATAAATAAATTAATTTGTACAGAAGGTAGTTAAATTCAGGAAGCAAATCTTCATACAAAGGAACCCAAATTCAAAGGCATCACCAGAGACCATGCTCTTTCATAACTGGAAGCATTCAATCGAAAAAATAAAACTGAAACAACAATTCCTGCCCACTACCTGTTTCCTGTAGGATGAAATATAACCACCCTGAGGTTCATGCTGAAGTTCAACTCCTTCAACTTGCCCCAGTGGAGGAAAAAGCAATGCAGGTTGTGAAAGTATGCGAAAAAGCAATGCAGCCGCAGCATCTGCAGCAATCCCTGCTCTCATTGACATTGCAGTCCCAATTGCACGCAGGAAATGCAAATGCATCCAATTCATGGAAGCTACATCAGCAATAAAATGATTGAGTCATGCATTTGGTAGAAATAACTCGACAAGCTGATCAATTCCCTCCATAAGAAAAGCTGGTCAGTATCTAAGCCTATTTTGATCTACTTCGCTGACAAGATATGACCTCAAACTAGTAATCGAGCATTGCATGCTGTAGTAAATAACTCCATCATGGACTGCATATTTTATATCATAATGTTGTACACAATGTTTCTATGTTTGCATAATTTTTATGAGGACGCCTCTCCAAGGCTTTCCATAAGAATGCTAGATGAAGGTTCATGATGGATTATAATCCTGACCAGATCAGTTCTCATGTATGATATTTTGGGGAAGATGAATCCTTAGATTCTTTGGAATGATTAGTGTAAGCCCTAGTCGTGCCTCCTGTATAGCCCACCTCTTATATTTAGTACTTTAACTAAAAAAATCCAAAATGTGTCATGCATTAGTGCTCTCCATAATAAAGATTAACATGTCTCTATTGTATGAAGTAAGAGCTAACCTTTCATTAGAATGAATCTAAGCAATTTTTAAGTTCCAAATATCCTCTGTTATTTCTTCTATTTTTTATTTTTTCTTTTTGATTGATTATGCATGTCCTTTGCTAATTCATCAGAAAGACACCTATAATCTCACGTTCTTTTGAATGTAAAAGCCATACTGATTATTGAGGCTCGTGAAGAAATTAATATTCAAGAGATGATTTGAACAAACAAACAAATAAGGATTGGAGCCTCTACAACATTGAAGTCTGTACAGATGGGGAAAAAAAACTATGTCAATGGGGTCCCAACTATAGATTCTCCAATACTGCAATTCTAGATCCACCCTTCTAAGAAGCTGCTTAATTTTGGTCACAAAAAGCCTAAGATAGGTACCAGTTTTTAGGAAGCCTCTATAAATTTATCAATTGGGCCATTAATCTAAAAACGATAACCCTAAACCCAAATGCACTCATTCTAAGGTCAAGCAAATTTTTTACCAACCGACAAAAAAAAAAAAAAAAAAAAAAAAAATGCATTACCAACCAGGGCTTTTCATATGGTTGCTTTAGTGCATATCATCAATGCTGACGCCCATTACAAGACTTTGGCCTAATCAACATCTACCTACTATGGAAATCCACTAAAAGGTATGGACAAGTAAAATGACAATATAGACAGAAATTCCCTACTAAAAATGAAATTCCAAGCCAACCTGAATAATGTAACACACACAGTTAATTCCGTTCAATTCGATCCTATGGAACGGTCTCAGCCTATGATTTACATAGTTCCCAAAATAACTCAATTCAAAGTAAATAAAGAATATGGAGATATGAATTTCTTTATGATATCGATTGCCATTTGATGGTATGGCATACAGTGTATTTAAATGGGTGAAATCAAGAAGAGTTAACTCACAACTCACCCTCATGCCAGATGCATGATCTTCAGCTGCTCTAAGCAGTTCCACAAGTTGTACAGCAGCATCAAGTGCATCAGGTGCCCAGGATGGAGGCGCTTCTAGAAGTCCAAGAAGAAGTCTTTGTGTGGCACTTGGACTAGCAATTGCATAATAGCTAAGCCAGAACAAAAACAAAGTTCAGAAACACTTTTCAAGTAGTTTCAGTGGACTGTAGTGAAAGGCCCAGAAATGTACCGATGAAATAAACGAGCATATGGCTCAAGAGCAGGTAGCCCTGCTACAAGGTGCTCATCCATAGCTGTTGTTGGAGGAGGAAGCAGAAGTGCAGGAACAGCAGCTGCAGTTAAAGTAGCAGTCTCATAGCAAGCAACTTCCTCATCGCAAACACTTAATATAACACCAGCGCCATTGGCAACAGCCCATCTTGGAGTTGATGGCATGAGCTGGGGGTGCTTCCCTGATCCTCGAGAAGCTAAAAGAAATGCCAAATCAATACCTTTGTTTCTAAGTGATAAATATCATTATCATTTTCGTATTAATAACATAACAAGACATAACTTAATATAAGGTTTATATGAAGTTTGAAGGTT
Organism: Camellia lanceoleosa; assembly: GCA_025200525.1. NCBI lineage: Eukaryota > Viridiplantae > Streptophyta > Magnoliopsida > Ericales > Theaceae > Camellia > Camellia lanceoleosa. Next base: position 156,311,073 of record CM045761.1, read on the forward strand.
ACGGAGTATACAAACAAATTATGAGATCTAAGACAGGTATAGAGAAACTTATGACAGAGCCACTTATAATTGAATTTTTGGTGCGTTTTGGTTATGGAAAGACAGTAGGTTTAGGGTTTTGAGATGTAGAAGGACTCTAGACTAGGGTTAGTAAACTAGATGGGTTTGGAACATACACATAGAACCGCAATACGTACAATCATAGTGCAAATTCCAGAAGAGGAACTCCACTTACTAGTTGAAGGTGGCTTGAGTTCTCCAGCTGCATATTTTCCCATCACCCCTCCACACCTGTTAATGCACGAAAAGTCAATGATGTAAGGGAGCATAGCACCAACTAGTTAAAATATTTCATAAAGAATTAAAATAATTATCAAAATATGTGCTTTTACATTAATTATGTGATGAATTGTTTATACCATATTGGATTCATTATCTAAGACTGTCGTCTACAGTTGTCTACAAATCTAAAACCATTATAGTGCCAAAGCTAATGAAATGCTGCTAAAAGAAAACACGGGACCATAGGTAACCTCCTAGAGGTTCATGCTTCTCCTAATGATATACCACGAAATGAAAACCCATCACTTCATGTGCAGCCCATGCAAGCACAAAAAGGGTGAATGAAGGATTGGAGACAACATGCAAATCCTTGAAAGAAAATGCACACAAGAGGTAGGAAAACTTAGACCATATAAAGAATCAATATCTATGATTTTCAAAAAGAGAAGAGAAGAAGTTCAATCAAGTATGTTCATGTAATCAGTGGCAGAGTGATACCTTATACCTGATTATGTGTGAGTGAGCTAAACTTCTAAAGGGTGTAGGTATCCAAATACCTTTGATTGGCCATATGACCACCAAGGAGTGGACCCCACAACCTCAAGGCATAAGCTTTGCCTAGACAACTGCTCACCCAAGGCGACCCCACTCCAGGACCAAATACCCAGCTGAGCAACCATCTGCTCACCTCAATACCCCCAATTCCTCAAGCAAATCCCCCACTTTACAACCATCTGCTCTCCTCTATACCACTGCTCAACGAGCATATCCCTCACTCCGTGAACATCTACTTGCCTCACTACCATCACTTGGCGACTACCCACTCGGCGCCATGTGCCACACCTCGCCCACTTGGCAGTCACTTCACCGCCAAGGCTCCACCTCCAAAATGGCACACCTACACATTATAGCTTGCCCAGGCCGAGAGTAGGGCCCAGGGACACCCCTCGGGAGTGGGTGCCTCAACTATGGGGGTGCCCAAGCAACCCATAACCCTCCAGGGGATCATCAGGGAGGGACTTGTGGATTGGTGGTTAAAGTTGAGGGATGATCAAAGCTGCTTGACTCACTCCCTCAGGGTAGCCCCTCAAGAAGTGTATCATAGTACCCACTGCAATCTTGTAAGATGTATCGCACCTACTCAGCACAGCCTACAAGAGTGAGTTGGCCTCCATAACCCAACTCTCCTATAAAAAGGGGTCTCCCCCTCCATATACAACAACATTATAAGCAAGCTATTCCATGTGCAGAGAGCTCCCAATACCTTAGAGGCTCTCCTCCCTCACTGGCACCCTACCTCTACTCTAACACTACTTCGCTCTCTCCCTCTCCACCTCTGGTGCTTTCACACCATCTTAGTCTGTACCATGATTCCTGGACAGTCCACGACCAACAACCTCACTTACCATCACCCCCACAAAGGAAACCTATAATAAATGCAACATTATTATGTAATAATAATAATTATGAAGAGCCTAAACTATTAGAAAATAAAGACATCACCAATGATTTCCATCAAGCTAGTAAGATGATAATCGCTCGTTCCAAACTTGCAAATAGCATCATAATCAGGAGTGTAACTATCATTTCTTCAAAATCTACCATAGCCAACAAAATGACATATGAAGCCCTGAATAATGTGTAACTGCACATACTCAGAAAGATAAAGTAGATACTAATGTGTTAACAAGTAGCAAAAACAAGTGCATTGATATACACAGTGATACATTTGCATTGTCTATTCCAAGTGAGCTTCTCTTCCTCTGTGCAGTATGACAAAGCCATTAGATTCTTCACAGAATTTTCATCCTGTGATACAAACATGAATATTGCATGGAATTCAATATGATTGTAACTTGATCCAACTGAAGCTTCAATCTCTAAATTCAAAAGCATGAGGTCGACAAACTATCAATGCCATAATGCAGATTTTTTCTGACCTGAATGGAAACTTCAAGCCACAAAAGAGCCAACACACTCACTTACCAACGGAAGTAGTCACTTCTAATACCCAGAGGTGCAGCCAGCAATATATCAGTAATCCATGGAGATAAAGGCCTAAATGGTTTCCTTTCCTGTTGTACATCCCCATTTGCAGAGTTACTCGTAGCAAGGCTGCCACTGTCACTTCTGTCGGCTTCACTGTGTTGATGATCAACCTTGTAAATTGGACGATTGTAATGAGTCAAAATTCTTAAAATCTCTCCACATGCCAGAGCCCACTGTTCAGAGTACTCATTCTGGAAAATTAACAAAGTAGAATCAACTCTTAATTACCAAATTCAGTTTAGAAAGAAAGAAAAATCATCACCCAGGTATTGTAACAAATAAAAAATAGCCTAAACAAATTTGTGCTGGTGTTCCAATACCTCACTACTTGGGCAGACTAAGGAAATGAAAGAAGCAAATGGAGGAATACTTGGATCATACTCCGTGTACCATCAATGATACGAAATAATAGGAAGAATGACAGCGTGTCCATGCTCCGGGTGATGAAGGACAAAAATTGCTGGTAATTGTACAATTACAAAAAAAAGTTAGTACGCTACCAAAACATTAAAGGAAAAACAGCTTTGACAATCAATTGCTGTAAAGATCAACATGGGTGAGAACTGATACCTAAAACATCGTCAAAAAGGCGTAATTCCTTAGATGGATAACAGTTACGGATCAGCTGTGAAAAATAAGATGGCATCAATTAGCAACATTTCTTATTGGTTTAATCAGCAAACAACATTTACATTTAATAACTATTGGAGATCGAATTAATCGAGTATTCTAGTTTTAAAAATGTCAACAAGAAAAGGCAGTTTAAAAACGAAATGATGATAATAAATGCTATATACGAAAGAAAATAACAATCAAAAACTTTTAACCAAAAAAAATAAAAGAAGGAAAAACACACTCAGATAAGATGGGGGAAAAATAGTACCTCAGCTATGTCTTCGGGAAACTGTTCTGATGTGAACTGACCAAAGTACTCAACATAGGCAGTAATTTGATCCTAGAAATAAGATTCGGAAAGGGAGAAAAAAATAAAAGGAACATTGCCTATTATCAGTAATAATTGGAACTAATAGAAGGTATAAAACCATATAATATAAGAACAAAGATCAACAAGAAAACTTAAGATAATATTACAAAATCATGCAAAGCAAAGACTTGACCGTTTATAATTACCATCAAGGTGTCACTCAATCTATATAAAACAACTTATCAGTGTCAACCTTATCATAAAGAAAAGCTTCATAAATGTGAAGCATAGTGGTTAAGGCTAGGAGTATATTTCCATCGCATAAATTAAAGAAGCATCGAGACAGATAGTTGCATCCTGTCCTTTCTCGAAAATTACATTAATCTCTACGTCATAAACCCATTTTTTCCTAACCCTATATAGTGGTATTTGAAGAAGTAAATAGGGTAAATGGTGACGTCATTTTTTACTTAGTCACCTATGATAGTCTCCTTTTGAGAAGGGAGTCTCCTTACAGGTGTCCAGAATTGAGTTTGAGAAGATTGAAATTAATAAGTGAACACTAAAAACCACATTGCTTATGCAATTAATCAATAGAGGGTATCAACTCCTATATGGACAAACAAACCAAACAGCAAAAATTTGCAAATTTATAATCACTAGGACATCCTCAAATTTCTCTGAAAGTTGCTCTTAAAGTTTGTATGAAAGGCCGACTTCTGAAATAATTAAGTATATTTCTAGCTATACCTATAAATGTGGAACAAATCATTTCCTAGGTGGAATTAGTTGGTCAATACCATGGCATCTCACTAGGAGTCAAGGGTTTGATTCTTGCCACAAGTAAAACTCCCCCTCCCCTAGGCTATGGCCTTGGATGTACCGAAAAAAACAATACTCTGTTCAAAAAACTTCCATCAACCACCATACTCTCCAATGCCATGTGGTCTTCAAGTAACTTTCATCAACCACCATGGTATCATGTCTATAATAGGATATGGTTGTGAAGTGATTTCCCGCATCACCTGAGTACTAAAGTAATATTAAGTGCATAAACGTAAGGAAACCCTCACCTTAAGAGCTAACTTTTGGGGTTGAATTCTACCCAAGACCGTGTAACATGATATCAGAACTGGAGTACTTAGGGATGGATAAGGCGTGTGTCCCTGGCCTGCAGACCGCAAGTGCTGCCGAGTGAGCACGTTAGGCGAGAGGGAGGGTGTGAAGCGTGTTGAATATAGGAATCAAAATATTATGTTTGAATATGGAAATTAGAATAGGAATTTTTTTTATTGTAGGAATCTTGCCTTGTGTATATTGTTCCCTAAATTGTATCATGAATATATTATATATACATGGCCTTTACCTCATTGATTGGTAAGCCAAATAATTCTTTCCATTCTTTTTGGAATCAGAGCCTCTCTAGTTATCTCTCTCTCAACCACCCACCACCCTTTCTTTCTTCTCTCTAGCCTCCGACAACCCTTTCCAGCTCTTTTTCTCCCTCTGGCAGCCTCAGCCCAACCTTTTTTCAGCCTTTGACAGCCTTTCCTAGCCTTCACCTAACCTCCAACAGCCCTTTCCAATTCCTTTTCTCCTTCTGACAGCCTCAACCTAGCATCACCCAGCCCCTCTCCTTCCTTGTCTTCACCTCGGCAGGCCTTCTTTATCCCTATCGAGGCTCTGGTTGTTGCCGACCAGACCTGGTTCTAGTCTTATGTGCTTCGGCTGTCTCTTTAGGCGGTCTATGGCTATTTTTTTCCCTTCTTAGGGTGAGTGGACTGATGTATTAAGCCCCTTTGTCTGCCTTTTATTCTTTTAGGCTACCAGGTTTATTCGGTAGCATCTATTTGGATAAGTCATTGAGTTTTTTCTGACTTCTTATTTTTTCTTGAACTGTGTTGCTATCTTTGTGTGTTTTTCAGCCTCTTTTCTCCCACCATGACTGATCCATCCTTTGCTGATATACCCACCAAGCCTATCCCAATTAGTTCTGATTTTTCTCTTTTCTCATTACACTCTTGTTCATCATATTACGAGTGTGGTGTTGAATAGGAAAAATTTTGCCGCTCCCTCAAACTCTATTTTGGGGGCAAGGGAAAAGCTCATTGGCTTTTATCTTCCACTACCCAGCCTACTACAACAGATCCTACACATGCACAGTGGGATATTGATAATTGTACTATTTTGAGACGGATGTTCAACTCTATGGAAGATCGTATTTATTACATGTTTCTCTATTACAACATAGTTCCTGGTCTACGGCATGCCTTGTCACAGATATATGCTCATGCTCATGCTCATAACGATGCTCGCATCTTTGAGCTTTATCAGGATATTGCTCGTGCTTCCCAGTCTGCCTTGGGTCTTTCTGTGTCAGAATTCTTTGGATACCTTCAAGCCCGTTGGGAAGAATTGGCTCAGTATGAGCCCTTAACTGAGTTACCAACAAATGCTGTCTCTCTTGTGTCCAAATGCCTTGCTCGCCAACACACTTACTAGTTTTTGATGGGTTTAAACTCTGAGTTGAATCCCTTCGAACTCAGATTTTAAACACATCACCCATGCCCTCTCTCTATAAGGCATTTGCCATCATTGATAGTGATGATCATCATAGGCGTCTCGTTCAACCGAATCCTTCTCTTCTGTCTCCAGTTTCATCTGATTAGAAAAGAATGAAAAGAATTATTTGGCTTATCCATGAGTGAGGTAGAGACCATGTATATATATTAGATTAAGTGATACAATTTAGGAAGCGATATAAATAAGGAAACAATACTAAATCGGTGATTGACACAATCGCATGATTATATACATAATACTAAAAATAAAAAGATTCTATGTAATCTAAATTCTATATTCAACACTCCCCTTCAAGCTAGTGTGAAGATATTCAACAATCGCAACTTGTTAATGGATGACTAGAAGAAATTTGGAAAAAAACTAGACGACTAGTTCAAGTAAATGCTACCGAACAAATCTAGCAGTCCACTAAATAAAAAAAGACTAAAAAGTGCTTAATACATCGGCACCACACCCTAGAAAAGGAAAAAAAACAAGGACTGAACTGCTCTAGAAGAGCTGCCGAAGCATCTATGGCTAGGAAACACCCTGGTCGGCAACCAACAAGACCCTGGTCGGTATCAAAGGCCAGAGCTAATGCCAGCAGATAGTTTATGGTCATGCTGGACCGTTGTAAAAACTAGTTGGAACTAATGTCAAGATAGTTTAAGTGGTCATGTCAGACCGTTATAGAGACTAACCGGAATCAATGTCGAGACATGCCGGACCGATGTAGAGAATTGGATATTGAACCAGCAAGCATGGCACACACATAACTTATGATGTGGTGCTGAACGATGATAACAACAGATGACTGATTGCGCCAAGAGACAGCTTATTAGAAAGTGCGCCAGAGGGGCAGCTTAGGTGGTGCGCCAAGGGCGCGACTTGGGTTGTGCGCCAAAGGAGGCAACTTTGGTTGTGCCAGATGGGGCGGCTTAGGTGGTTCACATGGTATATCACCATGCTCACCATGATATAGGAATAATACCCCCCCTCCCTCAAACTCAAATAGATTTGAAAATAGAAACCTATTTGAGGTTGAAATAGAGGGAAAGACAAAATGGAACAGAAACACACGAAAAAATGGATTGCAAGCAAAAAAAATATGATAGAGATATTTGAGATAGGAATAAACTAGCAAATAGAGAAAGAGATCACCATGAAGTGATACTGAAAGAAAATGTGATGAGAATGGGTTGAGGTCCGATGGGCGGCTAAGGCAAGGCTGCCGCCCACCAATGAAGCAAAATTATTAGGTACTTAACCTAGCTTCGATACCAAAAAGAATGAAAAAAATTATTTGGCTTATCCATGAATGAGGTAGAGGCCATGTATATATAATAGATTCATGATACAATTTAGGAACAGATATAAATAAGAAAACAATACTAAATCAGTAATTGATACAATCACAGATTATATACATAATACTAAAAATAAAAAGATTCTATGTACTCTAATTTCCATATTCAACAATCAGATGGCTCTTGCTACAAAGTCTGGTTCCCGAGGTTCTATTGGTCCAGTTACTTGCCATCATTGTGGCGCTTCTAGTCATGTTAAGGCTCGTTGCTTCAAACTTCGCCCTTGTGGTGCTGGAACCCTTCGCATTGCGACTCTAGTGGACTCCATTACTCCTGCTCCTAGGTCTTCTCATCTCCCTAATTTACAGGAATAATACTCATATTGGTCAGCTTCAAGCTCAGCTTAGATCTTTTACTGCCAGCTCTCATGGCCCATCATCTACCACTGCTGCTACCCTTGCAACAAGTACTTCTGCTGCTTTCCATGTTCAGTCTGCTAGTCCCTCATGGACTCTAGATTCTGGGGTTAACGATCATATGACGGGTGAATTTTTCTTTCTTTCTTCGCCAGTCCCTACTATTATTGCCCAATCTGTGTGTCTTGCTGATGGTTCGTTATCATCTATTCGTCATAAGGGTGTAGTGTCTTTATCTCCTATCATTACTTTATCATCTATTTTACATGTTCTAAGTTTTGCATATAATCTCTAATACGTTAGTCGTCTTGCCAAACAATTTAATTGTGTTGTCATCTTCTTACCTTCTTTTTGCCTTTTATAGGACCCGAGTTCGAAGAAGATTTTTGGCAAAAGCTATGAGCATGATGGGTTCTACTACTTTAGGGATCCATCAGACAAGCCTTCCTCTTCTTCATTAGCTAGTTTTCAGACTTCCGTTTTGCCTGCTTCTATGTCTAGTGTTTTTAATATTCAGACTTTATAATTATGACATGCTCGTATGGGTCATGTTAATTTTCAATATTTATGTCAACTTTTTCCTTCATTTAATAAACCTTGCAATGATTCTAAATTTCATTATGTGGTTTGTGAGTTATCTAAGCATACTAGTACTAGCTATATCCCTCATATGACTTGTGCTCCTAGTGCTTTTGATCTTATACATTCTGATGTCTGGGGCCTTTCCCCTGTCACCGCTTTTTCTGATCATAGATATTATGTGACTTTTATTGATGATCATACTAGGTGCACTTGGGTTTATCTACTTCGTCGTAAACCTGACGTATTTTCCATTTTTGTCCAATTTTTACAGATGGTTAAAACTCAATTTCATACAGTTGTTGGGATATCCATTCTGATAATGATGGGAAATATATTTCTAATGCATTTTGTTCGCATCTCAATCAAACCGGTATTCTTCAACAACTTCCTTGTCCTCGGATCCCTGAACAAAATGATGTTGCTGAACACAAAAATCGTCATATTATGTCTGTTGTCTGATGTCTTCTTCGAGGTATGAATGTTCCCAAGTCTTATTGGCATATGGTTGTCCTTACTGCTATTTACCTCATTAATAGGACCCCTAGTCGTGTGTTGCATGGTCTCACTTTGTTTCATATCCTTATGCCCACTACCACTCTGTTTCCACTCTTACCTCGTGTCTTTGGGTGTACCTATTTTGTTCAAAATTGGAATCTCACTCGCACAAAGTTAGATGACAAATCTATTTGTTGTATCTTCTTAGGGTACTCTTTCACGTCCAAAGGGTATAGGTGTTATGACCCTATATCTTGTCACTTTCACCACACTTTGGATGTTAAATTTTGTGAGGATTTTCCTTTCTTTGGTACTAACCCTTCTTTTTAGGCTTCTCCTCCTATTACTTTCATTGTTCGCCTAGTGACCATTTTGGACAAAGTTAAAAATGAGGATGTCCTCCTTTCTTCTCAACCTTCGCCTCCTTCCCCATTGCAAGTATACTTCCGTCGCCCACGCACTCAGCCCCTCCTGTCGCTTTTTCGATCTTTGGGTCAAGTAACTCTTCTCCTTTAGCTCCTCCTCCACCTCCTCGTCGTAACCCACATCAGGATCGGCATCCTCCAAATCATTTGAGTTATTTGAGTAGTACTAATCATCCTCTTTCCAAGTATCTTTCCTATGACAAGGTTTCCCCTTCTTACTGTTCTTTTCTTGGCAAACTTGAGTCGGAGTCCATTTCTCGTTCTGTGTCTGAGGTCTTTCAAAATCCCAAATGAGTAGCGGCTATGCAGACTGAGATGGCGGCCTTAGAATAGAATCACACTTGGAATCTTGTAACTTTACCTCCTGAGGAAAGCACGGTTGATTGCAAATGGGTGTTCACCATAAAGTACCTCGCTGATGGCTTAGTTGACCATTACAAAGCCCGCTTAGTGGCCAAAGGTTTCACACAGATTCCTGGCAATAATTTTGGTGCCACTTTTGCCCCCGTTGCCAAGCTTACTTATGTATGTCTCCTTATCTCTGTTGTAGTATCTTATTCTTGGCCTCTTCATCAGCTTGACGTTAAGAATACATTTCTCCATGAGGGATCTTCTTGAGATGACATGGCTCTTTTACCTGGTTTTCGAGCTGATAAGGAGTATTCGGAAAAAGTGTGCGTTCGTAAATCCTTGTATGGTGCAAAAGCAGTTTCCACGAGCATGGTTTGGTCGCCGGTTCTATTATTATATCTATGGGCTTTGTTCGGTGCCACTCGATCCCACTTGCTTCATTCATCGAAATTCTACAGGTTAGTGTACAGTCTTGTTAGTTTATGTGAATGATATTATTCTCATAGGTGATGACTATGTCGGCATTGGTCAAGTAAAAAAGGACTTTGGCCAAACTTTTGATATTAAGGATCTGGAATATCTCAAATATTTTCTGGGAATTGAGGTGGCTTGCTCAAGGAAGGGGATCTCCTTGTCTTAAAGAAATTACACCCTTGACTTGCTTCATAATATGGGCATGTTAGGGTGTAAACCTGCTTTTACTCCTATGGATCCTAATATCAAACTCACATCAGAGTCTGGTGAGTTGTTGAATGACCCAGGCATGTATTAACGTCTTGTTGGACGCCTCATTTATTTGACCAACACTAGACCTAACTTGACATTTGCAGTTAGTGTTGTAAGTCAGTTCATGCATGCACCTCGTAAAGAGCACCTTGACGCAGTTCATCATATTTTGAGGTATTTGAAAACTTCTCCTGACTTGAAATTGTTCTTTACCGCTGGGCTCCAATCTAGGCTCTCTTGTTTCACCGATGCCGACTATGCAAGATTTAAGATTGATCGGTGTTCCACTTCTAGCTTCTGTACTTTCTATGATGATCATCTTATCTCATGGAAAAGTTAGGAGCAGGCGATTGTTTCTAGGTCTTCTACATAGGCTGAGTAGTGGTCTATTGCACATGGGACATGTGAGATTCTTTGAATTCGCTCTATTCTGGCTGAATTGGGTTTTGAGGAGACTATTCATTCATCTTTATTTTGTAACAACAAATCTGCCATTATGTTATCCCTTGATTTTGTGCTTCATGAGCATACCAAGCATATCGAGATTGACATACATTTCATTTGAAAAAAGGTTCAGACTGGTATTGTGTGTCCATCCTTCGTCTCTTCTTCTTAGCAGTTGGCAGATATATTCACAAAATCTGTGGAACCAACTTTGCTCCAGTCTTCCATTGACAAGCTACGTTTGTTGAATATCTTCACACCAACTTAAGGGGGAGTGCTGAATATAAGAATCAAAATATTATATGTTTGAATATGGAAATTAGAATAGAAATTATTTTGATTGTAGGAATCTTGCCTTGTGCATATTATTTCCTAAATTGTATCATGAATATATTTATATATAGATGGCCTCCACTTCATTGATTGGTAAGTCAAATAATTATTTCCATTCTTTTAAACGAAGCCCCACATCGCCGGAGTACTAAGGTAATATTAAGCATATAAGTGTGAGGGCACCCTCACCTTAAGAGCTAGCTTTTGGGGTTAAGTTCTATCCCAGACCATGTAACAATGGTATCTTGGCCATTTCTGTGTGGCAAACCATGAGGTAATGGAGTATAGGTTTTTGCTTTTGAATGGGTAGTTGGTTAGGGTGTTACCTTCTATTCACTCACTTCATTGTTATCAAGCTTTGCTCCATTACAAGCACAGGTAAACTCTCATGTGTTCACAAGAGATTGCATTATAGGTCCATGCATTGGATATTTATTAAACTGAGAAGTATTATTTTTCACTAGATCCTAGAAAGGTTTTTCGCAAAAGTCATTTTCATATAAATTAACTTTTTCCAAGAAAAACAAACTTAGTGATTGATTCCCTCGTGCAAGTAATCGATCTCTAAAGCAGGAGAAGGTGATCGATCTCTAATCTTCACCATCAATCCCTCTGGCGCATCAATCAATTGCTGACACGAATAAGTCAATTCTTGTGCCAAGGCTTAATTTTGGTTTTCAACCTAGTAGAGAGCAATCAATTGCCAAAACAGGCATTAGGAATGTTTTTATGGAGTGATCTATCGCTCCTTTGTAGGGATCAATAGCCAATAATGATTTTCGTGTAATCTTTTCCTAAACAAGTTTGGTTACCCTCATCCTTGATCCATTTTTAGGGTAACCTAACTGAGATTTAACACAACCGTTTTCATTAAACTCAAAAATTCTGAGATACGTTTTTCATACACGTGAGAGATTTTTCTTTTGAGTGTTTTCTTAGTACATTGAAAAAAATCCTCAACCATTGCATTGCATTGTTCTCACACCCTTATCAGTTGGGTAATCAGAGCCATATGTTTCTTACAATATAACTATACCTAGGCACTCCCACGCTCCTGCTTCGTACAGCTACAGGATACAACCACACTAGCTCCAACTAATAAAAGTTCCATTTCTATACTTCTTTATGATACCTAAAGAATACAACCTATGAAACAATCTCCACGAGCATGGTTTGGTCGCTTCAGTTCTATTATTATATCTATGGGCTTTGTTCAGTGCCACTCCGATCACACTTGTTTCATTCGCCAAAATTCTACAAGTCAATGTGTAGTCTTATTAGTTTATGTGGATGATATTATTCTCACAGGTGATGACTCTGTCGGCATTGGTCAAAGAAAGGAGAACTTGGGCCAAACTTTTGATATTGGCCTTATTTAGGAAAGGCTATTAATTGGCTTTTTAGGCTAAAATAATCAATAAAACAAAATGTCACATCAAACCCATAATCATTTTACTTTTTCTCTCACAAACATCACATCTAACTACAAAAAAATCAAACCACCTTCCCAAACACAATTTTTTGCCTGCTAAAATAGCCAAAAACTAAAATAGCCAACTTCCCAAACAAGGCCATTAAGGATCTGGGATGTCTCAAATATTTTCAGGAAATTGAGGTGGCTCGCTCAAGGGAAAGGATCTCCTTGTCTTAAAAAAAAATACACTCTTGACTTGCTTCATGATATGGGTATGTTAGGGCGTAAACTCAATTCTACTCTTATGGATCCTAATGTCAAAACTCATATCAAAGTCTGGTGAGTGGCTGGATGACCTAGGCATGTCTCAGCGTTTGTTAGACGTCTCATTTAATTGACCAACACTAAACCTAACTTGATATTTACAATTGGTGTTGTGAGTCAGTTCATGCATGCACCTCGTAAAGAGCATGACACAACTAATTTGTTTAGACACATAACCAATAGAAACGAAACAGAAACACACACACACATAAAATAAATAAAAAGCAACTTACACCCAGTAAACAATAAAAGAAATATTGTAATATTTTACCGTCAAATGTTTGTTAATAAATGAATCACCTTTCGTTGTTGTGCATCTTGTGGTGGAGGCCAGAACAACGAGGAGAATTGAAGACTATCGATCCACCTTTCACATGAACTAGCCATATAATATTTTTTGGGTAAGAATAGAGGCAGTAGGTACTCTCACTTCAACCACTACCAATCAAGGATCAGAAGATTGTAATTCAACATTCTCAAGGTCAAACAGAGCACCAACCCAGATCTTTTAATCAATCAATAACTGAGAAGCTTCCAAGTTCATCCGCCTAGAAAATTACAAAGTGCATCTATCACTCGCAAGCAAGATGAACTCAATAATTGCCCTCTGCAAAGTCCTTTGAAACATAATCAAAGATGCAAAATAAAATATCATCAATATTCACTTAAGCCAACTAAAAAATAAAAGATTGGGAAAAAACTATCCAATTCAGAATTAAAAACAAACAAACAAACTATAAGCTAAGCCCAAATTCTCTATAGATATATAAGCAACTTTTTTGGTAAACTAAAATTTCTAGTTACTTCAATCGAAAATCATTTGAAATGAGAGTAAATAAGCCTTGTTAGTGCTTTGATTAATCAAAACGACAAAACTCAACAAAGGAATCGTTATTTGGCAACTATCTATATCTATACTTCTATACTATATATTAAGCAAAATAGGGTTTTTAACCCCAAGCCTTGTGGAAGCTCTAATCTCCCAATCTAAATTTTCTGATTTTTTGATTTTAAAAAAAAAAAAAAAATCTTAGCATTTATTAACTTCTCCCAACTCCCAAGTCTTACCCTCATAATAACACTTTAATGCATTAAGAACAAGCATAAAATAAATCCTTGAAAATCCAACACATATGATTATTATCCCTCATAATAACACTTTAATGCATTAAGAACAAACACAAAAAAAAATTCTTGAAAAGTCCAACACATATGATTATTATGAAAATATTAAACTTTAATATAATATAATAAAAAAAGACATTTAATTCCTTGAAAAGTCCAACACATGTGATTATTATCAAAATATTAAACTTTAATATAATATAAAAAAAAAAAAGACATTTAAAAAAAAATATTTAAAAATCACACTTCACATATATATATATAGAGGTAATTGTAAACACAATCCTTGCATAGCACAGGTGATATGCTAGTTCAAATAACACAAAAACGAATATTCACCAGGTTTATTGAAGAAATTTGTCGATAAACTTAGAAAATCATGAATTGAATTTCTATAACCTCTGTTTAACGATTTATTTTCGTTTCTAGCATTTTCGCCAACAACCAAACAGAACCGACTACGAAATTTCACCATAAAACCATCATATCAAAAAATAGAAAGAAAACAAATATATATATATATATATATATCTGTTTTACTTGCCTGCGAATTATGTCTAGAAGATTTTTCCTTCGTATTTGTTGCGAATTGGTGCGAGTGATTTTAGGTTTTGAGTTCCGACTTCAAATTTGAGCTTTGTACTTTTCTCTTCTTTTTTTCTCTCCTGGCAGAAGTAGCAGATTTTGGTTGGGTGGAGATAGTCTAGAGAGAGAGAAAAAGAGGAGATCTTTAGCTGCTCTCTCTGTCTTCCTCAGATCCGGACGCTTCATACGTGGCAATGATATTTTCCACGCTTAAGAGCATCTCCAATGCAATACTCTCATTAAGAGGATGAAAATAATATTTTTTATTCAAAAAGTAAATATAGAGGAAGTCACTATTCATTTAAACTCCAACCACAATCCTTCATTTCTTCATTTAAACTCTATTCAAAAAGTAATTTTTATTCATTAATAAATATTTAATTTTAAAATTTTTGTAAAATATATTTAATATTATACTCATTTTAAAGGTATGATTTTATACTTTTTAATGATGTCAATTTTATAAAAATTAAATTTATAAATTAAAAGTTATTTGTAATATGATACCAAATATATAAATGAATAGTGTTTTGGAGGATCCTCTATTTTTTCATCCTCCCTCCATATATGGAGGATGAACTCATTCTCCTCCCAAATGGAGATGAATTTGAAGGGTGGGTTGGAGGAGCAAATCCTCCATATTTGAAGATATGGAGGATGGGTTGGAGATGCTCTAAAAACCTTGGATGTATGTCAAATCTATTATCATCATCCTATACAAAAAATAAAAAATAAAAAAAAATTGTATGCGCGTTACATACATACATGTATATAATATGCATGTATGTGGACGCAATTTTAAATAACAACAAAAAAATATTATTTAAAAAAAACATACAAATAATTTGGATTTACTCGATTTAAAATTTCTAGGGATTAAGTGTGGCCTTTTTAAAATTCATGGATTTTTAGAGACAAGAAGCATGAGCAAAGAGATGTCGCAAAATTTACATGTTCAAGAATTTACTAATATTGATCAAAAAGTTGATACTTTAGTGAACTAGCACGATAATTGTTCATCGATGTCGCCCTCCCATGGTTGGTTTAAAATCAACTTTGACAAGTCTATTTTTGCATGAGCATTATCATTCAAGCTCATAAAGGAATGTCATAGTAATCATGTTCAAAAGACCTAGTTAATGCCGACTATGTAGAAGCTCAAGCTCCATATAGAGTAATGAGATTTTGCACAGGATTTGGGTTTGTATGAAACCCAGCTTGAAAGCAATTCTTGATCTATTATTAAAGGGATTCAATAAGAAGAAAAATTACTTTAAGCACTCACATAATTCAAGAGATAAGATAGAAACTCAAGAGTTTTTTATGTTACATTGTCTAGTCCGAATGGTTAAAAGTTTTTATGATCAAAAAAATTATATACCAAGGCCTGGAAGTAGAAGTTTGGACCATCTACGAAGGCCTCACAATCATCTTTGAAAAGAATTGGAAGGACATGGCGATTGAAGTGGACTGTATTGAAATTATAGAGCTCATTCAAAATGAAAACCCACAGACGTGCACCTTCAGAGCACTCATGGAAGACTCAAAATTCTTGCTTGGTCGCACGAGATGCACCTTCAAACATGTATTCCATGAAACAAATAGATGTACAAATGCCCTCGCCAAAATAGGAGCAAAACAAGATGAAGATTTAGTGGTAATGGAAGACAAAAAAACAAAAACAAAAAAAAACAAAAAAAAAGGTCAAATTACACTAACAGTCCTTATAGTTTGGGACTTATATCACTTTGGTTCTTAACTTTTCAATTGTAACACATTTAACCTTGAATTTTAAATCTTGTTTCAAATAAAGACAATTGAAGATACCATTACTCAATTTCAAGCTCAAATTCCTCAATTTGATAAAATATAAACTAATTGACAAAATAATTGTCAAAAAAATATTTTTGAATTTAAAAAATGATTTCTATCCATCAATATAAAATTATGTAAAATTGATAAATTTTTTACATATTTATTTATTTATTTATTACCAAATCAATTTTTATTATGTGTTTGAATGATAATCATATAATGGATGGCTGTTTTTATTTTCATTAAATTAGTTTCTATTTTTTCAAAACTCAAATATGTTGACAACTTTGATATCATTATTAAATCAATCCATTAAATCAAAAAAATTCAAAACTAAAAACATTTTATATATTAATATTTATTACACATTAAAAGCCCGACAACCACACATTTATATGATCATCATCCAAACACGTAATAAAAATTAATTTGATAAAATAAATAAATGCATAAAAGATTTATCAATTTTTCATAATTTTATCTTTGGTGAGTAGAAATAATTTTTAAAAATTCAAAAATATTTTTTTGATATTTATTTTTGTCTAATTAGTTTATATTTTATTAAATTGATGACTTTACCTTTGAAATTGAGTAATGGTATCTTTAATTATCCTTATTTAAAACAAAATTCAAAATTTAAGATCAAATGTGTCATAATTAACAAATTAAAAATTAAAGTGATAGGAAATTTAAATTATAAGAACCGTTAGTATTATCCACTCATTAAAAATAGTGATGGTTAAATGGATTTATTTTTAATTTTGTATAGACACACATAAGGGGCATTTTTGACCTTTTAAAAAAAACCCAAGGTGCCTTCACCTGCATGTATGGTCATCAATAATACACATGCCTATCCTATGCACATCCTTTAATGAACAAAAACGTGGGTCCGCAATGGAAGTCCAGCATGTGGGCAGGAGATCAGGGGCACTTCACTACGAGAAGATATATTCCTAGCACAGGATTTAGCCACGTGTGTGCTAGTCCCAGTTGAGATCCAAATGTGTGTCTAAGGTGTGTTCGGTAACGAGTCAAATAAATAATTTATTCACTTATTTGTGTTATATTATTTTTTATTTTTATAATAAATTAAAAAAATAAATTATACACAAACCACCCCTAAACAGTGTATTGTTACAGAAAATTCTATTTATTTATTTATTGCTTACTTATTTTATTATTATTATTATATGTATAATAAATATTATGCATATAAGGTCTATCATAATTTTAAAATGATAGAATACATCATGTAACATTAAAAGTTACATAAGAAATTGAAAGTTTTAATAAAAATTTTAAGTGATATATGGTAACATTCTAAGCAAAATTATACAGTTTGTAATGTTATATAAATTAGTAAATTTCATTAAAAATATATATATATATATATGTATTTATTGATGTGATATTTATTATATAATTACAGTGAATCATGTTCTAAGTTATAACATTTAATTGTTGAATGACAAATTAATTAATAAAAATATTGTAAAATTTGTTAATTTATTTAATATTTTTCACATGTAGTATTCAATGAGATTCATAGGTTATGAGGTCATATTTGACAATTGATTAAAATAGTAAAAAAGTTAATATAAAATGTCCATTTATTTTTTAAAAAAATTTTGCAAGTATTTTTTTAAAAAGTCAAAAAATTATTAAAAAGATCAACTCACAAACCAACATTGAATAATTGATGATTGATTTTGTGATTGATTTTGATGATAGTAGCAATACTTTGCCCCGTTTGGAAAGTGGATTTGCTTTTTAACTTTTTAACTTTTTTGGCTATTTTAACTTAGGTTAAAAAGCTTGATTTTGGAAAGATTTTTTGACTTTTTTGCTTTTTTGACTTTTTTGTGAGAGAAGAGTGTAATGATTATGAGTTTGATGTGATGTTTTGTTTGATGTGGCTAAAATAGCCTATTTTGTCTTTTGTGACTATTTTACCCACAAACTAAGGGATTGTTTGGGATGACCTAAATAAGTGTACTTTTTGTCTTTTTACGAAAAGATGTACAAAAAAATAGAGAGGTGATGTGATAGAAAAAAAAATAAAAAGATAAATTATTTTTAGATTGCCAAACTTGGCCTAACTCGCCAAACAACACCACATGAATTTGCATTGGAGGTGGTTCTAGAATCATTATAAAATATTGAATAATTTAATCGAATTAAAAAAAAAGAAAGCACATACTTCATTTTTGTTATGTAAATTTACAATAATGGATCCACTTTTAGGCATATATATTTGCCAATGACATTTTTGAGGTAATTTCATTGCCTAATTAGGCCTCGTTTGGGAACAAATTTTTTTAGTAATTTTTTGACTTTTTAACTAAAATGTGATGTAAAAAAAATTAGTATGTTTAAATAATTTTTTGACTTTTTACGAAAAAAATGTGCAAAAAATAGAGAGAAAAGGAAATTTTTGACTTTTTGATACAAGTTGTTAGTTTTTTTAATTTTTTAATAACTTTTTGACTTTTTAGCTAAACCGATCCCTTCCCAAACAAGGCCTTAGTACCAAAAAGAAAGAAAGTAAAGAATAATCAATATATCTGTACTATATATTAAGCAAAAGGGGATTTTTAACCCCAAGGCTTGTGGAAGCTTCAATATGCCAATCCTAATTTTCTAATTTTTTGTTTTTAAAAAAAAAGAAAATTAACCTCTCAACCCACAAGACTTTTTGACTTCTCTCATAATTACTGTAGTACCTTTTTCAAAACAAATAATTTAGTTTAAAAAAAAAAGAAAATTAACATCAGCATTTATTAATTTTTCTCAAACCACAAGACTTTTTGACTTCTCTCATAATTACTGCAGTATCTTTTCCAAAACAAATAATTTGTATATTAAATTTTTTTTAAAACAAATATAAATATCTATATCTATATCTATCTATTTATTAAAAAAATTAAAACAAATATAAATATCTATATTTATATCTATCTATCTATTTATTTATATCTATCTCTAACCCACAAGTTTTGTGGGAGTTCCAATATCTGAACCTTAATTTCTTAATTTTTTTGATTTTTTTTGAAAAAAAAAAACTTAGCACTTATTAAATTCTTCCAAGTCTTCTTAACTTCTCCAATATACATACTCTTTTTAATTTTTCATATACCTATTGCAAACAGTGAGTCTCCTTTTTGTTTTCTCCTTCTTGACTTCTCATTTTTACACTTTCAACTTCAGTGACCATGTATGTAAACAGTAAGTCTTCTTTTGTTTTCTCTTTCTTGACTTTTCCTTTTATTTATTGTTTTAATATTGTAGTTAGATAGCGCATAAAAATATTTGTAATTTATCTAGCGAATAAAAAATTATAATTTGATTTTTTAATATGATTGAAGTTAGATAAATATAAACTCTCACAAAGAGAAAAATGTGATTATAATTAGTTGAATGATTCTTTTTTTTTAATGTGATCGTAGTTAGTTTAATAGTTCTTTTTTTCATTTATTTATTTTATTATGGGAAAAATATGATGTGATTGTAGTTTGTTCAATGGCTCTCTTTTTTTAATATGATTGTTGTAGTTAGTTCAATGGGTTTTTTTTTAATGTTATTTAATCTTTTATTTACTATTTTAATTTTATTTTTAATATAATTAAAGTTAGATAAATATAAACACCCACAAAGAAAAAAATGTGATTGTAGTTAGTTCAATAGTTTTTTTTTTTTTTTTTTTTATGTGATTGTAGTTAGTCAATGATTCTTTTTTTCATTTATTTATTTATTTTATTATGAAAAAAATGTGATGTGATTGTTGTTTGTTCAATGGTTCTTTTTTTGAATGTGATTTAATCTTTTATTTACTATTTTAATGGTTTTTCTTTACAATTATTTATGAAAAAAATATGATTGTAGTTAGATAGCATAAAAATATTTGTGATTTGATTTGATTTTTTTCTGATTTGATTTTTAAAGTACCAATTATTGATAATGATTAGATTGCATTTTGAAAAAAAAAATTGTAATTGATTTTTTTAACTCACTATATTTTTTGAAAAAAAATTATTGTGTTTTTTTAATTATCAATTCACTTAATTTGTGATTTGATTTTTAACTCGCTGTGTTTTTTGAAAAACAAAATGGATTGTACTCATTAGGGTCATATAATGTACCAATTATTGATGATGATTAGATTATATTTTGACCAAAAAAAATTGTAATTGATCTTTTTAACTCACTATGTTTTTTGAAAAATAAATTATTATTTTTTTAATTATCAATTGACTTAATTTGTGATTGATTTTTTTAATTATTGATGAGGATTAGATAACATTAAAAAAAATTGTGATTTGTATGATTGAAGTTATCTCATTTTGTTTATAATTTTATTTTTTAATATGATTGAAATTAGATAAACATAAACACTCACAAAAAGAAAAATGTGATTGTAGTTTGTTCAATGGTTTTAAATAATCTTTTTTATTTACTATTTTAATGGTTATTTTTTTCAATTATCTATACTATATATTAAGCAAAAGGGAGTTTTTAACCCCACGCTTTGTGGGAGCTCTAATCTCCTAATCTAAATTTCTTGATTTTTTAATTTTAAAAAAAAAAGATCTTAACATTTATTAACTTCTCCCAACTCTCAAGTCTTACCCTCATAATAACACTTTAATGCATTAAAAACAAGCATAAAAAAAATTCTTTGAAATCCAACACATATGAATTCCTTGAAAAGTCCTAACACATATGATTATTATCCCTCATAATAACACTTTAATGCATTAAGAACAAGTATAAAAAAAAATTCTTGAAAAGTCCAACACATATGATTATTATCAAAACATTAAACTTTAATATAATATAATAAAAGAAAGACATTTAATTATTTGAAAAGTCCAACACATATGATTATTATCAAAATATTAGCCTGCGTTTGGTTGTGTTTTGTAATTATGATTTGAAAGTATGAGTTGTATTTTGAGTTTGTGGGGTTTGAAATTATGATTTGAGTGTGAAAAATTTGTTTGGTAAAGAGTTTTGAAAATAGTTTTGAAAAGAGTTTTGATTTGAGTGGAAAATTGTTGATGTGACATTTGATATTTGATACAAAAATTTATAACTCATAACTAAACATACAACTCAAAATTATTTTAAAGCACATAAAAAATTCAGAAAATATTTTTTTCGATTATATAAAAATTAATATACAAATTGCAAAAAAAAAAAATAAATAAAGAAAAAAAAAGAAATCACTATTCCGGTCAACCAGCTGGACAACCCGTCAGGCAAAATTTTCAAAAAAAAAATTTTTGAAAACAGCGTCTGGGACAGAACACTCTGCAGAGTTTTCGAAAGGTGATTACAAAACACCTACCAAACATCATACGTGAGTGATGTTGCTGAATCATGATTTTAGAACATAACCAAACACAGCCTTAAACTTTAATATAATGTAAAAAAAGGACAAAAAGAAGACATTTTAAAAAAAATATATTTAAAAATCACAATTCACATATATAGATAATTGTAAACACAATCCGTGCATAGCACGGGTGATATGCTAGTATTTACAATGGAAATAAGAGAAATGATACTAGCAGTCTTCATTTGAAAGTTTGTTACAAAAGTAATTTATTAATTAAAAAATTAAGAAAAAAGGTTAATGCAAAAAAAATTGTTGCTTGTAGATTTATAATTTTTGTTTTTTTTTTTGTTTTTTTTCTAATAACTTTTAGCATAATTAAAATTAGCTTAAATTTTTTGTCGAGAAATAAATTCAAGAATTGAACTCAGGTTTTTTTTCATAAAAATATGTTTTTTAGTTAATTAATTGAACTTTTAATTATAGACCTATTTTGGAATTTAGAATTTTAGTAGAAAAGTTTAAAAGTTATTAATAACAAATTAAGTATTTTTTCTACTTTTTATACCTAAAAAAATTACTAAAAAGTCAATTTCTAAAATAACCATGAACATCAAATTCATATATTATACATGGTTAAAAAAAAAATAAAAATAAAGAAAGAGAGATCATCAACTAATTTATTACTTAATATTTTTATCAGTATAATAATTAGTTGGAAGTTTTTGTTTTTTTTTTTAACAGAAAAAAAAAGACGCTCCGTAGAAATATTACAACATCCGTAAGCTCTGGCCCTAGGATAGTTGATTGACAGTCAGATTTAACCCAACCTATAAGAAGATACTCACTACCGGGTAGGGATATAATCGGTTCGGTACGATCGATACTTAGGTAAATTTTTTTACCGAACTGATAGTGTCGGTTTTATTATTTTGAGTATTGATATAGATCGTTTTTCCGATCAAACCACATTGAAGCGCATCAATTGAAGCGGTTCGGTTTAGTTCGGTTCAATCGATTTAGGATCTTCCCAATTTAAACCATTATTTAGTAAACACTCATTTATGTAAAAATATTAAATTAGCCATTCGTTAACTATTTCAAACATATCCTATCTATCCATTTAATAAATATTTTACAATTTCTAAATTAACAAAAAATACAAACAAAAAATAATAATAAATATTAAGGTTTCAAAAATACTGAATGGGAATTAAGATTATATATAATATGGGTATACTAACTTAGATTATATAGGGATAATAGGGTTAATTAATTGAGATTAATAATTTATTATTCTTATTAATATCATTATATTATGAAATTATATACATATATATATGTAATATAAATATAATATATGTTAAAGCGGTCAATTTCGGTTTAGTTCAGTGCATAATGTACTTAAATCGATACCGAATCGAAACCAAATATAGACGGTGTCTAAAAATAGGGAAACAATGTCAATTCTAAATAGCGCACCTCCAAATAGGTATGTGCGTAGTGCGGTTCGGATAGTTTGAGAGTAAAATTACAAATCGAATAACAGATTGGCGGATTAACAGATTGTCAAATCATTATTTGAACGGTTTTAGGTTGATTGGCGAATTGAAAGATATTCTAACAAATTATCAAACTTTTATATAATATATAATACTAATTTGTATAATATTATATATATATATAACATAAAGTGATTTTACATAATATGTTTCATATATATAATTACTAATTTGTAATAAATTTTACATCTTAAATATCTTTCACACTCATTTTTATTTTGATATTTCATTAGAAATTAAAAAATATATATGTATTAACTATAGCAAAACATACCAATTTGAAAGATGAATTATAAATTTTAAAATTTAACTATAATTAATGAATAGAACAATATAAATTAATACAATTTTAACAAATTAAATAATATTTTACCCAATCCTTCTCCCAAATATCAAACCCTGCTGTTCTGTGTAAAAAAATAGGTCAATTATCCAAGTTAGCACCACCCAGTGGTAATCAGGCCAAGTTTGGTATGTGTCTAAAAAATTAAAAAGTCAAAACGTTACTCAAAAAGTTAAAAAGTTATTATTATTTATTAAAAGTTAAAAAGTACGACTGTACAACTCTCGATCTTAATTTTTTTCTATACATTAATTTATATAATTTTTTAATACATATCTTTTTTATAAAAAAATTAAAAAATATATTTATTTAGTGCATATCAAATAACTCCCTTAATTGAAAGTTTGCTAATGATATTTGGAAAGATCTCAAATAGGACAATCTAGAATGACAAACGAGGAACAAAGTTAAATGTCGGCCAATCCACCCACATTAAAAAAAACTAGAAAACAGCAAGCCACGCGTCGGAGCAATCCACCAAACCCGGTAATTCTCCTGATTTTTTTATTATAAAAAATGATTGAAAACGTTAAAAAAAAGCTTTAAAAAACTTTAATTGTGATATGTCTAACTGTGAAGTGATGTTTTGTGTTAATTTTTTAACAAAAATTAAGAGTTTTAATTTTAAAATTTAAAAAAAATTATAATAATATAATAAAAAATAAAATTCATATATGATGTGATGTATGTTTATATATATATTTATTTTTTTTCTCTTATCACATCAAAATATTAGGACAATTTAAGAATTTGATAAAAAATTAATTTTTTAATTTTTTTTACACAAAAAGTTACAAAAAAATAACTCTTTTAAAAATAAATAAATAAATAAACTAAACAGTCAGAATATATTAAAAAATTAAGGGTATGTTTGGTTTGTGTTTGAGAGATGTGTTTTAGAGATAAAAAGTACAAAAACATGTTTGGTTTGGTTTTTTTCAAAAGATGTTTTGGAAAATGATTTTGAGAGAGAGTTTTGGAAAAAGTGATTGATTTGATATGTGTGTGAGAGAGATTTGTTTGGAAAACTTGTTTGGTTTACAAGTTTTGGAAAAAAAATTTGAAAAAATTTGTTTGGTTTGATTACTTTTGAAAACTTATTTGTAGAGAAAATTTCCCAAATTTTTTTCAGAAAATCAAACCAAACGAACCCTAAATTTTTACAAACTTTTCAAAACACCACTCTATATCATCACTCTTTTTATTATTTACGCTCCAATCAACGTGGTCAAAACTTTCTCACTGATTAAACAAGTCCTGATCACTATCGTGAAGTTGTGTGGGGCCAACTCGCAGTGAGCCTACTGATGGACGCCTATCTGATTTGGAAAATAATACAGAATTCTAAATTTAAAATTACATTTTCAATTTATATTTATAAAAATCTTATAAATTAGTTTTATTTTTAATTTTTTATTTATTTTAAAAAAAATATAAATTACAAACCCGTTTAGTTTAGACAAAATGTTTTAAAAAGTTTAAAAATATAAAAAAGAGTGAGAAATGACAAGTGTTGGCGAGTGGTGTGTAGTGACAAGTGATGACGGCGGAAGACAGTAGTGAAAAATAATGGCAAGTGGTGGTGGCGGAAGACGATGTTGGAAAATGGTGGCAAGTGGTGGGTGGTGGTGGCAAGATGGTCAGAGAAAGTGGCGTGACAAGTGGCGGGTGAATGGGTGGTGGTCGCGAAAGACGGTGGTAGAAAGTGGTAGCAAGTGGTGGGTGGTGGTGATGGAAGATTGTGGTGGAAAGCGGTGACGGGTGGGTGGATGGTAGTGGCAGGTGGGTGGTGGATGGCGAGTGGTGGTGGGTGGTGGGGAGTGGGTGCTGGTGGCGAGTAGGTGGCGGGTGGTGGTGGTGGTGGGTGGATAGGTGACGGTGACGGGTGGTAGGTGGTGGCGAGTGGGTGATGGTAGTGGTGGTGGTAGGCGGGTGGTAGTGGCGGGTGGGTGGTGGGTGATGGTGGTGGTTAGGGCTGGGCAACCAACCCACCCGCCCGCACAAACCGCCCGACCCTACCCTACCCGTGACTGCCATGTTTCGATGGTAGGCGGTAGGCGCGGTCAAGAAATTATTACAAAGTTCGGTTCTCGAACTCGACCCACCAAGAACCCGCAGTTTTTTTTTTTTTGTTTTTAAAGAAAAAATAACTAGTTATTATTATTATTTTTTGCATTTTGGATAGATGGAGATAACTAGTTATTATTTTTATTTTTACATTTGGATGAAAGTAAAATTTATTATATGGATACTTATATACATTATCATAATCTAATGATATTTAAATTAGTGTTACTAGTTTGACTTTTATTTATATATATATAAAAAATCATTATATTCCATTAGTCTAGTAGACACAGTTAAATATGATATTTTGAATTGTCATTCTATTATCACATTATTGCATATTAAAAACTAAATAGTGAAGATTAATCTACTATTAAAATTAGTATTACTAGTTTGACTTTTAAGAGTTTGTTTTTGCATATTTAAATTAGTGTTACTAATTTGACTTTTAAGGATTTGTTTTTGCAAGCTAAGGAGGAAGATTAATCCACTATCCTCAAGTATGGTTCCATATCATCTTATCTAACATGTGGACTATTTATTATGATCATGAATTGTATATCTTGTAATTTAATTTATAACTCATCTAAAAAAAAAAAAAAAAGTGTTTAGAAAGTAACAAAAAATGTCAAATTTGCTTAAGTTAAAAAAAAAAAAAAAAAAAATCTAAATCAAGAACCGAACCGCACTCCACCCAAGACAAACCGCGAACCGCATCGCGGTTATGGTCCATTTTTCCCCAACCGCATAAGTCTAGTGGTGGTAGTGGGTGGTGGATGGTGGTGGTGGCGGTGAATGGATGGTACGGATGGCAATTTAAAACCGGCCCGACGGGGACCCAACCCCCCGACCCCGATTAGAGCGGTTTTTTCCCAAAAAAAATCCCCAACAGGTCGGGGATTATACTCAAAAATAATCCCCGATGACTTTCGGGCCGGGGACAATGATATGTTTTTCACCCCCGACCCCAGCCCGTCCCCGGCCCCGGCCCCGACCCCGACCCCGACCCCGTCCCCGTTAGACTCCCGAATTAAAGTTACTATATATATCCCTTAATATATATTGTATGTTCATGTTCTGTTATATCTCTCTCTCTCTTTCTCACTCTCTCTCTTCCCTCTACTCTCTCACTCTCGCACCTCCTCTCCTCTCTCTCACTCTCGCTGCGATTTGCACAACCTCTCGACCGCCGAAAGTCTCGCACCTCTCTTCTCTGCCTCACAGAAGTCGGCATCCACCTCTCGACCGCCGCTTCACCTCCGCTGTTCACTCCAGAGATCTTAGATCGCTGTCCTGCCCTCAGTTGCTGTCCGCCGTTCGCTCCAGAGATCTCAGATCAGCCGATTTCCATCGTCTCCTTTCTCTCTCTCTCTCTCTCTCTCTCTCTCTCTCTCTCTCTCTCTCTTTCTCTCTCTGTATACATGTATGGGTGTGTCTGTATATATGTATAATGTATGTGTGTGTCTTTGTGTGAATGTATACATGTAAGTATGTATGTGTGTGTCTCTCTGTGTATGATTTTTTGAGGATGTTGAAAGTTGTTGTTGATGGTGTTGAATGTTGAAACAGAGTTGGATTGAGGAATTTTCGGGGTCGGGGAAACCCGATCCCTGTTGGGAACGGGGATGGGGACTGTGATAGGTTCCCCGTCGGGAATCAGGGCCAGGAACGGGAAAGTTTTGGCCATCGGGGATCGAGGACGGGGAGGGTGATCCCCAGCCCCGCCCCGCCTTGGAAAATGATGGCGAGTGGTGGTGGCGGAAGACGGTGGTGGAAAATGGTGGCAAGTGGCGGATAGTGGCGACGAAAGACTGTGGTAGAAAGCGGTGACGGGCGGGTGGATGGTGGTGGCAGGTGGGTGGTGGGTGGTGGTGGCGAGTAGGTGGCAGGTGGTGGTGGTGGTAGTGGTGGTGGTGGGTGGGTGGGTGACGGTGGCCTGTGGTAAGTGGTAGCAAGTGGGTGGTGGTGGTGGTGGTGGTGATGGCAGGTGGGTGGTAGTAGTGGTGGTGGTGGTGGTAGTGATGGCAGGTGGGTGGTGGTGGCAGGTGGGTGGTGGGTGATCTTTGGTGGGGTGGGTGGGTGGCAAGTGGGTAGTGGGTGGCAGGTGGGTAGTGGGTGGTGGTGGTGGTGGTGGTGGCGGGGCATGGGTGGTGGTGGTGAGTGTGTGGTGGGCGGGTGGGTGGTGGTGGGTGGGTGGTGGTGGCAGATGAGTGGTGAGTGGTGGTGGCAGGTGCTGGTGGAGGGTGGGTTGTGGTGGTGGAAGACGGTGGTGGAAAATGGTGGCGGGCGGTGGCTAGTGTTGGGTGGTAAAAAAAAAAAAAACTCAAAACTCAAAATTGAAACACATTTTTTTAGTTTACATTTTTTGGCCAAATTTATAAACTGAGACCACTGATTTATAAATCAAAAATTTACCAAACAAGTTTTTATTTGAGTTTTTAAAATTTTTGTAAATATAAACTGAAAACTAAAAACGTAAGTATTACCAAACGGTACCGAAGTGTTCTTGATAAATTCTCTTTTTAAAAGTTTTATTTTATCCAATTCATATATTTTTTTTGACTATTTCATTAGATCCTATTTGAGGTAAGAAGACTAAAACATCCCCGATCTCTCATGTCCCCTATTAATGTTGATATTTAATATTGATTGTTATTATGTTTTGATAGTTCTCATGCATTAGGATGTTGACTGTCATTATATTCATATTAATTTGAAATGAATTTTTGTTATTGGGTTGTCAATTATATGATGTAAATATTCACATCATGTAATTGAAATAAATATTCACATCATTATATTCACATTAATTTGAAATGAATTTTTCTCATTGTGTTGTCAATTACATGATGTGAATATTCATACTAAAACATATGAATGTGAACGTTTACATCACTACATGTTGTGAATAAGAATGTGTTGTTAATTAAAAATATAACATGTTGTAAACATTCACATCACTACATTAGATGAGAGAATTTTTCGAAAAGATGTTATGAACGTTCACATTAGATGAGACAGAATGTTCACATTATTTTTAATGTGTTGTCAATTAAAAATAAGAAAGTTCACATGTTGTGAACATTTACATCACTACATTAAATGAGAGAGAATTTTTCAGAAAGGTGTTGTGAATATTCACATCAGATGAGAGAGAATGTTCACATTATTTTTAATGTGTTGTCAATTAAAAATATATTCACATCAGATGAGAGAGAATGCTCACATTAGTTTTAATGTGTCGTGAATTAAAAATATATTCACATTATATAATAATATAAAATAATAACATTAATGTTATTTAATTTGTATATGAAACTTCTTGTGCCTTGGTCCTTTCTCTTTTCTCTCTGCATTAAATATCAACATTAAATATCAATATTAAATATAAGGGTATAAGAGTCTAAGAAAATAATGTAAATTAAGAAAAAGGACTTTATGGAATAAAAATATAAATACATGGGACTAAGTGGATTAAAAAATTCCTTCATGGATTTCTTGGGTTAGAACACTTCTAACTAAGATTTATCAATAAAAATCCCTTTAAAATATCTGATTTGGAAAATAATACAGAATTCTAAATTTAAAACTCTAATTTGAACTTTAATACTGTGACAAAACAAAAAATAAAAATAAGACACAAATATCACATCATGGAAAGGGCCGGCTTATTAAAACTCCTCTCAAGCTCTATATTTAGAGCTCCTAATCTTTTTTTTATCTAATTTAAAGGTTGTTTGGTTAGTTGGATATTAGAATTTTTTTTATTTTATTATTTTTAAAATTTTTTTGTATATTTTTTTTTTATAAAAAATTAAAAATACACTTATTTAAATTATTCTAAACAACCCCTTCACTTCCACTAACCACAAAAAGGAGCTTCCCATAAAAAATATAAAAAATAAAAATGAAGAGACAATTACCACAAAAAAAAAAAAAAAAAAATTCGTTTGAGTTTTGTGATAGAATAAAGGGGCATTGACAGGTAAATCCCATTTTTCCATCTTATAGATCATGTGGTCCTAATTGTTTTCTTTAAAACCGTTTAGTTCTCGTGAGTGTTTGTTTACTATTTTGCCATTGAGGTACTAATTTGTGGTTGTTTGGTGTGCATGTGTTTATGGGAATGGGTGTGTTTGTGCTTCACGTCCCAATCAAAAAAGGTACTAGTACTATTTTAGGTGGTGTGTATTGCAGGCAGGTGGTTGTGGGTCGTGATGTAGGTGGAGTGAGTGGTGTTTGTGTGATGTTGGGGAGTTATGTTGTCACGTGATCAAACCCACCCACCCGGTCAAACACGATTTCGGATCCTGTGTAATTCGACCCACTGAAACGTTCCTAAAAATGGTTGAGCATTGTTGGTATGGGTAATACGAATCGGTAGTGTTTGTCGACGTGAACCCTAGAATTTGTTAGGATTATCCCCTTTTGTGATTTGAATTTCAAATTTCAGTGATTGCGAAACCCACGTTACAGATTTAGGCAATATTTTACGCATTTGTTTGTGCATAAGAGAAGCTGTAGGGTTCAAATTCATTTATTTCTTGGTGGTGAAGAACCCAAATATCTTCTGTGGAAAAAGGTTGTTGCTCTGTGAACCTTCTAGATCAGAGTGAAGTCCCATTGACAGTAGATACAAAGTATTATTCAAATGTTTGAGACAGGTAAGTTGCTCATGGATTGGGTTATTATTTTACCTTTATTCGACTATTTTGATGTGGTTTTTAGTTATTGGTGGCTTGTGGTATGTGTTCTTCCGCACAACCAAATATGGATGTATGCATTTTTTTTTTAGTTTGTTACTTCATGGCCTGTTTCCAACTATGTGTGTATTGTGTTGTTTGTGAACTGTTTTGATTGGTTTTCTATGTGTTTTGGTTTTAGAACGTGGGGAATATTCTACGTGTAGGGCCATTTTGGTTGGGATGTTGGGTGCTTTTGCCGGGGATATGAATTCCTGAAGTTGGGGTTGTTGGGTTGGTACCCTTTTATGTTGTGGGGTATATGTGGCATGATTATTGTCAAAAGGATTAATTGGGTGTGGGGGTTTTATTTATGCAAATGGGGCGTAGTGTGGGGGGACTGTAGGCACGTGTGTGTGCGGAGGGTCAAATGATTTTGTAATGATTATGTGTAGGAAAGTCATAATTGATCTAGCATGTTATATGTTTTTGGGTTGGACATGGCATATGTTTGTAAGTTTAAAATGTAATTTGCTATGTGGGTTTATAATTGATGTTGTTGGTCATAGGTTGTTTGCCATCTATGGTGTACGTGGGCGCTTTATGAAATTGGTGTCAACATTTTTATTTTGGATTTGTAATTAATGTTGTTCAATTACGTGCTGATTTTTTTGATCGTGTTGTTGGCAAGTTATCGTTGTCATGGAACAAATATTGTTATTGTATTGTAGTTGATTGTAGTGGTACTGTGAGTGAGTTAGGTAGTGTTTTTTTATTTTATTTAAAAATACTGAAACTTGTTCCTTTAGTGAAGTTGTCCGTTTTGTTTATGTGACTTGTGGAACTGCAAGGGTTAACACGGAGGGAAGTTGGTAGACATGTTCATGTGAGCATAAACGGCAAAAGGCAATGGTCTTGTCATCAAAAAGTAAAGTTGGGGTGAACATGCCTAGACAAGTGCTGTTTAAGCGGCCTAACATTGTGTCCCGTTTCGATAGTGCTAGGAAGCGTATCAAATCGTGGCTGAATTTTCGGTCTAACGTTGCTGGGATCATTAAAATAGTTTACGCAGTAAATTTGAAGGAAGTGCACCTGGCACACTTAAGGAAGACACCATTCTGGCTTATAATTGAAGCTATATTAATCAATCAGCTTGATCACATCGAGTTCTGAAAGGGTGACGATTTGATTGTGCGTATCATGAGGTCGTATAGTATACGAGAAGGGAAGTTTGTTGTTGGGGGATGTGGTATTGACATGACGAATGATGATGTGAAGCTATTGTTTGGGTTGCAAAGTGGCAATGCATTCCTTGATTTGACGCCACGATCGAGACCTATGTCTGATTTTGTCCAGCGTAGGTGCCCCGGAACAAGTAGGATTACAACGAAACTTGTGAGGGATTTTCTGACGGAGACGGCGGTGGGGGACATGCTACACGATCATGAGGACACTGCCAAATTCCTTTGTTTGTACGTATGTGGGAAACTATTTTTTTCAATGTCCGGTGAGACAATTAGTTAAACGTTGATCCGGTATGTGGACAACATTGACGCGATGAAATTGTATGATTAGAGTAACACGCTGATGTGTTCGGTGAGGGACTTCCATCGGACACTGGAGAAAGTTACCGGATGCGTAGTTGCTTTAACGGTAAGTGTACTATTTGTATTTTGGTTGTTGGTTTTTTTTGTTAACCTAATTTAATGTTGTTTGGTATGACCTTGGTTGGTTGTTACATGGATTTGTGTTTTGTGGTGGCTTGTGGTGCAGTTTTGGTTATGTGAACACATGACCATTGTGAAAGCCAAATATGGGCACAGGTTTCCCAGATTCCTCAGATGGGACGTTGGTGAGGTGATATCTAGTTCGCATGGTTTGAAACTATCTGATCCAAACAACTTTTTGGTACCTATTTGTGATTTGTTAGGGTATTTTTTAGCTCATTTAGTGTTGTGTTACAGCTCTTATTGTTATGTGTGGTGGTGGTAATTATGGGTTTACAATGCTCCCATTTTGGGTAGGTGATCACAGAACAGTTGGTTATACAAGCGCACAAAGTCTCAATTTTAGAAGGAAAAGGTATGATAGGGGATGGAAATGTGGGATTTGTTGAAGACAAGGGTGATAAAGTGGCAGGAGTGGGTGTTAGCGTGTTTGTAGATGTTAAACTAGAGGGTAGGAGTTATGGTAAGCATCATGGTGGGAACATATAAAACGAACTGTGGACAGCAGTGTATATTATGCAAAGCTTACAACGTAGAGGTCTATCCAGTGAGGAGTTGGCTGGATGAGATAGTCAGTTTTTACCCCAGTGTAATAGTCCGATAGGGCAGAACGGGTGCGAACACGTTGGTCCATCTAGTCATGATTTTGAAATTAGGGACGAAGGGGACAGCCAAATTATAATGGAGTTGAAAAAAGAAGTTGCTAGATTGAAACAGAAGAATGAGATGCAATCAGTTAATCTGGTGGCAGGTTTTGAGAGCATTTTTAGGGCAAAATATGAAGAATACAAGAAACTTGTAGTTGAGAGTGAAGAGTTACGACACATTGTTGTAGCCCTTGAGGAGCAAGTTGCTAAGCAAACAGTGCATAGTGTGACGCAAAGTTTCTGTGGTGTCAACGTCACAACCACATGTGTGGATGAACATATTGTTGGCAATGTGGTAGGTATCGAAGATGGACAGGACAACTGGTAGACGGTTCATAGTGGGATCGTGATAGATGCCTCTCCCGTCACATATGCCCCCATGGTAGACAACAACAAAATGCATGGTGTCATCCAAGCAGATGATAGTGATGTCGTTGTTGTCAGTCCTTTGTTAAGGGAAGGTGGTAGTGATGTGGATGGTATGAACTCCTTCGTACATAAGATCAAAGGTAAAGTGAAGAAAAATCTAAAGTTGTCAGGGTTTGAGTACCCAGAGTTAAGGGGTAGGGCACAAAAAGTGAACAACAAAATAAGCGTTTCTATGTTCGGAGGGGTTGGGTGTAGTGTGGATATGTTGCAACGTGAAAATGTGATTAATGTAGACAATGTTGGTGATGGGAAGAAAATATTCACAAGGTTTGGAATCACAAATTGTAGCACAGTGTGGAAGATGACGACCGAGCAATAGAAAGATGTGATAAGCACTATCTATGATCGATATGGTGATAGGTAAGTACCGTGTTTATTTGTTTGTATTTTGTTATTGGTCTAGAATACGCATTTCATTGGTAGTATTTGTACTGTAATACACATTTCATTGGTAGTAGTTGTACTTGTAATATTATTTGGTAACACATGTGTGTAGGGCTGTTATGTGGGTTGGACGAGTTGATGGGAACGTAGTATATTTTTCGGATGTTAGATCACTAGTGAGGCAATTAGGTGTGAGGGGGAATGTAAGTGTTACGAATTGTATTCAGGTTGAAATTGGTTCACCAAAGTTTCTGTTTTTTAATCTTGTGTGAATATGTGAATATTAGTCTTACTTGGTTTGTTGCACTGTTTGTGGCAGGTTATTGACGTCTTTGCGAAGGTGCTGTCGGACGAGCAAAACAGGTTGAATGCGAGGAAAGATTTCCCGGAGAACTCTTATTTCTTTAGCAGCATATGCTGGGTATGGTTTTGTTGGGTGTCACATGTGTGACATAGTTCGTCAATGGTGTGTAGGGAATTTAATTTAATTTAATTTTTTGCTATGCTTTAGTGGGTTGATGTGCGCAGAATGTGATGAAAGGTGAAAACATAGAGGCAAGATTCAATTATGTGACGAGCAATCTACATGCTGGTAGGGGTGCATTTTAAATGCATTTCCCCCTATGCCACCTTGGGCATTGGACATTAGTGGTTTATGACACCGAGGACGAAAGCTGGAAGCACTATAATTCGATGCGAAGCAGATCTAGTACCGGTGGTGTGCATTATGCTGAGGCTGTCAAACTGGTGAACTGATTTGAATTATGGTAAAATTGGTTATTTTGTAATGGTAATGGAATTCCATGTTATTTCTTCTCATTAGGTTCCCTATGATTGCATAGAAAAACATTGTAATGGTTGTGCAGCGGCGCCCGATGCAGTGCATGGCTTGGATCAGCTAGTTGGTATGCAAGATTTTGACATACCAGTAGAATCAGTCTCTGAGTGCCCCCAGCAACTGTCGAAAGCATAAGTGCAACGTAATTATTTTTTGAACAAGGTTGAAGGTGCGCAAGATGTGAGATGTATGTTGTTGGCACCACTTTTTTGTGTTTTTTGTTACAGCATGGACTGTGCGATAATCATTTGCACTATAATGAGACAGTATGTGAATCAAGTTGATGTGGGGCGTTCATTGGAAAGTGGCAACTGCAGTGTGTTACGTGCGAACATGGTGAAAAGTTTCGTAGGTGATCCTGTACGTGGGGTAGTGAACAACATAGGCCGAATGGTGGAGTGATGTCAGTTTAGTTAATATTCCGTTACTTTGGATAACGACTAGTTTAAATAGTAATGCTCAGTTAGTACGTTTGAATAAGTCCCTTTTTCTGGTCTTTTGAGTACTACTATTTATAGTTTTTGTGTTGGTTATACGTTTTGTCGTTCGCATTTGGTGTTTGGTATTGGGTTTTGTCATGGATGTTTTTTATTATACATAATTAGAAAAGTGTTTTCTCTCGTTGAAGCTTATACGTGTATTAGGCATAATGTTTTGTTCATACGGGTTCCTGACTTGTGTGCATTACCGAAAGTGAAGTTGTTGTTTTTTTTCATATGGAGATGATGATGTGAATGTGTTGTTATAATGGGATTGACATGTCACTAACAGGTTGCTATTCACTTTGTTTCGTTGGCAATGTAACAAGTTTAGTATTTAGATTAGGGTGCAAATGTTTGTTGGAAGGGGGATTGTGTGTTTGAAGTTGTTGTTTTTGTTTACATGGAGATGATGATGTGAATATGTTGTTACAATGGGATTGACATGTCACTGACAGGTTGCTGTTCACTTTGTTTCGTTGGCAATGTAGCAAGTTTAGTATTTAGATTATGGTGCAAATGTTTGTTGGAAGGGGGATTGTGTGTTTGAAGTTGTTGTTTCTGTTCATATGGGATATGATGATGTGAATGCGTTGTTATATTGGGATTGGCATGTCACTGACAGGTTGATGTTCACTTTATGTTGTTGGCAATGTAGCAAGTTTAGTATTTAGATTAGGGTTCAAATGTTTGTTAGAAGGGGGAATATATGTTTATTTATGATGTATACAGGGTCGTATAGTTGTTATTAGTAGTTTAAATGTGAGCTTGTTACATGTATCATGATGCGTATGGATATTCACACAGCTTTCACGTTTTGCAAATGAGGCATGTCGTAGGTGATACGTAAGTTACCTATTGTGAACTTAGTGCTGTTAAGTGGTGAGCAGGTATGCTACCGTGTTGTAATGTAGTTACAAAATTTATTTATCGAGATAGACCCATGTCAGATCGTTTGAATTACTAACAGAGTTAATGTTGTGTTGTAGTTGTGAAGACTATAGTACAATATTCATGTAATGCCATTCGCATGGTGGGGATGGTAAAACCTGGTTGTCTTGATACAAACCACGGAAGGCAAGTGTGTGATGGTAATACCAAGTACATTGTGGTGAAAACAATTATTGAATTACTTGAAGAAAAGTTGATATTAATAACTGAGTGTACTAGTGATATAAAATTGGCTATAACAGAGTCGTGTGGTGTCATACACAATTATTGGAAGGGAAACAATTAAACATAATTATTCCAGCGAAGAAACAACTTGAAAGGAGTTAAAAAGCAATGTATCACATATGGCGAGCATATAAGTTGCTAAGGTTTTATTGATGACGTGGGTGGTTTTCATGATGTGGTTAAATGGGTTCATTGCATGTCTTCCTGTTATGGTTCCCCATGCACCCAGATCTGCCGCATCTGATTTGCTAAACATGTTTCCTCTTTGACAGTGTCCTCTTCTTCTTTGGCCTACCAGGTGGACGTTTCACGGTGGGCGGCTTGATGATGTAATCACATCGGTTGAAAGGCGGTTGCTCGACGATGGGAATTAGAAAAATGCTTGCTGCATAAGTTAAACGATATTCGGACACATGGAATTATGGTTCGACCATGTGTTCAAATCCCGACCACTTTTCTGGATGGCAACCATTGCATGCGCGCAAGGGAACCCATTGAGCTGCCACTTGAAACATGAACAAGTGCGTTGACCGATATCAACGGTGACTGATGGAAAAGAGTGCACTTCGTACACATCAGCGTTTGATTGGCTCACTTTCCATGATCTACTTTCCTTGAATGCTTTTTCAAAACCAGACTCCATTTTCGGACATATTGTGCCAGTCCACGTTTGGGAAGCATCTCTACGCTTCGCCATTTGCCGCATTAATTTGGTTCAGATGCTGTCAACCATTCTTGTGATTGGGAGGCTGCATGCTTTCCAGACCTATGAGTTGAATGATTTTGCAGCATTTGAACACATCTCACCATAATGCCGCCCCCTGTAAAATGAGTTGGAAAGGAAGTTGGAAGGCATAATCCTTGGTTACAAATTAAAACTTCTGGAAGTTTATACTGAATATATAAAGAATTACCACTTGCACTTGTAAGTGATTGAGTTGTTTTATGAAAGTATTTAGTAGGAATTAATCCTTCCTAAATACAATTCATATCTGCACCACTATCAACAAGGGCATTGGCATCTTTTATGATAAAATCGGGTTTTATCATAAAAGTAATTCTCTCTACGCTTCGCCATTTGCCGCATTAATTTGGTTCAGATGCTGTCAACCATTCTTGTGGTTGGGAGGCTACATGCTTCCCAGACCCATGAGTTGAATGATTTTGCAGCATTTGAACACATCTCACCATAATGCCGCCCCCTGTAAAATGAGTTGGACATGTCCAGAAATAAATATGACCATTATGACAATATGTGTTGTACATGTGCATTTGTGGAGGAACATGTGGGACATACCAGAAAAATGCATTTGCCTAATGTTGCTAGGAATTCAGATGCAACTGTTCGTCCTGATTTATGGAATTGTTCAACTTTGTGGTTAAAAGCGATATGAGTTAGTGCGTCGTGCAATGTCGTAATTTGCTTACCAAATGTCCCTTAGATTCCTCTGTAAATGTTGAAGGCAGAATGCATGTTCGCATTTGGGAATACGGTTGGCATTGCTTCAAGCAATCCGAGGTTTCGATCGTCTGAAGGTTAGAGGTGCGTCCTCATGCACCATCTCGGACGAGATGCTAAAGAAACCAAGGCCAATTTATGTGTTCTCAGAGTCCATAGCTACATAAGATAAAGAAAACAAACTTGTGGATTCAAATAAATGTTTAGGACTCATTATATTCTATATTCAATGGTTGTAACAAAAACATAGCCAGGATGGGTCAATGCCATCAAGAGAGATTATGAACGTGGTATGTTTGGTTGTACCGTGAATGGTGTAGTGTCATTGTATAAATTGAATGAACTGACCTTGGTTTCCATCTTTTGCGGTGGCGGCAAATAAGAACCCTTTGAACCGCCCTTTGAGGAACATGGCGTCTAGGAAAAGCAATGGACAGCAATGGTTGAACCTCTCGATACATGCTTTGAATGAAATGAAGTATCGTGTGAACTGGTGTGTGGGGTCATCATATTCAATATTGATGTAGGTCTCGGGGTTGTGTTCCAATACCGCATTACTATACCAATGCAACTGATCAAATGACATGGAGTGTACACCGAACAATTCACCCCTCGCTTTTTCGATACCAAGCCACGCCAAATGGTATGTGATGTCAAGGCCATAATCTTGTTTCAAGTCCAATATCACTTCTGCAGGACGGGTTAGTGGCCTATCCCGTACACGTTCAGCTATGATGTCGGCAACAAGCTCAGAACCAACAAGTGGGTTTATTGATGTACAGACAACAATGCCACAAATTTGTTCACTGTTTCATTTACGTAGGTAGAAAAATCTGTTGGCCTCCAATTTTCGTCCTTGGACAGCCCACATGCAAGCCTTTGATTTGTTCATAGCACAAATAGCCATTACCCGGACGGAGTCGTTCTTAACAAACTTGATCTGGAACCCACATTTGACGGCGTATTTTCGTAAAACATTACGAAATTCAGAAGCCCCATCTTCAAAGTGCTGTCCGATACGGGTAAATCTATTTGCCCATGGAGCGGAAATGAAGACTTTCTCCTTGTGCAGACAAAACGATTGCAGCAGGTCAACTTCATCGTCTATTCCCAACACATTTAGTACTGTAGCACCCGTTGTGACATGGGCGTGAGTTGTCATTGGATCACTGCCAGGAGTGTTGTTATCCCCTTAAAGATGTTGTTCAATGACCACGTCAACTAACTGCAAGCGAAATGAACGGGCAAGGCAAATCATATTCTGCATATCTACATCATTCTATAAGGAAAAGTTGTTATAGTCGGGGATCTTGTACAACGACAGAATATTTCCTGATAGGAGCTTGTCGAACTTCGAACAAACATAATTGACAAATTCAGCATATGTGTGCGACAGCTGCAAACTATATGCAATATTTGTGGACCGATAACAACATAGCAACATCATAAAGGCGTCCATCTGCAAAATAGCACAGGTATTTGTACAGAAATACAAACGATTAAGCATATGAAAATGATCCATCAAACCAAAATGAAATAATTACGATAAAAATACAACTGAAATCCAGATTGTGCATCGTTGTGAATGTGCAGTTAAGAAGGCATAGCAGTCGGGAACACATGAATTTGGGTGTTGTAACTAGACAACGAATGTTTATCTATATTCATTCCCCTGTCGGTGTGTTCACAGAATCGAGGATTTGTGCAATGGTGTGCATGTGTGGGAATGGTGAGGGAGAACGTTTTAATATAAAATGCTAGAATGTGCAACGATGGTGTCGACGTAGGTGGAGCACTTCCTGTCTGTCACGCAAATCAAAATGAACCCAGAATGTAAACCCTAATTATATATCCTCGTAAAGAAATCTTCACCACTGTCAGCCCCCACAATTCTTGGGATTGCACATACCCAAAACAAAAACAGAACATCCCATATAATAGGTAAGGGCATATCTGTCCAGCATACACCAGACACATTTAAAAAAAGGACTTATCAGTAATCAATCCCGTCTCACATGGAGTTGTCAATCAAACAAAAAATCAGCGGGATCAACGGAATACAACTCAGCCATATAGGACTTTCTGATAAATTCCCCTAAAATAAATTATAAATTTTTAATTCTATCAATTTAAATTTAAATTTTTATTTTATTTTTTTTCGTTTGAATTTTGTAATAAAACAAATCCTAAATTTTTAATTTTATCAATTTAAATTTAAATCATTTGTCTATTTTCATTAAGACTCCGTTTGTTTCAACATAAAATATTACACACACAAAAAAATATTTTTGTTTTTGTTTTTCGGCGTTTGATTGACATTTCAAACCAAAAAAAATTTGTTGTCTATAAGAGAAATTTTGATGCAATAAAGCACCATTTATGAATTTTTAGCGAGCTAAGATACTTATTTAAAAATGATAAATGTTTTGAAAAGGTAGTGAGTGATAGTCAAACTTTGTGAAAATTGACTTACATAATTTTTAAAGGTAAATTATTTTTGAGAAAATGATGCAAAAATATTTTATTTACTTTTTGTTCAACGAAGTAACGAAAAATGAGTAAAATATTTTTGAATCGATGAAAAAATAAATGTTTTAGTCATTAAACTCAATGAAAAGTATATTTTAAACATTTTATGTATATCTACATTGGCTCGTTTGCAAAGTGACTATTTTAGTTGATTTTTTATGAAAAAATGTGTAAAAAAATAGAAAGAGTGATATGAAATCTTATAGTGACTTCTTGGTTAAAATCCATGGTTCCTAACCGATCCGTCGGTTTTACTTAACAAAAATAGACAAATGATTTAAATTGAAAATAAAATAAAATATTTAGGTTTAAATTGAGAAAATTAAAAATACATAATTTATTTTATTATATGATTCAAACCCTAAGATTTATTTTGTAATTGTCCCAAAAATAAAATAAAATCAACCACACCAACCTCTAAGTGGTCACATAAAAAAATTCAAATTATCTTATTCTTACTTTAGGAAAAATTACCACAAAAATGAAAAATAAACAAACTAATCACAATGAGATCAAAAGTAGAGATTTACAATTTAAGAAAGACATGATTAGATTTGTAACAAATCAAAATACATAACATTTATGTCATTATGGATATAATTGTCTGACTTAAATTGTAATTGTTAATTTTCTTTTTTCAATCATAATTAGGTCAACTATTGTGACCAAATAGTGACAAAAAAATTTAAAATTTCAATATACATTTCACACATATCGATTTACTTTATATGTTTTTATACATTTTGCATATATACCAACATTAAACATTGTCCATTGAAAAGTTGTTAACGTTTATCATTATAATTTGATGAAAAATAAAAAATAATTATAAATTAATAGAACTATTTTATAAAATTTATGAATTTACTATTTTCCTTCCTCTCTCTCAGTCATTTTTCTCTCTCTTCCCTCTATAAACCTCCATCCGCATTACCAATTCTTCTCGGTGCCAATAGACATTTCCACACCCTCTCCCGACCTCCCAATGCAAATCTCCCTACCTCTCTCCAGCTTTCCATGCCTCCTTCCATCGCGTCCAATACAAATTTGTTCACTCACTATTACACATGATGTTAATTGGTTTTTTAAGTATTAGTAATGTTATAAACTTAAAAAATATTATCTACAATTTATTCAAATTTTGTAGTATGTTGTTTAAATTAATTCTACATATAAACCCTATGATACACTTATCCAATTTACACCACATGCATACAGTTTGGGTCAGAATTTGGTCTCTAAATTC
Organism: Camellia lanceoleosa; assembly: GCA_025200525.1. Classification (NCBI taxonomy): domain Eukaryota; kingdom Viridiplantae; phylum Streptophyta; class Magnoliopsida; order Ericales; family Theaceae; genus Camellia; species Camellia lanceoleosa. The sequence goes on from CM045761.1 coordinate 156,352,139, forward strand.
TCAATTTTCGTACTAAAAGATTATTTGAGATGATCTAAATAAGTATATTTTTTGACATTTTATAAATATATATATATATATAAAAGAGATAATGTAACTTAAAAAAATTAAACTATATATACTTATATATAGTATACCAAATAGTGCCCAAGTCTTCCAGCATTAGATGTGGGACCATCAGATTAAACTAACCAAAAGGAAAGTCTACATTGGTACTCTATCACACCTCCCCTACCTTGCTAATTCCCCAGTTGACCTAAAAAAAAAAAAAATATGATAATGTTTGATTGGACGAACTAGATAAGGGAGAATTAAAATCCATCAGACTTGAATCTTAGAACTGTGAATCTTCAAACTATTTATTTGGATTGGATGTGTATCTCGTATTTGTTTTCTTATGGGATTAGATGTTTCGAAATGACTATTTTTCGTGAATCCAATGTTTGGTTAGATGAACTAGATAAGGACAAATAATTAAAAGACTATTTTACCCTTTTTTAATTGTTTACTAAGTAATAGCAATATTAATTTGACTTTAAATTTAATCTTTATTTATAATTGATTAGTGAACCATAATTAATTGTTTAATTTTTTCAATGTTTCAAACAAACATTTTTCCAATAGTTATATAAGACGATGTCCCTTCTAATTTTTATCCAACACAAAAAAATTATTTTATTTTTTTTATTAGTAAAAAAATAACTTTATTAATGCATAGAATGAATAAAGCATAAATACATCAACAAAGAAAAAGAGTAAAGAGCACACACCCAAAAACCAAAAGAATAAAAAACAAAAGTTGAAGAGATTTCAATAAAAAGCCTTCACACCCACAGATTAAAAGCAACATACCAGCTATGTTTCAAGGCTTAAAAAAAAAAAAAAAACCAGTAACAGCATCATACCACAAACAACCAGCAGCAGTAGCTTCCATTTAAAAAAACAACTAGCTATGTTTTTTCAAGGCTCAAAAAAAAAAAATAATAAATACAGACCCAGTACCCACCAACAACAGAGGAAGCGAATGATATATGATGAGGGAAAATAGACTTTTTACGGTTTAATCCCATGAGATTGTTATCCCATGAAAATTGTCCCACCCTCTCCCAGACAGTGTAATCCCACATATGGGGGATAAGGAGTCCAGCCAGACTTCATGTCCGGCGGACTAAAAAAAACAAATGTTGGATAAAGGGTTTTCAATCCAATCCCACACCCTAATCCTTCCAATCAAACACCTCCTATGGATTTTGTGTTATTTACACCCTAGTTATCTAAACCCACACATTGACAACTTTGGGGCATTTATAGGGTTGACAAAATTGTTCGATTTGATTATTGTCTAAACTTGATTTTAATAAAAAAAAAAGTTTATTAGAACATTGATAAAGTAAGATAAAATATATGAGTATATAAATCAAAACTATCAAAATTAAAGTAAGGTACGAAATATCAAAATAGTTGATTTTAAAATTAAGAATTTGCACGTAAAATCGTATTATGCGCAATGCCCTTTCATATTATTAACAGTATTTATGATAAATTCGATGTTAAATCTCTAAATAATATATTTATTAGTAAATATGATTATGTAACATGTTGATTGCTCATTTACCTTATTCTCATGTATGCTAAGGTTTGTAATCAACACAAATATTGATAAATTAATTTATATTATTATATTTTGTTTAATTTTATACTTTTAACTCCTGTATTTTATAAATATATAAATAGGAAGCCATTTTAATTTTAATTTTTAAAATATAGTATAAAAATGTCAAATATGTGTAATTTAAAGATAATTAAAAAAATGTTTTTAAATTGTAGGAATGATCAATCTGTGACGCGGCCTCTTGGTGGGTCATTCAATAACAAAACTAGATGGAGTCCTATCCAAGACTATGGGGGTGTTTGTTTAGACTTTTTTGAGTCAACTTATAACTTTTTGCTTTAGAAAAATTATTTTAGACTGTTTGGTTAAACTTATTTCAAACAGCTTCTGATTGTAACAACTTATTTTAACTAAAAAAGATGATTCTAAGAAGCTGTTCACCCTTTACTTCTGATTATCAACTTATGCTGTGGACATGTTAATTTACGGTTATACTCTTAGATTTTTTTATTTTTTATTTTTTTAAAAATAGAAAAAGACCCAAATGGACTATAGGTTATTATTATTATTATTATTTATGAGAAATGTAGACAAGTAGTGAATAACAAAAAATAAAAGTTAATTGAAAAAGTTACTTCACAGCTTATTTAACAAACACTACTTTGCAACTTAAATCTAAAATCCAACAGCCACACCAAACAGATAAACAGCTTCTGATTAAATTCATAATCTATAATCTGTTAAGCTATAATCTATAATATGTTTTAATAGCCACACCAAACGAGGCCTATATATAGATTGAGAGAAGTTATTGGTTGGTTTTGGGGTATCGTCAGATGGTGCCTAATAGTGTTATAATTGGTGGAGGAGGCGGGGTTCATAATTTTGTGTTAGGTAATTAGAGAATAGTAGGGGGCATGATATATTGTGATTGGTGAGGAATATCATCACGTAACGCCCTAAGAGAACCAAATAATTTTCCGTAGAATGGAGGCTATAATTGTCATTTAGTCTTCCTCGTTATCATCAATGCTCGAGTGGCTCTACTTGCATTTCAATAGATTGATTAGACACTCAAATAATACTTTTTATATTCTTCAAAATTCTGAAAAGATACTTAGGTCTCTTTTGGTAAAGAGGTTAAAAGTAATTTTTTGATTTTTAACATCTTTTGAGTCACGTTAATTTTTTACTTTTTTTTACACTTTTTTTTCAAAAAAAGTTAAAAAAAGTTAAAAATTTAATTTTTAACATACTTCTCAAAACAACCTTAATATATCACACAAATCAAATAAGCTCTCAAAACACCTAAAGTCAAGTTATTGCGACAGAGAAAAATAGCAACCAAACATCTCACGACAAAGCCCATGCTGTCGCCACTCGAATCGTCACTCACTTTGTCGTCGGTTAAAAAAATCGTAGGAAAGGTTAGAAAGTATAGTAGGAGAAGATAGGCAATTTGTTCAGATATTAAATACTAAATAACATCAAATAATTTGAAAATACAATGTCGAATATATGAAATATTTTTAAAAACAAGTTCCAAACAAATGCAATTTATTTAGTAATAAATTTCTAAACAAATTATGAAATCTCATCGACCAAAAACGATGAAAAAGAATAAAAAAACCTACATTCTATGTAAAAAAAAAGAAAAAAAGAAACAGTTTGGAAACGTTTTCTACATTATCCATTGTTGACATCAATATGAAATAAAATGCACGAATGATGGATTTAAGGGAAATAGGGTTGAATATGAAGATGTAAAGTGAAAAGAGTGAGAAAAGAAGATAGAGAAAAAGATTGAGACTAATTATGAGATGTGGTGTTCAAAACATTATTGCACTTTTTTCAATATAAAGTAATTTTTTTTTAGTCATTTTGAATAGGGACATGATAGTAATATTTTTTTTTTTGCTCAATTAGGATGTCCAATCAATCTTTTAGGATGCAAATATACCCTTAATGCTCTATCATTCCTAGAAGCTTTTATTTATATCACATTTTAATTTTTTTACACTAATTTTTTCATTAGAAGTGCTAAATGTTATCAAATCATTTATTTATTTAATGAATAGAGTTTGATGGGCATGGCCCAGGACAGCCCAACCCATAACTGCCTTGGGTGGCCCAAACGGTCAGTTAGTTATAGTCTAGTAGGTGAAACTCAACAGCAGGCCCACCGTAGAACCCACGTTGGTTCAGGCCTTATGACACTTAGACACATGTTAGGTAGGGAGTTGGCTATGTGGCAGACAAAGATTCTGCAGAGTTATTGAGCCTAGGCATCAAGCATTAAATGAGGATGTCATGGCATTAAATGCAACAAGACCTCTTGTTCCCTAGTATGGTGAAACTGCCATGGCCGACGGCGAGTACCATAGACTTTTGGCCAAGAAGGCAGCTTGAATGGACAAGGAAATGATTAGTAAAAGGTATAAGGAAGCTTGTGAAGAATGTAAAAGACAACAAGTAACACTCTCTTCCCTCTCTCTCTACTTTCTCTATCACTTCTAATCTAACTTGGTCGTTGGAGCGTCTACGGGGAGAAACCACTCCAGTCTTGGTTCCTCTCATTGGACCTTTTGCAGGCACACATTAAGGAGACAAAGACCAGCAAACCCGTGGAACACGTGGATCAGTCCGATCCATCCTCTATCGACCATATAACATTTGGCGCCGTCTATAGGAACAACCCCTAGTTGATAGTTGTGTTCATTGTCACTGGAGGAAGTTCTACCATTACCCATATTCTACGTCAGAGTGGATGGCTACGACGAGAGCCATGGCTTCACAACACAATGCTGGCAACCCCCAAGCTGAGTCCTTTAACCTAAACAACCCACCTCCGTATTTCACCGAACTCACTAACAACATCAACCGCCTAGCCGAACAAAACCAAGCCCTAATTAACACTTTGCTGCAACGTGACTTACTTATCCTTCCCCCTCCACCGTAAGAAATTCCCCCAAACTCAAAACAAGTCCACCAACATCATCCCTTCCAACCATATGCATCCCAAGGGTTGTTCCCATCCTTCGCCCCATAAGCTTAACCGACGAATCTTGAAGGTCTGCATGCCCCTCCTCCGGGATCACAGCTTTACCAAGAGGAACCCCCAATCTTCCACAATCACCCTTCACAGCACTGCGCTGCAATCTATGAGGGAGATGCTACAAGTGTTCAACCCCCGCTTCATGCTAGAGGGACAATGTTCCCATTTGGGATGAAGAACTACAGGCCATGAAGCTCCAGCTCTAAGGGGTCATGCAAAATATGCAGAGCAAACATTCTTCCACCATCAACTCCCTATTTACCGCTTCTATTAGGGAAAAACCTTTACCTCCTAAGTTCAAAATGCTGTCGATTGACACCTTCAATGGTACAACCAATTTGGTCGACCATGTGGAAATGTATAGGACACTTATGATCCTCCATGCCTTCCTAGACGAAATCATGTGTCGCACTTTCTTTATCAAGCTAAAGGGGGTCAGCGCGACTCTGGTTCAGTCAGCTTTAACCAGACTTTGCTACTTCTTTTCACCAGCTCAACGAATCTTTCTTAAGCCATTTCATTGGTGCTCAACGGCAGCAGCATCCGGCGACTCAGTTGCTAAATATTCAACAGACAGAAGGGGAATCGCTGCGCAACTTTGTTACTCGCTTCAATACAGAGGCCCTAAAAGGGTTGAAAAGAACGATGACAAGGTCATCCTAACAACCTTCATGGCTGGTTTGCACCTGTCGGATTTCCTCTTTTCCCTCTCCAAAAATCCTCCAACCACCATGGTTGTTCTCCTTGCCAAAGCCCAAAAATACATGAATGCTAAGGACTCTTTGGCGGCTCGCCAAGATTCCACATCTAAACCTCCACAATCAAAAGAAAAGTGAAAAGAATATGAGCCTAGGCATGCATAATACACTCACCGACCTCCTCAATATATTGACCGACCCCCACGCTTCGATCGACTGGTTTCTACCCGTCTACCTGGTCGGTTCGAGCGGTACACCCCTCTTAACTAACCCATGGAACAAGTCCTAAACCAAATTCAACGTGACTACAACCTAAAATGGCCCCAACCATCAAGATCTCCTTCCGTTCAATGAGACCAATCCAAGTATTGTCATTTTCATCGTGATCACGACTATAACATCGAAGAGTGCGTCAATCTTAAGGACCAGGTTGAGGACCTAATCCGATAAGGGTGTCTCAACCAATTCACCACAACCCGTTCCCACCAAAGAGCCATGGGCAACCCCCAAGGTAGAACGATAGACGCACTCTTCCCAGGCAGCTCGAATAACCTTGACGGAATGATGATAGGGCCTAACCACAACCCTGAGCCCAAAGAAGGCCCACACCCCCATTGAGAGAAATCAGGGTCATTACGGGCGGACTTGCATGTAGCGGACCAACTCGGTCGGCACAACGAGCTGAGCTCAAGAAGATTAGGTAGGGTTCGGATAAGGATATGGCGATAATGGACCGGCCCCACAAACAACCCAAACAATGGTCGGAGCCAATCACCTTCACAAGTGCAGACTGCACCGGAATCTGCTACCCCCATGACGACCCTCTGGTCATTTCTACTCTTCTATCGAACTACAAAGTCAGGCGGGTACTTGTCGACAATAGCAGTTCATCAGATATTATCTACCTTAATGCCTTCAGACAACTCAAGGTCGGGGAAGAAAAGTTGCCACCCTTACAAACCTCTTTGGTCGGCTTCACTAGTGATTAGGTGACTTCTATAGGTTCTATTGACCTTCCAATCACTATTGGCGAATATACACGGTAGTCTACCAAACTCCTCACTTTCCTCGTTGTCGACTGTCCTTTCACCTACAATATTATACTTGGACGCACAGCTCTCAACGCCCTCCAAGCTGTGATGTCCACATACCATTTGGCCATAAAGTTTCCAACTAATCAAGGGGTCAGCATTGTGAAAAGTAAGCAGACGATAGCCAGAGAATGTTACGTAGCCTCATTAAAGGAGGTCAAGATGAGGGGGGCCATGATCATTGAGAGCCTTGAAGCTAGAGACGGAGAGAAGCTGATTCGGGGGGAACTAGTGAAGGAGTTAGTCGAAGTACCCATTTTCTTCTTAGACCCAACGAAGACAGCTAAGATTAGCAGCCAGCTAAGCCCTCAAGCCAAAGCTGACCTTATAGCTCTCCTCACTGAACACATAGATGTCTTCATCTGGATCCATATAGACATGCCTGGCATCGACCCTTTACTATCACTCACTGCCTTAGTGTCAAATCCCAATTTCGACTGATCTACCAAAAGCAGCGCATTTTTCATCCAGAGCGCAACAACCTCATCATTGAAGAAGTGGATAAATTGTTAAAGGCCAAGTTTATTAAAAATGTGGACTATCCGAAGTGGTTATCCAATATGGTTTAGGTTCACAAGAACAATGGCAAATGGTGACTCTGCGTAGATTATTCTGACATCAACTGTGCTTGTCCCAAGGATAGCTACCCGTTACCCAAGGTAGATCTTTAGTCGATGTGACGGTGGACCATCAAATGCTTAGCTTCATGGACGCCTTTTCAAGCTATAATTAGATCCTAATGCATGCAGTTGACTAGGAACATACAACTTTCATTACATATAAGGGAACTTACCATTACCGCATAATGCCATTCGGCCTAAAGAATGTGGGGGCCACCTACCAGCGATTGGTCAATGCCATGTTCAAAGACCAGATTGGCCGAAATATTAAGATCTACATTGATGATATGCTCGTTAAAAGCAGGCTAGCTTCGGATCACTTGTCAGATCTACGCGAGACCTTCTAGACCCTACGTAGGTGCCAAATAAAGCTGAACTCGAAGAAATGTGCCTTTGGTGTTGAATCAGGCAAATTCTTGGGTTTCATGGTTAGTCACAGGGAATTGAAGCCAATCTAGAGAAAATCAAAGCCTTAACCAAAATGCGGTCTCCCATAACAATAAAGGAGGTTCAATGGCTCACTAGCAGAGTAGCCGCTCTCAATCATTTCATTTCAAGAACAACTGACAAGTGCCTTACATTTTTCAAGGTGCTTAGGAAGACTTTTGTTTGGAACACCGAATGTGAAGAGGCATTCTAGCAACTGAAACAATGTATGGCCAATCCTCCTCTCCTCTCTCAAGCACTTCCAGGGGAAACCCTTTTCCTATATTTAGCCGTTTCCTGCACTTCGGTCAATGCAACCCTAATTAGGGAAGAAAACACAATCCAACGCCCGACATACTACATTAGCCGCGTGCTTAGGGGGGCAGAACATAAATATCCCTTATTGGAGAAATTAAAACTTGCCCTAATCATCGCCTCAAGGCCCTTTCAACTATACTTTCAAGCCTACTCCATAGCCATTCCTACAGAACAACCCTTGAAGAAAGTCATGCAATAACCAGAATCTTCTGGTAGACTTATGCAGTGGTTTGTCGAACTCAGCTTGTATGAAATCTCCTACCAAATCCCGTACAACAATCAAAGGGCAAGCCATCACGAACTTCATCCTAAAGTTCACCAATGTCGACCCTCTTAAGCCTCTCCCTCTGATCAACACAACTTCTGACAAAATCGACCCTCATTCTTGGACTCTAAACATTGATGGCTCATCCAGAAAAGAGGGGAGTGGGGTTAGGCTACTCCTTACCACCCCAGAAGGAGAAGATCTCTAGTGTGCCCTCTGTTTTCAATTCATAGCTAGTAATAATGAGGCAAAGTACGAAGCTTTGATAGCAGGTCTTAGGCTAGCCAAATACATTGGAGTGGATCACATTCAAGTATTTAGTGATTCCTAATTGGTCGTTGGGCAGATAAATGGGGATTTTGACGCAAAGGAGGAAAAAATGAAATCATACAAGGCTATTGCCCTACCCCTCACACATCTCTTCAACAGCTTGCACATCAAACACATCCTACGGTTAGAGAATTCCCAAGCAGACGAAATGGCGTAATTAGCCTCGGCAGACCATTTAGACCTCAGTCATGGAGTCATAATAGACTACTTAACACACCCAGCAATCTCACCAGATCCGTAAGAGATCCACCTACTTCAGAACGAACACATTCCATGGGCACAAGACATTATCCAATACCTCGAGCAAGGGATACTACCAAGAGATAAAAAGAAGGCAGACAAGGTCCGAGGTCGGTCGGCCAACTACATTATCATTGAAGGCATCTTGTACAAGCGAGGGTTCTCCCAACTGTACCTCAGGTGTTTAAATACTACCCAGGCCACCTATGTTATGAGAGAAATACATGAAAGGGTTTGTGGCAACCATTCCAGAGGATAGTCTTTGGCTCATAAGATCCTTTGCACGGGTTACTTTTGGCCCACGTTCAACCAAGATGCCATCGAATTTGTACTTAAATGTGACAAATGCTAACGCTTCGCCAACATACCCTACACTCCTCAAACAGAGTTGATCACGCTTAATAGTCCTTATCCCTTTGCCAAATAGGGAATCGACCTAGTAGGTCCCTTGCCGACCGGCAGAGATCAAGTTAAGTTTGTCGTGGTTATCATCGATTATTTCACTAAGTGGGTCGAAGCAGAGCCCCTTGCCAAGATTACCGAGCATAATACCACTAGATTCATTTAGCAGTCTGTTGTGTGCCGATTCGGGGTCCCTTAAGCTATCATCTCCGACAATGGCAAACAATTTGACAATGCCAAATTTAGAGAATTCTGCAAGGAGCTCAACATCAAGTCCTGTTTTTACTCCTCTGACCATCCCAAAGCTAACGGCCAGGTGGAAGTCACCAACCGTTCTCTATTGAAGATTATCAAGACTAAGTTGGAGGCCGCTAAGGGACTATGGGCAGAGGAGTTGCCGAATGTACTCTGGGCCAATCGGACGACGGCAAGAACTCCCACTGGGGAGACCCCTTTTCACTTAACATAGGGCGCTGAGGTGGTCATCCCCGTGGATGAACCTTAGGGTCATCCATCTCGATCTGGAACTGAATGAAGAATTTCAGAGGGTTGACTTAAACCTCATTGAAGAACTGCAAGAATCAGCCGCTATCGGATTGGCTTCATACCAGCAAAAAGTGAGGCAGCACTATAACCGTAAAGTCAAACCCAGAGAATTCGTAGTGGGAGACCTAGTCCTACGAGAAGCATCTCTCGCCACCAAAACCCAATAGAGGGCAAGCTAGTAGCTAAGTGGGAAAGACCTTACATTGTCAAATCTAGGTCGCGTCCAGGCACCGTCTGCAAGATATGGAGGGCAAAGACCTCCCTTATCCATGGATTGCTGAGCACTTGAAGTGGTATTTCTAGTAAAATTGAGTATTTTCCTGTTGTATTGTTCATTTTGATGTTCAGGCCACTTGTTCATTTTTGTCATTTCAATACAATGTATAACCTTACAATGGCAAGACTATACATTAATGACAAAGATATTCAACCCCCATTATTTGTGTTGTATATTTTGTGAGTGGTACGCTGCGTTGAGCATGAAGAACTCAGCCAGATTAAGTCCAGCAAGTCTCAGCCAGACTGAGCATGAAGACCTCAGCCAAACTGAGTCCACCAAGCCTTAGCCAGACTGAGCATGAAGAGATTAGCAAGAACTGAGTTCTCTAAGCCTTAGCTAGACTGAGCATATAGAACTCAGCCAGACTGAGTCCAGCAAACCTTAGCAAGATTGAGAATGAAGATCCTAGCCAGACTGAGCCCTCCAAGTCTTAGCCAGATTGAGCATGAAGAGTTTTCCTTCTCAAACACAAACTTCATCGGTTACAACATTGTTTCATTCATAAAAAGTTTACTGGTTAAAATTACAAGTCACCAATTCACTTTTTTTTTAGACGAGTCCAGTTTTTACTCAATCACATGGTTAGTGGGGCTAGTTCATTACATGATAGTAAAAAAGGCAAAATGAACAATAGTTTATTACTCCACAAATTTCTTACAAACTGTAAGCAATTTTTTATAAGGACAAATTCAAATTGTAAAATGCTCAGTTGTAACACAAATTGCTATAACACAAATTTCGATAGAATCCCCTTTTGTACTATAACACAAATTTCTTTACAAAGACAAATTAAAACAAAACAAACCAGATAACCATGTACTACGTTCCCAACAGCTCAACTTGCTTCGCCTTCATCTCCTTCATCCCCATTGGACAATAGATTTTCTTCTTCAACACCCTCATCCAGTGAGGTATGGACGATGTCTCCTTCTCCTGGCTTTATACGGGTGAAGTCAATGTCTGGGAAGAGCTCCTCTGCCCTTTGTTGGAAGCTCACCCACCCACTATCGTGGTAGATGCTGTAATAACCCCGACCTCTGATTAATGTTAATTTGCACTTAATTATTCCTAACAGTAATTTAGAAGGAATCTGGGATTAATTTGCATATGTATTGTATTAATTCTGTGTTTCTATCTGTTTGCTATAAAGTAATCTGTTTATGTGTTGACTTTGAACTGCAAATTGAAAGCCTTATCGGCGACTGATTCAGAAATTGATTAGCGTGTTATACTAGTTAGATTTTATGTGATTTTATGGTAGGCTTAATTAAAATTCGATTTGGAATGTGTAAATTAAATTAAATAATGTTGAATTGCATTAGTTGCCTAATTACACAAATGCCACTTAGTGGCTTGATTAAGACCAACTTTATCACACCTTATTACACTTAGAAGCATCTCTCCTCAGCCATTTTCTTGACCAAACTGTAGGGGAGAGAGAGAGAGCAGGAGAACAAGATTGAGTTCATCGAGAATTTTGCTTGAACTTAGAAGAATTGAAGGCAACTTGGAAGATTAGGCTACTAAGCTTGAAATTGAAGACCTAAGGTAGAGAATTCATCCTTTTAATTATGAATGTGAGTTGTTCTTGCTAGGTTCATGGTGAAATTGGTATTTAAAGTCAAGATTTAACTCAAAGTGTGATTTTAAGAGTCCATCCATGCATGCATGCATAAATTTCCATGCTTTGAGTTTGAATTCTAAGATTTCTTCCATGCCTGTATTAATTTCACTCACATTATGGTCATTCATCTTGTTGTCCATCAAATTATCAAGTTTGATCATGTTTTGAAGGGTTTGGATTCAATGAGATTCTTGCATGTTGTATTAATGGCATGTTCTTACAGTTCATGTTGATTTTGCACAAATTGGGTTGCTCTTGGGCCATGATTTCTTGAAATGATTTTTAATACATGTTGTTTTATGAGTTATTATATGTTTCCTCAAATATTGGCCCAGAAAAATGAGTTTTGAAGGCTTAAAGGTTGAGTTTCATGCTTAGAGGTCAATCTGGATTTTCCAGAAATTTGATCCACGCTCGAACGGGTACTTTCACGCTCGAGCGTGAATCCTAAGTATATGCACTTCCGCTCGAGCGTTGATAGTTACGCCCGAGCGTGAAATGCGTATACCCAGAAGTTTGTGTGTTTTGCAGTCCGCTCGAGCGGGGGAACCCACACTCGAGCGAGACTCTGAGTCTCACGCTTGAGCGGGGGTCGAGCGCCCGTCGAGCGTGAAAATCATGTATCCAGTACTTTTGTCGATTTTACAGTCTGCTCAAGCGAGGAAGTTCACGCTCGAGCGAAGCTTCAATATCTGCATGTCCGCTCGAGCGGGGGTAATCCACGCTCGAGTGTGGACCTTACCTTCAGCAAAATTTAGGAATGGTTTTCAAGGCATTTTTGCATCCTCATTCCATCCTAGGCATTCCTAGGCCATGTTTAAGGCCCTTTAATGAGGATTAAAGGTTAGAAACACACTAAAAGCCAACAACGTAAGTTTTGTACAATTAGAACGTGTGTTTCAAGTGTGTATCTGTTATGTGTTATGTAAGTCACGTGCCGCGTTCTGTCTGATTGATCTGCTCCGTCTATTTGTCTCAAGGCCAACTGTGAGTAATAACTTAGTAAAGTTATATTCAACTGTATCTATTTTCTGTGTGATAAAATAAGATCTGTTTTCCGAAATGATATGTTCTGTACAATGAATGATTGTTCAATTTCTGATATGTATTCATGACATCCTTAGCATCATGTGATATCTATTGGCTGTTACCCGGTATCGGAGGTTCCTTTATGGAACTTATATCCGTCTGCACTCTGTTACCCGTACCAGAGGCCCCGTCATGGGGGCTTAACTTCTGTTCTGTTATCCGGATCCGGAGGTTCCTTTAAGGAATTGGTTACTTGTAACCCTCACGTGTCTGCCTCTGTTCTGTATCTGCGTTGTTATTGCTAATGGATGTATCACGTAAACTCAAGCATGACTTATTATTTCTGTATATGATTTGGACCAATTATGGATTTGATACGAAACTGAATTATGATTTCTGAATCTGTACGGACTCATTCATTGAAACCCCTTTACTCTGTTATTATTCACTGGGCTTTCGCTCACAGTTTATATTATGTATGTAGGTGAGCCGGCGTGTGACCAGGGCCAGAGTTAACGGCCTTCTGTTATGTTTTTGTTAACCAACCATTGTGCCTCCCGAGGAGGTTCCGATCGAAGTCTAATGCCATGACTGTTTTTGTATTCATGCTAGTCTCTGCGACTGTTTTGTAAAGTCAGGTCTTGGGATGTACACTTCTGTAAATACTTTGTAAATATTTGTGTCCTTGACTGGCATGCTTATGTATATATATAAGTTTTGAAATCTACTGTCTCATGTACGTTACCATAGCTCATTAGACCTTGTCTATTTTGTATAATTGCTTCCGCAGCCCCTTACTATTTGCTAATCTGTTCAGAGACCTTCGGTAATCCACGGATTACTGGCCGGTTACGATGCTAAACCTACAGGGGCGGGTTTGGGTCGCGACAGATGCTCAGCTGGTGCTTGAAGTAGTCAGACTGTTGGAAGTTTTTTATTATTTCCGCCTTGGTCTGCCCCTCCACTAGTTCGGTCGTTGCCATATTTAAGGGACCAGCCTCCCCTCATTCCTCTTTGGCCAGACTTATGGCTACAGCAGCATCTATAGCTATTTGGAATTCTATCAACTGTTTATACTGCTCCACAGTTGCACCATAAAAGTCAGGGTAGGCCGTTCTCTCCGACGTCAAGGTCTTGGCCAACACTGCTGATTTACCCATTTTCCTCCTCCAAGGTCACATTTTCAGAAGCACGAGCCCTTTTTAATACGGCAACTCGTGTATCTGCCTCCTCCATATCCTTCAAGGCCAAATTACGCAGCTCTTCATTATTGGTGAGGGCCTCCTCCAACCTTTCATTGACAGTGGTGCGAGCTCTCTGGGCCTCACCAGTTCTCTTCTACTCGTTCGCCACTTCAAACTCTAGCGATACCACCCTTCGACATGCCACTTTGAGCTCATCATTGACGACCGCCAATTCAGTAGTAATTTTAACCTAATCCATTATGGTGCGCTTAGCCATGTAACTCTGCACCACTGCCAACACCTCTATCTTTTCGCCCTCTGGGCTTAGGCAAGACCCTTCGCACAGGTACTTCGTGCTGCCTTCTTCCAACCCACAGTCTTCCCCCTTATATTTTGTAATTGCGCCTGGACCTCCTTTAATTGGGCCTTGAGCGGCTCTGCCTCCATCTTCACTCCCACTTCTTGCCCAACAGAGCTACTGTCAAGGTCAATGCCTCTATCTACGTTGAGCAGAACCCCTTCATGAGGTCAACCTCTGCAAATCATGAGACATCTCACACGGCCGCATCCTCAATGACCCCTAGTAGGCGGTCTGCACCAACCCTGGCCTCACGCAACACCTTAGAGGGCTCGCCCCCATCAGCCATTGAGCAGTCGACCACTGTGTTTAGGTAGTGAATGGCGGTTTCCATTATCCCCCCCAGCAGCGTTTGTCTCTGGTTCACTCGCTCGCTCTTCCACCACCTCCAGCTCACCCATCGCCCCCCCCACCTCCAGCTCATACATCGCCTCCCCCCAACTCCTGCCTTAGAGAAATCACTCACTTGCTCCCCTTAACTTTTGGCTTGAGGATAGGTTTGTTGGGGGCAAGTCTATTGGGGGCTTAGCCTCAATATTTGGCCCCCCTCCTTGTTCCTCCGCCAGGTCCATCATCTCAGCAATTGGGGGCTCAGCCAAGTCTCCCTCTACACCTATTCCAAGCCTGGCTTCCCTCCCTCAATCTCTCGGGCTAACTCTACCGCCACCTCTTTAGCCTTCTTTAGTATAGCCCTTTCTGTACCGCCCTCAAGAGCTGCCTTCCTTTTTTTTTGTCAACACCAACTCCACCTCCCTTCTACTCATCTTCTTTAGCGAATCGATTGGCGCTCGCAAAGGCACAAAAATTCTTAAGTCTTTCTCAGCCAAGGGCTTAGGCTGCGAGCAAACAGACCTCTTCACGACTGGCTTAGGTGCTGGGCCCAACTCTTTCTCTTTATACCCCTCCGCTATTGCTAGAATCTACCTGTCCTCTGCTTACTGGGCTTTCTTCCTTGCCTCCACCTCCTAAGGAGTAAGATCTCCCTCTGCAGGCTCAGGCCCCAAGTTCAGGAAAAATAAGGCCGAGGGCTTGATGAGGTCATCCTATCTCCGCCCCTCTTTCTCCCTTCACTCCTTTACTTGCTTCAACCTCTTCTCCGCCGCCACATCCAACCTTGGCTCCAATGACTTGGTGGGGATTTTCCAAATCGTGTGTACTCTCCTCCCGCCATTGGCTGATACATAGAACCATTTTATCGCCAACCCTTCACAAATAAGAGAAGCCCTGTCACCAATCCCTTCCCTGCTACTATTTGTAGGGTCACCCATGTCTCTTGTTGTCCTGAGGCTTTCTAACATGAAAAAAATTCGTCCACTGACATCGTCTTCCCCTCGGTTGCTCGTGGCCATGAGATCGCGTAGGTGAATAGAATCTTTCATGCATTCGGTATCAATTGGCCTAGAGCCACCTCTAAATAGTTCAGTACATCAATCGCCAGTTATGGGAGTGACAATCTCAGATCCCTAGGAAGCGCCTCTTCATACAGCGTGAACTCCATCAGCCTTGCGTCAGACGCTCTCTCTGTTGCCATTGGAAGTCTCAACTCCACGTCCGCTGGAATCTGATATTTATTACGAAATTCCTCCAGATCCTCAGCCGTTAACTTAGATTTGTCTACCTTGGTATGCTAGTGGTCAGGCGCCACTTAGCTAATTGGTTAGGTAGCCGAGATCATCGATAATGGAATAGGTCGGGACGGTCGCTCCCTCCTCATTTTCACTAACCATTCTACTATGTACTTCTCTACCAGAGCCATTGCATCGTCCTCTTCCAATGCATTAGATGCCATGGCCGAATCTTTGTCTTGCGTCACTTCCCTCACATTCCTATATATGGCTTCAGTTGCGGGTGGTGAGGAAGTTAGAGACGTGAAAGAGAAGGGAATTGGGTGAAAGAAATGAGGTAAAGTCTGTAATAAATTGATTTTTCACAATCAGGTAAGTAAATCGCACTAGTCCAAATGCCCAAGGCTTTCCTATATTCCAAGGGTCGCGGTTAAAATTTGCCAATTTGAAAACAATTTTAACCAAAGTGTGGAGGAAACAAAAAAATAAGTAATAGAAGTGGAACGAACCAAATAGCCTCTTCACCTCCAACAAACAATTCAAACTCCCCATCAACAGCCTATGTTGTGCCACGTTGATGGCGACGATCACTCCCCTCACCACTCACTTTCTCTTTTCCATCTCATCTGTCCCCCATCATATCATCATGCGCATCTATGCACCTCGAGCCCCGCACACCATCAAAGCTACCAAGTTCTTTTGTCTTATCCTTCTAACCTATCCCTTGGTCGACCACCTCAAAGGTTAGCAACCTTAACAGTCGGTCACCTCAACGGTCAACCACCTTGGCGTTCGGTTACCTCATAGGTTGACCACCTCAACTGTCGGCCACCTTGACTGTTGGTCGCCTCAACGGTCGACCACTTCAACGGTCAACCACCTTGATGATCGATCACCTCAATGGTTGACCACCTCAATGATCAGCCACTTTGACGGTCGACCACCTCAACGGTTAGCCACCTTGACGGTCGGTCACCTCAGCGGTCGACCACCTTAACGGTTGGCCACCTTGACGATAGGCCACCTCAACGATCGACCATCTCAATGGTCGGCCACTTTGACAGTCGATCACCTTACAGGTCGACCACCCCGATGGTTGGTCATCTTGATGATCGGCCTCTCTGATGGTTGCCCACTTTCGCGCTTGGCTCTCTCGACGGTTAGTCACCAAGACAACCATCCACCCTTGCCCCTCCTTACCCGCCCACCCTCTTACTCGCTCGGTCCCATCTTTGGCGGCTTGGGGGACTACCATCACCTTTCTTAGTCCCTTCAGTGGACTAAAGCTGTGCTCGGGAATGGGGGACTATTGATGGGCATGGCCCATATGGCCCAGGATAGCCCAACCCACAACTGCCTTAGGTGGCCCAAGCTGTCATTTAGTTATAGTCTAGTAGGTGAAACTCAACAGCAAGCCCATCGAAGAACCCACGTTGGTCCAAGCCCTGTGACACTTAAACACTTGTTAGGTAGGGAGTTAGCCATGTGGCAGACAAAAATCTTGCAGAGTTATTGAGCCCAGGCATCAAGCATTAAATGAGGATGTCATGACATTAAATGCTACATGACCTCTAGTTCCCTGGTATGGTAAAACTACCATGGCTAACGGCGAGTAGACCATAGACTTTTGGCCAATAAGACAGTTTGAATGGACAAGGAAATGATTAGTAAAAGGTATAAGGAATTTTGTGAAGAGCGTAAAAGACAACAAGTAATACTCTTTTCCCTCTCTCTCTTTCTACTTTCTCTATCATTTCCAATCTAACTTGATTGTCGGAGCATCTATGGGGAGAAACCACTCCAATCTTGGTTCCTTCCCACCAGACCTTTTGCAGGTACGCATTAAGGAGATGAAGGCCAGCAGACCTGTGGAACACGTGGATCAGTCTGGCCCATCCTCCATCGACCATATAACATTATCAGAGTTTATCATTTTGTTGTTATAATTTTATTCCACATTCTACATAGATACTCATAACTATTATCTTACATTATTGTCATATAATCAAATGATATAAAAAAAGGTAAAAAAAAAATAAGTATATACACTCATTTTTTTTATTACATTCATTTTAAAAATTATTATTTTTTATCTATATACACCACATAATTTTAAACATACATTCATCCCCTAATCTCTTGTCTTTATTATACTCATCATCCTTCTCTATCATTTCCTTCCTTTTCTCTTTTATTCTTTTTCTCTATTCTATCTCGCCCACAATAAGATTGGTAACATAACAACGGGTAGCTCTATTTGCACCTCAAAGATTGGCTAGACATTCTAACCTAATAATAATAATATTATTATTGTTGTTATATCCCTATTTAAAATGGCAAAAAAATAGGGGTCTCCAACCAAAATGAAGAATAAGGACAAAAGTGGCCCATATAAGTGTTGAAACATTTTGGTCATTCTGTCATCTTTGGTTTCATATCCATCTAAAACTTGGTTGACCTCCAGTTTGGAATCACTATATACCATTAGCTCAGTTGCCTTCATGCGGAGGGTTGATTTTAGACCAGCTAAAAGCGTTTCGTACTCTGCTTCATTATTGGTGGCTGGAAATTCAAGTCTAATTGTTTGCTCAATAGTTAAACAGTCTGGTGAAATAAGAACAACTCCTAGCCTAGCTCCATACTTGTTGGAAGCTTCATCAATGAATAGTTTCCACATCTCCTCAACAAACAACTTCCAACATTTAGATGGATCTGAAGATTTCTTTGGATCAGAGATGGCTATTATTTCTTCAACTGCATCGTCCTCTAGTCATGCTGGAGTTTCACTCAATTATTCAACGATTTCTTTGATCAGTTGCTCTACTATATCCTTTTCAGGCATTTCATTGCAAGTTATTTCCTCTATTGCTTGGATTACCTCTTCACTCCCCTACAGTACATCATTAGGTCCAGTAGATGGGGCTACTGTTGCTAAACTAAATGGCACGCTGCAAGGTTCATCCATTTGAGATAAAGCTTCAACTTGTTGCAATGTTGCTGAAAGCTGTGCAATTTCCACGATGTCTATCCCCTTGCTCGATTTCTTCAGTCAGGTCAATCAGACAAACATAATGGATTCCTAGAGAGAACTCGACAACAAAGTCTGCCAAGGCTTGTGCCTTTATTGCGGTTCTAGGTTGGAACTTAACATTAAATGGCCCCAACTCCACCGCTCACTTCAAAATTCTCCTAGAAAAATCTGCCCTTTCAAATAATTCCTTCAAAGGGAATTCTATTAGCACCACGATTGTAGACACGTGAAAGTAGTGTGCTAACTTTCTAAAACCGTCATCAAAGCTAAGGCAAGCTTCTTCAATGGTAGGTACCTTGTCTCAACGCCGAGCAAAGTTTTGCTTACATAGGAAATTGGCAAATGTTGTATTCTCTCTGCACAAAAAAGCACTGTGTTAATAATATGCTAAGAAATTACAAGGTACAGATTGAGTTCTTCTCTAAGCAATGGGGTCACTAAGATTGGAGGTGCGGACAAATATTGTTTTAATTTTTCCAAAGTGTGGTCATATTCTTCATTCCAGCTGAACTTTGATTTCAATGCTTAGAAGAATGGTTTACAATGATCTGAAGATCGGCTTATAAATCTGTTTAGCTCAGCTGCCAATCCCACTAGATATTGCACTTCTTTCGGGGTATTCAGTCTTTCCAACTCCTAAATTGCTTAATTGGTGAATGATTTGCTTCTATTCCACAGTTGGTCACCAAGAAGTCTAGAAATTTACCTGATTTCACATCAAACGTGCCCTTGGATGCATTCAATCATAGCTTGTGAGTCTTTAAAATTTTGAACATCTCGACTAGGTCATTAAGATGGTCATACTCATTCTTGCATTTGATTACCATGTCATCAATGTATGCCTCCATTGTCTTGCTAAATAAAGGAGCAAACATCTTAGTGATCATCCTTTGAAAGGTTGCCCCTGCATTCTTTAAGCCAAATAACATTACCATATAGCAATACAACTCCCTTGGAGTTATAAAAGAAGTAATTTCTTGATCTGACTTGTTGTAGACAACCCATTTTTTACTGCCTTTAAGACTTGGGCACTTTATTCCAAACAGCCGATGATGAAAGTTACACTGTGCAATTTTTTGAATTTTCAGTGAAGAAATTTAGATTCAAGCTCTAATCCGAAACCTTACACCCCATCTTGGCCAAGCTATTTTAGACCTTGAAACCCTCCTTTCAAAATATTTTTCCAAATGTTTCTACGATGTTCTAATGCTCGTATTTCGATTAAAATATTACACTTTTCGGTAAACCGAGTAAGGAAAAAGTGGAAATAAATGGAAGGGAGGTAAACCCCTTGAAAAATATTTAAAAAAAATCTTATTTATAGGTTTGGAGTTGAATGAAATAAGAGGGGAGGGAAGAAAACTAGTTTCGGAAGAGGTTGGGCATCAAACCGTTAAGATAAGAATGAGCAGCCTTCACTAAATTAGGAATATCTCTTTTACCACTTAGAATTTAGATGTGAGGCTACCACCATTGGAAATTAGACTTCTGGGGCTTCAATTCAGACTTAAGATTACCTAAAACCGAGTCCGGATGGGAGAGATATGCCAGTTGGAATTCGGGCCTAGAATGCAGATTTTTGTACCAGGCCGAGTCCATTTAAATTTGGTCGTGGCTCATTTAGAGCCGGCTAGCTTTCAATGAAAATTGTGAATTTGTGCCTTTTAGAGCCGACCTTTCATTTTTGGGCCCGGTCATATGTTTTTGTGGCTGGCTCGCTCTCAATAGTGCCAAACAGCCATCTGGCAAGAACTGGACAGCTAGCTTTGTTTGAAGATATTTTTGACCAAATTGGCTCAAATTCTATAAATAGAGCCCCTGTATTCAGAATTGGGGGTTAGCAAATTTTCTAAAGGCTTTGAAGAGTTACCTTTTCATCTTCAACACTTTTCTTCACCTTCAAACCTTTTTCAACAATATATACATAATACATACACCTTTAGAGCTTGTCCTTGGAGCTTTTTGTTGAGATTTCAAACTAAATTTCAAAACCTTGAGGGTGTTTTGAATCAAGTTTGTTAACTAAGAAGCATCCTCTCTTTCAAAAAGTATAAGCTTGTCACTTTTTTCCTTGCTTTCATTTCAATCTTTTTCTATCTTTTTCTTGTGTTTCCCTACTGTTTTGAATCCATTCTAAGTGTTGGAATTTGGGGTTGAATAGCTACCAAAGGTAGAAAGGTTTAACACCCTTTCTTGCACCTTATTTCATAGCTCATACCTTTGTTTTTGCACTCTTTTCTTTGTTTTTTATACTGATTTTTAGAGTTTAAAAAGGCTGAAAAACATGGTTTAAAAGTCTTAAAAGTGGAGGGGTTAGCCACCTCTCCTTGATTTTGCTTACTAGCTTTATATCTCTTGCTTTTGTTTATCTTTTTATGCTCTTTAAACACACTTTTAGCCACTGTTTTTGGGCTATTTTGGGGCTATTCTTGGACTATTTTGGGGCTGAAATATATGATTTAAAATTGCAAAAAGTGGAGGTGTTAGCCATCCCTCTTTGGACTTTGTTCCATAGTTTTTTCTCTACTCTTTTTACTTATTTTCTCTTGCTTTTAGCTACTATTTTTTACATTTCAGGGGTTGTTATGGGCTGTTTAATTCGTTTAAATAGTTTATGCTTTGAATATCATACTTGTTGTGTTGTAAGTCCTCATATCTTCGGTTGTTTAGGCCTTAGACACCAAGTCATTTGAGTTAATAGCTTTATTTACTTAGTTTCCATGCAAAGAGTTTCATTTTAAATGATCAACTTCGCATAATCATTTCTGCACCCTCCCTCATTTCTTCTTTTCTTTTGTTCAAGAGCTATTTCAAACAACTGCTTGTTGTTCAAGGCATGAGAAAGAGATCTATGCTCAATGACTTAATCTCTACGGAAGTTCATCTTCAATGTATAGTCTCTCTTTCATGCTATGGATCACTTCTCATTTGACATTTCTTCTCATTTAGTGGACTTAAACATCACTCTGGACAAATTGATTAAGTAATGGAAAGGGCTAATAAAAATTGACCTAAAATCAATGAAACCACCATAAAGAAGACGAAAAAATTGGTTGGATTCGGCCAGATGATATGCTGAGTCCATCGCTTCGAGAATTGTAACTTATCAATCCATAATATTTTGACAAAACTTGAAGCGTGTTTATCTCCCTCTTTGAGCCTCCATGATGAGATGGAGGGGTGGTCGTCTTCATTGCATCATCTTCATTGCATTTATTAATTATTTTGTCCAAATTGTGTTCGAAATCATCAAGCCATCAACTTGTGCCAATTGATGGTTTTAGACTCGAATTCACTCTTCTCTTGAGTTTTATGATAGCGGAGAGTAGAAGGGACAAATAGGGCCTAGAAAGGATTTGTCTGCACTAACCTCACCTTAAAGCACAAAAGAGGTTTTGGCATGAAAATTAGGGTCGGCTAGCCTTATTAGGATTCGGTCGGGCCTCATTGGGGGCCGGCTGGCCTCTAATGTGTGGTAAGCAATGACCTTTTGCAGAAATAGAGAGTAGTGGTTGAAAGTGAGGTAGAGCAGTCTGGGCAGACAAAACAGCTTCTGGGCACTGTGCATGCGATCATCCTCATGGTTGCTTGGATCAATAGTTTTATTAGCCTTCTTGTAATTATTATTGTTGTATTATTATTCTTATTATAATTATTGTCATTGTAAATATTATGGTGCAATTTCATTTGTATATTATTGTTGTAGTTAGTATTGTTACAATACCCTTGTGTAGACACCCTATTTTTGACTGTCCTCAAGACTTGGACGTCATCACTTGTGCATATGGTGATTGTGATTGCATGTGATCGTTTTCAATGCCCGAAGTCCTCGGCGGAACGCCCTGTCTTTGAGCCTCTAAACCTGGCCTTTTTTTTGCCTGATTTTGGACCAAATCTTGTTGTTTCTATGTTTGGAACCTCTTGGTGACCTGTTGGCCACCACCATAGGCTGTCGGCCATGGATTGTGCTTGTCGGCCACCAGTGTGCTTTTCTAGATATTTGTTGATAGTTGTGCCAGCTATTGGCACACTGAGCTGCATTTTCCTACACGTGTATGGTAGGATGTTCCTAAGCTCAAGGCTTGTTTTTTTATATACAAGGGGGTTCCTCTCCCATTTTGGAGGGTTAGAAAATTTGGACCAAAATTTTTTTTCTCTCTCTCTCTCTCTTACAATTTTGTGCTTTGTAGCTTGTTTTTTCTACACTATTACACACACTACCTTAACCAAAGTTGCTAGTCTTTGGGCTGAGGTAACTTGGGACCTTCTTTGAGCTCTAGAAGGTGGTTTTTGGCTTGGATTATTGGCCAACTTGTGCTTTGCTTCAAAGGTATAACACTTGCCTTGTTTATACTTATTTTGTATACTTGTTTTGCCATCCTTTTCAATTGTTTTGAGGCTGATTTTGAACTAAAAAAAGTTCTATTTTATGGCTTAAAAGTGTTGGCTTGAGGCTATTTTCAGTTAAAGGGTAGTCCACTCTTCTTGCATCTTAGTTCTTAAAGCTTTTGTACCTTTGTTCATTACTTTCAAACCAACTTTTTTGGGCCTCTTAACCACTGAATTTCAGAGGTTTTTCAGTGGCAAAAAACTTATTTTAAATTCCAAATTTGGAGGGGTTAGCCTCCCCTCATTATGTCATGTTTGCATGCTTAGTTAGCTTCACATGTTAGCATTTTTTTAGCTTAACTTAGCTCAAGTCTAGCATGTTTTAATTTCTGAAATAATCTGTGTTAGCTCTGTTTTGGGTTGGTTTGTTCATTTGGATCTTGTTTTGCATAGTTGTAGTATAAATCCTTTCCTAGCTTGGTGTTTTAGGCTCTAACCATCATTGGTTTGAGTTGATTGCATGTTTTAGTGCTTTTTCTCACCTAATTTCAGCACTACAATCTCTGCAATCCCCCTCAATTCTTCACTCTTTTGTTTTTCTTTGAAAGTGGTTTCAAACCACTTGTTTGCCTAAGTGTGAAATGAAGGTGCTACGCCCAATGGTTTAATCCCTTAGGAGGTTCATTACCAACAGTGTAATGTTCCTTTTATGCCCAAAGCAACTTTTGGTTTGAGCCCTCTTTCCATTAGAGGACACTCACCAATGGACTTAATGGATTAAGGAATGATTTGGAAATTAAGATGAGTAAACAAAATTGGCAAGTAAAAGAGGCAAGATAAGCATTCTTTTGTGTTGCATTGCATGTGTTCAAATCGGACGTTAGTTTGAACACAATGAAAATGGGATATTTCATACTCAAAAGTGATGAAATGTGCCACTTTCCTAGGCCTCCATTGCCCTTCATCATGCATGATAGGGTGATGGTCATTTGAGTCTTGTTTTGCATTCATTAAACTTGTACGAACTTGGTTCTTTGGCCATCATGCAATGAAATTGCTTGGTTGATGGTTTGAGAGCCAAGAGTGTCACTCCTTTGAATTTATTTGATGATAAGGAGGGTAACAGTACAAATAAAACCTTCAAAAGTACACTGTTTTGCTCTCTGTTGCAGCAAGGAAGTTCAGATCACCAGTAGCCGACCAACCACCACCAGTAGCCGATTGGCCACCATTGTTGGCCGACCGTCCATCAGCAATGGCCGACCGGCCCCACTGTCGGCCACCAATGAAAATTCAGCAGATTGCTCCTGAGGCAGAACAGATTTGATCTGGAGAAGGAGAAAGTGTAAATGCTTCTGTGCAACAGAGGCTTGCAGTAACAAAACAATGGCCTTTCGAGCGGAAAATCGAGCATGCATGCATCCCTCATTTCCCGAGGCCTCTTGGTTAACTTGTTTAATTAGTTGAGTATTTAACTAATTAGTTTCATTTTTTATATTTAATTAGCTTAGATAGTTAATTATTTAAACTGTTTTAATTAACTAACTTAGAGTAAACTCGTTATTCATTCAAAATATTGTAATAATTAGCTTAATTAGCGTAGCTAGTTAGCTTTTATTCATTCGGACCCTCCTTCGCGAGGGTGTAATGTTGTAATAAGTGTGCGTGCGTGTGTGTATGTCTTCAAATCCCATGTCTTTCTCCTTTTTATTTAATCGCTTTTGATGGTTAGATTAGGAGCATCATGTTTCAATTAGCATACCGCATGCTTGCATCCATTTATTTGTATTGCATGCACTGAGGCTCGGCGCATCATTCAAACTGTATTACCATTTCAATATCTTATTTGAATACGTGTTTAATCGTATGTTGTTCAAATCAATCCATATACCATATTAGTACCCGAGCCTATTAATTGCATATTGCATTTGTTGCATTAGTCATAATTGTATAGTTAGGATCATGCATTTTTCTAACTAGTTTCTGTTTTGGCTTGGAGTACTAGGTGAGTTTTTACGCTTTAGCATACTTGCATGAGTGTGAATGTTACCATGATTAGTATGCTTTCCATGAGGCTATATGCTTAAATGCTGAACTGCATAAATACTTGTGGATGAAGGCTTGTTGTTTGAATTGGGACGATTCAACAAATGTATGTTTTAAGCCCACTTTGTTGAGTGGCAAATCGTGTTTTAAGCCCACTATGTTTGGTGGCAAATCCGCAAACTTTAAGCCCACTTGAGGTAGCAAATTCAAACCATTTTCGCAAATAAACATGAGTTGAATTGTTCTAAATTGAGCAAACTAGTCTATACTTGCTTGTGCGCATCACATAGTAAAGCTAGTTTAACAACTGGAATAAGGGCACATAATGTTTATAAAAAATCATATCATGATTAGTAGAGACTGATCTTTGATCAGACGAGTGGGGGTGCTCAATTCATGACCTTCCCCTCTCGTACCTAAGTTTTCGAGCCGAGGCAACTTTGGTGATGATGGACACGTGGCCTTCGGCACGAGTCAGGGTTTCCTAAATTTTCCCAAAACAAAAAATATTTAGGTGGCAACTTTGTATCTGGCAAAGCAGTCCAATTTTGACATTATTTGATTTAAAATCGATTTTCCAAAACGATTTGCCGGATTTGGACTCTTTGGTGTTTATCAATTTCACATTGCATTTGTGAGATTAGATTCAAAACCATGGGAGTCCGAACTATGAGGCCTTTCTTTCAAACCTTCCGAAAGGGGGCGCGAAAAAGCGAGCCACACCTTGTTGATAGATAGCTAATTAAATTAGAATTCATTCAAATAGGTAAATATTAATTAGTTTAGCTCAATTTATTCATTTGGATTTGTAATAGCTAGTTTTAATTCGGACACTTGGACATTTGGACCCTCTTACACGAGGGCAAATATGTAATAATCATGTATGTCTTCCAACCCCCATTTTTTTCTTCTTTTTATTTACCCGCTTATAATGGTAGCATCATGTTTCCTTAGCATTTTTTATGTTTGCATACACTTATCCAGCATGCATTAGGGTTCGACTCACCATACTAACCGATGTCAAATTCAAATTCTTACTCGAATACGTGATTTATCATATCTTGAATCAGATCATATACCATGCTAGTAGCCGAGCCTATTAATTGCATGATTGTATGTGTTACATTAGTCATGTTGCGTTGGTTAGGAGCATGCATGTCTTCTAATCATTTTTCTTTGTTTGGCTTACCTCGGAGTACTAGGTGAGTATTTTGTGTTTTAGTATATCGCATTGTATGTTTGTGTTACCGTATCGAGCATGCTTTCCATAAAGCTAAATGCTTAAATGATATACCTGTTTGAATGTCGGTGGATGAAGGCTAATTGCGAAAACTAGGATAAATTGATTAATGTACATACAAACTCACCTTTTTAAGTGACACGTATTAAAACAATTTTTCAAACAAACATGAAATCAAAGAGTTCCAACTTTTGCAAATTAGTCTATGCGTGTGTGCATCACATAGTAAAAATAGCTAATAACCGGAACAAGAGCGTATGATGTAATTAAGAATCACATCATGATTAGTAGAGGCCGATCTTTGATCGGACGAGTGGGGTGGTCAATTCATGACCTTCCCCTCTCGTACCTAAGTTCCTGAGCTGAGATACTTTGGTGATGACGGACTAATGGCCTTTAGCATGAGTCATGGGTTTCCTAAATTTTTCAAAAATATTTAGGTGGCAACTCTATAATCTGGTAAAGCGGTCCATTTTCGGCATTTGATTCAAACATCGATTTTTCAAAAAATTTGCCGGATTTGGACTCATTTGTGTTTATCTATTTCACATTGCACTTGTGAAATCAGATTCAGAACTATGAGAGTTCGAATTGTAGGGCAAAGCGTATCCGAGAGGAGCACTAAAAGTAAGCTACACATGTACATAGCAATCTAATGATATCCACGATATGCTTCTAGAAAGCTAAGGTAGTTATGTGCTGAAGTAGAATCCATCAATTGATCAATCATTTGCGATGGAAAGCTATCCTTTGGGTACGCTTTTGTAATCGATGCAAATGCACCATTTGCCATTTTTCTTCGGCACAACAATAGTGTTTGAAATCCGCTTGGTGTAATAGACTTCTTTGATTGTCCATGCTTTTAGTAAGTTCTCAACTTCTTCTGCCACTATCTTGGTATGGTGTAATGCGAATCTGGGAGTTCTCTAAATGACCGGTCTAGCATGCGGAAAGACATTAAGTTGATGGCAGATGAAGCTTAGATAAATGCCAGGTATATCGTAAAGCGTCCAAGCAAACACCTCTATGTTGGACATCAGAAAGTCTAATATTTCTTTCCTTTCATAGCTGGATAGAGATGAACCTAGCAAAAAAAACTTTTCAAGATCATTTTCGTCTATCCTTACTTCCATAAGTTCTTTGACGGTCTTCTCCCCGGCCTCCTTACCAACATCTTCAAGCACCGTCGTGTTCTCTGGTTTTTCTATCATCTGAACAAATGCCTTGGCAGCTTAGCTATCATTTATAGTGACAAAGCATTACTTTAACATAATCTGATCTCCTAAGACCTCTTCAATCACTCCTTATGCATTGGGAAATCGAACCATTTGGTGGTATATTGAAGCCACGACTCGCATAACGTCTAACCAAGCTCTTTCTAGAGTAAATTTGTAAGTGAAGAGGACCTTCAACACCTAAAACTCCACTTGTTTGACCATTGAACCCACTTTGACCAACATTATGATCTTACTAATTGGCCATTCTGGAATTGAATTGAAACCGATCAAAGGTGATATAGTAGGTGCAGGGTCTCTATCATCCAACTTGAGTGCTTGAAAGCGTCATAGTATATAATTTCAACCGAGCTACCTTGGTCGATAAAGATCCTTTTGATGTCGAAATCCTTGACATACAAAGTTACCATTAGCGCGTCGTTATGGGGATTTTGAAGTCTCACCAAATCCCTATCGGAGAGAGAGATCACATTCTTCTTTTCTACCTTTCCCTTCTTGAAAATTGGTTGGACACTGAGTACTTCCCTCATATTTTCAGCCTTCTTTATCATGCCTTTGAGCTCGCAAACTTACTCAGGCTCAATTATCCCATAGATCACATTGATAACTCCTTGAGGAGGGGCGTCAAGCAGCATTCCATTCGGCATGTCTTGATTTTGGGGGCCTACCCTAGCTTCACTCACAATGTAACAATCCAAACGTCCTACTACAACTAATTCTTTTAAATGTTGTTTGAGCGGCACACAATCTTCTGTCTAGTGCCCTTTTTCATCATAATAAGCGCAATAGTATTTTTCGTCGTAACCTATCTACACTTCATCCAACTTGGCTGGTCACCAGGTATATGGTTTGTTTCGAATCTCGCTAAAAATAGGGTAAATAGGCCTCTTGAATACCATAGTGATAGTGGTGCGAACTTTCAACTTCCTTGCTTTCTCCTTCTCATCATTCAAAAATGGATTAGCCCAGTTATCATTGCGGTTCTTATTGTAGTTTATGTATTGCTTTCCATTTTTCCCAACTATGTAAACTTTTGCTAAAGTTTTTTTTGTCTGCCACAACTGTGCCGCTCTTTGCCTTTTCGCGAGCAATGTCTTCTTCAACCCTTATGTGTTGGTTGACCAATTCCATTAGAGCTTGCATAGTCAAGGGAACATCATTGTTAGCCAATCTTGCAAGCTATTTTCAATTGGTAAACCACGTTTGCATTGAGAAATAACAATGTTGGAAAGACATTCGCCAATCTTATTGAATGTCTCTCAATACCTATCGTTGTATGACTTTAAAGTCTCCTAGGGCCGCATATCAATGGCTAGCAAGTGATCAATCTCCTTGGGCGTTTTGGTGTTTATTTTGAATCTGGTAACAAACGCTTCTGCAAGCTATGCCCAAGTGGCAATGCTACATTCAGGCAATGCTACATTCAGGCGACTTTTCGAACCAGGTCAAGCCTAAATCCCTTAGGCTTGACAGAAACAAGATGCACATCAAAGCATTATTCCTCATGTGAATAGCCATGACTTTTTGAAAATGGCTAAGGTGCATGTAAGGATCTGACTTCCTGTCGTAGATAGAAAACTTTAGTTTGTTGAAACCTATAAAAAGTAGTGCATTCTCAATCTTTGGTGAGAACAACGTATTTGCAATATCGCCAACACTCTATCCATTGGCTTATAAGCAACAAGTGACATCAGCATTGCTACCTTGATGCTACCATGCCTCCTAGGAGTCAACCTTTGCAAGGTTAGCACCTTTTAGAGATAGTTCGCTTGGGCTATTTCCCTCATTCGAGCCCTCTCATCGAGAATAGTTTGTAAGTCCTCTCTTCTAGGCAACTCTGAATAGAAAGAAGATGTCTAATGAGTATGTATGTAACACCCCGAATAATACCTTTTACGAAAATTATACGATAATCTATTTTTGAAAGACCTTAAGCTAAATTAGTTAAATTGATAATTGGAAAATTATATTTACTTTTATGATTGTATGTGCTAAAATAAAATTTTAAATTAGGGGTCATTGTGTTTTACTAAAAGATGATAATATAATTCTAAGATTTTTTGGGCCAAAATGGAAATAGTGGAAAAGTTATGCAAATCATGACTTTGAACATGAATTGGAAGAAAGTTGTATAGAAGCGCCAATTGAGCAGGGTATTGAAGATGTACTTGGATTGACTGTGCGTGTTTGTTGTATTGTTTTAGCCTAACTCTTGACTTATTTAAATTTACTTAGTAGATTATGTTGTGAGTTAGTAATTAGGAGTGTTTTTTTTTTTGAAGGATGTGTTGCCATTTAGGCATGTAATGAACTTTATTGTAATATCTAATTTTTTGGTATAAAATATATGACTTACCTGCCAAAAAAAAAAAAAAAAAAAGACAGTGCGTGTTTTTATTTGTTTGTACGGAGAATTGCTTTGTGTCTTATGAAATATTCCGTCTAAAGTTTTGTTAATTTTGTCTATGTATATATACTTTAGAAATTGACAAGTATTACTAAATTGTTTAAAATGAAATTTGGGTCAAACTAGATGGGTGGAAGTGTAATTAAGCCTTGAATTTAAGATTTCAATAAAAGGGCAGTTCTCAATTCCTTTTACTCAATAATCTCGCATTTCTTTGGTTCAGTTCCATGAAATACTACTATTTATGAAAATTATCTCACTAATACTATTCAAATAAAAAAAAAAAACATATTTTCATTGATAAAAGTTTAACAGAACATTCATTTTAAGAACATGTTTAGTAGCAATAGCAAATTTGCCTTGACCAACTATTCAACAGAAGATATCTATATGAAAGAGGTACAGGGCGTGTTTGGTTTGTGTTTTGAAACATGTTTTTGGAAGAAAATTTTCAAAAACATGTTTGGTTACAATTTTTTTTAATAAAATTATAAAATTACTTCTCTCTATTACACATCAATCAATCACTTTTTATCTCTTCTCTCTCTTTCTCAATCACTTTTTCTCTCACACAATCTTTTTAAAATTCTAGTACAAAGCGACTATTTGAGGATTTGAAACTTTATTGTCTTTGTTTGTGACTATTCTTATTTTTTCTCTTATATTAGTTTGTGTCATTTTTTTTCAAAACATCACAATTTAATTTATTAATACCCGTTGTATCATCCATGGGAAATTTTACTATGCATGCCCCCTATGATATGCACCATTAATTTATGGTATTTTTTCTTTAATTATGACTAATTTTGTTTTTTAGTTATGACATTATTTTAGTTGCGACTCTTGAAATCTTTAGTTATGCCTCATGTGTTGTTTAGTTATGAGTATTTTTTTAAAAATTTATTTTAGTTATGACTCAAAAAAATTTAAAGTTATACTAGTTTTTTTCTTTAGTTATAAGGTGCATACAATACATACCTTTTGAGGGTGTGTATAGGGGTGTAATTTTGGTCCAGCCTACATCCCAACCCGACCCTGCCCACCTAGGCCCAAGCTAGGTCGGTCCTCTACCAGGCCGCGTGAGCTCCCGTCTTTTTTCAGGCAGGATCGCAGGTCGAAAAGTGGGGCCCAGGCCCACTCAAATTAGGACCTACGACCTTTAGACTATTTATGAGGGATAAAAAATAAAACAAAAATTGTACTAGAGTATTTTAGTTAAAATTAATGAGATGTTTGGTTATGTTTCATGTGGTGGTGTTTAAATTTAATTATATATGACTCATATTTTTTTGGTTATGACTTAAAAAGTATGAAATTATGTAATTTTCTTCTTTTGAAATGAATAATTTGTTAGAAAAAATGGTTTTTTATAGGCAAATTTTTTAGCCCAATTTGGGTGGATCCCAAACGTCTTTTGGGGTGAGTCCGAAGAGGTGAAGTGTTCCTTACCGCGTGGCAAGTCACACGGTGAAGACGGAACGTCAAAACCATTTATGAGTGAATGGGAAGTTGACATCGTTTTCGAGTCTAACATTAATTTTTATTTGATAAAATTCTTTTGAATTTTTTCTATAAACAAATTATTGTGGGAATTTAATTTAATTCTAAATTCAAATTTTAGGTTCCTAAGTTGTTTCCTAAAGTTTGTAATTGTGGGAATTTAATTTAATTCTAAATTCTAAATTTTTAATTCCTAAGTGGTTTCCTAAAAATTGATTAAACTATTTAAATAGTTTAATAAAATTATTCCATTCAGTGAAAGATTTTATTGAATTAACTATTCTAATAGTTTAATTTAAAAGTTACAAACAGTTTATAACTGTTACACCTACGGTCCACTTTTCAATTGTTTGAAAGTGTGTTCAAACCAACAGACACTTTTCATTAGTTGAAATTATAAGTGCATCTGTTCATTGGTACCTATTCGGACAAGAGTATGGCCTATAAATACAAATCATTCCTGTAGGTTTTAGGGGTTCCGAAATTAAGTTTGCATGTTTGATATTGCTGTCTAGATTTCTTTTATATGCATTACTCTTCATTTTAGATTTAGAATAAATAAAAGAGAGTATAGAATACAAGGTTTGGTTCGCCGTACAATTTTGTTTGGTGTGCTACAACAATTTTGTGAAGATCATTGTATCCTGGGAGATAGACGCCACTTAACCGTAAGCACCGTAGCGGGGCGAATCTGTCTTAAGGACAGAGTGTCATACACTCGACTTGGTCTTAATGTTAATTCGGTTCAATAAATAAATCCGGTATGTTATTTATTTATTTTGTTTGAATTTATTTTCAAGTTATTTTATTTGCACAGAAGATTGGTCCAACAATCTTAAGACAGATTCGAATTATTCTGTTTACAGAATTTTTCGTTTGTTTTCCTTTTTCATTCTTCGTAAATAATTTCAGAAGAAAATTATTTTCTGTGAATTTACAAAATAATATTCTGGTTGGAAAAATAAATAGTGATTATATACTATTTGACAGACAGTAGTAATATACTGTCTATTTTCTTTGACAACTAGTAGTATGATACTGGTGTCATTAACAATTCAGAATATATTTTTGTGAAATTTTGTCAGAAAATTAATTTTGGTTTTTAGAAATTATTTTCTGTGTTTTCATTAATTAAAATTCTGTTTCAGTATTTTAATTATTGGAGTGTTACAAGAGATTTAAATTCTTGTGTGAAATTAATTTGGTTAAATAAAATTTTATTTTATTTCCAAATTAATTAGAAAAATAAAAGTTATATTTTTATTTCTTTTATTTTACAGAATTTAATTTCTTGTGTGGAATTAATTTATTCAAATATAAAATTTTATTTTATTTCCAACTTAATTGAAAAATAAAAGTTATATTCTTATTTCTTTTATTTTACAGAATTTAACTTTCTGTGTGGAATTAATTTGTTTAAATAAATTTTATTTTATTTTCAAATTAATTGGAAAATAAAAGTTACATTCTTGTTTCTTTTATTTTTACAGAATTTCATTCTGTAAATTTGGATTAGTTTTCTGTGTGGAATTAATTTGGTTAAATAAAATTTTATTTTATTTTATTTCCAAATTAATTGAAAATAAAAGTTACATTTTGTTTTGTTTCTTTTATTTTAACAGAATTTATTTCTGTAGTTTTGGTTTAATTTGTTTAAATAAAATTTTATTTTATTTACAAATTAATTGGAAATAAAAGTTATAATTCTTGTTTCTTTTATTTTTTCAGAATTTAAAATTCTGTGTTCTTTGGATTAAATTTTCTGTATAGTATAAAATTCTAATTATAATTTTATTTTATAATTTAGAATTTATGGCTACTAAAACTGGTCAAACTTATGTTCAAACCAGTACTGGTATGGTGATTGCCATTACGCCAACCTCGCCTTATGTTGGGACTGTGCTAGTGAATTATGGTGGAAAACTAGAGAAGTTCTCAAGAACTGATTTTCATAAAGGCAAAGGAAGATCTAGTAAGAAGGTTGCTAAAGCCAAAATGACCGAAATAGATGAAATTTCCAATAGTGTAGATGTCATAAATCTTTCTGGAGTTGTTTCCGAGACAAATCTTGTCGGAAATCCTAAAGAATGGTGGGTGGACACTGGTGCTACTCGCCATATTTGTGCCGACAAAAAGATGTTCACATCTTATTCTATAGTGGACAATGGTGAACAACTCTTTATGGGTAACTCCTCAACTTCCAAAGTTGAAGGACAAGGAAAGATTGTACTCAAGATGACATCTGGAAAGGAACTCACTCTCAACAATGTGCTGCATGTACTGGACATTCGCAAGAATTTAGTTTTCGGATCTTTGTTGAGTAAGAATGGGTTTAGGCTAGTTTTTGAAAGTGACAAGTTTGTACTTACCAAAAACGGGATGTATGTAGGAAAAAGTTACATGTCTGATGGCCTTTTCAAGTTAAATGTAATGACCGTTGTACCCTCAGTTATTAATAATACTATATCTTCTTCTTACTTGCTTGAGTCTTCAAATTTATGGCATGGTAGACTAGGACATGTTAATTTTGGATCTTTGCGTAGATTAATTAATATGAAATGTTTACCTAAATTTGACATTGATTCAAATCATAAATGTGAAAATTTGCGTTAAGGCAAAATTATCTAAAACTCATTTTCATTCAATTGAAAGAAGTACGGAACCACTTGAATTAATTCATAGTGATATTTGTGATTTTAAATCAATTCAAACCAGAGGTGGGAAAAAGTATGTAATCACTTTTATAGATGACTATACTAGATATAGTTATATTTATTTAATTCGAACCAAGGATGAAGCTTTGGAAACTTTCATTCAATATAAGAATGAAGTTGAAAATCAACTTGGTAAGAAAATCAAGAAAATTAGAAGTGATAGAGGTGATGAATATGAATCATCTTTTGGTGAATTTTGTAAAAAACATGGAATAATTCATCAAACCACCGCTCCTTACTCACCTCAGCAAAATGGAATTGCTGAAAGGAAAAATAGGACTTTAAAAGAAATGATGAATGTCATGTTGATCAGTTCTGGATTACCTCAGAACTTGTGGGGGGAAGCAATACTTTCTGCTAATTATATTTTAAATAAAGTACCCCGAAAGAAAATAAATCAAACACCTTATGAATTGTGGCATGGAAGAGTACCATCCTACAAATACTTAAAAGTGTGGGGGTGTTTGGCTAAAGTGGCTATTCCTAGTCCTAAAAAGACGAAGATAGGTCCTAAGACCATTGATTGCATTTTCATTGGTTATGCCAAGAATAGTAGTGCATATCGGTTTTTGATTTATAAATCAGAACATACCGAAATGCATGTAAATACTATTATTGAGTCTTGGAATGCATCTTTCTTTGAACATGTATTTCCAAATAAGACTGGACAATAGACTAGTAATAAGAAAAGATCTTTTAATGCTATTACTAGTAATGATCATGAACATGATCAAGAACAAGAGTTAGATCAAAATGAGGAAGAGGAACCTAGGCGTAGTAAACGTGCTAGAACCTCAAAATCGTTTGGTCCAGATTTTCTAACATATTTGTTAGAAAATGAGCCTTTAACCTTTAAAGAGGCTATGTCTAGTCCTGAAGCTCCTTTATGGAAACAAGCTGTAAACAGTGAAGTTGAATCTATCTTGCAAAATCACACTTGGGAATTAGTGGACTTGCCACCAGGTTGTAAACCTCTTGGGTACAAGTAGATTTTCAAAAGGAAAATGAAAGCAGATGGATCAATAGACAAATACAAGGCAAGACTTGTAGTCAAAGGTTTTAGACAAAAAGAAAGTCTAGATTACTTTGACACATACTCACCGGTTACTAGAATAACATCCATTAGAATGCTAATTGCCATTGCATCTCTATACAATCTAGAAATTCATCAAATGGATGTTAAAACCGCTTTCTTAAATGGTGAGTTAAATGAAGAAATTTACATGGAACAACCAGAAGGGTTTTCTGTTCCAGGGAAAGAAAAGAAAGTGTGTAAATTGGTTAAATCATTATATGGTTTAAAACAAGCGCCAAAGCAATGGCATGAGAAATTTGACAAGGCAATGATGTCAAATGGATTTAAAATTAATGAGTGTGACAAATGTGTTTATATTAAAAACACAGATAAAGGTTATGTCATTGTATGTCTTTATGTAGATGATATGCTCATCATTGGTAGTAATAATGACATGATTAAAACTACCAAGAAAATGTTGAATAAACATTTTGACATGAAAAGCATGGGCATTGCTGATGTAATACTTGGTATGAATATTACCAAAACATCAGAAGGTTATGCTTTGTCACAATCTCATTACATTAAGAAAATACTTGACAAATTCAGCAAAGATGATGATCATCTTGTTAGAACTCCTGTAGATGTTAAATTGTATCTTTCTAAGAATATACAGGAAAGTATTTCTCAATTAAAGTATGCCCAAATTATTGGAAGCTTAATGTACTTGATGAACTGCACTCGCCCAAATATAGCTTATGCAGTAAGTAAATTAAGTAGATATACGAGTAATCCGGGAGTAGAACACTGGAAAGCAATTATAAGGGTTCTAAGATATCTTCGATTTACTTGTAACATTGGGCTTCATTATACTAGATATCCAGCAGTACTTGAAGGATACTGTGATGCAAATTGGATATCGGATACTAGAGACTCAAAGTTCACCAGTGGGTATGTCTTTACTCTTGGTGGGGCAGCTATATCTTGGAAATCTTCCAAACAGACTTGTATTGCTAGGTCTACTATGGAATCTGAATTCATAGCTTTAGACAAAGCTGGGGAAGAGGCAGAATGGCTTCGCCACTTCCTTGAAGATATTCCAATATGGCCAAAACTGGTGCCTGCTATATGCATACATTGCGATAGTCAATCAACTATAGGTAGAGCACAGAGTCATATGTATAACGGTAAGTCACGACACATTCGTCGTCAACATAATACCGTAAGACAACTACTCTCTAATGGAATTATGTCCATAGAATATGTTAAGTCTAAAGACAACATAGCGGATCCACTAACCACAGGGTTAACAAGAGAGTTAGTTGAGAATTCATCGAGGGGAATGGGACTAAAGCCTATTAAATAAGAGTTACCATAACGGCAACCCAACCTAGTTGACTAGAGATCCCAAGATCTAGGTTCAAAGGGACAACCGAGTTGTGATTGACTCAGAAGGATCACTGGGGAGTCTAACTCCTACCCATTTCTATAATGAAATAGTGATGTTTGCAGCGTTTTAGGTTAAGTAAAATTTTTAATGATTCTTATATCTAGGTTAACCTAGTGGAGTATAGCAGGATACTCTTCATAAGAATCACCTATATGAGTATGAACTGGGCCAGTTCTGTGAGATTTTTGAAGGGCTACAATTCTCTAGAGCACTCATGAAAGACCGGGTTGTTCAGGGACAAAATGAACACAATAGTGAGAACTAAACTGTGTCTGGGAATATACTGTGTGAGTTCTATTGTCATGGTTTACACAAACGGCTGAACAGTTCAAGACATCATGTTCACTGTTTAGCTAGTAAATCTGATAGTGTCTCACAAGGGAAGGTTCAAAGCCAAAAGCTACCTATCCTTTGCAGAATATTTCCAATTTCTGTACTCTCTGTAATTAGATCATGTTGTTGCATTTTCTCTCCGTCAAATTCCATTCATGTGGGGGATTGTTAGAAAAAATGGTTTTTTATAGGCATATTTTTTAGCCCAATTTGGGTGGATCTCAAACGTCTTTTGGGGTGGGTCCGAAGAGGTGAAGTGTTCCTTACCGCGTGGCAAGTTACACGGTGAAGACGGAACGTCAAAACCATTTATGAGTGAATGGGAAGTTGACATCGTTTTCGAGTCTAACATTAATTTTTATTTGATAAAATTCTTTTGAATTTTTTCTATAAAAAAATTATTGTGGGAATTTAATTTAATTCTAAATTCAAACTTTAGGTTCCTAAGTTGTTTCCTAAAGTTTGTAATTGTGGGAATTTAATTTAATTCTAAATTCAAAATTTTTAGTTCCTAAGTGGTTTCCTAAAAATTGATTAAACTATTTAAATAGTTTAATAAAATTATTCCATTCAGTGAAAGATTTTATTGAATTAACTATTCTAATAGTTTAATTTAAAAGTTACAAACAGTTTATAACTGTTACACCTACGGTCCACTTTTCAATTGTTTGAAAGTGTGTTCAAACCAACAGACACTTTTCATTGGTTGAAATTATAAGTGCATCTATTCATGGGTACCTATTCGGACAAGAGTATGGCCTATAAATACAAATCATTCCTACAGGTTTTAGGGGTTCCGAAATTAAGTTTGCATGTTTGATATTGCTGTCTAGATTTCTTTTATATGCATTACTCTTCATTTTAGATTTAGAATAAATAAAAGAGAGTATAGAACACAAGGTTTGGTTCGCTGTACAATTTTGTTTGGTGTGCTACAACAATTTTGTGAAGATCATTGTATCCTGGGAGATAGACGCCACTCAACCGTAAGCACCATAGTGGGGCGAATCTGTCTTAAGGACAGAGTGTCATACACTCGACTTGGTCTTAATGTTAATTCGGTTCAATAAATAAATCCGGTATGTTATTTATTTATTTTGTTTGAATTTATTTTCAAGTTATTTTATTTGCACAGAAGATTGTTCCAACATAATTTTATATATATCAAAATGAAACTTTCATATATATCAAAATGAAACTTTCAATATTATAATCATTAAATTAAATAGATAACATTTATTGAATGAATAATTTTTATTTCCATTTCCAACTCATATTCAAAACTTGTGTTAGTGTAAAGATCCCCCGCTTGCTTCAACATCTTCACATTAATAAATAATTTTTATTTCAAAATGAACGAAAATATTATAAAAACTTATATCATTAAATAAAATAGATATATATTATTGATAATGGTAAAACAATTGCATCACTACAGATCAAGTACATCCAAACTAAGTTGGCAACTACTAGCCTACCAATTATTTGCATTATACTCCACCTCAATAATCTAATACAAAAGAATAACAAAATGAAATAGTGAAAAATAAATTGTTAATCAATCATCGGAGGAGGCAGATAATTCACTCGCGTTGCCTGATGATATGTCATTCAAATTGCTTTGAATTTTCTCATTTTCACTATAATTTTGTCTTCTCGTAAATGTATGCATATGATCTCTGGATATCATAAGTGTCTTAACCATTTAGGGCGAGAGCTTGCTGCAGTAATCACTCAGCATCCGTTCACCTGCACAAAAAGATGTTTTAGAAGGAACTGTAAAAATATGAACAGTTAGTATATCACGGGACATCTGTAAAAAAATAGGCCACATATGTTCATTTTGTTTCCACCAATAAAAAATATCAAAATTATCCGCTGGTGGGTTATCCAAATACTGTTGAAATTTAGAACTACTTACGTTTGCATCTTGAGATATTCTTCTAGTTTTTATTGCTGAAATAAAACTTAATTTTCTGTCTCGAGATGAGGATGATGTAGTGTGTGCAGATGTATTTGCAGTTGCAACTACCCTGCATTCTTTAAAGAATTTTTTTGCATGTTTTCATAATAGGGGTAAATTGTTTTTTATCAGCGAAAATACATTCTACAAATTCTTGTAAACTAATTTCTTTACAACTAGGATCAATTATTATAGCTAAACCTAAAAGATGGGGGATTGGATCAAAATATTTATCAAATTTTTCTTTCATTGCAGTAATATTTGTTACATAATATTCATTACCTATATATTTTGTAAAAATTTTAATTAAAACAAATGGTGAAATATTAATATATATATATATACATATATAAGAAAATAATTTTGTTGCAGTGTCAAAAACTTTTAAAAAATCTTTATATAAAGTTACTTGGCGCCAATTTAGTTTTATGGGAGTCAGTAATCCTCCTATTGATGTTGTTGCAAAAAATAAATTTATTACTTTTCTTTGTTTACAAGCTCTCTCTAACATAGTAAGAACAACATATTTTATTACTAGTACAAAAGTCTTGTATACATGCATTACTTGTTTAACAATCAAGTTTAAAATATATGTACAACAACGAATATGAAATAAATCACCATCAACAAGTAATTGTAAAATTGATTTTAAATGGGTTACAGTCTAATTGTAATATGTTACATTATCTAAATTAATGGTAAATATTTTATTTTGTAAAGTCCACTCATGTAATACATTTCTTATTTCTACACCAAGCGAATGATCAATGTATGGAAGTTTAATTAATCTAAATGAAATAATTGTTTTATTTAATTTCTAATCATTATCAATAAAATATACAGTGATAAATTGATATTCTAAACCATTATTTGACCATAGATCAGGTGTTAAACAAACTCTTCCATTCAAATTTTTAAATATGTCAAATAATTCATTTTTAATATCCTCAAATTTCTTTAAAATTCTATTTCTAGTGGTATTTCTTCAAAAACTTTGATATTGAGGTGCAAATTCTTCGTGAACCATTTGTAAAAAATTGGGACATTCACTAGTAGTAAAAAGTTATTCTTCTTTAATAATATAATCAACTACAAAAGTTTGTGCACCTATGAGAACATATGAAAATGTTTGCAAATGACTAGTTGATGAAACCCTTAATTGCATTTGATTTCTAATATTAGGTTGTTGATTTTGTAAATATTTTTTAGCGTGCATTTTAGATGACTAGTACTCCTTGCGGATGCAGTAATAAGTAAATGTGCACAATAGTTACATTTTGCTTTAAATGTAATTGTACCATCAGGATTATTTACAAATATTTTTTTTCGAAATGCTCCCAAACACTACTAGTCGTGCCCTGTAGACACCCCATTTTTGATCGCCCGCAAGGCTCGAACACTTTGCCCTGTAGACTCGATGATGAAAGTGGTGTTGTGCGTGGTTCGAGGTCTCAATGAAGGGGCTATGTTTAAGCTCCTAAACAATCCCAAACCTTCCATATTCATAATGTTTATACCTCAGAAATCCATTTTTACACAATGTACCACCCTATGCTGAGTCTAAAGCAGAGAGATAGGGGATCACATTAAGGCCCAGTCATGCCTCATTGAGAGCCGGCCGTGGTCATTTATGGCTAGCCATGCTTTAGTAGCAAGAAACACTGTTCTGGGCGGGAGCCCGCCAACTGTCTATTTTTGAAGATATTTATGACCTCTTTTGCTGAAATTCTATAAAAACGAAGTTGTATCTCTATTTTGGGGGTTGAACAAATTCTAAAAAGCTTATACACCTTCTTGAGTGCTCCTTCTTCTTGTGCAAGCAACCTTTGAGCAAGCTTACCACCTTTAACCTATATTCATACGCCATATACACCTTCACACCTTAGCCTTGGAACCTTGGTTGAGCCTTGAGCATCACAATTCAAGATTGAGAGAGTGTTTGGACCAAGTTTGATTCACAAACAAAGAGCTTACCTTTCTTGAGAGGTATAAGCTTACTATCTCTTCTCTTGCTCTCTTTACTATCTTTTGCTATCTAGTTCTTGTATTTTTGTATTGTTTTGATCCTCTTTTAAGTCTCTAAGTTTGGGTTTGGATAGCTACCAAAGAATAGAGAGAGTTACCACTTTTTCTTGCACCTTCACCTATAGCTCAAACCCTTGTTTTTACACCTTTTTCTTTGCTTTCTAAATTGGTTTTTAGAGTTTAAAAGAGGATAAAAATCATGCTTTGATTTTCAAAAATGGAGGGGTTAGCCACCCCTCATTGTTCTTGTTTACTAGCTTTATTTTCTTTCTTTGTTGTTTAGCTTTTTGGGCTCTTTTCATGCACTTTGAACCACTATTTTTCACCCATTAAGGGCTATTTTAGGGCTATCCTAGGTTATTTAATTAATTCATGCTTTGATTAGTTTGTTTGTTGTCTCATATGTCCGCATATATAGCTTGTTGTATGTTGTTCTTGGCCTTTCTTTGTTTAATTTCCATGTTTAAGAACCTCATTTTAACAAGCAACCTATCATCCATTTCTTTCATTTGAGAGTTGTTTCAACCAGTTGATGGTTGTTCAAAACATGAGCTAGAGATCTATGCTTAATGGCTTAATCTCTACGGAGGTTCATCGCCAACGGCATAGTCTCTCTTTCATGTTGAGAATCACTTCTCGTTTGACACACTTCTCATTTAGTGGACATAATCATCACCTTGGACTTAATGGACTAAAGAATGGAAAGGTCTAAAAATTGCTAAAATGAACCAACCCACATAAAGAAAATGAGTTATATAGCTTGGATTTGGCCAGACATTATGCTGAGTCTATTGTATCAAGGGTTGTCTTACATCAATTCATGATGTTTCGATGAGCCTTGAAACGTTCCTACCTCCCTCTTTGAGCTTACTCCATGATAGGAGGGAGGGGTGGTTATTGATTCATTGTATTCATTAATTTTGTCCAAAATCATGCCCTAACTTATCAAGAAATCAATTTGCTCATTGATGGTTTTGGAAATGATTTCGTTCTTCTCTTGAGGCTTACCATGAGAGAGAAGAGTAAAAGGGACAAACAGACTTAAGAATAAATCTGTCTGCACTGTTTTCACTTCAGAGCACAAAAACAAGATTTTGCATAAAATTAAGGCACGGCTGGCCTTATTTGGGCCTGGCCGGGCTTCATTGGGGGCCGACCTACCATAAATGTTTGGTAAGGTAGTGTGTTTTGCAAAAGTAGAGGGCAGTGACTAAAGGTGAAACATGACAGATTCCAAGGAAGGCAGACAGAGTTACTTCTGAAACTACTGCGAGCATGCCATCCTTGTGCTTCAATTGTAAATTGTAAATTAATGATTTCAATATTGTTGTAATTATCATCATCGTAATTAATATTGTTGTAGCAATGATTTGTTAGATAGTTAGCTTATTTTGTTGTAATAAATTAGCTAGTTAGTTATTTATTCATTCACTTGGCTTTGTAATAATTAGTTTAAATCCGGACATTCAGACACCCATTCGGACCCTCTTGTGTGAGGGCCAACATGTAATAAGTTGTATGTCTTCCAACCCTACGTCTTTCTCCCTTTTACTTATTTGCTTACAATGGTTAGTATAGAACATCATTTTTCAAATTAGCATCTTTATGCTTTGCATCCATTGTCTTGCATGCATCCAAGGTTTGGCTCATCATATTAACCAAATGTTAAAATTCATTGCTTGAATACGTGATTCATCACATGTCTTGAATGGAATCATATGCCATGTTCATAGCCGAGCCTATTAAAATTACATAACATGTGCATTGCATTTAGTTAAATTGCATTAGTTAGGAGCATGCATATTTTCTAATTATTTTGCTTTGTATTGGCTCAGAGTACTAGGTGAGTAATTTTGAGTTTTAACATCTTGTATCGAATGTTTGTGTTGCCATGCCAAGCATATTTCCATGAGGCTAATTGCTTAAATGATATACCTGTTTGAATGCCTGCGGATGGAGGCTTATTGCCAAAATTGGGACAAATTGATTAATGTACAAACTCACATTTTCAAGTGACGAGTATCAAAAACAATTTTCAAACAAACATGAAATCAAAGTGTTCCAATCTTTGCAAATTAGTCTATACTTATGTGCGTCACATAGTAATATTAGTCTAATAAAACCGAAACAAGAGCATATAATGTAAATAAAAATCACATTATGATTAGTAGAGGCCGATCTTTGATCGGACGAGTGGGGTGCTCAATTCATGGCCTTCCCCTCTCGTACCTAAGTTCCCGAGCCGAGACACTTTAGTGATGACAGACTAATGGCCTTTGGCACGAGTCTCGGGTTTCCTAAATTTCTCAAAAATATTTAGGTGGCGACTCTGTAATCTGGAAAAAGGGTCCATTTTTGGCATTTGATTCAAACATTGATTTTCCAAAAAGAATTGCTGGATTTGGACTCTTTTTGTGTTTTCAGTGTTTCACATTGCACTTGTGAAATCAGATTCAGAACCACGAGAGTCTGAACTATAGGGCTAGTCGTATCCGAAAGGAGCACGAAAAGCAAGCCACATGCCCCTATATGATGATCCAACTGTTGGAAGAGGGATATTAGGTATATTAGAAGGAGAATCAACAAATTCATATTGTGTAGTATATGCATCAATATCGATATAAACATTAGGAATATTAAGATCAATAGTAATACAAGTAAAATAACTATTAGGACCCTTTGTTGTCAAATTCCATGGTATAAAACCAAGGTTGTAATTATTTAGAGTTTTCCAGATTTTCCAGTTTTTGTCTTCCCGCTCGAGCGGGGAAAGTGCCGCTCGAGCGGGGATTGGACCCTCACAGTATCTCTCTCATGCCTGCAAAAATACTGGATAGTGGGATTCCACGCTCGAGCATGGAAACTTTCGCTCGAGCGTGGACCATGTATGAAACGCGGAATATGCAGTCTCCGCTCGAACGGGAATTCCCACGCTCGAGCGGACCACACAATCTCAGGTTCTATAAATTCGCATGTTGGGTCTGTTTTAGGAGGACTTCTCCTAGATCTTGTTTAAGGTTTTTTAGGGATTTGTTTGAGTTTTTCTTCAGGAGATTTTTGTGAGTTTTCCTTGATAAAATTGAATGAGTATTCAACTCATGAATTGAGAAGCACATATCAAGGAGATTGTTCGTATA
Source organism: Camellia lanceoleosa (assembly GCA_025200525.1). Taxonomy (NCBI): domain Eukaryota; kingdom Viridiplantae; phylum Streptophyta; class Magnoliopsida; order Ericales; family Theaceae; genus Camellia; species Camellia lanceoleosa. The sequence goes on from CM045761.1 coordinate 156,396,207, forward strand.
TATACAAGAGAGTTCTCTTCGGTGGATTTCGAAGATTCAAACGTGGAGTTTCAAGGGAGTTTGATTCTGTACGTAGTCGTTTATTCGACAAATGAAGTTGTGGATTCAACTTCAGATCAATCAGTTCCGAGACGAAGGCGTGGTGAAAGAGTTACATAAGGTGTGAAGACAAATTGACTGTGTTGGGTAATTTATGTATTATCTTTGTAATCATTCTTTCTTCAGTAGTGGATTGATTAGTGGCGTTTCGCCCGTGGTTTTTTATTACAATTGAAGGTTCTTCAATTGTGGTTTTTTTCACGTAAAAATCGTTTGTGTCGATTTATTGTTTATTCAGAAAAACAACAATCTAAATCACGTTCGTAAGTGCTTGATGATTTAGATTGCGTGTTTTGAATAATTGGGATTTGGAATATTTTAATCTTGATCTAATCACGAATCACTTAAGATTTTCAATAATATATAAGAACTAACAATTAATTTAAATAATGAGTAAACAATAACAACTAATACATGTTAAGAAATAATTAACGTAACAAAATGAGTAAATAATAAATATAAATCAAATAATTAATGTTACCGACTGGCGAATGCGATACAAAAATTAACTTTTTCTGATAAAAGTTTCTTCTTGCACAATTGTAATTGCCACTTAAGTATGAGATTTCAAAATTAATTGAGAGAGTTGAGAGTTGAGAGAGATGAGAGTTTGAGAGAGAGAATTGTTTGTGAGAAATAAAATGGGAGAATGGTGGTATTTATAAGAGTTTGGAAGGAGGGGGTGAATTTGTAAAAAATAAAAATAAAAATTGACTTTTGAGATGTATAAACGGTCACATGACTGTTTGAATTTTTTTTAAAATTTTCTGACCGTTGGGAGACCATAGAGCCGTTGGGGGGAGTGGGGTGCGGGTCGAGTCAGGCAGGCCACAGGGTGCAAAAATTTTTTGGGCCAGGTTCGCAGGCCAGGCTAGGCTTTCAAAAAGAGGGCCTAGGATTAGAGTCTCAGGCCGTAAGCAAACTTCGGATCCACTAGCTATTTTTACACCCCTAAATATGTATCATAGTTTTTCCCATCATCTATTCTTGTTTGATTATCTAGTAACAACAGATATGTCGACCTGTGTTTCACATATCATTCTTGAAAACAAGTTAATGCAATTTGATAGTGTTTACTGAAACTAGTTATCTTTTATTGATAGATTAATTTTTTTGGTGTTAATTTTGTATTTTTTAGCTGTGTAATTGGAGCATGCATTTTTAGTTATAAAGCTTTGAGGCTAAGGCCCCATTTGGTGTGTTGATTTTTTTGATTAAAATAGCAAAAAAGTCAAAATACCCAATCACATCATTTTCTTTATCTTTTTTTAACACATCTTCTCGTAAAAAATCAACTAAAATAGTCATTTTCCAAACACACTCAATAATATGGAGGATGGAACTTAAATCATATATATTGAGAAAAATTAATTATGATGATAAAAAAAAATTAAAAAGAAGTGGCATAGGCTTATCCAGACCCCAGCTTCGAGTAAGGCTCCCCAGCTGTTGAACCAGTAAGCTAAAACAAAGGGATGCAAGGGCACCATATTGAGAGACAATGGAGTCTCGAGCATGGCTTAAAGCCTTTTAGTGTTGAGTCCTATCCACTGAACCCACTTCAGGTACTATTATTAAGGCCTATTTTAAAAGGAAGGTTAAAAGTTGATTTTTTTTTATTTTTTAAATTTCTTTTAAAAATATATATAAAAAAAATTTTGAGAGATGATATGACCTAAAAAAACTATAAAAAATAAATGAACTTTTTTTGAAAATAGACCCAAATGTTTGTGACGGTAAAGGCTGATATTGTATAAGAAAAGAATTTGAAAAGATGATTAAAATATGATTTTTTAATTTTTTTAAAACTTTTTTTTAAAAAAAAAAACTTATAAAAAATATAAGAAATAATATGATCTAAAATAAATTAAAAGTTGATTTTTATTTTTTTTTTATTTTTTTTTTCTCGAATGGGGCCATAGTTTCAATAAACTTTTACGATACAACAATGATTGAGATCCCCTTTTTTGGAAACCCTCACAACCCCTTTGAATATTAACCATTGATGGTGTGAACCCCAGACATACATCAGTAGTTGAGATTCAAAGGGAGGTATGGGGGTCTCCAAAAAAAAGGGTCTCAAACATTTTTCTTTGCAATATATGCTTTCGCCCTATCAAGGCCACAAGTTTAACACGGCGTTGCCGTGAAAGTTAAATTTACAGATAGCCAATAATATCCTACCACGTCACAAAATACTAAAAGTAAAGTGGGCCATCATATTGAGGGGCAATTTGGAAAGTTATTAAAAAGTTAACTTTTAACTTATTTTAACTCATATCACTTTTCATATTTTTTATATATAAAAAGATAAAAAAAATTAAAAAGCCAACTTTTAATTAATTTTTAATCAACTATCCAAATCATCCTAAGGAGTCTCACCAATTTAACCCTAGTTAAATCCTCTTTCCCCAAACTATTGTTATCTCTGAAACCCATTTTCATCTCTCTCTCTCTCTCTCTCTCATGGCCAGCCACCATTATCACCGGCCATCGGCAGCATCCTCCTGCCCAACATTATAGTAATATTAATTTTGTTTCAATTAATTTCTATATTATGACTAAACCCATACCATTAGTAAATCTATCAGAGCAATATAACCCGTATCATCATCTTTAACCACCAATTATACCACCAATACTGTCACTCATTGCCTCAGCAACTTCTAATTTTTCCATCTAAAATCTTCCTTTTCACTCAAAAATGAAAATTTCCAAAATGAACGAACAAAATTTAATTTTTCTTTCTTTTTTCTACTTGCCCAAAAAAAAAATCTCTCTTTTATATTTTGTGTTATCCAAACCTCACTCTCTTTTTGGTTTCATTTTTTATTATCTACAACTAGAGATACATATACATATAAAATAATTCCATTTAGTAAGGAATAATAAAGAGGTCCAATTTCAGAGAGCAGAGGATATGGGCAAGCTTTTGATTTATTGAGAGTATTGGAGCAGACAGTGAGAGAAAAAAGAAAGGAAGAGAAAGAAGTTGGGGGTCTGTAGAAAGAGAAATTGAATTACGTGAGAAAGAGAAAGGAAGAGAGAGAGAGAGGGGATTTGGGTTTAACAAGTTTTTAAAAGGAAGTTATGGTTAAGTTTTATGTATAGCCTCTTAAATTGATTGTTCTACTAATTTATTAATTTTCTGATGAGGCAAAAAATTATTGAATGTTCGTAAAGCTTCACTCCACAGCTTAGCTGTATAAAACATGAAAAAATGTTAAGAACTCAAATGCTTTATTAATATTTTTATCAAATATTTTATATGAATAAAATATTTAAAAACTTGAACATTATTCATAAAACATATCTCCCGTAGGCCGGTCAAAATCTTGAATCTGTCCTTGCCTTTTTTCTAGACAACATCTTAGACGGGAGGAAACCCCATCCAAAGCAGACAAATCAACCCCAAATAGATTAATAGAAACTAAAAACTGGTAATGTTTTAATTTTCAAATTGTGCACAAATCAAAGGTTGAAATTTAAGCAGATAAATCGACCCAAATGCAAATATAAGTTCAGAATATAGTACAAGCACTAACCAAACACACCAGATCGGGACATCGTAAAATAACATAAAGTGATGAATTTTATTATTTAAATTAATAAAAATCAAAGCAAAATACTATATTTGCTCTAATATCATTACATAATTTTTCCTCACTAATTACAATTATATCCAACAGAATGACACCATTTCAAATATCCAACATTATAGCCGACAGAATCATTGAACGCGCTCATAAGAATCCTAAAATATCATAGAAGTTAGAATACAAATGTCATCAATATATATAAAAGAAGATTAATCCTTTCAATTGAATATTAACAATAAGAATTGAATATATACAAGCATAAATAAGGACTAAAAAAACTAACGAACCCAGAATAAGCGGAGGTATTCAAATTTTCAAACAAAAAAAATGAAAAGGGATTTATTTATCTTCTTACTTAGCACGACCACAAGCAGCACAAAGAAGACAATCATAGACCAAACTCTAGGATTGAAATTCTGGCGTCGCACAAAGAGGTGTTCGATAATTTCAGACCCCAATGCTCTCACAGCTGGTTTCACAATGTAATTAATGAAAACTTCCTTCACAGAACTGGCTTGAGCTTCCGTGTTGAAGTTGTTGAATGAGGAGAATACTCTGGCCTATATATATACGAATTACTTGAAGTTGTTGAAGGCGGAGAATACACTGGCCTATATATAGATGAATTACTACTTTATTACTACTTTCCCATTTGATTTTATTTTTTCAGTGTTACTACTTTCCCATTTGCTTCTCTTTTTCCAGCGACCACTATATAGACGAATTACTAGAAGTTATTGAAGGGGGAGAATACACTGGCCTATATATAGACGAATTACTACTTTCCCATTTGATTTTGTTTTTCCAGTGTTACTACTTTCAAAGTGTTACTACTTTCCCATTTACTACTTTCCTACTTTCCCAATTGATTTTGTTTTTCCAGTGTTACTATTTTCAAAGTGTTACTATTTTCCCGTTTACTACTTTCCCATTTGATTTTGTTTTTCCAGTGTTACTACTTTCCCATAAATTGTTGAAGGGGGAGAATACACTGGCCTATATATAGATGAATCACTACTTTCCCATTTGATTTTGTTTTTCCAGTGTTACTACTTTCCCGTTTACTACTTTCCCATTTGATTTTGATTTTGTTTTTCCAATGTTACTACTTTCAAAGTGTTACTACTTTCCCGTTTACTACTTTCCTACTTTCCCATTTGATTTTGTTTTTCTAGTTAATTTTGTTTTTCCAATGTTACTACTGTCTCGTAAAGTGCTACTACTTTCCCATTTACTACTTTCCCATTTGATTTTGTTTTTCTAGTGTTATTACTTTCCGATTTGATTCTGGAAAATTTGTTTTTCCAGTGTTACTACTTTCCCATAAGTTGTTGAAGACGAATTACTACTTTCCCATTTGATTTTATTTTTCCAGTGTTACTACTTTCAAAGTGTAACGCCCTAGAATAATTACGATAAATCCCAACTCATAAGTGGAAGAATAATAGAAGCAATATACTTTCATTCATCAAAGTCCGTATACAAAAGATGACACATGCAATATACATTCATAAATGGCTCATCCTGAATCTACAGCATGTGTTACAAGTGATAAAGAAATGAAAGTCAACAAATATTCACATGCCCTAATGGCTTACATTTTTCCAAGGCTGTGCTTGGTTACAACAAAATGAATACAAATCTAATACATATAAAGCCCTTGGCTAGAATTTAAAACAATTAGCACAATACAAAAAGAGAAGCCTTCAGCCCCTTTCCTCCCCCCCCCTTCCAACTATTGCCTTGGCAGAGGCATGTCACCAACACCTGAAAATGGTTTTTCCCAAATAGGGTGAGCCAAAACCCAGTAGAAATAATCTATTACAATATATGAGTCTTAACAAAGGTATAAGTACAACGTGCATATACAATGCCTATGACAAGTCATTCATATTCCACAAGCTTATAAAGTACCAAATTTTATGTCTCAATGCATTGTTCTTCAATTCTATTTAAATCAATTCATTTTATCTAAAGTCATGAGCCAATTTCATTATTTTCCAAACACCCAACTGAAACTACAACTCAGCGGTTCTCTAATCAACACAGCAATCACGCCAATACTTTAATTTGCCATTTTACGAAAATTTCGTCCGCGGGAATTGGCACGCATGTATATGCGCGGTTTTGAGACTTTCACCTTAGACACACAAGCCAACTTAATTCAATGGACTCCATCCCCTATCTCCTCTCAAACATGGAGTACATCCATTTTCTCCTCTCAAACATCATACATATACAATGTATTTAAAACACAGTCATATTCAATGACAACCAATAAGAGATTAGTTTCAATTCACCTAATCCTCATGCAATTTCTACAATAATTATAGCTATCCTCCACCAATAGCCCAATACAGATATTTCTAAACAGATATTTAATCTCAAGACAAATAATTTATTCAAAATTTCATAAGTGAGTGATAATACATATTCTTCTTCACCATTTATGTCAACATCCATTCAATTTCACATTTTCAATACCAATTCTATTTATTTATATGAAATAAATATTTAAAGCATCTTAGGGAAAACTCCCTCTTTCCCATATATTAACCCAAATGCCAAAATCAACTATTTTGTCACAATATAACCTCACATTCAACCCTATAACCATTTATAACTCATTCACTTAGAAACCCCCTTTTTGATTTAATACCCAAACCCTAAGTTTATTCATAGTACACCCAAATTCCACCATTGTTACACAACAACTCATAACTAAGTTAAAATACATATGAAAGTATAGAAAATCCCTACCTCAAGCTCAAAAGACCAAAGAAAAAGATGGAGGAGCTTCAAGAACGCCGAAACCAAGCTTTAATCGGATCAAAAAGGAACTCTTGAGACGTACTACCTTTTTAACAAAGGGACACAAGTAGAGAACCCACTAGATCTAGGTGAAAAATGTAGAGAGTGAGAGTTTTAGAGAGAAGAGGTCCCGATCTAGGGTTTTTGGAACAAAATGTATGAAAAAGTGTATGAAAAAGTGGAGTAAAAAGGTGCTGCTGCAAACTGATATACGCGTAGCTCGCTCGAGCACAAGAATTGTCGCTCGAGTGACCAGACACAAATAAGTCACCTTGCTCGAGTGCAGAATACACACTCCCAGAAGTTTTACAAATAGAAGGCCGTCGCTCGAGCTCAAAAGTCTTTGCTCAAGCGAAGAACAATACCCTTCCAGTATATTTGCACACCTACAAAAGTGTGAAGAGCTCGCAAAGCTCGCTCGAGCGCAAGAAACATCGCTCAAGCGAAGAGGCCAAAAACTAGACAACAACAATTTGAACCAACTAGCAACCAACCTGCTCCAAACACAGCCAAGGCACTCCAAAACTCAATTTCAAAGAGGAATAAGGGAAAAAGAGACAAGAACAAAAATACAGAATCATGAAACTTGAGCCCGGGATATAATAAGGGCCAGGTCAAAACCGAGATCGCTATACAAAGTGTTACTACTTTCCCGTTTACTACTTTCCTACTTTCCCATTTGATTTTGTTTTTCCAGTGTTACTACTTTCCCATTTGATTATGTTTTTCCAGTTGATTTTTTTTCCAGTATTACTACTTTCCCATTTACTATTTTCCTACTTTCCTATTTGATTATGGAAAAAAAAATTTCCAGTATTACTACTTTCCCATAAGTTGTTGAAGACGAATTACTACTTTCCCATTTGATTTTGTTTTTCCAGTTGATTTTGTTTTTCTAGTGTTACTACTTTCAAAGTGTTACTACTTTCTCGTTTACTGCTGTAACAACCCCGACTCATGATTAACTATTAAACTATGATAAGCCATGATTAAGTATTCCTAATAAGTAATTAAGATGAAATCTTGAGTTAATTACATGTGCATTGCAATATTTGTGTTTCTATCTGTCTCTCGTAGAAATATATATTTGTGCTTCTGTTTTGTTCTGCGAATTGAAGGCCCTATTACCATCCGGTCACGAAATTGACTTGATTTTTGTGTTAGTTAGAATTTTTAGAATGTTGTGGTAGGTTTGATTGAAATTTGAATCAGAATGATTAAATTAGAATAATTAATGTCAATTAATTAACCAACTTTTAATGAAACCTATATAAGGCTAATATCACTCCACTTGTTCATTTTTGCATCCTCATTTCTTCATCTTGAAGCTTCAAAACATGTGAGAGAGAGAAGAGGAGAGAAATTGAGATCAAAAGCTAGAGAAATGAGGAAATTGTTGGAGAATTAAAGAGCATTTAGAAGTTTAAGCCTCTACACTTGTGAATTCAAGGTTTAAGGTAAGAAATCAGGCCTTTGGTCTTGCTTTTGAGTTGGTGAGTCCATGAATACAAGAGAATTAAGTTGAAAATGAGCTAGAATGAAGGAGTATAGATCATACCATGCATGCATGTCCAATTTCATCACAATTTGAGTTTGATTTCAAGAAGTCTCTCATGTATGTGTTCATCTTATCTTTGTTTTGGGAATTTATCAAGTTTCATGCCATTTTACCTTGTTTGATCATGTTTTGGAAGGTTGAATTCGTAACAATTCATGCATGTTCTTCATACATACAATTCAAGTTTGATTTTGAGCAAAAGGCATGCTGTTGGGCCTTGATTCCAAGAAATGATCTTTAATTCCTAATGTTTTCAAAGTTTAGACTTGTTTTCTCAAGTTTTGGGGCCCAAATGTTGATTTTAATGGCTTTGAATTTGACTTTTGCATCAAGTATAGCAATTTGGAAATTCCAAATTCTGCCTCTCTGCTCAAGTGACAGAACCTACGCTCGAGCGACGACGCTGTGTTTTTTCACTTCTGCTTGAGCGACCAAAAGTTAGCTCGAACGTAAAATGCATGTTTCCAGAAGTTTACAATTTTTACAGACCACTCGAGCGACAAGAGTTGCGCTCGTGCGAGGAACTTAGTCTCACGTTCAAGCGAGTGTTGAGCGAGCGTCGAGCGAAAAAATCAAGCAACCAGTACTTTTGCAGAGTTTACAGACTGCCCAAGCAACCGAAGTTGTGCTCGAGCAACCAGTCACATTTTTGAACATCCGCTCAAGCGAGACCCCTGATTTCAGTATGTTTTGTTAAGTGTTTTCAAGTGCATATTAGCATCCTCATTGCATCCAAGGTATTCTTAGGCCAAGATTAAGACATAATAATGAGGATAAGAAGTAGAAACACACCAAGATAAGAAAGAACCAAGTTAATGATTGTAATTCAGTATGTATTCGTTCTGTATCTGTGTAGGTTACACGCTGCAAGTTATCTAATTTGTCTGCTGTAATGAGTTGAATTAAATTGAAATATTATTATTATTATTATTATTATTATTATGGTAATTTTTATTTTTGAATTTTAATTATTCTTGGGTCTTGAGTATTAAATGAGATATAAATTTAATTTGTGGAACTTGTTTGATTAACCCATATTTAATCATTTTTGGTTCATGTTTAATTATGTGAAGGTTGGGGACCGCCTTAAGTCTTTTAAAATTTATTTATATTTTAATCTCAGTTGGAGATTTATTTTATATTATTAAACTCCATTCATTTTGGATCTAATTGATTGAATCATGACTCGTTTATAACCATATATTATTGTTGTTATTGTTATTATTATTTATTTTATAATCTTGAGAGAGTTACAAATATTTATGGTGTGCACCATCAAACTAAATATATTTTGTGGTGAAAAAATATTAAATCCTTTTTGTCATTAATGATGTTGAAATATACTTTTAATTGATATATATATATATATATATTTGTATTGATTTGAAAAAAAAAAAAATAGATTGGCTAACAAATCTCATCCCTACTTTGTATTTCTTTATAATTCTTTATTTTTAAGGATATCTGTGGATAAGATTTTCGCAATGGATGTCGTGAGACGGACTTTACCCCACTTTTAAAACCTTACAAATTCATTGCCAAAACCCATCCCCTCCCTTCTCTCTCTCTTTCTGAAATTTTTTTTCTTTGTTTATTTTTATTATATAAAATCCTTGATTTATCAAAACCTATTAGGTTTTAGACCCTAGTTCCATAGATCAAATTGTAGAGGGTTCCGAAGGCTTCGATTTAATCTGAACAAATCGAATTTTTGTAGCCGAAAAATTTTATTTTCTTGGAAGCTCATGGATCGAGGTAGGGATTTTTCCTACACTTCTTTATGCATTTTTACTTGATTATAGGGAGCTTAGAGTTGTATATAATTTAATTAGAATTTGATTTATTTGCTTAAAAGAGAAATTTTGAGAAAAATAAAAAGTTGATGCCTAAATTGCGAAAGTGTAAACTTGGAATATGTTTGTAAGGTTATGAAAGAGTTATGTTTTAAATTTGAACAAAAACGGATTTCGATTCGATTGGTTTTGAAATTTTTATCGGTTTGTGACCAAAAAAGCATTTTTAAAGAAAATAAAGGAATTACGTTTAACTTTTGGGGTTTTCAATCAAAATAGGATGTCATAATTGAATAATGCTTGGAGAATGAGTTTGGAAAGAAAATGATATTTTCTTGGGCATTAACGGTATTATTTTATTTAATGTATCTGTTGGAATAAAACCGACACAGTTAGAAATGGACCTTGAGAGGTTACCGGATGTGATTGTGTTATAAGAACTAGTGTAGTTGTTCGCATTTGATGAGATGTGGAATAGATTGTATTTATCGGAATTTTTTGAAATTTAATTGTTTAAATATCCGTTTAGAAATATCTGTTTTAGGCTATCGATGGAGGATAGCCATGATTGTTGTAGAAATGTATGAGACTTAGGCAAATTGAACCACATTCCTCATTTGTTGCATTGGACATTGCATTACATTCATTTCATTGGAAATGTATCTGTTTTTGAGAAATGTTCGGAAATGTATTTATTTACGAAAAGATGAATACTTGGTGAATCTGGGTAGAGGGTATAGAACAGCGCAGTTAGGTGTGGAGCCTTCCAGTTTATTGGTAAAAATGGCAGTGGTAGTGCATTAGGGCCTACTTGCTGTCACGACCCAAACCTGGCCCTATGGGTTTATTAATGGCAAATGCGATCAAAGAGAACTCTTTGAAACGATGTCTGATTAAGCAATCTGAGCTGGCGGAAGCCAATGATAAGTAACTAGTGTCCATTCTGCTGTGAAAATTTGGATGGCAAAAACATTTTTCATGCATTCATACTCTGATCTGATTATATCTGATCTATACAATCATATACAAACATTGATCTGGGGACCTAATCCTCGATAACTTGATCTGATAAAGCATGAGCAGTCTATACAATAGTACAAAAGCAGTAAGAGGCGATGGGGACACAAAACACCCCAAGCCATAGCATGGCAATCTGGAACCTCGCGATGAGGCACATAGTGGCTTGACAAAGCGGGGACCAACCCACGCTCTTAGCTCGTGTCATTGGCCGAGAACCTACATATATATATATAAACAGTGAGCTAAAGCCCATGAATAACATAATGCGTAAAGAGGTTATGAATGAATGTCCTTCTGATAATGAAATCGATTCATTAATGCGATATTTGATCCTTGATATTTCGATCAATCGGTCATATGTGGTACATCCATTAGCCAATAAGCGGTAGGTCTAGAAGGACGGGTCTTATGAACCAGATAATGATGGCCATCAATCGATAAGCAGTATGGTTCCACAAGGAACCAACGAGCTTATGTGATAGCGATAACGATGAAAGTGCTAAGGATGCCTGTCTGATTGAATCTGGGACATACATTCATTGATAAATAATATCGGTGCAATAAGCAGTTCGATTCGGTATTCAAAAGATAACCATTTTGAACATATCTTTACAATCGTTACTCACGAGATTGGGCTAATAGCGACTAAAGCGCGTCCCAGAACCAACCTAAGCGTTAACAAATAGAACACACACTAAGTTTCACAGTCGGAAGGATGATAATTAAATCCCTAAATTCCTCGGTGTGGTTCTATGTCTAAATCCTCATTAAGATGCCTTAAACTAGGCCTAAGAATGCCTAGGATGGGATGAGGATGCAAAAATGCAGTTAGAAGACATTTTGCATAATTTTGCTGAAATAAGAGCCTCGCTCGAGCGAGCCTTTCTTCGCTCGAGCGAGCTTTCAAAATCAAAGGCCTCGCTCGAGCGAACAATCCTTCGCCGAAGCGGCGATGAAACAAGAAAGTACTGGATGCTCGATTTTTACGCTCGAGCCACCAATCCTTCGCTCAAGCGTGGCTCAGAGGAAACGTTGGTCGCTCGAGCGAGGAATCCTTCGCTCGAGCGAAGAAGCCAAATCTGGAATTTCCAGATGTGCCTTCCAAGCTCAAACCAAGCATTCTCAACTCAATTCTCGACCTCTTGGGCCCAAATTCTGGAAAATACATCCCAAAACAATGTATAACAAGTTTCAAAAGCCAATTTATGAATTCAAGCCCCAAAAGTGAGTCAATTAAATCCAAAATTCAACCCATTTTCAAGAACCATTTCAAAACATGCAATGCATGAGTTTTAAACCAAAATCAAGCTTCAAATCTTGCTCTAATGAGCTCAATAGTTGGAAAACAAAATGAAAACATGGACTTTGATAGAAACATGAGCATGCATGTACAATCCATCATGAATTCAACTCAAAAATCACCAATTCAACCATGCATGCAACAATCCAAGCATAATTCAACCTCTTAGCACTAAATCATGGTTTAATCCTACAATGGAGCATGAAGCATGCAAGATGAAGCTTAAAGACAACAAGAAGAAGATGAATTTTCTTACCTAAGTCTCAATTTCTTGTCTAGAAGTTCAATTTAGCAACCTATGTTACAAATCCTCAAGTCTTCAAGCAAGTCATCAAGATGAATACACCCTCTCCCTTTCTTTCTCTCTAAATTCGGCTAAAGCATGGAGAATGGCTAAACAAATGTTGTGTTTGATCAAGTGAAGACTCAATGTATGTGAGATAGTGGGCCACTAGTGTGGTCTAATTGTAAATAGCTCCAACTCATGTAATTTAGCCTATTTTAATCTAATTTAATCATTCCTAATCAATTTTCAGATAGATATACCATTAAATCACAAATATTCTACTGATCCCAAAACTCTAAACGGTTCCTAATTCGGCCACCGATAAGGCCTATAATTAGCAGTTTAAACATATGAATTCAAACAGATAATCAATCAATCAAACAGATGCAATATGCAATTCAATAGATAAACTTATTCAATTTCAGTTTCGATTTCAATCAGTCCATTCAGTACTTCAGTTAATTCAATTATCAGTCATTATCAGTTCAGTTTAGCAGTAACCAGTAGCTAATTCAGTAGTTTATCGATAATCAGTACGAGGGTTGTTACAGTTGCAGACACTCACCTAGAGATTCACAGAGCCTGTATTCATGTAATAGATATGGTTTAAAATGGAAATGGCTTTATATCTGTTATTGTATCTCAACATTGCATGCTTTATAAAAAGAGAGATAAAATTGTTTTATCATGAACATGGCATGAGCATACTCCTCTTTAGTCTTGTCATGGTTCATATGTTGTGTAGTATATTTCTACTGGACTGTGGCTCACTCTATAAGGGAAACCATTTTAAGTACAGGTGCTATGCCTCCACCAAGGCATTGACTTGGGAGGACTCAGAGCTGAGGCTTCATTTTTGTTTTATTGTGATTTGTTGAATGTAAGCCCAAGGCTGTATTTGCGTTCAGTTGAAACTCCATTTTGTGTAACCAAGAATGTTTTGGATAAATTTCTAAGCCTGTAGGGCACTTATTATCTATTTGGCTTCTATTTCATACTTGTTGTAAAATGCATGCTTGGGATTGGAACTGGGGCATTGAGATGTGAACAGCATGTGATTGGCATTTGGGATTTAATGAAAATGGATGTATGGAATAGTTAGCTATATATATGTGTTTGTCTATCAAGTGGGTTTTGTTGCATAAATAGATATACCATATCCAATTTTCGGGGCATTACAACTTGGTATCAGAGCGTACCGAGTTCGAATACTTTCGGTACGTGGGGAGTGATTAGTACCACAGTGGGTTTATCTCGCTTAATAGAGATATCTGTATGATGAGCTGCTATGTGATAACATGCTTATGTGATCATATAGGTGTGGGGTTTGATTTCTAAGATGTTGATTGGGTCTGTGAGTTCCTGGAAGTCCAGTTAGAAGAACACTTGATCACTGCTATTTCTGATTGGAACTCTAACAATGTCATGGGACAATCATTATCTAGAAAGAAAATCTGTATGTGATTATGTGACTATGTGCTTATGTGGAATGAATTAACTGTTGTCCATTGCCTTAGGACGTGAGTGAGTTAGTTTCGGCACAATTGTGACTGTGCCAATCTCGAGTGTTACCTTCATTGAGATGTTAGGATGTGGAAGGGGCAGTGGTAGGCATGGTAGGCCTAGGAGGCACGAGATGCTAATACCGAATGAGATTTCGGTGCAGGAGGAGGAGAACAGGTAGATCAGAGATCTACTAGGCGTGTATATGCTGTTACCACGCCAAAGTTAGTGCCAGTACCTTTGGTTGTAAGAGGTACCTTCTTGTCCTGAAATTCTATTGCCAATGTATTGATTTACACAGTTTTTCTTTCGTTAATACCAGTCAGTGTATGTAAGTGTGTTTGGATTGTTTTGCTTCATTTTTCTTTCATTAAGCCATGATTTGATTCAGGTTAGTATGGAATCAATGTCTAGTTTAGAGTTCAAAATTCCATCATCCTCAAATTTAGTCAAACAAAATTGTTTTCAAGCTCAAAGTGTTATCCAGTTACACCATTGATGTGCACAAAAAAAGAAGAAGAAGAAGAAGAAGAAGAAGAAGAGGGATCTTGTTTTTGATAATGGCCACACGCCAACTTCACTTACTCGACTCTCCCGCCGAGCTCTTCATTTTTTTTATCGTGTTGGGTGACCCTTGAAGACCTTGCCTCAGTGCATACAGGACCGCCGAGAGAGTTGACTCCCTGCTGGTTGTCAAAGGCGAAGTACAAAGGTGCTCCGAATCAGGTCATGACGGTGGTCTTCCATTTCAACTCTTTATTCTCCGCCTTCAGTGCGCAAATCTCTGCTCGCGCATCTTTGTACATGCACTGAAGTAGAGAAAGTTGGGCATTTAACTGATGTACCTCACTGGTCCTACTCTGCAGTCGGTGAGATAATGTGGTAACCGCAGTCACTGTCTCCATGCAGGATCTCAGTGTGAAGTGGTTGGCCTCAATGTCAAATTGAGCGGCCATGATTTGTTCAACTGACATCATGGAAAAGTTAAGAAGAGTAGGAGCAGGGGCACTCTGTTCACGAAGGTTAAGAAGGGTAAAAGCAGAGGCACTCGGTCCAAGAAGGTTAGGAAGAGTAAGAGCAGGGACACTCGGTCCAGGAGAGCTTGGATCATTGAGGTCCAGAAAGAGAGTGAGAGGACGAGATGAGGCCATGTGTGGTGAGAAGTGTAAAAAGAAAGAAATGAGTCACAGAGAAATAACAGAAAACAAACTGAGTTTTGGTGCAGCTTTTCTCCTCCGCTCAGTCTCGATGTTCTGTCTCTCTCAAGGGGAATAAGGAAGAAGAAGGAGAAGAGAGTGATTAAGTAGACAAAAGAAAGTGATGAAGAAGAAGAAGATGGAAGAGAAGAAGACAAAGAGGGAAAGAAAGCCGAGGTGAGTTTACAAATCGAGAAAGTCTGCTTTTGTTAGCCAGCTGACGTAAAAGCAAGGCCGCATGAGTTTACAAATCGAGGAGGTCTACTTTTGTCGACTATCTGACGCAAAAGCAAGGCCACGTATCAAACGCAGTTTTCGAAGGAAGAGAGAGAAGCAGGAAAGTTATATGCATATATGTATATATTGTATATTTGTGTATTATATACATTTATTTGATTATTTTTGTCACAAGAGTAGCTTGGCTCAATGGTTTGGGCTGGGGCCTAAGCATGAGATCGGGGGTTCGAAACCCCATATCACTGCATTCGTGTTTTATTTCCCTTTTGCGTGTTTTGCTTACACGCGATGACGTCAGCTAATGGAATATTCCGTCGTAGTAACGGCATATGCTCACTGACATCCATAGACAAAATATTCCTTGTCAGTAACGGCATATTCTCCAAATGTGTTTGTGTATATGTACGTATCTGTGTGTTTCCTCCGTATTTGTCCGTATGTATCTGTGTATCTTTTGTTCGTATTTGTCCCTTGGTGAAAATGTTGTGGAGACACAACGAGGTTGAGGAGGCAACTTGGGAACGTGAGGTTGAAGCCTGTAAGAAGTATTCAGACCTTTTTATCAATGTTTGGGAATTGTGATAGAAATGTTATTTTGATATTAGGATGTACACATTGTATATGTTATGGAGTAGAGTAGATTCTATGTGTGAGTGAAATTGTGTGGATAGATGTAGACAAGTTTGCGTAAACTGTTAATCAATTCGTCGAGTGAAAGAAATAGAGTGGATAGGTAAAAATAATACAGAAATTGCTTGGTTGGACAATTAAAGTTGTGGCTGAGAATTTTCGAGTAGTTTGTTTGGCATGATTGCATTATGTTTCATAAGGGTTGGTGTTTCTTGTTGTTCAAGTGAAGCAGTTGAGGCTAAGGTGATCTGTGAATTTTGTTTTTGGAATAATTCAGGAAAGAATATGATTTTACTAGGGGATGAGTGGAAGTTCTCATGGGATGAAATATTTGAAGTCATTGATTGTGATAATTTTATTCAATTGGGTAACCGCGTATGAATTCATTTTAATATTGAGATGAGTTAGTTGTCGTGTGATAGTTGCGATTACAAAATATATCATTGAATTGTGTTTTTAAAGAGACAATGCTCTCATTGGTTAAGAGTCTTGAGATAATCACTTTGGATGAACATTAAGTAAATTATTGCACTAGATCATGGAAAAAAAAAAATTTGTTTGTGGTGAGTCATCTTTAATGGTGTGTAATATTTGAATACTTTTCTGAGTTCTCTTCAAAGTAGTGGGATTCTTTTGTTGCTGTGACCTATTGAGTTAGTTGTGTGGAGTAAGCAAATTTTGTGGGTGTGTTTGAACGTGTTCAAGTGAGATTGTGAGTACGGTTGTATTCCAATTGCAAGTTCGATAGATTTTGATTAACCCTTTATATGTTGCAAGAATCACCTACATTTTCCCATTATGGATTGTTTGTTGAAATTCTAGTATAAGTGGTTTTAAATTAGAGGGTGGCTTCTATAGAACAACATATCTAAAGGTCGTGGGTGGCCTTAGGGTGTA
Organism: Camellia lanceoleosa; assembly: GCA_025200525.1. Taxonomy (NCBI): domain Eukaryota; kingdom Viridiplantae; phylum Streptophyta; class Magnoliopsida; order Ericales; family Theaceae; genus Camellia; species Camellia lanceoleosa. The sequence goes on from CM045761.1 coordinate 156,413,136, forward strand.
GAAATTTTGTTTTTGAGTCTATCGTAAATTTGTTACATCATATTTGTATAATAATATTGGAAATGTAGTTGGAACGAGATGTTATCATGATAGTTAAGTTGATTGAGTTAGATTGTTCGAAATTCTTGTTTGATCTAGGTTATAGGAAGCATCATTACTGCCAATGAGAAACTATTGTAGTGTTCACTCTTTTACGTTTATGGTGTGCTTAAGAGTTTCGATTTTGGTTGCGGTATCTTCTACAATGGGAGGCCAAAGAACGTTAAATTCTTGAGAGTGAGTTTACAAATTGTTTGGGGACATTAAAGGAATGTCTCAACGAGAAAATGGTTATTGAGAGTTTAAGGCTTAAGTGATTATGTCAAGAGTAAATCTCATTATTCTTTTTATCAATGCGAATTTCGGGGGCGAAATTCCATAAGGGGGAAAGATTGTAATGAGTTGAATTAAATTGAAATATTATTATTATGGCAATTTTTATTTTTGAATTTTAATTATTCTTGGGTCTTGAGTATTAAATGAGATATAAATTTAATTTGTGGAACTTATTTGATTAACCCATATTTAATCATTTTGGTTCATGTTTAATTATGTGAATGGTGGGGACCACCTTAAGTCTTTTAAAATTTATTTATATTTTAATCTCAGTTGGAGATTTATTTTATATTATTAAACTCCATTCATTTTGGACCCAATTGATTGAATCATGACTCATTTATAACCATATATTATTGTTGTTATTGTTATTATTATTTATTTTATAATCTTGAGAAAGTTACAAATATTTATGGTGTGTACCATCAAACGAAATATATTTTGTGATGAGAAAATATTAAATCCTTTTTGTCATTAATGATGTTGAAATATACTTTTAATTGATATATATAGATGTATATGTATAGATAGATATTTGTATTGATTTGAAAATTAAATAAAATAAAATAGATTGGCTGACAAATCTCATCCCTGCTTTGTATTTCTTTATAATTCTTTATTTCTAAGGATATCTGTGGATAAGATTTTCGCAATGGATGTCGTGAGACGGACTTTACCCCACTTTCCAAACCTTACAAATTCATTGCCAAAACCCATCCCCTCCCTTTTCTCTCTCTCTTCCTCCCCCTCTGAAATTTTTTTTCTTTGTTTATTTTTATTATATAAAATCCTTGATTTATCAAAACCTGTTAGGTTTAGACCCTAGTTCCATAGATCAAATTGTAGAGGGTTCTGAAGGCTTCGATTTAATCTGAATGAATCGAATTTTTGTCGCTAGAAAATTTTATTTTCTTGGAAGTTTTTGGATCGAGGTATGGATTTTTCCTACACTTCTTTATGCATTTTTACTTGATTATAGGGAGCTTAGAGTTGTATATAATTTAATTAGAATTTTTGAAAATTTTGTGATTTATTTGCTTAAAAGAGAAATTTTGAGAAAAATAAAATGTTGATGCCGAAATGGTGAAAGTGCATACTTGGAATATGTTTGTAAGGTTACGAAAGAGTTATGTTTTAAATTTGAACAAAAACGGATTTCAATTCGATTGGTTTTGAAATTTTTATCGGTTTGTGACCAAAAGAGCATTTTTAAAGAAAATAAAGGAATTACGTTTAACTTTTGTGGTTTTCGATCAAAATAGGATGTTATAATTGAATAATGCTTGGAGAATGAGTTTGGAAAGAAAAATGATGTTTTCTTGGGCATTAACGGTATTATCTTGTTTAATGTATCTGTTGGAATAAAACCGACACAGTTAGAAATAGACCTTGAGAGGTTACCGGACGTGATTGTGTTATGAAAACTAGTGTAGTTGTTCATATTTGATGAGATGTGGAATTGATTGTATTTATCGAAATTTTTTGGAATTTAATTGTTTAAATATCCGTTTAGAAATATCTGTTTTAGGCTATCGGTGCAGGATAGCCATGATTGTTATAGAAATGCATGAGACTTAGGTAAATTGAACCACATTCCTCATTTGTTGCATTGGACATTGCATTACATTCATTTCATTAGAAATGTATCTGTTTTTGAGAAATGTTTGCAAATGTATTTGTTTGCGAAAAGATGAATACTTGGTGAATCTGGGTAGAGGGTATAGAACAGCGTGGTTAGGTGTGGAGCCTTCCAGTTTATTGGTAAAAATGGCAGTGGTAGTGCATTAGAGCCTACTTGCAGACAGTCACCTAGAGATTCACAGAGCCTGTATTCATGTAATAGATATGGTTTAAAATGGAAATGGCTTTCTATCTGTTGTTGTATCTCAGCATTGCATGCTTTATAAAAAGAGAGATAAAATTGTTTTATCATGAGCATGGCATGAGCATACTCCTCTTTAGTCTTATCATGGTTCATATGTTGTGTAGTATATTTCTACTGGGCTGTGCCTCACCCTATAAGAGAAACCATTTTAAGTACAGGTGTTATGCCTCCGCCAAGGCATTGATTTGGGAGGACTCGGAGCTGAGGCTTCATTTTTGTTTTGTTGTTATTTGTTGAATGTAAGCCCGGGGCTGTATTTGTATTGAGTTGAAATTCCATTTTGTGTAACCAGGAATGTTCTTGGATAAATTTGTAAACCTGTAGAGCATTTATTATCTGTTTGACTTCTATTTCATACTTGTCATAAAATGCATGCTTGGGATTGAAACTAGGGCATTGAGATGTGAACAGCATGTGATTGGCATTTGGGATTTAATGGAAATGGATGTATGGAATAGTTAGCTATATATATGTGTTTGTCTATCAGGTGGGTTTTGTTACATAAATAGATATATCCTGCCCAATTTTCGGGGCGTTACATCTGCTCTGTCTGTTTGCTTTGGAGCCATCTATGAGTAATAACTTTGCAAAGCTATGTTTACGTTTAAGTAATTTCTTATATGATATGATATGACATGAAATGCTCTGTTTTCTGAAATATTATGTTCTAAATCAATGAATAATTATCCATATATTGAAAAGTATTCGTGGCATCCTTAATGCAAGACCTTAGCCCGGGGGTAACAATACTGTGGTTTATAAGCACAAGGCTCTTGCCCGGGGGTAATAATACCATGGTCTTAAGGCCCTTGCCCAGAGGTAATAATACCGTGGTTTCATGGCCCTCACCTGGGGCTAACACTACCGTGACTCAAGTATGTTACAAGTTCCCGGTACCAGAGGTTCCTTTATGGAACAGGCAAGTATGACCTTTAATGCTCTGTATATGATCTGTTAGCACTAATGGATGTACCGCGTATGATCCTCAGTGAATAAATACATGTTTCTGAACTCTGAATAAGAATATAGGTCTGTTTCTGCTTTTCTGAATCTGATATTGGACATCATTCATAAAACCCTTTACTCTATTATTATTCATTGGGCTTTCGCTTACTATTTATATTATGTATGTAGGTGAGCAGGTGCGTGACCAAACCTAAGCTATTGTTTGGAGAGTTTTGAGTCAGCCAACTACAGTGCCTCCCGAGGAGGTTCCCGTTTTGCCGAAGTCAAGTTAGTGAACCATGTTAAAGACATCTATTTTGCTTTGTTTTGTTGTCCGTACACTGGGCTAAGTCCCTTTTGGTAGTATTTGTATATTGCTATAAGCCTTATGTAATAATGACTTCATGTGTGTATATCTATAAGTTTAAAAAAATTTTGGTCCCATGTATGTCTATACAGCTTAATGGACTACATAAGTTTTATATATTTGCTTCCACTAGCCCCTTATATTTTTGCTATTCAGTTCAGAGACCTTAGGTAATCCAAGGATTACTGGTCAGTTATAATGCTAAACCTGTAAGAACGGGTTTGGGTTGTAACAAATACTTTTCTACTTTCTCATTTGATTTTGTTTTTCCAGTGTTACTACTTTCCCGTAAAATGTTACTACTTTCCGGCTTACTATTTTCCCATTTGATTTTGATTTTGTTTTTCTAGTTGATTTTGTTTTTTTAGTGTTACTACTTTCCCATTTACTCTTTCCTACTTTCCCATTTGATTTTGTTTTTTCAGTGTTACTACTTTCAAAATGTTACTACTTTCTCGTAAAGTGTTACTACTTTCCCGTTTACTACTTTGACTTTCAAAGTGTCACTACTTTCCCGTAAAGTGTTACTACTTTCCCATTTGATTATGTTTTTCTAGCTGTTTACTACTTTTCCATTTGATTTTGATTTTATTTTTCCAGTTGATTTTGTTTTTCCATTGTTACTACTTTCAAAATGTTACTACTTTCTCATTTACTACTTTCTTACTTTCTCATTTGATTACTTTCCATTTGATTTTGGAAAATTTGTTTTTCCAATGTTACTACTTTTCCATAAGTTGTTGAAGACGAATTACTACTTTCCTATTTGATTTTGTTTTTCTAGTGTTAGATTTTGTTTTTTCAGTTGATTTTGTTTTTTCAGAGTTACTACTTTCAAAGTGTTACTACTTTCCCGTTTACTACTTTCCCATTTGATTTATTTTTTCTAGTGTTACTACTTTCAAGTGTTACTATTTTCTCGTAAAGTGTTACTACTTTCCTATTTGATTTTGTTTTTCTAGTGTCACTACTTTCTCATTTGATTCTGTTTTTCCAGCTATTTACTACTTTCTCATTTGATTTTGATTTTGTTTTTGTTTTTCTAATTGATTTTGTTTTTCCAATGTTACTACTTTCCCGTTTACAACTTTCTTACTTTTCTATTTGATTTTGTTTTTCCAGTTGATTTTGTTTTTCTAGTGTTACTACTTTCTCATTTGATTATGTTTTTCCCCCGTTTACTACTTTTCCATTTGATTTTATTTTTCCAGTGTTATTACTTTCCCATTTGATTCTGTTTTTCCAGTCGTTTACTACTTTCTCATTTGATGTGTTACTACTTTCCCATAAAGTGTTACTACTTTCCCGTTTACTAGTTTCAATTTCAAAGTGTTACTACTTTCCCGTTTACTAGTTTCAATTTCAAAGTGTTACTACTTTCCCATTTACTACTTTCCCATTTGATTTTGTTTTTCCAGTGTTACTACTTTCTTATCTGATTTTGTTTTTCCAGCCGTTTACTATTTTCCCGTTTGATTTTGTTTTACCAAGTGTTACTACTTTCTCGTAAAGTGTTACTACTTCCTCTGTTTACTACTTTTTCGTAAAGTGTTACTACTTTCCCGTTTACGACTTTCACTTTCAAAGTGTTACTATTTTCCCATTTACTACTTTCACTTTCAAAGTGTTACTACTTTTCCATTTACTACTTTCATTTTCAAAGTATACTACTTTCCCGTAAAGTGTTACTACTTTCTCATTTACTACTTTCCTATTTGATTTTGTTTTTCCAGCTGTTTACTACTTTCCCATTTGATTTTGTTTTCCAATTTACTACTTTCACTTTCAAAGTGTTACTATTTTCCTGTAAAGTGTTACTACTTTCCTATTTGATTCTGTTTTTCCAGCCGTTTATTACTTTCCCATTTGATTTTGATTTTCCAATTTACTATTTTTACTTTCAAAGTATTACTACTTTCTCGTAAAGTGTTACTACTTTCCCATCTGTTTATTACTTTCCCATTTGATTTTGTTTTTCCAATTTACTACTTTTACTTTCAAAATATTACTACTTTCTCATAAAGTGTTACTACTTTCCCATTTGATTTTGTTTTTTCAGCTCTAGTGTTATTACTTTCCCATTTGATTATATTTTTCCAATGGCCACTATATGTGAGGAAAAGTGTTACTTTTCAATGTTTAAGTTTGATTTGATTGACGTTTAGTGTTTATTGGTATAAAGGAGTAAGGGACATGATGACAATGCAGTGGGTGTGTGTGTAAATTTTCATAATTCCTTATTTAAGTAAATAATTTATGTGAATGTTTTTTGTCTTTTAGGATTATGTTTATTAACTTGACATCTTTCTTTTATGTTTTCGATATGGGACAAGAACAATGCTTATTAAAAGAGATTTTTACAAGAAAATAAGAAAGATTTTAAAAATTACAACAAAAAAAATAAATAAATAAATAAACACTTTTTATTTTCGAAAATTTCCCAACACAAAAAGGTTGAGATTAGTCTATAATCAAAAGAAAAGCAGAGTGACATGGGGTTCTGAGAAATCAAATCATTAAGCTTGATTCGTGATGAATTTGATTAGTGGCTCATTCAACATTGTTCACAAAATTAAACAGTGAAAAAACTTGCTCATATTTATAAATTATAGTTTTATTTTTATGACAAGTTCAAATACAAATTATCTATTTATACAATTATACATACTAGAGTTGGTATTTATGTCTTATTTTTTGAGTTTTCTCAAAGTACCTTAATAGCAATTATGTCTTACATTTTTTTTTTTTTTTTATTCACACTAGTTGCATGGGTAGTTATGAATAACTTTTTTTCCCCAAATCTTTCAATTGTTGATCTTTTAAATTCATAAAATTTTTAAATTTTAAATTCAATCATACGTTTTATATTATTATTATTATTATTATTATTATTATTATTATTATTATAAAATAATCATATACACGTGTGTGTCCATCACTTCTCGTATCTTTAAAGTCAAGTCTTGCAAAGTTGTTACAAGTCTCTTTGGTGTCATCTAGGTTGGAGAGATTTTTCATACAGTTTATGTGACGCCCAGGGTCTAATTTGACCCTTATGCCTTGATTGATTAACCTTATTTTCATCTATCACTTAGAAATTTAGAACCTTATTCCTAATTGTTTTGTTATAGAGATGGCCATTGATGTTTTGGATTGCATGCTTATGAGTAACTTGGGAAAATCGGAATGCGATTGATCGCACTTCCTTGATCGGTTCACAAAGATAGATTGTGTAATTTGAGTAGTAACTAGCAATCGCTAGGGCATGTCGATTACTTTAAATTTCAAAATTTTAGTAGTTAACGATTGAAAGGGAATTGATCACAAGAGCGATCAATTGCACTTGTTAAGATAAGTGCGATCGATTGACTTATCGTACAAACTTAAATTTGAGATTTTCTTTCTCTCTCCTTCCACTTTCTCACATTCTCATCCAAAATTCCCTCTTGCTTTTCTCTACTTTCTCTCTCTAAAAATTTGTGTTTTTAACTCCATTGAAACCTTAATCTAAGGCTCCTAGAGTGGGTATTTGACAAAAACTCAAGAATAAATATTGTAGAACACATTAAGAGAGCTATATTTTCATCTGAATGGATTTTTTATTTGATCACATTTGAAATCCTAAGGTTTTACCCTTCATTGAGGTAGAGATTTATTGTTTATGTTTAATACGAGTTGGATTGTAGATATGTTGCAGTATTTTTAGGAAAAAATGTTAGAAATTTTGCATGCAGGAAAAGCTAGGGTTTGTACCATGTTAAAAATTTTATTTATCATTATTTCAATAAAGACACATGATAAGATAAATAAATTTAGTATTTATTTGGGATTAACTTTTTAATTTAATTTTTTGACTATATTAATCTGACTAAAAAAATTTTATTTGAGATATATTTTTGATTTTTTTTAATAGTTCATTTGATGGTTGTGGAAAAAAAAAATGATTATAATTTGAATATGACATTTTGTCTCATTTTAACTTTTTAACTTATTTTATCTTCTCATAGGCTAAATTAGCCCAACCCATTTGCCAAACAACCCCTAATTTTTTTGATATAGTGCATATGATAAACAAATTAAACAAAAAAAAATTGGTGGCTCTACTCACGACATCATTAAACCGGAAAATTCTATCATACAAAAACGTAGTTTTGAGGTATGGTGCATAAATAAATATTCACCATTGGATTTGGATAAGGTACCATCTTAACCATTGATGAGTAAATAATTAATAAAACCAAGGTAGATTCCCACAAACAAGCTTTGAGTATTTTTAATAAAATATTTATAAAATTAGCTTATTATTGCAACATGTCACACTCACTGTTTACTATGAGAGAACTTACTATTGTATAAATTCATACTTACTATTGAAAATGACATCTTCAAGAGATTATTGGTTCAAAAGGTAACAAGTAATACTTTGAAATTTGTGCTAAACTAATAACACACTATTCTGGCTACTTTCAATCTACATTTTGTATAAAAAATTTAATTATTTTTTAACACAACTACTTTCACTCCACATTTTGTTTATTTTTTAACACGCTATAAGATCTACCAAGGAAGATCTCTCATTTATAAATATACTTAGGAATATCGCTTATTTATCAACATTCATTATTGGCAATAAATGAATACATTTACAAAAAAAATACCTTCCTTTACTTACCACAACATAAACAACATTTATTAATGACAATAATTAAATACATCTAAATTAGTTAATTAAAAAAATATATGGGAGACCCCACAATTCATTTGCACACACCATGAACAATAATGATGATCTCTATAATTTTTTAACAAAAGATAAGTAAAATAGGGTGATTTAATTTTTACAAATTCAAGAGAGTCGCCATGTATGAATCTATCTATGTCACTATCTATGGTTTTTTTTTAACTTATGTGATATTTTTAATTTATAAATTTTAAGGTTTTGTTGGAATAACATTTCACCTAATTAAAGAAAAAAAATCATTGAATAGTAAATGGAGCTTCATTAAGTAGTAAATCAAGTTTAATTGAGTAGTAAGTGAAATCTAATAAATTAGTAAGTTAAGTTTGATGAAGTAGTAAGTAGAGTATCAACGAGTAGTAAGTAGAGTCTCATTAAATAGTAAGTGGTGTTTAATTTAGTAGTAAACAAAGTCTAATGAAATAGTAAGTAGAGTCTCATTAAGTAGTAAGTGAGATTTAATTGAGTTGTAAGTTACCCAGTCATTAAGTTGTAAGTGAGATTTAATTGAGTAGTAAATCAAGTCAAATTAAATAGTGTCTTACTAAGTACTAAGTTAAGCCTAACAAATTTTTACATTTTCACATTTTTGTTTAAAATTCATAGTTCTTGTGTTAATAATTTGAAATTAATATTTATATTTATTATTGACCAATCATTGAGTTGATGATTTACTAAGTTATTCTTACAACATTTTGCGACTCAACTTACCACTTACCAGTTTACCACTTAGTAAGTAAAGTGTTAGTAAGTAGAGTCTCATTATAATAGAAAATAAGGTTTAATTTAGTAGAAAGTGAAGTGTAATGAAATATTAAGTCGAAGATTATTGAGTAGTAAGTAAAGTCTAATGAAGTAGTAAGTGGAAGTTCATTACATAATAAGTACGATTTAATTGAATAGTAAGTGAAATCTAATGAAATAATAAGTGGAGTCTCATCAACTAATTGTAATATCACTTACTGTTTGGTTTGATCTAATTAATTTTATTATACTTACGAAAGATGGAAGACAACATTGGACATAACAACATTGTACATGAATTACATAACGGTGGTGCTACATGCACCAATTGGTATATCAATTAGTGTACCAACATATATTATGACATTATTACTAATCCCACCTATTATACAAATTACAAATACCCAAACCTCTAAAATTATGTCACATTATCTGTTAATACACTAATTGGTATACCAATTGGTGCATTTAGTATTATTCATTACATAATGATGATGATGATGATGATGATGATGATGATGATGATGATGATATTGGCACTGGTGAGTACAACTTGGCAATCAAGAGAATATTGTCAAATTCTGATGATCTTCCAATCGAAAGAGATGTTAATTGTATAGATCAACTAACTGAAAAGGATATATTTGAAATGACATTAGATTCGGTAGAAAGTGAAAAAAGTTTCTATAATATGTATGCAAAGGTGAAAGGTTTTAGTATTTGAAGAGATTGGTTGTATAAGGACAAGAGTAATATGGCTTTATCGAGAAGATGGGTTTGCTCAAAAGAAGGGCATCAACAATCTGAATACCTTGAGGTGGAAGATAATAAAAGAGAATCGAAACGATTAACCAGAGTTGTCATGCATCCTTTAATATCAAATACAATCCAAATATTTGCAAATATGAAGTGATTGAGTTTGTTAAAGGGCAAAACCATTCCACGACAGGGCCTCTAGTGAAGTAATAAGTGGAAGTTCATTGAATAATAAGTAAAACTAAAATTGAATAGTAAATGAAGTGTAATGAAATAATAAGTGAAAATTGATTGACTAGTAAGTGGAAACTCATTCAGTAGTAAGTGGAGTCTGGTGAAATAGTAAATGAAAGCTCATTGAGTAGTAATTAAAGTGTAATGAAATAGTAAGTAAAAACTCATTGAGTAATAAGTGGAGTCTCGTGAAGTAATACGTGAAACCAAAATTAAGTAGTAAGTGAAGTGCAATGAAATATTAAATAGAAGCTGATTGAGTAGTAAGTAGAGTCTAGTGAGATTTAATTGATTAGTATGCTAAGTCTAATAAAATAGTAAGTGAAAACTTATTAAATAGTAAATGTGATTTAATTGATTAATAAGTCAAGTCTAATGAAGGAAAATTTAAAGGATCAACAAATAGCAAGGTTTAATTAAGTAAAGTTTCATTGAGTGGTTCGTATGATTTAATTAAATAGTAAATGAATTTAATTGTTAGTAATGAATAATGAATAAAAATAGTAAGTAGCTAGTAATGAATAGTGAATAAAAATGCAAATAAACAACAAAGTATGTCAAATTTATTTAATTGTTTTTTATTGTGTATAAAATAATTAAAAAAAAATAAGATTGAATATATTAATTTAATTTCAGAAAATTTCTTTACCAATCCAATCTAATTAAAAACTTACAATTCAAAAGAAAATTTAAAGGATCAACGAATAGTACATTCCGGCCAACTATTTGCTCACAAAACTTTTTTAATCTTTTAAGAAAAGAAAAATAAAACATTTAAATCTCGTTTAAATTAAAATTTTCTTTTTATTGTACAGAACAAAACTGAGTTAGTTGTTAAGGGGAAATTACTAAACAGTGGAAGGTGGAAAAAATAATTACCAATGGATGTGGGATGTAACTTTTTCTATAATAAAATTCACATAAAAAATAGCACTCCAACTTTTTGTAGTAGGTTATGTTAGAGACCCCAAAATAATTTTTTAAATTTTCTACCAAATCTCTTATAGATTTACACAATCATATGAGTAATTTGATAAAAAATTTAAAAAATCATTCACAACCATACGAGAAGTTTGATAAAAAATTATTAAATCATTTGAGATTCATAACATCTTCCTTTTAAAATTATTTTGAGTTCATTAGGCTAAATGGTAATTTTCCCAATTGTAAGTTCATTTCACAACTACATAATCACACACCATATTTATCTGAGAGTTTTTGGGGAATGATTTTCCACCGGTTATAACCGGTTAACAATTTGAGCAATGGACCGTTTAGATTCTTTCCCTAAATCTAATGGCTGAAAATAAGTTTCATGTATGTTACACAAGTACTACTTTTGGGTACCACAGTCGGACCCCATTAAACCCGGCGAGCAATTCATCAAAGCAAAGCTTGTCTGTCTTTGTTTGTCTCGCAATCACCCACCACTGTAAAAGTGAATCGAAGATCACTTTACTTTGACACCCAGTGGCTCTCCAAACTTCAATCGCCTCTCGGCAGTTCATCAACGCAGTGGATTGTTGTCTGCACTAATTTCAAACATTTGGTAAGGAACCATATGAAAAAAAATTATAAAAAAAATTGGTAAACACAGCTTCATTGCTTGTGTGTTTTGTTTTTCTTCTTCTTCTTCTTCTTTTTGTGTTTCTTATGGGACGACTAATAGTTGGATTTGGATTTGAATAGTTAAAACGAATTGAATGCTTTTGAACTTTTTAATTTAGAGCACTGAAACGAACTGTATGTTGTTGCATTTATGATGTTCGATAAAATGCCTGATTGAGACATTGGGCTAACTTGAACTTGCTTCGATCTTTTCTTTGTTCCCATTCACTTTGATATTCTTGTATAATCATTGGCGAACTTGAATTAAGTACTGGGTTAGGGAAGAAGATGTACAATGATCAACTTGGGAATTGGGTTTCAAAGTTTTTGAACTTAGTCAGTCTTTTTAAAAAATCGCATAGTGATTAGAAAAGTTATCCATATATGATATACATCATTTCGTTTTACTCCTACGAAGTAGATACGTAAATTAAATTCTACCCCATGACATGTATATAATATACTTGAAAAGAAACATTTCTGCATATTCATTCATATGATTTACTTATCGAAGAGACATGATTTATGATAAAGGGTTAATTACACCAAGGCTCTTCAATGAATACCACTTTACCTCTTATATATAAACCCATACATTTTGAAAACTGTAAAAATGCCCCCTTCTGGAGGGTGGAACCGTGGAAGTGATTCATTTCATAGTTGAAGGGATCAACCAATAGTTAAGAGGGTCTTGGTGTAATTAACTCTTTCATAAATGGCACAAAACCCATTGGAGCATTACTGCTTGAACATTGAATCTTTTGCAAGGTTTCAAAACTTGGTATGAGTATGCTTAAGATGAATTCATCATGTGGTAGGACAGAAATGGACATTATCCGACAAGAAAAGGTGCAGAGATTTGAGGAATTTGTAGATCGTCGCTTAAAACCAGACCTTGTTCGTGCTATTGCTGAAAGGTACATTTTCCAAATTTTCTATTTTTTTGTTTATTACTGATCGTCCACCCTCTATTGAACTGGTAAGGAGAGTTAGAGTATCTTCTTTTCCAGGTCTAGTTTTTAAACCCCTTTATACCATGATTTATGACACATGAAATTGCATCATTTGTCTTACTACCTTTCGATGAAAATAACCAATTATGCTCTCTGTGGTTTCTATTAGTAAAATTTTGTTGCTGCTATTTGAAATTAATTATGGGTACATGTTGGCTAGTGTTGTCCCAAGTGGAAGCTCATTAGTTGGAATGATTTTGTTTTTTAGTTGTATGAATGGACAAGCTTTTATCTTGGGCCAGAAATCTAGCCCCTTGTCTTACTCTCTCACTTTGACCAGTTTCTTTGTAGATGTTTTCTGTAATAAATTTGCGTTTGGTTTTGCTTATGACTGGTAATCGCTGCTTCTTTAGAAGTGTTGATGGATTGTCAATTCGATTGAGAAGGGTATTAAAGATGTACTTGCTTATTTTAGAAGTACCGATGGCCATCAATTGAGTAGGGTATCGAATATGTACTTTGGATGGGTAGTGCATGTTTTTATGTGTATGTATGGAGAATTGCTTCATGTCTTATGAGATATTCTAAAAATCCAAGTGGCAGTAGTCCTTTAGCACAAGTTTAACATTTTGTTACAGGATACGTTTGGACTTTTAGATTTCTGCTCAAAGTTGGTTGATCCACTAGCTTTTTGTGGAAGTGGGATAAGTAATGAAGTAGTGATGGCACTACAAGAAATTTCACTTTTGGCGACTAAAATTTTAGTCGCCAAAAGCCTTATTTTAGTCGCCGATTACTTTTGGCGACTACTATATTTGGTTGCTAGTTTGGTCACCAATAGTTTGTCGGGGAAGACAATGGCGGCTGAAATTTTTTTGGTAGCCAAAAAAGACCTATCGGCGACTAAAACTTTAGTCGCCATATATTTTTTAAAAATAATATATATATTTTTTACTTTTAGTGGCTAAATTATTTAGTAGCTAATTGAACATGTATGTTTGGCGACTAACTATTTGGCAGTCAAAAATTTCACTTTTTGAGAATTGGTAACTAAAAATTTAGTAGTCAAAAGTTTTACTTTTTGACAATTGGTGACTAAAATTTTAGTAGCTAAAAGCCAACCTGTAATATTTGTTTAGTCGCCAAATGGTCTCATTTAGTTTTTATAATTTGTTCTGTAATATTTTTTGCGCCACCTGTAACCTATCCATATACAAAAATTATTCATCCATTCATTCATTCTTTCAATCAATTCTCAACCGTTCAATAAAAATATTTCTCCACAACCTGTGGCATTCAATTTTCAACCATATACAAAACTTAACTATTAACTGTACATATCAAAGAAAATAAGAATCCATAAACATAGTTTAATCCAACAAATACATATACTATCCAAACCAACAATTAAAATCCAAATTAAAAAAAATCTTAATAAGAAAACATATCAAGTGTACATGTTTTCCATAAATAAAAATATGATGTAAATTGTGCCCATGCAAACATCATCAATCTGGCCCAAAACATCATGGTATCCATGCCAACATCATCAATCTGTAACCAAAACTAGTGAGGTAACTAATCAAAAATGCAGAGCTTGATTTTTGTTTAAACAGAATATGGTTCAATTTATTTAACAAGTAATTTAGCTTATGGAGAAGGAAAAATTAGATAACTAACTCAGTTGAAATATTATAAGCTACAAAATTATATGAAATGACTTGAATTTCTTTGTTTACTTCAATTTGCAAACTCACACTAAAAGGGGCATCTGTGTTAGCATGCATTGATCATTTGTTTATTAGATTATCATGTTCATTAGAAAGAACACTCGGTGAAGTTAGCATATTCACTATGTTTCAGCAAAAAAAAAGAGCAGCTTACACAAGCACAGGAATAAGTAGCAACATTGTAGTGTGGTTCCAATAAGTGTGAGGACATGCAACAGGGAAAATCAATTCACACTGATGAAATTTAAGGCAATAGCATTTTTATTTGTTGGGCCAAATCTGAAGCTCCAATTTTGTACATGTAGATGTGCTACGTGAACTATGCGGACTAAATGCATGTTCTGTGTGCTTCCATCAGTTAATTGTCTGCATGTAACACATTCTTCCCTGTTTAGACTGTACAAAAATATCAGACTTCATCTTACCTTTATAGAAAATGTTCTGGGAATATAGAGTAGTCATCATTAGATGAATACCAAAAATCCTCTTATCCAAAACTGAAAACTAGTAAGACATGTTTCTTTGCTGCCAATAAACAAGATGGCTGAACCTTCAGTTTGACATTTAGCCAACAATACAGCAGCTTTAGGCATCATAGCATCCAGCACTAGAAAATTGATAGAGATTTTTAGGTAATCAATTGACTAAGATGTCAGTATTGTACCAACAATACCTCACTGGTGCTTCATTGTTTGGATGCCCCATTTCATAGGGAAACCAAATCTAGTTTTCATTATTCATTTTAGAAGCCAAACTACAACAATTAACACCCTCTAAATGTAGACTAGATTCAAACTGGATATGTGCAATATTATTTCTGAATTTCAAAAAATAAAGAAAAAAATGTATCATCAAATAGTTTCAGGAGGTAGATCCATCTAGCCCAGTAAACCATAAAAGCACCTCAAAGGAGCAAAAGAAGAGGCTAACCTCACCAATCCCCATAAAGGCACGCATGACAAGCAAGGAAGGAAGCCCAACTCTGGCAGCAATAGGCATCAAAACTGTTGCAACTGACCACCAGATCACGCCAAAACCCAACACTAGTTTCCCACCAATTTTATCTGCCCAGATACCTCCAACAATCTATTTGCCAAAGAAACATAAGGAAAATCCAGTTAAGAATGGTTCATCTTGGTCAAGAATTGTTCAATATAATAGAACTGCCTTGCAAGTTGCAACTACTTAGCAGGAGAAGAAATATTCACAGTGAAAGCTAAAAACCAGCAGCAAAGTTTAAAGTGCCATAGAAAGAAACCATGTTAAATTTGAAAAACTTCATATTTCAGATATAATAATAAATTATGAGAGAAAACTAGACCATAACTTACTGTCCATGTTGCATAACAGAAATGCCGAAAAACATAGCAGTACGATCACCCAACGCTTTGGAAACTGCTCCCACCAAGATTTTATTTGCTCCACCCCTTCCACTAAAACAGTTTCACTTGACCCCTCTGATGACACAAATGGGCCTGCCTCTGTTCCAGTAATGTGCGTACTCATCAGATTTGTAGCTAACACAGGTCATATTTACTTTTACATGCTTTGACAACTGGTGTTTCCTGTTATTGATCCCAAACTTATCCAGATTTCTTGGTTGAAACCACTTGTTGCAAGAGGGAGATGAAGCAAGACAACATTCACATATTCCTTTGATACTTCGCCTAGGATTAATGCTCATAGTCTTTCCATTTGAATGACCAATTAGTCGAAGAGATGGACTATATGAGTATCTAAATAAAGAAAAACTTCCCCTTCGAACATATAAATTTTTGTAGAACATGTTTGTATGCACATTCTGTCCAGGAGCAAGGCCCAACCAGTCTCCACACTGATGTGCTGTAGTTTGTTCTTTTTGATATATTTTTCCTGCCAATATAAGTATTACCATATGAAAAATGCTAAGTTGAGTTGAACCTGATTTAATTGTAGGAGAATTACAAATGACAAAACATAAAACTCAATTGAACACATATCTGATGCAATTTACTCCTCCCTATATTCTGAAAGAATTCACAGATTCTCCAAAATTACACTAGGTTTGTCAGATTTCTTGGTCATTACTGGTCAGCCAACCTTACTATTTATCAAATCATCAAAAGTTCCAACAATTTACCAGTAGCAAGTAGTTCCCTAATCATTAATCACCAAAATGCAAGATAGCATGCAACTGAGCACATGATAAAGTGCGTGCCAGAATTTGTTGCGCTAGTGTTTCACAAGACACAAGCATCATGAGATCCATAAAGCAAGTTTAGCATAAGCATACATGGATATGCATTGTCAGTCAGATCACATTTAAAACCAATCCCAATACATGGTAAGCATTCTTTCAATGGCCAAATTTTAACCAGCTTTCCTAATAAGTAATCTAAATATGAAATATATATATATATATAACTACAGAAAACACTATTAAATTGGATGACAATTTCAATTTTTTACCAATTTCAATTGGTTAAAGTTTCATGTATAACTAGCAAATCTTAAAACTTCCAGAAGTCCATTACAAATCAGCTCCAAAAATGCAACAATGAAAACAGGACTGCTTATACGGTGTGTTGTTAACAACCCACATTTAGGCAAAGATACACACTCATTCTAATATCTAAACTATCAAAGACCAGGGGATTGGTCTAGTGGATGAGGTGTGCTACCTTATTAGTTGTGATGTCTGAATTCAGGTCTTACTGTTACACTATGCAATTTCCCCTTCCCTATTTCCCTCTCCTACTGATTGTAAATAAATAAATAAATAAAAATATCTAAACCATCTTCAATTACTTAAATAAAACCCACAGTTTATCTGCTTGCAACGACAAGTATGTCCAAATTTCAGGAGTAATTTTTTTTTTTCTTTATTCTTTAACTGACAACAAAATATAACCCTATCACCTCCCATTTAAGTAGGGCTGGGCAAACAAATCAAAAAAAAATCGTAAACCAGTCCCATTCAGTCCAAACCGCACTATTTGGTTTGGTTTTCTCAATACAAAGTTCGGTCCTGTTCTTAAAATAGGTACACCGTACTTCACAACTTGATTTGTAGTTTTATAATTATGGTTCCAATTTACAACCAAACCAGACCATTTACATATATACATATATTGCTTGATCTTTGAACAAGTTGTGATTATGATATAAAATGATGACAAAATTGTTGAAAACCGTGGTTCCAAGACTGAAAAGAACCGTATTTTCATGGTTCGGTTTGGTTCCAAATTTTATAGAACGGTAAGTGATGATTTGGTCTTGGTTTACTCCAAAACCGAACCAAATCGAACCATGCTCATCCCTACATTTAATTGCCTAGCTCGTTCACTCTTTTACCATGGGTTTGGCTGATCATTGGTTGCTATATCAATCCAATTCAATCAATTAAATCAATTTTTTTCATAATGTAGCAATTACCATACACAACACACACTCCAAAAAACAATAATATTAAATATAGCGTTAATAATATTTTCTACTCAGCAGACACAAAATCGAGACATGTTCAAATATCAAATTAAAAAAATTAAGAATTAAAAATTAAAATTGAGCTCAGACAAGCAAGTTTGAGTAAATACATTGGATTATGCACATATATTGTAGATTTATATACAGATATACAAGAATTGGGAAGGGAAATCCATACCTGAATCGATGAAATAAGCGAAATTCCGTTTGGAAAGAACAGAGCCGATTGCCATTGTTTCGTTCAACAACGATTGTCAACACACTCTGATGTGATGCCTCCAGAACCTCAAGCTATTCCACCATCTCTCTCTCTCTCTCTCTCTCTCCAAGTGGATAATGGAATGGGGATGTGTTTGATATGAATTTTGTGCGAAGTTTTTTTCTTCTGTTTTTCAAAAGAGGGAAAAAAATCCCATTGGTGTTGGTCGGAGATGGGTGCTCGTGTGCGACAATGGCTGGTCGGAGATGGGTGCTCCTTGCGACGGTGGCAGGCAGCTATCCATGGAATGAGAGAAAGAGAGATAAGAGAGGATGAGAGAGAAGAGTGAGAGCATGAGATATTTTACGTTGATGGTTATTGGCGACTAAAATTTTTTAGTCGCTGAAAGTATTTTATAAATGCCTCCAAAATATTTGAAATGTCTCCCTCCAAAAATTTAAGTTCTTTGGTGACTAAAATTCTTTTTTGTCGCTGAAAATAAACTTTCCATTCGGCGACTAAATGGTTTTAGTAGCCAAAACTCATTATAAGGAGACTAAAATTTTTTTTTGTCGCCAATAACCAATATACCCCGACTAAAAAGAATTAGTAGCTAAATATTTTATTTTTGCCAACTAAAAAAATTTTTGATCGCTAATTCCACAACTTTTGGCGATTAAATTTTTTTTCGTCGCCAATTTTGATCTCCGAAAGTGCATTTTGTTGTAGTGTAGGATGTGTTGCCTGATCTAGAAAGGGGATAATTCTCTGTCACTTTATTGAGTTGAGACTTGAGAAGTGGCTAAAGCATTTAGTTTTGAATATTGCATGAATCCCCCTAACTTTTTTTTGTGTGTTTTGCAGGGACAAAGTCTTTGAAAAACAACAAGTATTGTATCCTTCTTCTGCCCCCTTTTTATGTCATGTTTCTTGAAATGTATAGCTTTTTCTTTTGATTTAACCGAGTTGCTTGTATACTTTTGAAGTGATTTTCTTTTATTGTAGGCATTCCTAAACTTTGAAATTTTGAACCAACATTGACAATTTTTGTTTGTATCTTTTTTTTACTTAACTCTTGAACTTGTAGCTCAGATTTGAGAAAGAGCATAGAAAATTTAGAGAAGAATAGTGTAACTAGTCTCAGGACATTGGTCAATCTCGGTTCTGAAGTGTACATGCAAGCTGATGTGTAAGTCTTTCATATCATCATATCTTTTCTAATTATACTTGACGTGCATAATATTCTAGTGGTGCATGTGTGCTCATATTATGTATCTTGTTGTGTTACATGAAAATTCTATATCTTGCTGTGGTATATGAAAATTCTATAACCTCAAATTCTGTAGTTTGGTTCTTTTGTTGTTTGTTATTCAGTCAACTGCTACTTTTCCTTACTATTAATATGGAACTAACTTGCCACAATGATGGGTTATATACTTTGTCTTAGAGCAATAATTATGTTAGGTGAACCATTTACCTGTGGTCAATGGGCAACCATAATCCTAAGATTCCATCTAATGATGGAAGTGCTTTACTTTTTGTAAGTTGTTGCACCAAAAGTTTTGAGTGTGTTTGGTTTGTGTTTGTAGAGTAGTTTTTGAGATAAAAAGTACGAAAATTTGTTTGGTTGCCTTTTTTCAGAAATGATTTTGGAAAATTGTTTTGGGAAGAGAGTTTTAAAAAAAGTGATTGATTTGATGTGTATGAGAGAGAGTATGGTTTTGGAAAGTAGGTAACCAAACAAAATTTTGATATTTTTTTTAGAAAAATTTGTTTGGCTTGATTACTCCTGAAAATTTGTTTGTAGAGAATTTTTCTCAAAAATTTTTCTGAAAAACAAACCAAACAAGGCCTTTATATTTCAATTCTATTTTTTAAAAATTTATTTCCATCTCACCATTTTGTGAGAAATTTGTTTTGCTAAGAAACGTGAACATGGACAAGTTCTAACATGGCACTTTTTAAAAAAATATGGGACACGACTTGTATATGGTTTATATATTTATTATATATCGTATAGATGAATATTTTATTCAGTCAAAGTTAATAAAAATATGCAATATAACATGAATTTCTAGAGTTTTAAGGATGATTGATTAATATTTGTAAGTCTACTTGTCTTTCATTTAGCATTAAATCTTTTATTTTTTATTTTTTTTTATGTGCGTCTAAAATGATAGACGTGTGTCCCATAAGTGTTCAAAGCTTGTCCAAGTTCAATATTTTTGAAAAATATATGGGCATGTATGGAAGTGTCCAATGAATATCGATATCCAACACTTGTCGGACATAGACATGTCAAGCCACCTTAGTAGAAGTGTCTGTGCTTCTTAGACTATTAGTAATTGTAAAAGCATCTATACTTTAACTTAATGTCAATTTTATTTAATTAATTATTTAGTTTTTGCGGGGTTGTCTTCATATCTATAGGCCAGATACAAGGCGTATATTTGTAGATATTGGACTTGGATTTCATGTGGAGTTCACCTGGTCTGAAGCTCTAAATTATATAATTGCAAGGGAAGAAAAGCTAGCCAGGTAATTTCCCATGTGGCCATATTTTTATGCTTTTTACCAATTGATCGAAATTGCTTGTTGAAAGTTTTTTATTTATATATATATATTTCTATTCCTTTTTATTTTTAAGTATAATGACTGGGACCCAGGATGCATGGGTGAAGATATGGGTAACAACAAAATTGCATGCTGGAAAGAAATTAATTTACAGAACAATTTGAAGTTGTTTGAGATTATTTAGAGTACCATCTCATGGTCTTTAGGAGTAGTTCCTTAATGGACAAGTTCCACTTTCTCATATATCAAGTCTCTGTAATCACTACAAAGAATAGCTTATTCTGTTGACTGAACAGCAGAGCTATTGAATGTGGAACTGAATGTGTCGTTTCAATATAGTTTGAGAGTTCAAATCCATATTTATTATACTCTTTTCCTACTACTACAACCAGGAGATAATGTGGTTGAATCCAGAACTTATAGATCCATCTAGCATCTCCCTTTTTCTATCTCCAACCCACTCTCCATTGGGCTTTCCAGTTTTAGCTATGAACATAATGGTTCCTCAAGTTCGAGGGGTAAAGGTTTCTGATTTCACTTGCTTATTTGGTTTTGTCTCCCTCCCATAATTGAAATCTAAGTAGCATGGATACGGACACACAACATGAATACGTGGACACAATAATTTTTAAAAGTTATGGGATATGACACGTTGGGAAAATGGACAGAACATATAGTTTTATACATGTATTATATGTTTAAAGATCATAAAAAAATAAAACATAATACTAATTCTCAACGTCTAAAGGAGGGGAGCTTAATATGTATAAATTTTCATAGCTTTTATTTCATCATTGGATTTCAAATTATTTTCTTTATACTTGTAATATGTTTCATTTGTGTCTAAGTGACAAACATGTGTCTCCCAATTGTGTTACACGTGTTGAGAAGTGTAATATGTTTCCGATAGGGACATGGTAATGTCTTAGAAGTTATGGTGCATGGGTACTTTAAAAATATTGCTTTATGAGTACTAGGTACTTACCTAATACAGATACATGTACTAATATGGCTACACGTGTATGAGGTACACAAAATCTTAAGGTACGGCTTGGTTATGGGACCTTTATGATATGGGTACGACTCAGATATTACATGGGTTTGT
This sequence comes from Camellia lanceoleosa, assembly GCA_025200525.1. Lineage (NCBI taxonomy): Eukaryota > Viridiplantae > Streptophyta > Magnoliopsida > Ericales > Theaceae > Camellia > Camellia lanceoleosa. The sequence goes on from CM045761.1 coordinate 156,434,814, forward strand.
TTTGGGTACTTTGTGGCATAAATGTAATTTTAAAATGTAAAGGTACTGAAACAATTATATTGTGTCTATTTTTAGAAACTTCTAAAAAATATAAACTATTTTTATAGTTATTAAAATATAAAAAATACTTAGAACTCTTTTTTTGACTATTATTAAAAAAAAACTTTGATTATTTTTTGCATTTGAGTTTTTAACTGTTATATACTACAAATAAAAAAAATATTCTTTTTATGGACTTCTAAATATCTCGATGGCTACTCTATCTCCAACTACCTCGAGTTGTTCTTTTTCCTTTGTGGCGCAACGTCCATGCCACGTGGCCCAGTCAGCTGTTTCCAATTTAAGGTACAAACAACAATGTAAAGTAAAATGCCAATCTAGAAGGTACAAACAACAATGTAAAGTAAAATGCCAATCTAGAAAGTTGCCCTTCATGGATATTTCTTGATCAGTATGTCAGGGATCAGTAAGACACTTGGCTACCTCATGAAAGAGGAAATGTCTTTATTCTTTCACTTTCTTCTTTTGTTTGTTTGTTTGTTTCTTTCTTTCTTTCTTTCTTTCTTTTAGGAATAGGATCCCCACCAGTGCAGAATCTAGACTAGTGGGCGCTGTTTGGATAGTAAATTTCACCACAGGTTTCGTTTTGATGATCCAAATCATTTATTTTGTCGGACACTTTGTTTATTTCATTCACAAAAAAAATTAGGTCAATTTGATAACTGTAAATTGTTCAATTTATTTTGTTTGTCACTAAAAAAATATAGGGTGAATTACACTAACAGTCCCTATAGTTTGGAGCTTGTGTCACTTTGATTTCTGACTTTTCAATTGTGACACATTTGATTTTGAATTTTGAATCTTATTCCAAATAAGGACAATTGAAGATATCATTGCTCAATTTCAATGGCAAAGTCGTCAATTTGATAAAATATGAACTAATTTGACAAAAATAAATGTCATTTGAATTTTTAAAATTAATTTCTATCTACTAAAGATAAAATTATTTAAAATCGATAAATTTTTTAGACATTTATTTATTTATTTATTTTACCAAATTAATTTTTATTATGTGTTTGAATGATGATCATGTAATGGGTGGTTGTTAAGCTTTTAATGTATAATCGATATATTTACTATATGAAATGTTTTTAGTTTTGAATTTTTTGATTTAATAGATTGGTTTAATAATGATATCAAAATTGACGCCATATTTGACTTTTGAAAAAATATAAACTAATTTAATAAAAATAAAAATAACCGCTCATTATAAGATCATTATCCAAATACATAATAAAAATTAATTTGGTTTAAAAAAATAAATGTCTAAAAAATTTATTAATTTCACATAATTTTATCTTTAATAGGTAGAATAATTTTTAAAAATTAAAAAATATTTTTTAACATTTATTTTTGTTAAATTAGTTTGTATTTTATCAAATTGATGACTTTGCCTTTGAAATTAAGTAATGGTATCTTCAATTGCCTTTATTTGGAAGAAGATTCAAAATTCAGGATCAAATGTATTACAATTGAAAAGTCAATGACTAAAGTGACTCAAGGCCCAAACTATAGGGACCATTAGTGTAATTTGTCCAAATATATATGATTTATTTTTAAAAACACAATTGTTTATTTTTTTGGTGAAAAATTGAACAAATTACAATTATCGAATTGACCTAATTTTTTGTGTGAATGAAATACACAAAGTGTCCAACAAAATGAACGGTTCGGATAATCGAAACGGGACTTGTGGTGAGCTCCACGAACCTAAACAACGAGCTTCAATCTAAAATCTAGACTGGAGAGGATCCTTCTCATCCTTTTTAGTATGTGTTTAACTGCTTGGTTATTGTAAATGAGGTTCGGTTCTTTTGTTTGGTTCTTGGTATGATACATATGTAAATTGATTATCACTAGATACTGCTCTTTCAGGCAAATAGAGGAGTACACACGCCTAATTGCATCAATCAAAGCCCAGATTAAGATGGTATATTAATTTGATTTATATTTAATCTAGCTTTATCTTCCCTTCCCCGCCCCTTATCTATTTCAAAACATTTGAAAACGCACTTCATTTATTGGATTGATGTAGGTTTGTGAAGGGATACGGGAATTACTCCAACTTCCAAGAGAGGGGTCTTACTAAATGAGAGTTCTCGAATTTTGTATAACTCAGTTCCTGCTGCTACTTTGCTAGCATATCTGCACAATGAAGATAGAGAGGAGAAAACAAGGACAGACAAATGAGGTTTGTTATGGACCTGCATTTCTGTGGTGTTTCTATAAATAGAAGACGGTATTGCTATCACAAAGGTGTCAATATTGTGAAGTTGATGGACTATACTTTTGTGGAAGCAGAAAAAAATTAATTCTAGTATGAAATGCATTTAAATTCAACGGTTGATGGCTTGTGTCATTGGTGTTGACAATCTATTGTCATGTTTGATTCCCAAATTGAATCAAATGGGATAACTTATCTTGAGGGAACATTTTAGTCATTTAATTGTAAAAAAGTTATCTTGAGATAAGCTGTTTCACCTTCACAAGGCAAAATAATTCTACAAGACACGACTTGAATCGGGTGGGATTGATTGATCTACATCAATAATTTATAATGTGAAAGTAGTAAATAGCAGTATACACATGTTGAGCACATTTACCTCTATATATAGAGCTGTTGCTATATATAACCATCTCCAGCGGAGTGTTAAAGACACTGCCAATGTCATGTTTTAGCTAGATTTCCTCAAATTTACACTAGTAGTCTGTCAAAGGACTTGCCAAATTAAGGCTAACATCAGTTATCAGTTATCATTTAACGTTTGTTAAGATGTTCTCCAATATCCTAACAAAAAGTATTTGAGTCATACAATTTCAATCATTAATATCAAATTGGGCCGCCCTGCGAGATGAAATCAAAAAAAAAAAAAAAAAAAAAAGAATGAAGAGAATGAAGATTGTGTTGTTAAGTCGGGGATTCAACTAAGTAAAGCATGTCGGAAATCTTATGCTTTGGCAATGCTATAATCCATCACATCATCAAATTCAACTGTAATCTGTCTCTCTCATTTGGTTTTCTGAACAAAATAATACAATTACATACTCAAAAAAATACCAAAATATTTATCAATAAAAACACAGACCCAACCTAGAAAAATTCCATAAAATTGACCAGAAATAAATCACAAACCATGAAAACTTATATTAGCAAAAAAAATTCCTGAAATCACATTTGGAAATGCCCCAAAATTCCCAAATGTCCCAAAATAGGCAGGACCCATTTTCTAACACCTCCAAGATTCACTTGTTCACCAGAGATTGATGTATGAAGAATGAGATCGAGATCCTGGTGTACTTCAAGCTTCTCTGAATCATTAAGGCCTTGTTTGGGAAAACTAAATAAGTACACTTTTTGTCTTTTTTGACTAAAAAATTGAGGTTGAAAATATGGATGTTTGGGTTAACTTTTTGACTTTTTATGAAAAAATGTGTAATAAAAAATTGTGAAAATTGGTTTTTAGAGGAAAATTTGAATTGGGAGTTGTGCAGCCGTAATTGTTGACTTTTGGTGAATAGTGTTAACTTTTTAACTTTTTGAGTAACTTTTTGGCTTTTTGACTTTTTTGAAAGATCCCAAACAAGGCCTAAACAAAATACGACCCAGAGTAACAAACTCGACCCAAAGGATCAAAACTCAATATGAAAGGGTGGACCACCAAAACTCCATTATACAACTACAATCTTGAGAGAGAAAGCCAGAGAGAGAAAGAGAGAGTAAACCATGTTCATCGACAATAAGACTACATACCAACACAGAGAGTCCGTGAGATCATGAGAGAGATATGGAGATACAGACCCTAGGGTTTGGGGATAAAAGAGGGGAGACTAGAGTTTTCGGTAAGAGATAGAATAGAGAAACAAATAGATATATTCATGTTTGGTTGAATTGAGAAATGAAGAAATAAAAGTGGCTAACACTCGTTTAGATGGAGGGGTGTGGTGGGAAAATAAAAAAAATAATGAAATCTCTCACTTGTTTGGATGATTAAGTTAGAAATTGTGAGAGATGGTGAGAAAAAAATCTCACTAACACTGTATTTGGTTGGGAGATTTGTGAAGAGATTTGAAAAGAGAAAGGGAAAAAATGTGTGAAACTAAGTGAAATATAGGTATATTTTATTCACATTTCACCTACCTTTTCTTTTTCCTTTTTCAAATCCCTTCGCAAATTCTTCAACCAAACACAACGTATAGCTGTGTTTTGTTTCTCACCAAAAGTTTTGAAATTTGGTAAGAAAAGAAATGAGTTTAATGAAACTTTTCTAAAATATCAAAATTATCTTATGGTGGAAAAAATTGAAAAAATAACTTATTAATAAGGAAAGTTATTTTAATAAAATAAAATAAAATAAGATATTTTCTTTTTTTTTTCTTATTGACTATATCTAAATAAGATAAGTAAGAAATCACATTATCTTCTCTTTAATTCATCCAAACACAATAATGAAAAATCATAATCACTTCCATTCTTTTTCTCACTACCGCAATCATTTCCTCCCCCGCCTTTTTTCACCTCAGGATCCAAAAGTTTATGTATTAAACACCCAACTGTCAAAAATTAAGCAATCGAACAATATTTCCAGGCCTTATCGAAAACTAGCATTTGCACTGTTGTGATAATGTTATTTCTACATTGTAAATATCAAATTGTGAGTTTAACATTATCACACATCATTAGCATAAATTTAGGAGTTTTTTCTTAAAGATTTTTAAGAATTTTTATGAATAGTAAGATTCTTCAATTTAAAGCTATTTTTTAAGAAACAAGGAACAAGTGCCATAAAAGATGAGTAGTGTTGAAGGGTACCAAAAAACCTCTCACCAAACTGAGAAGATATTTGATGGTTTTGAAGGAATAATCCACCAAAAATGTTAGAGATCCTAAAAATTCTACTAAAAGTTCTATTAAACGTCTCACATGATATGAGACCCACATTGTGTGGGTCTCACACCTATGTGAGACATTTGGTAGAATCTTTGAAGTCTCTAGCATTACTCATAATCCACACTATTCATTTTTATACTTGTCCAATTATCTTTTAAAAGACTAAGCAGTTGTTTTGGATGTGCTATATAAATGTACTTTTTGACTTTTTAATTAAAAAAATAGAGAAAAAAATATGTATGTTTGGGATAACTTTTTGACTTTTTACGAAAAGATGTGTAATAAAATATTGTAGTAAAATCAAAATGACTATTTTACCCTTTTGACTTTTTAACTTTTTGGGTAGTTGAATTTAAAAGGTAAAATAATAGTATAGACTTTTTAAGTTTTTTAAGTAACACTTTAATTTTTTAGTTTTTTTAGTTTATCCCAAAGTGACAGATTTACTATTTAAATTAATAAAAATCAAATTAAAATATCATTACATATATTTGCTCCAGTACTATCACATCATGTTTGGCAACCAAGATCTTGATTAAAATAGTTAATAAAGGCACAAAAAAAATGACCAAAATAACTAATAAGACAAAATGTCACATTTTACACTTCAATCAATCATTTTTTCTTTCACAACCATCTATTCAACTAAAAGAAATCCACAATTCATCCCCAACACAATTTTTTTTCATCTCATAAAATAGTTAGAAAGTTAAAAAAATAATTAAAATAGCCAAATTCCCAAACGATGCCATAATTTATTTCACCAAATACAATCACATCAGACACAACGACACCATTACAGTTGATAGTCCTTTGAGACGATCATAAGAATCCTGAAATAGCATGGAAATTAGAATATTACACTTCATGGTTTCGAGTTTTTAACATTTTTAATTCATATTTTAATAGTTTTGGTATTTTTTTAGATATTTTAATTTTTTCTTTGCTTTTTATATCTACTTAATCTTGATATATACTCAAAAAATATATAATTTGTACAAATGTTTTTATAAAATTCATTAAATAGAACAAAATATAAAAATGTACCAAATTTTAGTATTTTTGTATATTTTTTGTATTTGATGAATTTTTTTTAAAAAAAAATTCACAAATATTATACTTTTTAAGTATACCTAGATTAGGTGTATCTAAAAATAAAAATAAAGTTACATCAAAATTAAAAAAATATGACTAAAAAATTTTAAAAAAATAAGGAAAACAGAAAAGGGATATTTACCAATAAATCCCATCTCACAAACAGTTTTACTGATTGGTCCTAAGGTTATTTCTATTGTTCTGATTAGTCTTATTAGTGAATGAATATCTTATCAGTTGATCCTATTTCCTTTGTTTGGTAATATTGAGTGGTCAATTATACCCTTTCTTTTCTCGTTTTACAATTTTGGTAGGATTACTTCCAAACATTTGGTAATTGAAATATTGTCATACAAGACATTAACATCATTGCGTTAGGGTTTTTGGGGCTGCTGTTACGTTGGGGGATGTTCAAGGTGTGTGATTGTGTGACGCAACAATGGAGATTTCTGAATAGGCCGTGTTTGCATTTCGTGTGTGTAGTAGATGCTTAGTGTATTTGTTTGTCAGTTGTGTACTATGTCACACATTCCAATTGCATAACATGACAAATGGAGTTCATTCAATTTGCAGTGGGTGTGGTACAATTGTGTGTGTCACGTGACATACATCATTCCAAAGCAAAAACCATAAAAAGCCTTAGTACACTTTCTTGATGTGTGGCATCAAAATCACACGCGTAATGTGGCACGTCATAACAATCTACCAACACCTAAACCATAGAGGGTTTTGTCAATAGGGTTATGTGTGTCACATGGAAAGCATGCCTCCAAAGTAAGAAAGCACAAAAAGCTTTAGTGAACTTTCTAATGTTGTGGCACTTAGCGATCATGCTGAATGTGACACATGGCAAATACCAATTTGGGAAACACACCAACATGTGGCTGTGCCACACCACACTATCACCTATTCAAGTGTTCATAGAAATATGTAGTGGAATTTACGTCATTCAGTAATAGAAAGGACCAAATAGATCAAAAGAAAAAAAGTTGGGACTAAATGAAGCACAATTTCAACATTTAGGATTTATTGGTAACTTTCCCAACAAAAAACTCAATTCGTTTAGTTGTAGTGAACTTTTTAAAAATAACTTGTTTAAAAAGAGTTGACAAAATTTAAAAACTTGTTTAGTTGTATGTTCTAAAAATAGTTTTTAAAATTTGAAAATTCAAAACTTGTTTGCTTTTCAAATTCTTAAATAATTTTTAAAATTCTGTTTGATTTTGAAATTTTCAAAAATAGTTTTTGATTTTTAATTTATATTTGTAGTGAACTTTTTTAATATTTTAATCAATGTTTTTTAGTTTATGGATCCACTCAATCTAAATATATTTAAAACATATAAAATTTATGATTTTTTTTTTGAAAATATTAAATACTAACAAATATATAGAAATATGTATATATATATATTTTTTTTTTAATTTTTAGATCAACCCAATCTAAATACACTTAAAACGTATAAAATTTATGAAAAATTCTTGAACTCAAAAACCTTTCCAAAATCCAAACTGGGCTCAATTTTTTAGAAAAGTGAGTTAAAATTGTCTTAGATATCTATATACACTAGCAGTTTGCACATGCGATGCATATACAACTTGAAAAAAAATAATATTATAAGAATAATGACAACAAAAAAAAAAAGAGAAGAAGATTAATATTAAAAGCAAGATGTGATCTAACACACTGTACATGTATTTTTTGTCACTTGAGCAACGTGGTCTTGTTATATAGATATGTCAATATATATAAAAGAAATTAGTGAACTCTAATTTTAATTTGAAACAGAAAACAAAAGGGATTTATAGGAAATGAAAACAAAACAAACAAGCAAGGAACAAGAGAAATGCGAGAGTTGAAGTTAGGGATTTAATTTTGAGGTGAGTCTTAATATATTTTGAGCTACCATAAATTGTTTTATGTAAATTATATTTTGCAAATTATATTAGTTTTTAAAGTATATTAATTGTTAAATGAACCCTATTTGTTTAAAAAGGAAACCCATGGATATAATATTTTCTACACGTGTTTTTGAACAATTATTTGTACATAATCATTGACCTTGTGATAGTCTCATGTCTTGGGAGACTTTAATATCCATTGGGCCTCTGATGGTCACCTGTCTTGGGGGACTTTAATATTCATTGGCCCTTTGGATTGTCACTTTATGTGACCCTCTGTTCTGTTGTCACTTTAAGTGACCATCTGTTTGTTGTGAATCCACTGATCCTTTATTCTATTTTGTTGTCACTTCTGTGACCCTCTGAATGTCCCATGCCTGGGGACTCAAATATCTGGCCCTCTGAAAATCTCATGTCTGGGGGACTTAAATATCTGGTTGATTATTTTACTTATATGATTTTTGCACTAAATGTCTGTTATTTAAAATGATTTATTCATTCAAACTAAACTATACTCTGTTTAGCCTGAGTACTTATCCATAGTGATTTTTATACCATTATGCTCTCAGTATAATATTTCTCACTCTGCTATATGCTTATAGTTGTTAACCACTTTCAGGTGATGTGCCAGGACCATGGCGTGGGGTAGGCACTGTAACACCTCAACCTTGTGTAGACCCAACCTTCTTCGCGCTCCCCCTTCTCGGAGAGGCGCGAATTGGTCTCCTACTACAATTCGGACTCTTGTCACGGTTCTGAATCTAATCTCACAAAGTGCAATATAAGACTGATAAATCACCAAAGAGTCCAATCCGGCAAATCATTTTGGAAAATCAGATTTTAAATCAAATTATGCCAAACTAGACTGCTTTGCCAAATTACAGAGTCGTCACCTAAATATTTTATTTTGGAGAAATTTAGAAAATCCTGACTCGTACCAAAGGCCACGTGTCCGTCATCACCAAAGTTGCCTTGGCTCGGGAACTTGGGTACGAGAGGGAAACGTCCTGAAATGAGCACCCTCGCTTGCCCGATCAAAGGATCGGCCTTTACTAAGCATGATATGTTGTTTTATAAACATGTGTTCTTATCCAGTTATTAATCTAAATTTACTACGTGATGCGCGTAGCATACAAGTATAGACTATATCACAAGAATTAAAACAAAACAATTCATTTTTGTTTTCAAAAATGGTTTGAAAGTGCCACTCGCAAGTGGGCTAAAGCGCAGATTTGTCACCCTCAAATGGGCTTAAAACATGATTTGCCACTTCGTAAAGTGAGCTTAAAACTCACATTTGATTAATTGTCCCAATTCAAGTAATAAAGCCTTCATCCACAGGCATTCATGCAGTTTAGCATTTAAGCAAATAACCTCATGGTAAGCATGCTATCATGACAACACTCACACTCATGCAAGTATGCTAAAGTGTAAAACTTACAGTGTACTTCAAGCCAAAACAGAAAACTAGTTAGAAATAATGCATGATCCTAATTATGTTAAGATACCTAATGCAACGCATACAATAATGCAACTAAATAGGGTCGGCTATCTAAGATGGCATATGAATGCAACAATTTGATACATGTATTCAAAGAATTATTGAAATACGATGCAATTTGAATGATGCGTCGAGCCTGGTGCATGCAATACAAATGAATGGATGCAAACATGCGAGCATAAGGTATGCTAATCAAAACGTGCCCTAATCTAACCACTGAAAGCGGGTAAATAAAAGGGAGAAAGACGTGGGGTTGGAAGACATGCACACACACACGCACTCTTATTACAACATTGCGCCCTCTCGAAAGAGGGTCCGAATAAATAAGCTAAACTATGCTAAGCTAAGCTACTTATTACAAATCAACTAATCAACTATTCTAGCTAATTAATTACAACACAATTGAAATTGAATAACTAGCTAATCTAAGCTAATTAATTATAAACCGAATTAATTAATTAAACACTTAACTAATTAATTACAAAAAGACTAAGCTAATGAACTAATTAGCTAAGCAATTTAAATGAATGGCCTCGGGAAGCGAGGGATGCATGCATGCTCGGTAGGCTTCCTTCCGAAAATCCACCACATTGCCTCTAGATGCCTCTGTTTGCACATCTTTGGTCCTCTGAAAGTTATGCCAACTTCCATACTACTTCTGTTTGATCTCAAGAACACACTGATGGCTGATCGGCCATGATTGGTGGCCATCGGCCACTACTGATGGCCGGTTGGCTGGCTTTGGTGGCCGGTCGGCTAGTACATGTGGCCGGTCATCCACTGATCTCCTGAACTTCCTCTTTTTGCTGCAAGAGAGAGCAAACAGAGGCAAAGCAGTGTATTTGCAAGGAAATGTGTGTATTACTGCACTCCTTATCATTTCTCAAGCTCAAAGGAGTGTAGCACTTGGCTCTCAAGCCACCAACCAAGCACTTTCAATGCATGGTGGCCAAAGAACCAAGCTTGTACAAGCTTGATGAATGAACACATAAGACTCAAAGAGCCTCCACCCTATCATGCATAATCAAGGGTGTCGGCGACCAAGAACGTGACATGTTTCATCACTTTGAGTATGAAACGTCCCACATTTCTTGTGTTTGGATTAACGTCCGATCCAAACACATAGAATGCAACACAAATATACTTATCTTACATGTTTTACTTTACTCAATTCTTGTTTACACATTTTACATTACCGATTAATCCTTCAACCGATTAAGTCCAATGTGATTGTCCTCTAATGAGAGATGGGTCAAACAAAGAATGGTTCAAGACATGAGAGAGTTCATGCCTTTGGCTAGAAGGAACCCTCAAAAGAGAGTTAAAGCCATTGAGCATAAACTCTATCTCAAGCTTAAACACAACCTAAGGCTAACCAAGCCTCAAAACAAATTGAAAAATGAAGAAATTAGGGAAGTTGCAGAATTTTTAGTGCCAAAATAGCATGCTAAAGACACTAAATCATGCAAGCAATGCACGCAAGACATGTTTAAAGCTAAAAGTATCAAAGCTAGTGAAGTGCATTACACTAGAAGCATGCAATATCAAGCTCAAAAGGGACAAACAGTCCTAAAGCACCCTGAATGGAGTTCTAAAACATGCTTAAAATAAGCCAAAAATAGCTATATTAAGAGGCCAAAACAATAGCACATGCTAGGCAATTTAGCACAATTGCATTACAAGCATACAAAGCAAAGCTCATATGATCAAACCAGCTCAAAACAGAGCTTAAAGCATGTCAAAACATTAGCAAAAATGTGCTAGACTCAAGCTAACACAAGCTAGAATAATAGGCTAACTCATTAGGCATATTAGACTAGTAAGCATAATTACACTACAAGTGCAAAAAGTAAGCAACAAGAGCTCCAACCAACCAAAAACAAAGTTGAGACATGTCAAAATAGGGCCTAAAACATGCTTGAAATAAGCTAACACAAGCCACAAAAACATGCTACTTTGTAATGCCAACTAGGCATGGAAGAGAGAGACAATGAGGGGAGGCCACCCCCTCCTATTTTGGACCTCAAAACACACATTTTACAACTGAAATAACTCTGAATTTCAGTGGTTTAAAGGCCTAAAAAATTTGACTTTTACATGTTAAGAGATGATGCAAAGGCACATACAAATAGGCAACAAAAAGGGGGATACAACCCCTTAGCACAAAATGGATTTAAACTAACATGTTCAGGCCCAAAAATCAGAACTTTTTGTAGTTGAAAACTAAGCTCAAAACAGCATAGAAAGATGGCAAAACAACTATGTACAAAGAGCTTATAAGAGGTAAGACTTATATCTTTGAAGCACAATACTTAAACAGCCACTTTCTTGGCTCAAATAACCCTTCAACAACAGCCCAAAATAGGTCCCCAGATGCCTCAGCTCCAAGATGGTCCAATTTGGTTAAGGGGTTGTATGCAAATGTGTAGAGAATTCTAGCTTTCAAGCCTAAAGCAAGAGGAGAAAGAGAAAATTCTAGAGAGAGAGGATTGTAGAAAGAGAGAGAGCCTTTTAGAGAGAGAGGATCCCAAAATTCTCCAACCTTGCAATATGAGAGATATGGCCTCTATATATAGGAAAAAGAGAGCCTTAGGTCGAAATATCTGATTTAGAGACAGTTAGAGCATTGTAGGACAGCTAGAGAAGAAATATCTGCAAATTCTGAGCTTTTTGGGCATTTGTGGCTAACCGACCACATTGTTGGCCGACCAGCTACTAATGTTGGCCAATAAGGGTCACTTTTGGCAGACCTATGGCCGGCAAGCTCCATTTGTGGCCGGCACACTCCACCAGAGGCCGACAGCGAAAACTGGTTCTGGTCCCCGACTTCAACCAAGCGTAACTCCTTCATCTAGACTCATTTTCAAGTTATTCTTGAGTCTAAATTGTAGCCCCGAAAGTAATATTTCCAATGGTGGAAGCCTTACATCAAAATTCCAAGTGTGATAAGAGATATCCCTCTTTTAGTGAAGACTACTCAGTTTCAGTCCAACCGAATTGATGCCTAACTTCAACCAGCCATATCTTCCTCATCTAACCTCGACTTGAGAAGATTCTTGAATGAAAAATGAAGTCCCAAAAGTCCAATTTCCAACGGTGGTGGCGTCATAGCTAAAATCCAAGTGTACAAAAGGCTAGGCTTGATTTAGCGAGGGCTACTCAACTCTCTCTCAACGATTGATGCCCAACTTCTTCCCCAACTTGTTTTTTTCTCTCCCCTCTAATTTTCTTCAACTCCAAACCTCTAACCAAGGTGTTTTGAAATATTTTTCAAAGAGTTCACCTCTCTTTCATTCATTTCCACTTTGTCCTTGCTTAGTTTACCGAAAAGCACAACATTTAACGAAATGCGAGCCTCGAAACATCGTAGAAACTTCTTTCAAAAATGTTTTGAAAGAGAGGGTTTTAAGGTCTCAAAATAATTTTAGTCAAGAGGCTTTTGGTCCAAAAAGGGGTGTGAAGTTGGGATTTGAAGCCCCTTTTGCCGAAGAAATCGAACATTTGCACTGCACAACTTTTATCACCAAGTAAACAATCAGTGGCACCCAAGTTTTAAGGGTGGTCAAAAATAGGGTGTCTACACCTTGATTTTGCTTAATTGATTATTTAATTGTTAATTAGCCTTGTGATAATCATTTTTTCATGTGTTAGTATAAATGTTATGTGAATTATGTGATAAAGAGATTAATTCCGATTCGGAAGAGTTAATATGAGACCTTAAATATTTAATTTGTCATGTACAGGATTGATTTATAATCATGATATTCGCATATGAGTCATGTCTCATGTTTAATTGCATGTATGCGAATTTAATTTATGATAGGATAAATTTGTTTGATTCGCTAATTTTCAGATTGATTCAGAAATTTTGTATGAGACTTCACAATCTAAATTGACATGTGTGAGATTAATTTATAGCTATGAAATTATATGTAAATGATTATTTCATGTTTAATTGCAAAATTTATATATTTATAAGTTTTGATTCAGTAATTTAAATATGACTGAATAATTATAATTTAATCGGTATGAGCATAATTCAAGTTTAATTGTGTAATTAAGGGTTGTATATGATTAGATTAACAATATTTAATTAGTTTGATGAGTTTTTTATGTTAATTTTAATTTGGTAAGTTAAGGCCTTGTTTGGATGATTTAGTCATCTTTTTGGGTTAAATAGAGATGTAGAGTGAGTTGATGTTAGCTTGTGTGTTTTATGTTGAGAGCTTAGAGAGAGAGGAGGAAGAGAAGAAGTTAGGGCTTCTTGATTTCTCTATCTTAAGGTAAGATTTCTCTATCTTTTCATATTTTGATCTTGTCTTGCATGGATTTACATACTAGAGCTTGTATTTTGGGTTTTGTAGAGAAGTTCATGAAACCTTGCAATCTAGGGGTTTGAGATTGATGAGTTCGTGCATTTATCTTGCGTTTCATCCTTGTATTCATGCATTTTCGATGATTTTATGAGAGAAATCATGTATCAATCTTGTTTTGTAAGATCAATTGCATGTATATGGAAGTTTTGAGGAGAGATTTCATGAGTTTTGTAAGCTGGGGTTTGGAATTGATGGATTCTCATGCAATCACTCACAATCATCCATGTATCATTACATTTATTGTAGATTTAAGGTAGAAATCTTGTATTGATTGTGTTTATAGCATTTGTTGCATGTGTATTTTAAGATTCAAGAAAGTTTCATCATGTTTAAAATAGCGAATGAGAGATTTTGAAAATTTGTTTTGAATCTTGAATAAATCTTTCAATTGATGTTATCTAACAAGTTTTTAGAACCTCATGACTCATTTTATGAAAGGAATTTGAAGTTTGTTGATGATTTTTAAAAATGAGTTTTCATGTTAAATTTACGGATCAGAAAACTTGGAGATTGTTTTGAATCTTGAATTACTCTCTCAATTGAAATTATTTTACTTATTTTTGGAGCTTTGGGACTCTATTGAGGTTGGTTAATTTGAGTTTGAGAAGAGTATTTTGAAGATGAGTTTTATGTTCAAATTTACGAAGCAGAAATCATTAAATTAGGCTTAATTTATGGATTAAGTTTTCAATTAACCATGTTTTTCATGTTTTCTTGCATATGGGACCCCTCGGGACATCTAAAACTTGCATTTTAGCACTCTAAGAGCATGTTAGCAATGTTTTGAGCTAGGCATAAGGTTGAAGTTAGGTTTAAGCCATTTGTTGCATCGTTTATGTTCTAAATCTTCAAATACATGCTATGTGTGATATGTAGGTCTTGCGCCGAGCGTTGAGCCGTTTGTTTAGAGGTTTTCTCATATTTTCTTCTTTTGAGGTAGGGATTTCTAGATCTCTTTCAATACTTTCATTTATGGATAGATTTGTGGTATTTTTCCTCGTACAAAATTTATCTTTTATGTATGTTGTGATAAAATCATGAAATTGAAGGTTTGGGTTTGATGTTCTGGGGTTTACCTTTTTGGATTGGGTTATGATTTTGGGTGAATGATGAATAGAAGAGTTGGAATAAAAAGTGTTTTTATGAAAAGCTTCAATTTCTTCCAAAACCTTAGTTTGGCTCATAAAGATGGTTGATGGTTTTTGCTTAAATTGAAAGTGGCATCATGGAGTTGAGGTGTTAAATTGCACATATCCACAGTGGCGGAGGCAGCCAAGGACGAGGGGGGTCACGTGCCCCCTCTAAATTTTGGGATTTTTTTTTTTTTGCAAATATAAAGAAAAATGGTGATTATTGATTTAATGGTTAAGACTTGATCTAATAACCTTAAGGTTATGGGTTCAAGTCTTAGGACCACCACTTTGTGTATTATGTCAAAGGTTAGGTGTGTATTCAATTTTTCTCTTCCCAAACACATATTAATGTGTACTAATTGTGCGTTGTTGTTGTTTTGTTGCAAATATGAAGAAAATATTTTAAATAAAAAAAAATTACAAAAATATTATTAGAGTGAAATGTCAATGACATTTTAAAAATTATGAGAACAATAATAGTTCTTTTGAATGAAAATGAAGAAACTTTCATAAACCATATCATCTATGAAAATTTTATGAAAATTTTTGAATGTAATGGTGATGTCATTATTATTGACATGCAAATATAACTAATTTCACTATAAAGATATGAAATTTATTGGATTGTTAGTTACATCTGACATGTGAGGTTCACTCTCTATGTGTTTATTTACTATTAGTTGGTGATATCACATACTAATGATGATGTGGTATTACCATTATATTGAATTTTTAATCAAATTTTGTATAAATTTTTTTTTATCATTATATAATTTATTTTAAGACTTATATCCATATTTTTTTGGAAAATTTACCCAAAAATCCTACTTCCTAAAATGTTGAACCGTTTAGTCCCAAAAGTTTTCTTATGCACCTATTAGTCCCATTTTTTTTTGGTAATGTTTGTAGGTTACAATTCTACCCTTTTTTGTTATGTTTTTGTCCTGAATTGGTGCTGACGGTTTTGCAAGGGTTTGGGGAAACGGGGCTAGTGGAGTTGTGCATCTGTTGTGTTTGTTCCATTTGGTGCAGAGGTTTGTCTCTCTGTTTTCTGCATTCATTCGACTGGAACGACAATGGCGCAGTGTGCTGGTAACGTTACTGTCTCGTTTACGTTTGTTTCGTTTATGTTTCGTTTACGTTTGTTTGTGCTGGTAACGTTACTGTTTCGTTTACGTTTGTTGATGCTATGTGTCTTGGTTCTGGGTTTTTTTTACAACTATGTATTGCTGATGACTAAGTTGGTGCTAACATTTGTATGTTGGTTGCTTTTAATGTCGGTGGATGTAATATTAGGGTCTGCTGATGTTACGTTGCTGTCATTGGCGGTGACTTTAATATTATCAATATTTGATGTTACTTTGATACGAACCTCTGCACCATTGTGATTTCTTTTTTCCAAGTCAACGCCAATGTTCTGATGATGTTATGTCGTTGCCAATATGTCAATGCTAGTGGCTGTAACATTACGTTTTCTCATAGCATACAACGGTTTTGGTGATGTCATGTTCTGTTGATGTGTCGTTGATTCCAGTTTTGGTGACTTCACCATTTCGGTTAGTTCATGTTATTCTACTGTGCCCATTGTAACATTGTGATTTTTTTCCCCCCCAAAACAATGTACTGTTGATGTTATTTCAATGCAAATATGTCAATGTCAGTGGGTGTAACAATGTTTTGTTCATGTTACGTTGCTATCAATGTTGGTGACTGTAACTTTATGTTCAGTTTCTGTTACGTACCAGTAGAACATTTGTAACATTGTTTACTCTTTTGCCCACAAATCAATGCTCTGTTGATGTTATTTTGTGCATATGAATGGGTAAGGGTTTTTTGCAAAATTGGACGAAGTGTGGGAGTGTTGCGTATTTTCGTGCTACGTTGATGGAATTGTTTCAATGTAATGGCAATTGTAATGTTATTATTTTATAATTGCCGTACGCATTATTCGTCTTATGGTTCGACTATGACTTTGCGTTACAGGTATGGACGGTGTGTTGTTGTTGTGCACGTACGGGCAAACAAATGTTGTTGTTCGGTTGCATCGCGCTATGACATTCACACAGCTGGTCAATGATATTTCTGGGAAGTTCGACAACTTGGTACGTGATACGGTGTACATGTTGTGGGATGTCCCCGGGTATAAAAGGTTTAAGGTTGATAGCGATGACGATATCCAAAACATGTTGTGCCTTGCGGAGTCATTGGGTTTGAACCATTTCGATGTTCTCATTCAACTCCGGGATGTTCCGGGTGGTGGTAACTACGGGAGTGCGTATTGCAATGAAGGTGAGGAGTCGAATTTTAGTAACAAGACATTCGCTGTGGATGATCAGACAGATTTGTTACCATCATATTGTCCTAATAAATCAAAGACGTTCTTGTCTGCTCAATGGGCATTTGGGATTACCCATGTTGGACAATGTTTCGTTGGTGGTGCCAATGAATTTCGGGAAATATTATGCAAGTATGCCGTCGAACGCGGGTTTCAATTCAAGTATTTGAAGAATGATTGTGTTCGCATCACGGCAATTTGTAAGTTTGCAGCGTCTACAGGATGTGCGTGGTCAGTGCATGCGAGGGTGTTGTCATCGAATGGGATTTTGTGTGTGAAGAAGTTCGATAGTGTGCACAGTTGTGGAGCTGCAGTTCGTACACGTACAAACCCACGTACGGGGTCCGATTTGGTTTCAAGCGTTGTCGCAGATCGGGTGCGTGCTCAGCCACTGACGCGTCCAACGGACATTGTGTTCGATATGAAAAATGACTACGGTTTGGATATTAGTTACCGGGTTGCGTGGTTAGGGGTTGAAAAAGCAAGAGGTGAAGCATATGGAGATCATGCTACGTCATTCGACCAACTTAGGTGGTATAGTGATTCCGTTATGGAAAAAAACCCACACAGTTACATTAACCTCGAATTTAACCAACAAACTGGGAGGTTCGTTCGGTATTTTATATCCTTCCGTGCATGTATAGATGGGTTCCACCATTGTCGGCCGTTACTTTTTCTGGACGGCACATTTCTGAAAGGCAGATTCAAGGGGAATTTGTTAGCTGCTACTGCAAAAGATGGCAATAAAGGTGACGTATCATTTTTGCTCCTTAATTGTCTGCTAATAAAAAAATGATCAAATTTCAATTCGATTGTTTTAATTAATCAATTACATATGTACATATTGTTTGCGGGCTTGTTTCCGTGGCATTCGCCATTGTTGACTCAAAACCAACAAAATTGGGAGTGGTTTTACGGAATCTTAAAGAAGTTGGGTGAAGAGCGTATGTTGACGTTTGTTTGGATAGGCACGCAGCCTATTACAATCTATACCAATTATATTTCCTACAAAGACACCACGCATATTGTTTGTCGATCTTCAAATGAATTTGAGAGACCGAATGAAATACGTTAATGCATCTCGTAAGGTTGGGTTGATGCGAAGTCATGGAATGTGCTTACGCCTACAATACCATCTTATAATCGTAAAATAGAGGTGTTGAAAGAGTGTAGCCTACCGTGGTTGACAACTTCTTGAAAGACTTGCATCCATCCCTTGGGCTAATGCGTATTTCATGTAAGGTTGCTTGCACCGCTTCTACGACATGCTACTAAGTTCAAGTTCGTCAATTTCTTACATCCGTTAACATGCGTACTAGTATTTCCTTTCACTGCACATTTTTTTGTCTAACTTTAACATTCTTACCGTGCAGGGGGCAACGTTACGGTGAAATGTGGTCGAGTGCAGCTGAATCTTTTAACAATTGGATACGGGACGCGCGTCATCTTCCAATTACTAGGTTGGTCGACATGGTTAGGGGTCAAATAATGGAACAAATGGCGGAGCGTAGAGTCAAGGCAAGGGATTGGACCGGTGTGTTATGCCCGAAAATGGAGAAGAAACCGGCGAAGCCAGATAATGAAAGCAGGGGGTGGAGTGTTAGTCAGGCTGATGACAATGTCTACGAGGTGCATAGTCAACCCTCTGTTCTGGTTGATGTCACAAGGAGATCATGTTCATGTTTCCAGTGGCAACTTAATGGGTTTCCGTGTTCTCATGCTGTTGTCGCTTTCCGTAATAGTGGACAGAATATATACGATTCCATTGAAGTTTACTATCGTATTGACAAGTTTCAGGCTGCGTACAGCGGAACAATTTTCCCCATTCCAACTGTTGAGAAACCGGCATTTTCGGCCAATGATTTTATGATAGCGCCCCCGAAAGTTAAACGTCCTCCTGGCAGGCCAAAACGTAAACGAATTCCATCAAAAGGCGAGGTTGTGCAACGGATCCGTTGTGGTCGGTGTGGAAAAATAGGCAACCACAATAGGAAGACATGCAAGGAGCCTATTTGATCATGTTACAGCAAATTGATGTCCTTTTATGTTTTCGTTTCCTTCACAATTCATTGAACTTCGTCCAATTTACATTTTTTATTGAACATTTCAATTCCGATTGATTTAAGTTCAGAATTCACAACGTTTTTCCATTACGTTATAACTGCTTACGGACCGCACATGTGGGATAACTTTCACATTCCAACCCGTTTTCACAAACCTATTATATCCTACCACCTTCCAATACAGTTAACAGTGCAACCATATTCTCAAAACACACACACATTTCCTATTACATCCAACTCTGACACGTGAATAAGCTAAAAACATCAAGTTCACTGTGTCATGTTTTAAGGTAACAATTAACATGTTCCCCAAGCAAATTTTGACATCAATTAATGACACAGTTTCAGACACATACGGTTCAACTACAATGCCCCATCCTGAAGTTCTAACTTGCTGGGTTCAACACCAACACCCTACCTAAAACACAATTCCAACGCTGCAAAAACAGAGCTAAACCAGGACGAACATATTACAGTTTTTCCGGAGCAAATGTTACAATTTGAATGTACCCTGCTTTTTGGGTAATTTTCTGGGATTACCAACATCCTGTACATAAACAAAAAACATTCCTACACATTACACATGTCCAAACCATAACTAACATCATACACAAACACAATTACACAACACATCCAAAAACACATTAACATTTACTAACCCTGCCAAAAAAAACATGCCCAGTTCTGCCCACGTTTTCCCAATGTTGCTGTAAAGTATTTTGTGTTCATCCAGTCATTGACACGTACGTAACGTAACATCAAAACAACCCTACCATATAAACAAAACAATTGCACGTTCCACCGAAAAACCAAAAACAGAAATCAAAACTAATGTATGTGTTCCAGGAAATCTGTCAGGGCAGAGGCCGATTCCAGAGCCCTCTATGTGGATCGTTGATGAATGCCTTAACCATTTCTGATCTGAACGCGCTGACTGTCATCCCATCCATCGAACCTTCGACCTCCACGTTATTTGCGTACTGCCGCATGATGAAGCATACCATGACAGCACAATCCGGACTGCCAATAGCAAACACGTTAACAGGTTAATCAACACGATCAAACAAAAACCATAACTTAACAGAACAGAGAACAAACTTAAGCCGTAGTTCAGATTAAAACTTACGATTCTGGATGTTGTTGGGGACAATCACCCAAAGCCTCCAATGGCCCGTCCATATTCTCTGCTGTGACACCCGCAATGGATTGCACTTTCCCTTCTATCCGCTTTGCGTAATCGACGACCCACTGTTTCTGTTTTAGGTAACACACCCAATCAGTCACACTACATACTCCCGTATCACTTTATATGCAGCACACGCACAACCAAACACATACATGTAATAACCACTCACGCGTACTTACCACTTTCACCGCCTCAGTGAAATGATCATCTCGGCTTCCTTTACGCGTTTTGATTGAGTTGTAGTGTGTCCATGTTCCCGAATCTGAATCATACACCATCGTTGTCCAATGATTCCCATGGTATATAGGGTAATGGACGTATCTGCATCCAGATGCCGCATATGTGCACGCTCAGTAATTGTCTTTTCGACGTTATGCTTCGATTCCTCATCATATCCTACAAAAAAAAAAACAAACAAGCATAAACCCACAATCGATCGCCCAAATTGCTAAAAAATAAATCCACACTATCTGAATATGTGACACTGCTCATAATACAATATACGTACCGAACACACACTGCTGTGGAAGTACGATCTGCTGAAATTAGCACAATTAGCGTACCGCTACGTTCTGTTCACTTTTTAAAATTTCAGCATATGCGTCAATAACCTACCAACACATTCAGTCAAATGTTCCAAACACATTAGCCGTACAAAATGATCCTCCTAACCATTTTTAATAAACAATTAACGCAACAAACTGTCTTCACTAATGACGTTCTCACATCGACAATATCACATGATACTTACATTACCAGCAGTTGGCCCCCCTTGAACGAGAGCCTGGATGTCTTTGAAATTAACACGCACACCGTACTCTGCTGCAGTCCATATGACAACCCTACACCAAATCACAACCACATTAATACAATTAAAATGTAACTTTCAAATGTCACTTAAAAACAGAACAACTACAATACGAAATTAGTATGTTACCCGTCTCCTTCAAAAGTGTACACCACCTCCAACAGTTTCTGTTCATCTTCAGCCAACAATTTCCAAACCGGATACCGATTTTTCATTCCAAATCCAGCCCATGTTCTACGCTGTCCATCGTCATCTTCAATGTTAAGTACATTGACGTCTGTGTTTTTGGTCATGTTGCACTCATCCTTCGACTGTTTGCAACGCTTAACCAATCCAGGATACTCATAATCCTGTAGCCTCCACTCCCGCCTAGCTTTGCTCTTCACACGCCGCACCAATGACGTGATGTTTGGTTCCTCCAGATTCACAAAGTCTATTATCCTGTCCTGTACCTCACTGCCTGGCCGATCAAGAACATGTTTAATGTTCAAATTAGTATCTGATGTTGCTGCATTACCTGATCCAACAGAATTGCCTTTACTTTTATCCTCCACTGGAGTCCATTCCCCGGCACATAACGTCGACCCCTGGTTTACAACTCCGTCCTTGCCTCCCACTTTAACGCTATGTCCACCAATTAACGTATTATCAACATCAACATCAACTACGCTTGCGTTGTTCAATTCGGAAGTGTTGCCTACAACATTTGCCACATTATTCACCGGGCCTGCCCTCTGATTTGCACCCTCTTGGTCTGTCGACGTCCCATGACTTGTAGTTGTGTTCCGAACCAGCTGTGTTACCTCGTGTGCCTCGTACTCATCCACCTGGTCCTCCAACCGTCCTACCGCTGTTTTCATCTCCGACACTAGGGCATTCAAACGTGCAATTTCAGCATCCTTCACACTGATGGCAGTTTCGAACCCCATACACAAATTCGTAGCTTGTGAACCAAGTGCGCGTTCCATGCTTGCAACCTTACATTCAAGTTCCTGCACACGTTCCGATTTCATCCTCAATTCCTCCTCCAACTCTGCCACTCTGTCATGCGCTTCACTTTTTTTATTGACAACACTGCCTCCTGCTGTATCTGCATCCTTAGCTGGTTGCGTAGTTGATAAATCCAGCAGATCTGGGAACAGTACTGGCCACTCGTCACCTCGTACAACCGTGCCCAATCCATTCTTCGTAACAACCTTGCTGCCTCCATCGTACGTGTCTGCCTTGTCCGTCATTCTGCCTTTCTCAACATTGACCTCTGCAGATGAGTCCACTTGCCAACAGTTCAAACTTGGCTCTACAACTTCAGCACCGCCATCGCTATGTGGCACACCGACATGCACTGACACTGGCTGTACGTGGAGCACTTTGCCTTCTGCCCTCACACATTCAGCACTTATCAATGTGGTACCAACTTTGTAGCGTTCTAGAATTGCACCCTCCAGTTTATCACACCTTACCTGCCAAAAACACATTACAAACAAGTTAGCGACACCAACCTGCACCACCCATTAACACCATACAACTCAGCATCCCATGTCATACCTCAAATCAGACCATGACTCAAGTCGATCCCTTTCATTTTTGTTGTCAAATTTGCTATGTTCCATTTGCAGAACCTTGGCAAAGACTGCTTCGCTCGCTCAATCGTTGGTGTGTTCACAAATAAAAAGCTGCGAGACATTGACAAACACAGGTCATTAACATTACACACAAAGAAATTAATCCAAACATGCCAGTAACTAATTCAGAAAAACATTACAAGAATAACACTTACAAGTAATATGACAACACATCCGGTTACCCTTTCCTACCATTATGAAACTCGTTCGATGACGCAATTAACGCTACCAGACGTGAAATTTCAATCATATAGCTGTATCGTACTTAGTTTGTCAATTACTCAGACGAACGCCTACCCGATAGACTCTCCAGTTGTTGTGAAAAACAGTTTCGCATATATATATAAACACAGCAGCTTCGCGACATCTTCCTCGTCATGAACACTATTTCTGCAAAGGCAACATCCAAGAGTTCTTTAATTTTTTGCACGAGATCCTCCCTTACAATGTTGCAGCGTCCCTGAATGAAACCTGATGGTGGCCTCGACCCATGAGCTAAATCCAGCTGGTCCACGCCGCACTGAATGCCAAAAATAAGTCGGATATCACTTCGACGCAATGGAACTCCTTTCCCCCCGATATAGAATTTTTCATCGATGATTGTATATGCGATATGCGGAACAACATCTCGTCACATTTTTTGTACGCATTCGGTGACAAGTTCAGTTTGCGTATGGAATTAATCATCGACCAAAACGGGGTTCTTCGCAGTTGACGTTCATGGCCTGTTGTGAAATTTATTTCCAGCACAGTTTTGATAACCCCGTTTATATTTGAACGATACGCCAGTCGTGAAGTGTCAACTACCACTTTATCCTTAACATGGGCGTCTTCTTTATTCCCCTTGAACGGTATCTTCCTCTGTTTTTTCACAACAATTGGTGCTGACGTGAAATCAGAATCGCCCACGTCACGCGACACACTACCACCTCTTTTCCGTGGTGACTGCCTCAAAATCACTCCTGCACACATAATGAACACCAATCAGGAAAATACACACACTAATGTCTCATACTGTAACACGTACACTTCACACTGTAACACATACACTCCACACTTACCAGTTACACATTACAAAAGTTCACCAAACATAACAACATACCCTACAACTTACCCTACATCCCACTGTCACACTGCCACAAACAACAACATCATGACAGTGGAGACAATAACATCATACGCCCAGATTACCCAACAAAATCACCAACACAACATTGCAACATTAACATCATAATGCCACAGCGTTAAAGTGCAGAGCATCAACGACACAGAGGCATTACACATTGCGCCGAAAACCCATAAATTCCCAACCAAAAAAACAAAAAAAAAAATTACAAATTCCACTGCTTTAAGCAACAACATCATTCACACATCCCCACATACATCAACAACCAATACAGTCAACAACGTAAACGCAACAACATTTAAACACTAACATTGAACATTGATCCCCATACACAAACTTCAAACATTAACAGCAGTAACATTGCAACCCAATTTTAACCACAAACAGCACTAACAGACAATATACATATGCACATTACACAACATGAATTGATACAAGTAACATCACAAACCCATAAACATTACACATCTCAGCCCCACAGAACAACAAAAACAAACATACTACAATATGACATTGCAACAATCAACTACATCATGAACACAGAGACATTGGGAACCGACATAACATCCCCCCAACATCAAACCCAACACCGTAATCCACATCCAACACAACATACCCAAAACCACACTCCCACACCCAATTGCAAATAACACATCGCACTTGAACCCCATCAACAACCACAACTCTTCTAATAACACAGCACAACAACATCAACGTCACAAACCTACAAGACTGTACTACGTATCAAACAAAACCTCATAAAAAATCCATACCAAACACGGTATTAAATAACATACCTCCAACTTTTTTCGTCATTCTGAAACGTCCCCTCTCGTAACACCGACTTCGAGTCCTTATCGCAAGATGAAACGGATATCGAACTACACGACGTCCCTACGCTTCAATAACAGTGTCTTACCAACGACCGTCACCACCACAACGTTGACAGCTTCTTTCAATTTTAGGGTTTCTGTAATGTAGCGACCTTCGCCCAAACCGATTCGCCTTCCGCTTTCGGATGTTGATTTCCTTTTCAAAACCCCAATTCTTTCCTTCAAAGCTTATCTTAGCACCTCTGACTCAGGAACATGTAATGTAACAGCATAACAAACTGCTTGCCTATCTCCGTAATTTCACATTACTACATTACCGATTTTGCCCATTAGTCTAACAAGTGTGGTCCACGGAGTGTATGCCCTCAAAGGTAATTTCCAATGTAATGGGACTGTTCGGTTCACAAGAAAACATTTGGGACTAAACGGTGTATAAGTTCATAAATTGGGATTTATTGGTGCATCACCCTTTTTTGGAAATGTTGTCCATGATACACAAGTTATAAATAACATTATTTTTTTTTATGTTCCTCGAAATCAATCGTAAAAACTTGCGTTAAATATTTTTGTAAAATTTTTCAATAATATAATTAATAAGTGCCCCATCTAATTTGATTTTCTGGCTCCGCCACTGCATATCCATGTTTAATTGAATTTTGAAAATGTTTGGAAAATCCATGTAAAAATGGCAATTGAACTCTTATTGTTGATAATTCTAAGTTGTGCTATGAGATGAGATTGAGTTTAGGGATTTTGAATTGTGAATTGTATTGATGATATGAGATTTGTGATGAAATGATGAAGTGGAGATTTAAGAAATGCATTGAGTTATGTTGAGTTGTGTTGGGTTGGGTTGGGTTGGGTTGTAATTGATACCTGCGCAGGGAGTCAAGGTGCCCCAATTGCTCTGTCTGTGTATATTGTCGGACGAATGTGGAAAAATATTTTTGGGTGTCCATTCGTCCTGCTGTATAATAGTCGGCAAAAGTGGAAAAACGGATTATTTTGGGTGTCCACATCCTACCGTATAACAGTCGGCACATGTGGAAAAACATGATTTTTGGTGTCCACGTCCTCGCTGTTTTTGGAGTCGGCAAATGTGGAAAGAGAAACATTTTTGGGTGTCCAATTACCCGCCGTATCGAGCCAACAAATGTGGAAAAACATGAATGTCGGGTGTCCACTATCCCGCTGTATTAGCCGGCAAAAGATGGAAGGTGTTGTGAGTTGGATGCCCACTATCCCGCCGTATCAAGCCGACAAATTGTGGAACGTGTTGAGAAATGTGTTGAGTCGGTGATAATGCGCATGACTCGTAATGAACTTATGAAATTACATTTTGTTGTGTGATTTTGTATAGAGGAGAAATAATATAAAAATTACTTGAAAAGAATGGAAAATGAAATGGTAATTGGGTAAGGTGATGATGATGATGATGAACTCACCAGGTTGTTTTGTGACCATAAGTGAAGATTATGAATTTTATTTGTGAATAATAGTAATATCAATTTGAGTTAAAGATTGTGAACTTATGGTAATTGTGGTATAATTGAGTTGGCAGTTTAAGTAAAAAGGAAGAGTCTTGTGTGAATTTGTGAAGAATGATTTTATGAGGGATAAATCCTTTAATCTTATAAATGATGAGTCTTCTTAATAAGATGTTTTAGGAAAGGAAATGAGAAAAGAACGAAGTAGGAATATCTTTATCTTTGTATATCTATGATTTGGTGTGTTTATGTAGTATCTTCAAGGTTATAGCTATGTATGAGTTGAAATTTTGTTTTGAAATATATCAAAGAGAAAAATGGGGCTTTCGCTCAAGTTTGAAATGTTTTGAGTATTTTGACGAATTGATCAATAATATATGATGATTTGGAGATTTTGTGAAAAAGATAAGGAAAAGCCCTAATTTTCTTAAAAACCTTAGATTCGAAATTTTTGTCTAAAATGGGTTTTCAATACGGTTGAGGATTTATTTCATAAATTAAAGACGAATGTTTATTTGAAAGAGGGATTTAAAGTCAATTGTAAATATTTGAGAAATTGAATTGAAAGGGGTTTATATTATTGATTTATTTTGAATTACTATTGATGATAGAAATGTTGATATGATGTAACAGATAGACAAGTGGGAATAGTGTACGATGGTTGTTTTTTAATATGAGGGGAACTTGGACTTTAATGTTATAGAGTTTATAGTATTTGTGAATTGTAAAATGGAAATGAAATGAGGAATGTCTTGGAATTGGATTAATAAATTTAAAATGACGTTGTTTCTTAAGTATACTTGTTTTCAAAGAAGACTTACGGTTTTTCTAAGGATGAAAGATAATATTTATGGCAGAAAGTTTTCTTGAATGTTCAAATGAATTTTGAGAAAATGATACTCTACGTATAATAATTTGGGCATACAAAATGTCATCTTACTACATAGTATCACCCTGCATACATGATCATTTCTATCTATGTGCTAGTTATTGTTTTAGAACTATGAAATTCCTACTAGGCATTAATTGTAGCACTCTATGCTTCCTATTATAATAGAACTATATTTGAATCTTTGTTTGTCTTGATTGAGAACCATTTTAGTTGATATTTGAGCCTTGGTTAAGGTATTACCATAGTGGTTGGGTGAGATTGAATCAGAAACTTCAAATTCGAATAATTGTTATTGAGTAGTTTTCACTCTTTCATCATTTTCTCTCTCCATACTTTGAATCTTATGTGAGGCTAGAACCATTGGAAATCTTACTTCTGGGGCTTCAATTTGGGCACAATAACGACCCTAAACGGAGTCCGGATGAGAGAGTTATTCCTGTTTGAATTTCGAGTTTCTATGCTGGAAGTATGCTCGTTCGAGCGAGCTTTTCTTCGCTCGAGTGAACTGCACGATTTTCAGAGATTCTGGGAGCTTCTTTTGTACGCTCGAGCCAAGCTTCCTTCGCTTGAGCGACCACGTCACTGATAGACATTCTAAAGTGACTTCTTGGCCCGAAAACTTTATTTTTTTCTCTCTCTCTTCTCCTCCCATCCTCCAAACCTGAAACCCTAACCTTCCAAACTCTTGATTTCTCTTCTTTTTACCCAAGATTCATCCCAAATCTTTCAAGAAGGTTGAAGAACAAGCATAGATCAAGACTTCTACCGATTGTTTTGCGATTTCATTGGAGTTTCAAGTTGGGTCTTCATTTTTAGCTTCAAATTTTGAGGTAGGGATTTCCTTATTCCTTTTCAATACCTCATCTATAGATAGATATGTGGTAGATTTTATTGTATAAAAATCATATCCATTATGGATTTATTCGAAAATCATGAAAGGGGATCTAGGGTTTGTTATTTGGGAATGCGATTGTTAAATTGATTGTTGTTTGGGTTAATTGGGGAGTAATCTAGCATGTTTATGTTGAAAGAAGGGGGGAAAAAAAAAGGCCTAATTTAATGTTTTGACTTAGTGAATTAAAAAAGGGTAAAGTTGAATAATGTTTGTAAATGTATTAATAGCTAAAAGGGAAGATTAACTATGGCATTGGTATTATTTTGGATTGAACATATTAAGTTGAGTTGGGTTATGGCTTTGATATCCATGGATTTAGTTTTGTGAAATGAAAATAATGGATTGGGATAAGGGTAGAGTATGTTAACTTAGAAAATAAGAGAATTGATTTTTGAAAAGAAAGAATGAAATCATATATGATTTTCAGAAATTAGCTTGAGGTTGGATTATGAATATTTTATTTTACTATTATTGTTGTTGGATTTAAAATCTCATGAGAGTTGAATTATTATAATACGTACGTTGAATACATACATTCAGAGGTTTTGTCCGTGGTCATCGATGGAGGATAACATTGTTGTGTTGAATAGTTGTGTGTATGCATTACACTTGTGTTGGTTGTTCTTTGTTGAATAGTTTGTGTGTATGCATTACACTTGTGTTAGTTGTACTTTGTCATGTTGTGATGATTGGTAACGTATACTGCGCTGAGAATGAGAGGTACCATTACCTTCCAATTAGCGCCTGGAGAATTGGCTGCACTTAGAATGAGAGGTACTAGTACCTTCCAGCTAGCGCCTGGAGAACTTGGCAAAGGTACCATTAGCTTGCAGTCGGTGTCTGGTAAATTGACATTTTATTATGGAAAGGTGTATCCTTGGCTTACCGTGCTTAAGGCAGGTAGAGCAAAACTTATTTATCATATTGTTTCAGTGTATCTGGGTATATTATGAGTTATGATGGTTATGGTTCTGGAAGGCTGAGTTGCCTCATTTGTTGAGTAGATAATTGTTGGTTGCTTCTTGTTTCCTTTTGTACTACAGGTATAGATATGAATGTATTGGAAACGGACGTAAGTACTGTATTATAGCGATCCCCTTTTTTTAACCCGACTCTTGTGATGTTCCGGGCTCGGGTTTAATGCTTTAATGCTGTTGTCTATCTCTTGTTCCCCTTGTATCTCTCTGAAAATTAGCCTTGGGTTGTTGTGGTTGCGTTTGGGACAGATTAGTTGCTTGTTTTTCCCAAACCTTGTTGCCCAGATTTTTGCTCCTCTGCTCAAGCGACCATTCTTGCACTCGAGCTGGCTATGTTAATTTTGGTCCTCTGCTCAAGCAGACTTTTTTGTGCTCGAGCGGGAGTTGCACACCCTTAGTACTTTGCACGTCTACAAAAGTGTTGGAGGAGTGTCTTTCATGCTCGAGCGGCGTTTCCTATGCTCGAGCGGGTGGGCGCTCGAACGTCCTTTCTTGGGCTCGAGCGGATGGTTTGTCATCTGCAAAAATACTGGAGGTATGTATTCTATGCTCGAGTGGAACAAAAGTTTGTGTTTGACGCTTGACTCTCCGCTCGAGCGGACTGCGCGTATATCAGATCGCGAAAAACACTTTTTTACATCTTTTCACCCAAAACCCTAAAGTTGAGAGCCTCTCTCTCTAAAACTCATATTCTTTCTACATTTTGACCTAGATCTAGTGATCTCTTCATCCTCCTTCCTTTGATAAAAAGATTGAACTCCTCAAGATCTTCATTTTCATTCGATTGGAAGTTGGTTTCGACATTGTTGGAGCTTCACCTTTGCTTTGCTTGGTCTTCTAACTTGAGGTAGGGATATTCTACACCTTAATATGGCTTTTGACCTAGATATTTGTTATTATATATAAATGGTGAGATTTGGAGGTGGTTTGAGAAAATCTAGTGATTAAGTTTCAAATCTAAAAGAGGGGTTTTATGATGTGTTACCTAAATGACTATGGGGTTTGGATATGAGGTTATCATGTATTTAAATGACTAATTTTGGCCTTGGGTCAATATTTGGAAAATGGAGAGTTTTGCCCTAATATGTTTGAAATAATTTATTTTGTATAAATAATGAAATTGATGTGAGGAATGTGAAATTAGGGAAAAGTATAAATGAATGGTGTAGTTGGATTTATTTAATCACTCACCCATGAAATTTTGACAAATTATCTGTTATAAAGATTGTATATCTATTTAGAAATATTTGTATTCGGCTATCGGTGGAGGATAGCTATGATTGTTATAGAAATTGCATAAACTAATCTTTTAAGTTGTGTCATTGAATATGACGGCATGATTTAAACATTGAATATGTGTTATGGATATGACAATGAATTTAAATACATTGCATATGTATATTGTTTTAGGAGAAGAAATGGGATGTACTCCATTGTATGGGAGGAGATAGGGGATGGACTCCATTGAGAATTAAGTTGGCCGGAGTGTCCAGGGTGAAAGTCCTGAAATCTTGTGTATACATGGGTGCCGATCCCGCGGACAAAATTTTTGTAAAATGGCAAGGTTGAAGTGTTTGTATGATAGTTATGTGGATGGGGAACCACTGAGTTGTAGTCTCAGTTGGATCATTTGGAAAATTATGTATATTTGTCATATGACTTGAAATGAAATGAATTAGCTAGAAAAGAATAGATGGGAATGGAATCGAGATATGAATATCAGTATTGAATGGTCTTGAGAAGAATGTAAGTTGGTCATGAATATTGAACATTTATCTGACGCTTATATCTTAGTTAAACTTCATATATTGTGTTAGTTAAACTTCATATATTGTGTTAGATTGTCTCTACTAGGCTTTGGCTCACCCTACTTGGGAAACCATTTTCAAGTACTGGTGACATGCTTCCTCCAAGGACATAGCTTGGGAGGGCTTTGGAGCTAGAGGCTCTATTTTGTATTTGGTGTGAAATGTTTATTCAACCCAAGGGCTTTAAATGTAAAGAGCTTATGACTCTCTTTTGTTTTACCAAGTTTTATCTTGGAAAGATGTAAGCCCGTAGGGCATTTACTCTGTGGCTATTAACTAGTATTACATGCTGTAGTTTCAGAATGATCATTTATGAAAGTAAAATGCATGTAATATCTCTTGTAATATGAACTCTGATGAATGAAAATGTACCTTTTCTACTATATTCTTAAATCACATGGAATAGATTAGTTGTATTATTTTAAGGGCACTACTTGTATTGAGATTGTGAATAATGTGAAAAACATCGGATACTTCTGAACATGTTTTGAAAAGGCAAATCAGGTGTAAGTCCGGAAAGTGGAAGAAAACGTAATGGGCTTGGTGAAATTGTTTTCAGGAATTTGTTATTGTCATATGAATTTTGGAAAAAGGTAACAAGAAGAAATAAAAGTGAATTGCTTACATTATTGAATGAAATGAAAGATTTTGAGAAAAGTTCTTATATACGTATATTTCTGTATAAACCGTCACATTATTTATATAGTATAAGACTAAGCATTCATGATCATAGCTATCTGTAAGTTGTTCTTGTTTAGGATCATGTTGAGCTCCCTACTGGACGTTATGTTCATCATATGTAGCTAATCCTTTTTCAGGTGAACGTCGAGAAGCGTTTCAAGGCATGGATCTTCTTTACTTATTGGCCATGAACTCTTTTATTTGTTGGCGGAATGCCATCGATATAAAAAGGTTAAACCCTTTCTCTTCATTTAGAAGATGTAAGCCTACAAGCAATTTATTGAATTATAACTCTTGTTGCATTCATATTGTCTTCAGATGAGAGAATCTTTATTCATGTGTTCTTATAAATATAAAGAGTTTCTGTATGTTATCTCTGAAATTGAATCTATAATAATGATTTGGTAATGGAATCTAATTAATAAAAGGCGGGGCGTTACATTAGTGCTCATTCCACGTTGACGAACTTCACAGGTAATTAAAGATTTCAAATATCAGGACATGGAATTTCCTTCTTGTGCAGTCTTATGATTTTATTTTGAGGTTATAAGATATACTTGTAGTTCAGAGATCAGTGTTTTTCTTGTAAGTAATATAGATGTAAGCCTCAAGACATTTGTTTTATTTGTATGTAAATGACACTGTTGTGTAATAAGAGGGAACATGTATATTTATTTATTCATCAATTCATCAAAAGATGAATTTGTCATTTGTAAATGGACTTAATTAATGAATATTGGTAATGGTATCTGAGTAATAAAATATGGGGCGTAATAGGCACAAGGCACCTTATAGTCATAGTTCAGTTCTGGCAATGTAATCAAATAGAAACTCCAATGTATATGCTTTTGTTATAATTAAATAAAGATTTGGGTACCTTTTTATTTTATTCTGTTGCACTATTAATTTGTTATGACTTCAGTTTTTGTCTTGTCATGACGCCGAACCTCTGGGTACTGGGTTTGGGTTACAACAATGTGAAGGGCGATAGCTACTCCCCTGAGAATAGGATCTCTCCGACCTTGACCATTCAAATCTTAAAATGATGCGATCGAGATCTTAATGTTATTGACTGAGAATTTCTTGTCTTATGGCTTATTCTACTAGCAAAAAGTACATGCGTAGCGCATTTGGTTTGTCTTCAGTATGACAGGATTGGATGTGCTCATCGTGGGTCTCCATCCTAGAAATACTTTTTCCACTCACTTGGCACTTCAGAAGCTCCATGTTTGCTGCCATCTTCTTTATTATCTTTTATTGCTCTCTAACTTTGTTCTTCAAGCCTTAGGTATTAGATGTTCTTTGTTGTCTTTGTCCATTTGGGCTTCAAGAACGTCGATGGCTCAATATGCACTTATCTCTTACATACCTGTGAGGTTCATTCTTTGAGTGTCCCAATCCTCTATGGAAGGGGCTAGAGGCAAATCCTGTTGGCCTCTGACGTTTGGCTGTCAACGACGGAAAGTGGTGGATCTTCGAGGTTTGCTATAAAAAATCATTGAAGAGAGCTTGATCAAAAGGTTTGTTCTGTGAACTTCTCATAGACGAGGCTAATTGTACGAGCACGAAATATTCGTTACTTGTATAATCCTGGTGATCAAGCTTGTGCTCCTCCACATGATGTTGTATGACCTGAAATCATAGAAATGTGAGCTTACTGGTAGATGTATACTGAAAATCTCTCCGATGCCTAAGTTAGCAAATAGGATCAACAAGGAGAAAATTTTTTGTGAATTCGAGAACCAAAATTGCATTTTGTGATACTAGATTAGGTATGAGCTTTTGTAAGTTTTGTAGGGCAGAATCCTAGTAGAATTCTAATTCCTCTTTATAGAATCCCATTAGAAATCACATTCCTAAAGAATAATGTTTATCCTTTCACACTCTCTCTACTGGCGTTGAGATGAAACAACACAACTCTTTAACTAGCAACCGGGCAAACCAACTACCTGGTTGCCCTACTCATTGTCCAAGCTATAGAAATATCATGTGCTGAGCAAAGCACAATTGTTGTACTATCCCAGCTCGACGTGCATTTAACGACACACGGTCCTAGAGTGGCTTGCTAGCTGACTAGAACAAGTCTACCCAGTACAAACATGAATGCAGTTTGATCGGTTAGACTCTCCTCACACGGTCCAAAACTATGTAGTCTCCAAATCCATAGCCCGACCCAAAACAAGGGTGGTTTTATTTGATAAATAATAATTTTATTAAGGCAGCATCAAGAAGATGCCACAAAGCCAAGGAAACAAAAGGAAAAGAAACAAACTCGCCTAACCAAGTACATCATCCAAGAAAGCTAAGAAAGAAAAAATATCCGGATCCACTTTACATTCTAACCAACTATACAAAGTAACCAAGAAACGATCCTCCAACCACAGCACCGAGCGCTGAAGTCCTTGAAAGATTCTTCTATTGCGTTCCAGCCAGACCAACCACATTAAACAAGAAGGCACCAACGACCACACTCGTCATCGAGATCTCCCAACTCGGGCCCCCCTCCAACTCCACAACATGTCTACAACCCTCTTTGGCTGCACCCAAGTAACCCCAAAAAGAGAACAAACCGACCCCCATAAACGAGAAGCAAGAGAACAATGAAGAAACAAGTGATCAACAGTCTCAGCATCTGCACAACACATGCAACACCGATTCACAAGAACGTGCCCTCGACGAACCAAATTATCAATAGTAAGATTGCGACCCAAAGCAGCTGTCCATAAAAAGAACACCACCTTAGAAGGAACTCGAGACAACCAAATGCTCCGCCAAGGAAACACACCTCCCACCTCCCCCACCAAACAACGATAAAAGGACCGAACAGAGAACTGACCTTTAGCACCCACCACATCCCAAACCAACTCATCTTCACCTCTACGTAAGAAACCCAAACCATACAGAAAAGCAAATAACTCCCCCAACTGATTGACTTCCCAATCCTGAACCGCACGGCGTAGTTTGATATCCCAACCCACCACCTCCCCTGTCCCCAAATAAGAGGCAACCGTGGCGTTACGATCACTGGCAATGTTAAAAAGCAGAGGAAAACGCACTGCCAAGGCTAAAGATCCACACCATTTATCGAGCCAAAATCTAACCTTCTCCCCAGTACCCACACGAAAAGTCACCCTCTCCCAAAACTCCCCCTTTCCCGAGCAAATTCCTTTCCACAAGCCCCGCCCATAAGATCCCCTCACTACCTCCGATTGCCAATCCCCCACATCCACCCCAAACTTAGAAGCCACCACCCTTCGCCATAAAGAACCCCGCTCCATAGCAAACCGCCACAACCACTTCCCTAATAAAGCCAAATTAAACTGCACCAAACGCCGCAGACCTAAACCGCCCACCTCCTTCGGCTGACAAATCCGCCCCCAATCCACCAAGTGATATTTAAAATCCTCACCACCACCCACCCACAAAAAATCCCTTTGAAGTTTCTCCAACCGAGCAGCCACAGAAACGGGAATAACATGCAAAGACATAAAGTAAGTCGGAATACTACTCAACACACTTTTGATAAGCGTCAACCTACCGCCCTTCGACAAATATTGCCGCTTCCAGCCTGCCAAACGACGTTGAACCCGATCCAACACGCCATCCCACACCCCCTTGGCCTTGAAAGTAGCACCCAGCGGCAAGCCCAGATAAGTTACCGGTAACATAGCCACCGAACAACCTAACACTGTCGCCAAGTTGGCAATTGCCCAACCTCTCCCACCGGAATCAATTCTGATTTTCTCAAATTAATCCTTAGCCCTGAGACAGCCTCAAAACAGACCAGAACACATCGTAAGAATCCCAATTGCGCCACTTCCGCATCACAAAACACTAAAGCATCATCCGCATACAACAAATGAGACACCCGAATCGCTGACCCCATAGGAGATCCCACCGAGAAACCTAACAAAAAACCTTGATGCACAGCCCTAGACAACAAACGGCTGAAGGCCTCCATAACTAGAATAAACAACAAGGGGGATAATGGATCCCCCTGTCGAAGACCCCGAAAAGTCTGAAAGAAACCTGCCGGAGAGCCATTCACCAAAACAGACATCTGCACTGTGGAAACATAGAACTTCATCCACTGACACCAAATTGACCCAAAACCCATCCGAACCATAATGTAAAGCAGAAAATCCCAATTTACATTGTCGTAAGCCTTCTCAATATCCCCTCTCAATATATAAATTATTCACAATTACTTTGTATAAGTTGAAGAGGGACAAAAAGTGGTGGAAGGTATTGTGAGTTGCATTTTACCAAAAATAAAGGTATTGTGAGTTATAGAGGCGGAGATTCATTTTTCATTTATGTTTTAGCAAAAGGTAGAACTCAAATATATAAAGATATAGGCTATGTCTGATTTGGTTTTCAAAAATTTGTTTCAGAATTTTTTTTAAAAAAAATTAAAAATTAATTTGGTGAAATAAATAAAAAATACTTGTTATTTTTATATAATTTTACTTTTGAAAAGCTAAAAATAATTTTAAAATTAAAAAATTTATGTTAATATGTATTTTTATCAAATTAGTTCCTATGTTTTTTTTAAAAAAATTCTAATTTATTATTATTATTTTTAGAAAAACCAAACCAAACCTGGCTATAAATTGTTCTTAAAAGGCAATTTTGTGTGAAAGTGAAGTGTACTTGTAATTAATAAATAGAAATACTTGTAATTAATAAATAGAAATAATTGAACTATGGATTCGAAGAGGATTTGGAGTGATTGCTGTGCAGTAGTTACTCTTGTACAGTAAAATTTGTTCATTTTGAGACTCGTTTCGATAATCTGAACCGTTTATATTTTAAAATATATAAAGTAAAATATATCTACAAAAAACTAAGTTAATCGGATATCGTTTATTTATTCATTCACTCACATTTGTATCTACAAAAATAAATAATAATTGTGATTTAAAATAATAAAATAGATACAAATGTGAGTAGATGAATAGGTAAATGATATCCGATTAATTTAATTTTTTACACACATATGTAATCTAAAATATGAACAATTCGAATTGTCGTATGATCTCGTTTGGGAACAGACTTTTTTAATAATTTTTTGATTTTTTGATTAAAATATATTGTAAAAAAAATTAATATATTTGAAATAACTTTTTAATTTTTTATGAAAAGATGTGTAAAAAAAAAAAAACTTTAATTTTTTGATATAACTTATTGGCCTTTTAATTTTTTTAAATGACTTTTTAACATTTTAATTAAAAAAATCGCTCAACAAGCGAGGCTTAGTCCAATTTCACTGCACAGCAGTGGCTGCCCTGTACAGTAGCCATTCCAAACTCCAAATCCGAAGAAAAAATAAAAAGAGGCGCACCCTGACTCACATGCGAATCACCAGTCCCCTTTCCTCCTTCCGCGTTCAACGGTCCTCTTTAGCGATCAGAAGCGGACTGCAAAAAGAGTAAACAAACAAGGCAATATATACGAGAGAGAGAGAGAGAGAGAGAGAGAGAGAGAGAGACAGACAGACAGACAGAGGCTTATTGTGATTTCTAACATGAAGCTCATATTCTCTCTCCTCTTTCTCTCTCTAAAATTGTTCCCTTTCTTCCACCCCGCCATCGCCAGAGGCGGCGCACGGACCTCCAACACATCAGGTCTGTTTCTCCTCCAATGCCTAATGTTTCTGCTTCACTCTTGTTTGGAATCTTTGAAAAAGATAATGATAGATAGAGAAACAAGTAAAGTTTAATTTCTTTATAGCTGAGAATTTGTTTTGTTTAGATGTTCTGTCTATATTATATGTGTTGAATTTTAATCTGCCAATTGTGGTCAAATCAAGTGAGCACAACAGTTAAATTAGCTCTGTTAAGTGGGGGATTTTGTTTTCCAATGCCCTTAGCTAACCAAGAATTCAAGATTCAGATTTCTTTTTTTTTTATAAATTTTTTCCAAGTGTTTTTTTCTCAGAAACCAAAAGATTGGATCAATAGACCTCTCTTATCACAAATCTAGGTTCAATTTTTTCCTTCTTGTTGATTTCAAATTCGACTGAAGGTTTTGTGTTTGACCAACAACCGTAGTGTTGAATTTGAATGGTTGATGATTGTTTCTACCTAGTTTATTAATTTGGTTGTTTTGTTTGTGTTAATTGCCTTATGTTTGACAGGTTTTATGGATCATAGTTATGTGGGTGGTTGGGCAAGGCACTTATTTGAGGAAAACCAATTTCAGAAACTGTAATCTTGAAACTTTCAGATTTTTCATAATTTTCTTTTTACTTTTTTCCGTTGATTCATTTTTTATTTATTTTTATTTTATATTTTGCATTGAGTGGTGAAGATGAGTCAATATCTTTTGTTGCAGTGATAATTTAGCTCAAGGGTATATGACTAATTCTGATCTTGAAAAGGCCATTAAGTCATTCGGTCAGAGATGTGCTAACATAGCCAGGATATACAGGTGATTAATGAGAAATGCATCTTTGCTTGCGAGTGTAACTATAATTAAGTTTTATCATACTGGTGTATAATTCAAATGGAGTACTAGAAGTTTGATACCAAACTAAGCAAGAGTTCTTTGTCAAGATATATAATGTTCAATGTGTTGCATTGTCGTGTGTATCCAATCTTTCTCCTCCCAAACATACATTAATGTGTACTATTTGAGCGTCGTGTTTTTTTTTTGCATTGTCATTATTCTAACTTATTATTTGTTTCTCTCTTTGAGGGATTGTTGGAATCTACAATCAGTATCGGAAAGAGTGTCAGGGGAGTTCCACTGGTAATATTGTTTGCAAAGCCAGTTCATTTCTTTATGTACTTCACCTTTTTTAGTGATGATTTGGTTAGTGTCTAAAAGTCACAGAGAGCTGAATGGGTTTTTGCTTGATCAAATAATAGTGGGTGATGGAAATTTCTGACAAGCCTGGGGAGGAAGAGGCTGAGCCTGCTTTCAAGGTAGATGATCTTCTATACATGAGCACACCTGGCCTTTATACTTTTTCTTTTATACATTGGTGGTAATAACCAGACTGAAGATGTGTATGGAACAACATTAATTCATAGGTTGTAGAGTTAAACCATCTAGTACATCTAGATAGTCTGTAAGAAAATAAATAAAAG
The DNA here is from genome assembly GCA_025200525.1 of Camellia lanceoleosa. Taxonomy (NCBI): domain Eukaryota; kingdom Viridiplantae; phylum Streptophyta; class Magnoliopsida; order Ericales; family Theaceae; genus Camellia; species Camellia lanceoleosa. The sequence goes on from CM045761.1 coordinate 156,473,575, forward strand.
GAGAATATGATCTCTTGCTGAAAACAAATTGAGGTTGCTGAGGAATTGGAGCTTCCTACTAAACTATACAACATGTACACTGATAGATATGTTATTGCTAGTGACATGGAAAACCTAAAAGGTTATAAGGTTATACAACTATTTGTGATAAGTTTCAAGAAAAAGTAAATGCCAATTATATACCTGTAAGCGACAGTCAATGTTGAGTTAACCAAATATACTTTGAATAAGAACTACTTAATACATTGAATTATGGATTTTTCGAGTTTGATCAAATCACTTTTTATGAGGGGATTTAATGCTCAATTTATTGCTTGATTTTTTAGGTACGATCTTGTCTATCTTTTGCTTGGTAGAGGGTTCTTTTAAATTTCACCAATTCAAGTTTTGTTTCAGAGTTCCTAATAGAAAAAATAATTGTGTAGTTAATTTCTAGTTCTTTAGTTTATTTTATTTTTGAAGAACAAACCAGAGAAAAGTTCAGGAAATGGAAACCATATCAAGTTGTGAAGCTAAAAAAAAAAAAAAAAAAATTCTAATCTCAAGCAAATATTGGCCTAATAGGAATGAGTGAAGGGCATTCGTGAGTTCCAGCTGACTCATCTATTAAGGGTTAAACCTTTACCTATATTTCATTGATTTTGAAACCCAGTGATGCCAAATGGTCTGCATGTGTCATTACACCCTTCAAAACATGTCGAAGTTGTTTTTGTAGACACTGTCACATTCCTTTGCCAACTGTCTAAAATGTATTTTGTCTAGCAACTACAGTTCAGCAAATGGGAGTGCTTGGGAAGTGGTAAATGCAAATTGCATGTGTTAGTGTCTTGAAATATCGCTTGATTTGTGATAAGCCATTGGAGTACTGTTATTGACAACTTATTGTTATTATTTTTGGTTGTTTGCTAACATCCTTATGTCCCGGGAGTAGGATATGAACTTTGTTTGGTAGTTTTGTATTTTACTTTCTTACTTTCACTGAAGTTTATCCAATTGAATGCTCTCTCTCTCTCTCTCTCTCTACGTGCAAGCAAAAAGACATAGGCATTTCTACGCATCATTCTATCTCTGTATCTTTGTAATGGTCACTACTCTGATGCCTACAGATGATGCTGTTTATGTATGTAGGATTCCACAACACCCCCCGATGTTACCTGTAATGACCCCGAACCCGTCCCGTGGGTTAAGGACACAACCGGCCAGTAATCATGAGATTACCTACGGCCTCATACTAAACCAAACGTATTTTAACAGAGTTAATGGGGGCCAAACGGAAGCAATTCAAAACTTTGTCCATAGAGCTGTGCTTACATGGCACATCAAAACAAATCATACATATCTATATTAACAACTCACAACTGAAATACAGTACTGCAAAAATTTTGTTCAGACGGGATCATCCAAAACTAAGTCAACCCATGGGACTATATACAGACGTATACAAAACTTCGCCAACATGACAAAATATAAATACATAACAAAAGGGCGAAAATGGGTCTCGCGCGTGAGACACGAAGGCTGACTTTCCAAAACCTATGTTGATCCACTTAAGCTTTACTGGGACTGGGTCTGGACCTCTCTTGGCTCACCTACAAACACATGAATGAGCGTGAGCGAAAGCTTAGTGTATAATATCAAGTAAAGGAAGTGCATTGAAACATTATACAACAGACGGCCTTGGGCCCCAAGTCATTAATGTTAACTGGCCTTGGGCCTTTTCAAACTTTCACATCAGACTAGCTCCTTGGCCTTTATATCAGACTGGCTCTTAGGCCTTTCAGACCTTCAGATCAAACTGGCACATAGGCCTTTCAAACTTTCATATCAAACTGGCACACAGGCCTTTCAAACTTTCATATCAAACTGGCACATAGGCCTTTCAAACTTTCATATCAAACTGGCACAAGACCTTTCAAACTTTCATATCAAACTGTGTCCACCATTCAAAATTAATGAATCTTACAAAACTTACATGGAAGTAAGTAATTGGGCAATAACATATTTCAAATATTACTCACAGTGCTCGGCTTGTGGAGTTGCCCTGGAGCTTGACCCTACATATCATGTAACACATATGGGTCACAATTAGTTCAATCCGTTCATTAATTCACATATTCCTCTTTAGGCTTCATTCTTATCTCTTTAACTCAATTACAATGCTCAATGTATGCCTACGAGTGCTCAGAAGTGAAAGGGAACGGAAAAACAGAACATAGAATGCATTTTCAAATTTTCAAAAAACAGGGTCCCTGCTCGAGCGTGGACTTCCCTGCTCGAGTGGACCCTTAAGGCTTGCAAAAGTACTGGTTGCATGAAAAATACGCTCAATCGTGCATTCTAGCGCTCGAGCGGAAGGCCTGTCTACAAAGCTCCCCCGCTCAAGCGTGAAATACTCCGCTCGAGCGGACATCAAGTCTGCAAAAAGTGCTGGGAGCACGAAATTCACGCTCGAGCGGCGGTTTCCCCGCTCGAGCGGCATTCAAACACTCTGGAAATTCCAGAACTGTTCTTGGAGTTCAAATTCGATGTTCAAAGGTCTCAATTCATGATTTTTGGCTCAAACTTCATATATTTATGTACTAATTGTTAGAATATAATATGTAAAGTGCTGCTAGTGCTGCTTTAATAATTAGGTTAGTATAATAATTACTATGCTTTAATAATTCTGTTTTCTCTTTTGGCTTGTAAGCTTGTAACTTCTCCTATATAAGGAGCCCCTCATCATTTGTAATACATATTATTCAATACAGATTATATCAATCCATTGAATACATACAATTTATTTTCTCTGTATTTCTCTCTTTATACATTGATTTTAACATGGTATCAGAGCAAGGTTAAGAACCTAGTAATTCTGCTTCACCGGCGAGCGGCAACCTTGCCTTGGCCACCCGCCGGACCTCTATACATACCTTGACTCCGTTGCTACTAAACCCAATTCAACATTCACTTTCAAGATCAGAGCATCATCACCATCATCCATCTTGGTCAGCTCCAACAGCTTCCTCATTATAGCCACTTTAGCCAACCACTCCGTGGCTCTCCAAGCCGATGTCGGAGTAAGCGGCTCACCCTTGCAATGGCTGATGAAGCCACTACCTCCTTCTGGTCATATCGTCGCCACCTGTTCAGAGTACCACAGCTGTACCCAATGATCCTGCTATCATTCAGTTTCATTATCCTTGCCTACCATCAGCATCTCACTGTTCCAGCAGCTGGATCACATGACAAGACAGTAAGACTGATAGTACCATCTGCACATAAGATGGTATTCCCAGGCTTCACATCGACTGGCAGCTTTTTGTAGCTCATGGAGATCATCTCCGCATCCCCTTTTATGCTGTAATCAGTGGAAATAGTAATTTCCTGACCCTCCTTGAGTTGAACAGGCTTTGCATCCTTTAGGAAACCAGTTCGAATCTCAGGTCCCTGATTGTCCTCCCAGACGTCCCCTAATTGACCAGAATAGTAGTGTTCGTTTTTTTTGGCACCTTGGTATCAAGCATGACAGCACACAAGATCTGAGTGTTCTGCATGGCAATCCTGAGATTGTTCAAGGTCTCCTGATGGTATTCATGGGTACCATGTGAGAAGTTGAATCTGGCAACATTCATCCCTGCCTTGAGCAGCTTCTCAAGCATGGGTACACTCCGAGAAGAAGGGCCGAGGGTACACACAATCTTTGTCTTGGGAATGCGACCATCATTTGGGAGTTCTTTCAAGATTCCCTCAATTTCTATGTTTGCCATTTCACTAAATCCTGCAATAAACTTGTGCGAAGCTTAGGATCTTGGAGTTCATTGCCTCCTCCTCCAACTGCAAATGGTAATGGGTTTTCCACGTCAACTTATTGGCCACAACACAGTTCTAGTGTCTCCTCTGGTGCAACATCAGATGCAAAATCCCAACACAAATACATCTTTACCGGGCGATGCATCAAATTTTGCAGAATTTTTGAGTCCCGTGCTGCCAACAGTTGGTACTGATTTCCCAAGTTTAACCTCCAACATGCCTCCTCCATTAGCACTTCCATCACCACTTTGCAACCCCGCTTGTGCTGGAGCAATTGTGCAGCCTTCAGCTTTCACCTAGTTAAGATGGTCTTGCCATCTCATCTATCCCTCCACCATCTTCTCAGGCCACCAGATTCAATCTGTGCCCTCTTCGAGTCTCTCTTCCCTAGCATCCCATGCGGTGCCACCAGATTCGCCGCCGGATTCACCGGCTCCGTCACTGCTCTCTTCGCCGCCGGCAACATCTTCCACTCCACCGTGTTTTTGATTTGGTATACGTATATATCAATGAATCTATCTACCTATATATATATATATATGGAGAGAGGCCGAGAACGAGGTTCGACACAGCCATCGTGGATGTTTGGACGCGAGAAGTCGGTGTGCTGCTGATGGGCAGGTCCGACATGCTCAAATTCTGGAACGTGGGAAAGTGGAGACTAGCAGAGGTGGTGGAAATATGATGAAAGGGGGAGACACAGCACATGGAGGGTACACACACAGCAGAGGCGGTGGAAAAAGATGAGGAAAAAGATAAAAGATAAGGAAAAAGATAATAAAATAAAATAAACACATATCAACACATTTTTAATCAATCCATTCTCTCTCTCTGGTCCATTATTTCTTTATTTTTATTTATTTATTTGTTTTTATTTCATTACTCCCGACATTTTTTTCCAATGGCGCTGGTACTCTCCACAAACCTCCCACTTTTAGATTTTATTTTATTTTTCAGATTTTATTTTATTATTATGTGAGCCCTTTCAAGGTTTCATGTACCCACTTTCCCCACTTTTATTATATATATATATATATATGTATTTTTTGATTCCTTTTCCATTAGTGGTCGGACCCGTCCAAACAAAACACTCTCACAATTTTTTACAAATTTGAATCTCACCTTTTCTTTGTTTTTGTCAGTGTGATACATAGCCTTCCATCCGAAGAACATGGGTATGAGTCACCAAAAAAAAAAAAAAAAAAAAAAAAAACACCACTCATTTTATTTATATCGGGGATCAACCCCAATTTTACACAATAGAAAATAAAATAAAAAAAAAACCGATTTTACGCAACAAAAAAAAAAAAATCACAAAAAAAAAAAAAAATTCCATCCCATACACAAGCCTTACTTTTTCGCCTCTTCCGTTGTTCTCTTCTTCTTGCCTCGGTCTTGGGCGTCCCTTGACGGCACTGCCTCCGTGTTTCCCACGCTGCCGAGCACGTTCACTTCCCATTGCTCCTCAAATGCCACATATGGCGGACTTCCGAATCTGAGCATAACGGTGGCCTTCCGCTTCAGCTCTTTGTTTTCCGCCTTGAGCACACATATCTCTGCTCGCGCATCCTTATACATGCCCTGGAGCAGAGTCAGTTGGGCGTTTAACTGCTGCACCTCATTTGTCCTACTCTGAAGCCGGTGCGACAAGTTTGTGACCGCAGTTATGGTCTCAACACATGACTTCAATGTATAATGATTGGCCTTAATATCAGATTGAGCAGTCATTATCTGCTCAACTGACAACATCAGAAAGTTCAACGGTGCAAAACCAGGGGCGCTTGTTCCAGGGGCGCTTGGTTGCGGTTCAAGGGCAACTGCCCCGGTTATCTCTCTTGTAGACTCGTTGAGGTCGAGAAAGAGAGTGAGCAGACCACGGGAAGAAGAGGCTATGTTTTGGGTAGCTAAACAGGAAGAAGAGGTCATGTTATGTTAGGGATTGCTGAGGCAAAACAATTTAAAGCAATAGAGTGTTACAGAGTATCTCTCTCAGAGAACGAAGAGGTTTTCAGCAGGTGTTTTGTTTTGCCTCAGCCTCAGCCTCAGTCTTGGTTTAAATAGCCAAGGCAGACACGCGCATCGCGTGCCTCTCGATGCCAGACGACAAATCGGGCGCACAAGCCAAGGCGGGCACGTGCATCGCCGGGTGTCCGACGCGCCTTTTGATGGCTTGCTGCTCGAAGATTTCTGTCGGGCACGCCTTTTGATGGCACGCCTTTTGAGGGTGCGACTTTTGAGGGTGCGATATATATCTATATCTATTTATCTTTTGGGCTCCCACGGTCTGACACGACCACACAATGTCTGCTACATGGGTCCGACAAGACTCTGTAACTGTCCCGACATTGATTCCGGTTAGCTGCTACAACGGTCCGACACAACCATACAGTGTCTTCACCAACGGTCTGACACGACCATACAGTGTCTTCTATCCTATTTTATTTTATTTTTCCTGTTTTGTTACTCTCTCCAAACTCAAGTTGGTTGGTTCCTACCCTCTTTGAGTTTGAGGGGGGCTGTTAGAATATAATATGTAAAGTGCTGCTAGTGCTGCTTTAATAATTAGGTAATATGTAAAGTGCTGCTAGTGCTGCTTTAATAATTATGTTTTCTCTTTTGGCTTGTAAGCTTGTAATTTCTCCTATATAAGGAGCCCCTCACCATTTGTAATACATATTATTCAATACAGATTATATCAATCCATTGAATACATACAATTTATTCTCTCTGTATTTCTCTCTTTATACATTGATTTTAACACTAACATGGTGCAAATGCCAAAACATATCATTATGGAGCTCAATTTCAAGAATTAAACACATGCATGTTTCAAATTAGCACTAAACTCCTCTCCATCATACACATTCATGCATTCAAAGCTCTCATCCTCATGGATTGTACATGCATGTGATGTCTAGCTCCCATTCTCAACTTAGATGACACCAATGGTGATTATACATGAGCTTTGACTACAAATTTACATAGATTTCAAGTTCAATTATGCAAGTTCCAAACAATTTCATACATGCATGCATATATGGTCCTCCAATTCAACAAAATAAACTCAAAACATACTCTTGACCATCAATTAGCTTTGGACATACAAAATTATAACTTAAACTCGTGAATTCAAGACCAAATGCTTACCTAGAGGCTCAATCTTCTAAACTATGGCAATTTCTTGAGGTTAATCCTCCAATTCTTCACAAATTTGAGCCAAACACCCAACTCTCCTCTTTTCCCTCTCTCTAGCCGACTCCCCTCTCTATCTCTTGAGTTTAATTCAGCCAAGAGGAATAACAAGGAGGGTATTTTTGAGTGTATAGTGCCCCACTAAGTCATAATATAATAATATAGAGTAATTGGGCACTAATTCATTAATTTAATCAACTTAATCTGGTCCAAATCAATTTTTCAATTAAACTTTACCGTAGGCTCTAAAAATTACGCTAGTCACAATGAGACAATCAATTTTGGGTTCTGTGGCCGATAAGGCCCCCAATTTAATTTCCAAAGCAAATTATTCAAATAGATATTCCTACGGTGAATAGATAGAACTTCAAAATCACATGTATTCACAAAATGGCACATAAAATCATGCTAAACACATAATCATACACAAGTTAAGGACCAATTAGCATACTACGGAACAGGGATATCACATTACCAGTGCTGACCTTTAGACTGAGTTTGATGGTTGCCCTAATACACTGTATCTTGTTATCTTTAACCAGGCAAAAGACTTGACATTATTGATATGGAATAATCTAGTGAATATAAAAATGTCATCTATTTATGCCGAACCAGGATGCCGTTATTTAATTTGGGGATCATGGTTTCTCATTCTGCCAGGACAGTGCCACCACTGATGACATTTTGTAGCTTTGTATTATTGCCCTGTGTAAATGATGCTTTCTCAAGCAATTGTTTTTTTGAGACCCATATATGTATGGTTATTTTAAGGACTGATTTGCTGGATAACCTGGAACTTGCAGTTCATTGGAAATGTGCATGGGGATGAACCTGTAGGTCGTGAACTTCTGTTACTTCTAGCAAATTGGTTATGTGATAATTATATGAAGGATCCCTTGGTAATTATCTTTGCTTGGCATTTGTACTTACATTGTTTGTTCTAGCTTTGTACTTCCCATCTGTAAGAAAGAATTCATTTTCCTGTCTTTTCTTTATTGTTTGGCATTTAATTATCTTTCAGAAGCTATAAAATTGCCTAGTTCATAAACTCACTTTTATCTTAATTATTTGTAATTTTTTTGGGGTAATTAATTATTTGTAATTTTGTATATGCATACTCGGGCAGCTGCAGTGCAACTTTATGTTCTTTTCCAGATGCTGATATTTTGTATAGTTAAATAATGAAAGTATGTCCTTATAGGTCATTATGTTATCTTAGCCAGATTTTCTGAAAATATTTCATTCTTGTTGTGTGATCTACTCTGTATATATTTTTTTCCTTCCCAATTTTGATTATTTCTCTGGACTGAACCTACTTATAGTCTACAATTGCGTTTTATTTTAGTGGTATTTCTGTATGCTCCAGGAATGGTTCAGAGTTGAAAATAGTTTTGTAAGTAAACAATTCAGGATGTCTCCCTTGAATGTCTAATTTATACTGAACTGACTTGGTCATTACAGGCGACACTGATAATTAATAAGGTTCACCTTCATATACTTCCATCAATGAATCCTGATGGATTTTCCCTGAGGCGGCGCGGTAATGCAAATAACATTGATCTAAATCGTGATTTTCCAGACCAGGTATCTTATTTGCTGCATTGGTTATATGTCAACAACATAATTACCTAATTCATATAGAATCATAGATTTCTGGGAGATGGGATTCTTGGGAACCTTTTGGATTTTTCTTAATTATTATTTTTTGGCTGGAGACAATTGGAATTTACATATTACATTGGAAGGTACATAAATATTTTCCAGAACATTATTCAAGAATGCAAGTTTTAAGAAGCTTCATGAGGATGAATAAATTCATTCTATAGTCCACTGCATGTTCCCTTATTTTAGTTCAATTGGCATCATAAAATATCACTTACATAAGACTAAGGTCTACTTCATACGTAAAAACAACATTTTAAGTGCACAAAACAAGAGAGAAAGGTTAAGTTGCTGCTACATTCCTCGAAGTTCTAAATAACCAAGGAGCTGTATCTTTCAAAACATACATTGGCCTCTCCTTAGGTCTGCTGAAGTTATCAGACTTGCTCCCTTTTCAAATACCACAAAAAATTTGTTTGAAATGACAGTTAGATAATAGCGTGAACTATATTATGTTATTTTGCTGTGTACTTAAGGGTAGTTTAGTCTTATCTATGTAAGCAAAATGCGTATTGTATTATGTGTGTATTCGTCAAGCAAAGTACAAGATTAAATAGGCAAAAGCAATAAACCCTAAAATTATTACATAGATAAGACTAAAGTACACTAAAGTACACAGCAAAATGACAGAATATAGTTCACAGATAGAAATTCACTAGACCTGTCAGTTTTTAAAGAAAGCCCAAGTTGGGTCTTTCAAATGATCAAAAACCCAGGAAGTAAACAATATTTCCTAAGAAATATAATTGACACAATTTCTTAATGGATCTGTGTTGTTTTTGTTGGTGGTCATCCTATTCATTGTATAATATTCCCTCTTGTGCCATTTTGTTGGTCCATTATTTCATTTTTTGTTGTCCCAAATTACATGTCCAATTTGAAAAGTCAAAACTTCAAATATAAAAATTTCCAAAATTACCCCTTCTAAAGTAATTATAAATATATTTTAAAATGAGAATAGAAGGGTATTTTTAGAATTACTCCTTTAAAATTTGAATTCGAAGTGTACTGATTATGTTTCCTTAAGAAGTTCGAAATTTTCAAAAGGGACTATCATTATGGGACGGAGGCAGTACTGTTAAAAGATGAAACATTCCTGTACCAGTAATTTTACGAATTAGTTTTCTGCAATTTTTCCCAAGTTATGCATTAATTTTAATTCAATGGCATGGTCATTCAATATTTGTATTTTAGGTTTTCTCCTTTTCTTTTCTTCAAGTAAATTGACGAATGGAAAAGTAAAACTTGTCTATTAGAGTTCATAACTTCTTTAAGTAGGGCAATGAATGAAAAAAGTGAAACTGTAAAAGATATCTATTAGAGTCCATTGTTTCTCTTAAAAAGTTTACTTTTAGTTGAAACCAATTTGTAAATTTACTATGAGTCTTGCTAACAAATGCCCTAGGGGCATAAGAAAAAGACAAAACAAGTGTAGAACCCAATACACTTTTCATTAGTTTTATAACACTCTTTTACTCATTTTAAAACACTTGCTAACTTTTTCACCATTTCCAAAACACTTTTTATACTAATCCCAACATTAAACAATGCGTTGGAGCTTGTTAGCATTTGCCATTTACTTTTAGTCTCCAACTAAAAGCATTTTTATTCTTAGTAAGTAAAATTTATTTTAAAGGCATCAAAACGGATGCAACTCATATACATCAAGAAAAATCTGTACTTAGGTCTCAAAGGAACCCAAAAGATGGGTATACTCCTCCTAAATGGATTCCTCTCAAGAAGCATGGACACTTCTAAGAAAGTGGCGTGTATGAATCGGACAAACGTACAAAAATGTGTCCTATTACTTTTTAAATTTTTTACATCCAGACACGCTTTAAATACATGGGAGACAAGTTTAGACAAAATAACTTATACTCTAATGATAAAAGAAAAATAATGTAGATTTATGTCTATTAGTCTATCCTCCTTTACATTTTATAAATTCATGTTATGTTGTTCACTTTTAGTATCTTTGAATGAAATATTTATGTATATGATACATAATAAATATATAAAAATATATATGTTGCATGCCTCCCAATGTGTTGTCTTATATTTTTAAATTTTTTTTGTGTTGGCATATCTGTCTCTTGTCGCGATTCTTAATCTTAAATTGTAGATATCTTTCCATGTAATCTGAACATTTCAAACTCGCTTTCTATTGCTACAGTGGATTTAATTTGCTTCTCCGTAAAAGATTTCTGATAGGATTCAGCTTAATTGATTACACTTTCAATATTCGACCCAGATTGTATTCAAACCTCACACAATATGCCTATTTTAATTATATTTCGACTACAAATTTGCTAAAAATAGGTTTATACTTTCTGTTGCTGTTCTTTTCCCTCTTGGACAATATTCTCTATTCATTTGGTTTACATTTTATTTTACTGCTTTGTTTGTAACTAGTTCTAAGAATTATTGACTGACATGAGATGACACTGACAGTTCTTTCCTATCAATGATGATGTGGATGTGCTGCAACCTGAAACAAAAGCAATTATGCGTTGGTTGGAAGAGATACATTTCACTGCATCTGCCAGTTTGCATGGGGTAATACTTCATAATTTCTGTCCGTGGGACCTTAAGAAGTGTACAGATGCCATTTTTAGGATGCATACCTTGATGGCAATTTATTATTATTATTATTTAAAAATTTGTTTGGGTTATTTCCCCTTTCATTTATTACTAGAGGAATTTTTAGCTTTGAAAGGTAAATTTGTACCGCAATCACATTAAAATTTGTTTTTCCGTGAGGCTTGTTTTTGTGATTGACTTGAAGCCTTGTTTATAAATTATATGTTTCCAGGAAAACTGCTGTCATTACATGTTCTACCAACATAAAACAATAAATAAGCATAATTGATGAATATCATGGAAAGAAGAAAAACAACAAATCTGGAATTTCTCATGAAGCACATTTAGGGTATCAAGCATTAAAGATTTGGAATTATTTTGAGTCTTCAAGTCATTATAGTAGGTTTTAGTAATTAAGGGTACAATGGTAATTCCAATAATTGTAGGACATGCGTTGTAGAGGTTGCCCATGGATTTTATTTTGGATCAAGTTATTATATATGAGCTTTATTATATCTAAAATAATTTTTAGTGGTTAACAGTCCAAGTTTCTTATTTTGATATTGGAGTAGAATCATAAGTCATTAAAGTTTCTTATTATGATTGAAGTAGAATTGAAAGTCATAGGTGGTTTAGAATATTAGTAGTTGCTAAATATTTTTAGTTTCTAAATTGAGGCCTCATTTGAGAACATGTTATTTTAGTAACTTTTTGGTTTTTTACGAAAAATTGTGCAGAAAAGTAGAGAGAGTGATGTGACAATTTAGAGTGACTTTTTGGCTTTTTGACTAAAATTGAAGGTTGCCGAACGAGGCCTTATAGTCCGTATAGAATTAGGAGAGTATTTAGCCCGTGAATATATGTTTAATCTCAATAATTGAGGAGGAGAGCAAATATTATGAAAATTTGAGATTGTATTTGTGTGATTGGCCTATCCCTTGTGAGGATGAAGCATCTCTTTCTCTCACTCTCTCTTCTTCTTCTATCCAGCAAGGTTATTGTTCACGCCACTGTTTATAGTGCCTAGAACAACCACCCAACTACCCCTAAACACTTGTGTTTTCATTCCCAAAATCTTACCATTTTACAAACCCTCAAACTCCTATTTTTTAAATACTTCTACAGTTACAAAATCCCATCAAATCCAGCCCTATAAGTCTACTGTTGCTGCTACTAGTATACTTAACCCGAGCTCACTACTTCTTGGAAAGTAATTCCTACTTGTCCTAGACAGCGCTGGATTTTCAAAACAGAGGTTATTTGATGGCCTAAACAGTGAGTAATTTATGGTTTCAAGAGTAAATTAAAGGCTAATAGGTAAGGGAAGGGATTAGGGTTGATTTGAGGGTGATTGGATGGAATTTTGAGGTTAAAAAATGCACATTTAGAGGGCTGTAAATAGTAATCCGAGAATAGCAATTAAAACATAAAAGAAGAAGAAATGAGAAGAAGAAGATAGGTTTAGGCATCACACCTAGATTCCATAGGCATCACACTTAGGATTTGATTGCATCACACAATCCATAAAGAAGCTTCAAAGCTCTTTTAACTTTTTATAAAATATCAACTCTATTGAATTATAAGCATTACATGGCTTTATATAGGACTAGGAGACTTCCTAAACCAAGTAGAACTAAAATAGGAAACTATCAAAATATCTTTGACTTCCAAAACTAATTTAAGACCTGTGTTACATGGACTTGGCACCTTGGGACAAAGTAGCCGTGTCGACACGACACGACACGACACGACACAACACGACACGACATGGGTGCGGGTGTGGGATCTGTGTCGGATTCGCCTATTCTCTCTCGGACACAGCTTTTTACATAGCAAAAGAAATGAAAGAGGTGAGAGCAAGAGAGAACCTGATCGAAGCTCCATCCAGTCGATCCAGTCGAATATCGAAGATCTCGATTGAGCTCCATCCTTTCGATCCAATCGAAGATCGAAGATCGAAGCTCCATCAGTCGATCGAACAGCCGAACACCCAGACGACTTTGAAAAGCCTCTCTCTTTCTCTCTCCCTCACGCTCGCGATCGCGATCGATGGCTTCGCTTTTCTCTCCCTCTGTCTCTATCGTTCGTTTGTCTGTTGATTCATATCTCCATTCGTATCTATCTATATATAATAATAATAATAGTTTATATATAATAATAATAGTTAAGGAACTGAATAATAAATAATAATAACTATTATTATTATATATTACATAATAATTATTATATAACATATAATATATTTATAAGATAATATATACTTATATATATTAATAAAAAAAATAAATATGTGTGTAAAATAAAATAAAAAAATTAATTGACACACATTATTTAAAAAATAGAATAAATAAATAAAATAATTAATGTATATTAAAATAAAAATATTTATAAAAAAATAAAAAAATTTGCCGTGTCCCCTGTTGTGTCCGTATCCCCATTTTTTAGAAATTTTCGTGTCCTGTGTCCGCGTTATAATAAATATATTTTTTAAAAAAAAATTATTTAATGTATCCCCGTACCCGTATCCAAATTTGGATACATATCCACGTATCCTTAATTTTTAATTTTAAAGTGTCCAACCCCTAGATACGCACCCGCACCTGATATTCGTACCCAAGTCCGTGTAACTTAGTTTAAGACTAAATAAGAAATAAAAATAAAGACTAATTAAATAACTTGACTCATAAGACGACCCATGGGCGACCCCTACAGCCTATGTAAGCAAATATAAAACTACCAAAATATCCCTCGCCTAAAAATTTTAGAAATATAAAAATAATCATAAAATAAAACTATAATAATATTAAAAACATGATTATGTATGGTTCCTATCCATTTCTCTTTGAAACCATTCCAATTTTCAAATATCGCCGCTTCTTTAAATTTACTCTTTTTTGAGCTTCTTATATTCTGCATCGTTCTCCCTTGGTTGGAAAAAACTCGACCATGAGTTTTGAAGTGTTGAAGTATAAGCATCCACAAGTTTCGGAATTGCATCCACGGCTTTATGTTAAAATCTTTAAGTTGGCAGCATCGTTTCTTCTTCATTGGATCTAGCAATGAAAGCAACAAGATATTTTCAGCTCTAAAGCTAAATTTTTCTGGAATGACGAAATCAATTGAAGTAGAAGATGAACCCTTAAATTGATTCAAGTGTAGAGTTGCAAAATTCTGCCCATCCATTCCATTCTCTTTTAGCTTTGCAATGTACTGCTCGCAATCAATTTGAATGCTTTTTTCCTGTATCAATAATCATGGATTCCATACGCTCAACCTTTTCCTCAATCAAAATGTTGTCATGCAATTCAACCTTGACATCCTGTTGAATGAAATCAGCACCTATCATTGTTTCTGCATGTTATACTCACTCAAATTTGCATTATGTGCTGGTGGGTTAGGCAATTGTGACTTTAATATAGGATCAATATCATGCTGGACATTATGCACTGGTAAAGGTTCATTAGATGACTTTGTTGGCGCCAAATTAGAAAATTTAGGCAACACATTGGTGACCTTTAAAGGCATATTTTGCACAGCACTAGCAGCTGGTTGCTTTGATTCTTCAGTCCCTACAGCTTCCATAGCATCCAATTCTTCATTTTCGACTCTAGCCTTTACTTGAGTAATAACTAGATCTTCTTGAGGTGCTTTTGGATCATCAATAAGTGCCTCGTTATCCTTCAAAATCTGGTCATCTTTCATCTTGGGAAAATTCTGAACAAATTCATTGGTTTACAACTTCAATTATGTACGATTTCCATTCCTAAAAACAATATTTGGCTTTGCTGCATCTTCTTGTGGCTTTTTGTGGCACTTTAGCCCTTGGTTTAGGAGTTTTTGTTGGTTTCTCTTGTTGGACAGTCTTTCCATTATGTGCAGGCTACAAAACTGTAGATTTCTCCTTAAATTTTACAAAAAATTCAAATTGTATAGCCGTTTCAATAGCATATTTGAGATCTTCTGAATATATGCATGAGACATCTCTGTTTTAATTCCAAATCTCAATCCACTTTTGAAACGAGCAATAGTCATCCGTTCACTTTCGACCACTCCAGATTTGATAAATAATTTCTTGTATTTTCTTGCATAATCAATCACACACATCACCTTTCTTAAGAGCATACAATTGATCAAGAAAATCATCTTGAAGATCCCTCAGACGAATATTTTCTCTAAGTCAATCCACTTGTATTGGATCTCCCACAATGAGAAAACATCAGGGCAGGTTTCGCTCTGATACCAAATTGATGCAGGACAAATAGGGGCAGCGCTGGATTTTCAAAACAGAGGTTATTTGATGGCCCAAATAGTGAGTAATTTATGATTTCAAGAGTAAATTGAAGGCTAATAGGTAGGGGAAGGGATTAGGATTGATTTGAGGGTGATTGGATGGAGCTTTGAGGTTGAAAAATCCACTTTTAGAGGGCTGTAGATAGTAATCCGAGAATAGCAAATTGAAACATAGAAGAAGAAGGGAGAAGAAGAAGATAGGTCTAGGCATCACACTTAGATTCCATAGACATCACACCTAGGGTTTGATTGCATCACACAACCCATAAAGAAGTTTCAAAGTTCTTTAACTTTTTATAAAATATTAACTCTATTGAATTATAAGCATTACATGGCGTTATATAGAACTAGGAGACTTCCTAAACCAAATAGAACTAAAATAGGAAACTACCAAAATATCTTTGAATTCCAAAACTAATTTAAGACTAAATAAGAAACAAAAACAAAGACTAACTAAATAACTTGACTCACAAAACAACCCATGGGCGACCCCTACAGCCCATATAGGCAAATATAAAATTACCAAAATACCTCTCACCTAAAAATCCTAGAAACATAAAAATAATCATAAAATAAAACTATAATAATATTAGAAACATGATTATGCTTGGTTCCTGTCAATTTCTCTTTGAAACTATTCCAATTTCCAAATATTGCCTCTTCTTTAAATTTGCTCTTCTTTGAGCTTCTTATATTCCGCGTCAATAATGTTCTCCCCTTAGGACTTCCATTAGGAGATTTTTTTTTAATCTTCTTTTTAATTTTCCTATTCATTTATAACTTTCATGGATACCATACATATATATATTTGTTACCCTATGCTTTCCCTACCATTTCCTATGAAAATTCTCATGTCTCTAACAAATCAAACCAAACTAAGCCTTAAGTTCCATTAAATGGGATCGGCTGCGTGAATCCTTTTTCTCCACTCGCCTCTATCCAAGGCCATTCTGTTAGTCAAATTAAGGAGACTTATATCTCTATTTACTACACTAGTCCATGTCAATTTAGGTCTATCCCTTCTCCTAACACTACCATCTACCGTCATTGTATTGTATCTCTTCACTACTGCCTTTGCTGATCTCCGTTGTATATGACTAAGCCATCTCAATCTGTTCTCTCTCAACTTGTCTTCTATTGGTACTACTCCTACCAATTCTCGAATATACTCATTACTAACTCTGTTTTTTCTAGTCTTACTACGCATCCACCTTAGCATCCTCATCTAGCAACACTCATCTTATCTACATGTTGTTTCTTAGTTATCTAACATTCTGTCCCATACAACATCGCTGGTCTAATAGCTGTTTTATAGAACTTCCCTTTTAATCTAATGGGTATTCGTTTATCGCATAGTACTCTAGACGCACTCCTCCACTTAAGCCACCCCGCATTAATTCTGTAGAGCATATCCACTTTAATCTCCCTAATCGTTGTGATAATCGATCCTAAGTAACGAAAATGTTTACTTTTAGGTAGTTCTTGGTTCGCAATCTTCACTTTTCCTCTGCTTTCATTGTAATTGTTACTAAAATTACATTTCATATATTCTGTCTTAGCTTATCCTAAATCCTTTAGATTCAAGTGTTTTTCTCCAAATCTCCAACTTAGTGTTAACTCCTTCTCTAGGCTCATTCACTAACAGGATATCATCTGCAAAAAGCATACACCATGGCAAATTATCCTGAATATTGCACGTCAACTTATCCATAACTAAAGCAAAAAGATAAGGACTTAAGGTTGATCCTTGGTGGTAACTCTACGGTAATTGGAAATTCACTCGTCTCTCCAGTGGGCGATCTAATAGTGGTCACCACACCTTCATATATATCCCTAATCACATCAATGTCACCTTTTGTCACCCCTTTCTTCTCTAACACCCACCAGATTATATCCCGAGGCACTCTATCATATGTTTTCTCAAGATCGATAAATACCATATGAATGTCTCTTTTTTTCTCTCTATACTTTTCTATTACTCTCCACAAAAGATAGATCGCTTCCATTGTTGACCTACTAGGCATAAACCCAAATTAATTCTCTGACACTTTTGTTATATCTCGCAATCGATGTTCCATCACTCTCTTCCACATGTCATTGTGTGACACATTAACTTGATTCCTCTATAGTTGTTGCAATTTTGGATATCTTCTCTATTCTTATATATTGGCACTAAAGTACTCTTCCTCCACTCGGGCATTCTTCTAATCAACAAAATCTTGCTAAATAACCTAGTCAACCAAACAACCCCTTTCTTACCAAAATATTTTCACGCTTCAATAGGTATATCATCGGGTCCTAACGCCTTATTCAATTTTATCTTCTTAAGTACAAACTCTACTTCAAAGTTCCTAATCCTACGATAGGACCTATAGTCTTGGTTTTCCATATGACTGCTTACTTCCTCCCATTTTCACGTACTTCCATGCTCCTCATTTAACAACTTTTCTAAATAGTTCTTCCTTCTTTCCTTAATCTCTTCATCCTTCACCAACACCTTAGAGTCCCTATCCTTGATGCACTTAACCTGATTAAAATCTCTTGTTTTTCTCTGTCTTTTCTTAGCAAGTGTATATATCCTCTTCTCTCCCTCCTTACTATCTAGTCTAGTGTATAGGTCATTATAGGCTTTCAACTTAGTCTCCTTCACTACTTTTTTGACCTCTTCTCTCATGTCTCTAATAGCTAGGCTTAAATGGTTTAGCATGTAGTTCCTTATTGAGATACCTTGACCAGGTTGTATTGGAAAATCTTGATGACATAATCCGTTCGAGTCATTTACTAGGGGTTTGGAACCCTGAGTTGTGTTGAACTAATTTCCTCCTGGCCATTCAAGATTATGAACATTTTAACTCGTGAGTTCTGAAAATAGGTGATATTCTTTTTATATAATTTTGAGAATGTTATGGGCAACCTTAGTTTTTGCGTTTTGACTTCATCGTTGAAAGACTCTGTTGTTAAAGAGATTTTTTTTTCTTTAGACAGGAAGGTATTGAAACGATTATTAAAAGGGTTGGATCTTTCAATTGAAGGAGAAGATTGTGGCATGTCATAAAGTTGATGGAATAAAAAGTGCAAGAAATGATAATTTACTCTTCATCACACTGGATTATGATTGTGGTCTGAAAATTTTCTTTCTTCTTGGTCAAGATACAAAATTTGTACTTTTGTCATGTTTAATGCAGTGCCAGTGAACTCTCCCTTCAACGTCTGCTCATTCTTTTGTTTCACTGTAACTGGGCTAAATTATGTAAGATATAGTGCCTAACCCTGATCTTAGTGTCTCAAAAAGCGTAATTATGTTCACTTAAGAAATTTAATAAGCTCAACTTTAGATTTTAATCCTGTTTTTTAATAAACATTTGGTAACTGAACATGGATATTGAAGCCCTTGTCTCTTCTCATTAACAGGGTGCACTTGTTGCTAATTATCCATGGGATGGAACTCGGGACAAAAGGTAAGATTTTTGCATTCACCATTCATCTTTAAATCCATCACAAGATTTGTAAGTTGAGATGCTCTGTGTTTTTGTTCTCAAACCTTCCACTTCTGTGTTAATTAGCCTTTCCTGTTAGTTCAGTGTTTTGAAGTTAGGGTCAAGGTTTTCCGTTCTAGATCTGTTAAGCTTTCCAATCCTAATTTGTTATTGTGTAAAAGCTGGCCCTTTCTTAATTCTTTTGCTCGTCTTTAGCCTTAGTTCATTGTTTTCTGCCTTTTTTTTGTAATTACTTGTATTATTTTTTCTTTCAATAAAATTTTCACTTACCTTAAAAAAAACACCATTACCAACCTCGAGGACTAAATTTGTCAAGTCAGCTATTTCTTTTTCGTATCTATAACTTGGTTATTAGTGACTGGTATAATTTTATTGTGACTCCCAAGTTTCATATTAGGATTTAGGAATTACATCTGGCTGTTACTTATCAGCAAAAAGGGCGTTACATGGGCTGTTTTTGAGCCAAAAATTTTGATTCACTTTATTTGGGTTGTCTATTTTTTTATTTTCAAAAATGATTGCACATAATAGGAGTTCATCATGCTTATTTTTTCAACAGTTGGTTGTCGTTGAATGCCTTTTAACTGCCAAAAGAATCTTGGGCATTTTTTTATATTGAAGGCATGAAGCAGTTCTAGCGTTGGTATGCTGCCATGTGGTTACATGAATGACTGGTTGCGTATCTTTGCTTCATGAGCTCTTCCATGTTGTTCGTAATGCTCTAGTTGTCTGAAGTAACTTTTTGAGTTTGTTTTTCCTTGTGTCAATTTCAGCAAAAATTACTTTGGATGTCCTGATGATGACACATTCAGGTTCTTGGCAAGTGTATACAGTCGCTCTCACTATAATATGTCTCTGAGTGAGGAATTTAAAGGAGGAATTACAAATGGAGCATCTTGGTATGAAGTTAAAAGTAAATCCCATGAAGTTCATGTATAGAAGATATGCTTTGTGTTACAAAACTTTTGAGGCTTTCTTCTTCTGCACTGATTAAATTCCCAGATCATTGTGAATACTGGTTCTCTTATATTTTCTTCTCATTTGTGCCTGTGGTTGCAGGTATCCTATATATGGTGGCATGCAAGATTGGAATTACATATATGGTGGCTGTTTTGAATTGACCTTGGAGATCAGTGACGACAAATGGCCTACTGCCAATGAGGTCAGGTCTCAGTTTGATATATCTTTGCCACAGCAGTCAGTCCTATTAACGACTTATCAGAGAAAATGTCAATCCTACTATTAATTAATTTAATTTTGATACATTCTTTAGTCAATTGTAGAGAAGTTCTCTCTCTCTCTACCCCACAGTAAGTCATAGTAACTCAAGAACACTAAAAAATTCTCTGGCTCTCTCCCCAACTAAAGTGCATTGATGATCAACATTGGGTGTGTTTGGTTTGGTTTTGGGAGACAAATTTTCAAAAAAAATCTTGGGGAAAGAGTTTAGAAATTTTTTTGGTTTGTTTGGTTGTATATTTTGGAAATAGTTTTGGAGTTTGGGAGTTTGGGATGATTTGATATTTTGTTATAGTTGAGTAGATGTGTGTGAGAGAAAAAGTGATTGAAAGGGAGAGAGGAGAGAGAAAAAGTGATTGATTGATGTGTGGAAGATAGAACGTGATTTGGAAATTTCCAAAATCACTAAACCAAACAAAATTTTAGAAAATTTTCTCCAAAATTTGTTTCTCAAAAACAAACCAAACAAGGCCAATATAAAGTTTTTTTTTTTTTTTTTTCCTGCTGAAATTCGTCTTAGCATTAATATGCATGTTCTTAGAGCATCTCCAATGGTTTGCTAAACATTTCACCAAATCTGAGTAAAAATATCACCAATTCCTCTATTTGATATTAGACGCTCCAACGGAGCTTTCATCAAACCACAGGACGTCCGAAGGGTCAATCGGCAGGTCGACCGGCAAGAGCAAATTTTTTTTTTTTTGCCTTCATTTCTGTTGTCGTCTGTTCCCTTTCTTCATCCCTTTCCTTCATCCCTTTCCTTCATCTGTAAATAATAATAATATCACATGGAGATGGAGGAGGGAGGTATACCAGATAAACATTTGGCCACAACAATCAAATCAATCATACATGAACAAACTACAAGCCCAAATTCAATGAAGATGCATAAGAACAAAATTATAAATATACCAGATATTGCAGGCGTGAGGACGCCATCGCCGATCACCATACAAGCCCCAATCAAAGCCAATACAAGCAAACATTTCTAAAACTCTCATGGAATTGGAGGTATAGAGTGGATCAAAGATAAGAATTGAGAAAGAGAATAGGATGGAAATCGACCTAGGGGTCGACCTGTCAATGTAAATTTTCACAATTTTTTGTCTAAAAGCGGTCATCCGGAGGGACATCCGGCCGGTCATCCTGTGGGTCCAACTCAATGACTATGCACAGTAAATTGGTGAAAGGGCCGAGCCATCCTCATTTTGGTGAAATGTTTGATATTTTCTCATTGTGATACTGTTTTAGTGCAACCGTTGGAGCACAAAAAGCACATATTTTTCATCAAATTTGAATTTGATGATGGATTTGGTGAATGGTTAGAGATGGTCTTAGTATTAATAATTATATTCGTAACATATTTAAACTTATATATGCATATATATTTTCAAACACTGAACTTGTATTATCTGAGTGGTCTAAGTCTACACAAGGCCAGGAGACCTGTGTAGACATTCTTTTGGTCCTTTAGATGATGTATTTCTTTGAATTAAATGGTCTATAGAGTAGCCTGGATGACTTTAATGTTTTATTTCTTACTTTACACTTAAGCATTCACTTGATTTTTTCTTATTTTTCTGAGGATTCTTTTTTGCTCTTATTTATATAATTTGTAATTTTGCAGCTTCCTATTCTATGGCATTTCAACAAAATGAGCATGCTAAATCTTGTTGCAAGCCTTGTTAAGGTAAGCTGTGGAGTGTTAGTTTTTTGGAATCCAACATTATTTTTAAAAATCTGTGTTTCAAAGGTTTGGATGTGTATCTCTGCCTTAGATACATAAATACAAGTGATGGATTTGAGTTTAAAGATCTTGTTGTGGTGGTCTCCATCTTGGTTGTCCAACTTCCTTGTAGAAGATCTATTGTAATTCTAGGTTGTAGTGATTAATTAGCATATTCCTCAGTGTGGAAAATTCACAGCTACATAAGCAAAGTGTGTTAAAAATAGATATGAGAAATTGAGAAATTCGCTTAGAGATCATGGAAACTTCTGACAACTTGACAGCTCTTCCATTGTTTAGTGTGAAAATAACTTCCAAGTAAAAAAGAACTATTATTGCAACTCTACCTTGGGTTCTTAACTTCTTGTGTTGTGGTTTCATGAAGAGTACAATCAAATACTCCTCATTTTATTTTATTTTATTTTATTTTTTGAGATAAATAATCAAATACATCTCATTTTGCTAGTAAGCATGTTTCTAAAGAGTTGGATTTCACATATGTAGACGGGAGTACATGGAAGGATCTTTTCATCAGACTGTGGAAGACCATTGCCTGCCTCTGTCGCAATCAAGGGAATAAATTACACGGTATGACAATCTTTGTTCTTTGGTTAGTCACTGATCCTTTTATAAATTTGTTATGGTATATATATCAAGAGAATAGAAAAAAGGATAAATTTGTCACATAATGAAACAAATGTTTTATAACTTTCAAAAAAGTTATCTCTACTTGTTGCGAAGCTATCGTGGTTTAATGCAACATAATAAATGATAAACTGGGCATGGGAAGATATGATACACACTAAAATGGAACTTTGAAGTGTGCTTGGAGCTCTTATAGAAGCAATTTCTTTGGGAGTGAGCCATCTGTTGGTCTTTGGGAGTGAGCAATTTCCTTGGCTACCGTAGGTTGGTTGGGTAAAGAAGGGAACCGGTTCATGACATATGATCACTTGATTAAGCAAAGGAATGTGTCTGCTGCTATGCATGTTTTCTTCTCTTTTATTTTTTGGTCAGCCAATGGCAAGGAAAACTTCTAGGCTAGGAGGAAACTCCGCTGTTTTGGGGGTCATTATTACACTCAATTTCGGACTCTTGTTTGCTTTGGTGTGTGGGTATGTGATTATTGTTTGGTTTTTGCTACTCATGATTGAGAGTCTTATTCTACTTCTGTATTGTTACTTATCTCTAATGAGAATTGTAGTCCATTGTTTACTTACATAAACAGAACTAGAATTGTTGTTTCTTCTAAAAACAAAAATGAAAAAATAGGAATATAGATGAATATCCAGATGTCAGGTTTGTTGAACCCATGTGTTGGTGCATTGCTAGAAGACAATAATATGAAGCCCTGGTGCTTTATCTATTGCATCTCTTATTATACGTACTTTGACATCTCCTAAACCTTTGATTAACAGATTAAAGCTAGCCAGACATTTGCTGATTACCATCGCCTGCTTGCACCAGGAGGGAGATTTGAAGGTAACTAAAATCCTAACTTCTTTGTTTCGAAGTTATGAGTTCTTCCATGAGTGCCTTTTCTGCATTTATGTGGATTTGTTTTGATATTTTATGGCTGTCTCCTATTATTTAAAGATTTCTGAGTTTAGCATCTGCATATACTTCAATAGATTACCATTTTGATTTGTCTTCTTCATCACCTGAAGATCTGTTGAAGGAAAGTTGTGTGTTCGATGGCCATGTACCTGCATATCCTGTTGTATTTGTCCGTCTTCTCCTATCTGAATTTAACTTTTGAATGCCTATGCTATCCCTATGTGGTTTTTGGTTTCGAGGCTTGGTTAATGGATAAAACACTAATTTGGATCAAATGACTTTGACTTGTAGTCGTAGCTACAATGCCCGGTTACAAATCAAAGAGGACACACATTTTATTGGGAGAAGAAGCTGCAACGGTAGATTTTGTTCTTGATCCAGAAATCACTCCAACTGGGACTCTACTACGAAGTGGCTGTGACTGCAGCTGTGATAATAAGAGCAGGCTCAGATTGGTAGGGTTTTTGTCAGGTCCCCAATTGGAACTGTCATTTATTTTAATTTTAATTTTAATTTTGATTTCAATGTTCCTTTGCTTTTTATTGAAGAGGAGAACGATATTTACATATTTGAAACATAGACAGTCAGTAGGTCAAAAAAGGTCTATTGTGGTATGAGTTTGTCTGTATATACTACTCACGAAACATACATATTTATTCAAAGGCTACGTATTATTTGCTCTCCACTCGATTATCTGCTTCCTATTATCTGATATTCAAATTTAGTTTTTACTTTGGTTGAATGTATAGTAGCAGAGATGTGAACTGTGTTATACGAATCTGATATTGGAATACTTGCATATTAGTTCTTGTTCATCATCATGACAGAGTTTCATGCAAAATGACAGGTATGCAGGATTGCTCTTTATTACATTTCTTTATTACATTTTAAGAATATAATAGCAAAAAAATGCGATATGACAAAGGAATTTTCTTTAGAGATTAATATAAGCGGGATAACTAGATAGTTACAGGCACTTTACATGAATATTGAAGCATTATGCTAGTGTACTTTACAACATAAAGCCTAAGAAATTTTATTTGCTACTTAAAATGGTCAATAGACATGACCATTTTCTTAGGATGTCAACAACAATAATATAAAATGACTTAAAAAAATTATTCTGTTTTACAATCAACAGATGATTGATTATGATCTTCATTCTTCACAATTCACATGATTTTAGCACCATCTTCCCCGGAGACTAATTTTCTTAATCGGTTCAGTAGTAACTCAAAGTCATTTTGGCTTCTGAGGAGGCTGAGCCGAACATGGCGATTTTCGACACCGAACCTTGTACCCTTGCGGCCAATGATGTTTGCTGCTCGGAGGACTGCGTAACAGTCTTCGTCTTCTTCCCTTTCACACTTCAACCATGCATAAGCTGACACCAGTACAAATTCCTAGGCATTAGAACTGGTCTTTATTCAAGATAAGCTTGTTTTTTGAAAAATATTTTCAGCCGAAACAAAGAAAGTGTCAATGTTAATTCCTTATTATCTGTTTGCATTCCAATTTCCAAGTACTATTAGTCCAGTTGATACTATTAGACATAGTGAGAAAGAAATATAAAAGTTCTCAAATGAGAAGATTCTGAGTCATATAAATGAGAAAATCACCCGGAGAAGGTCCCCTGACTTGTTGGAAAAAAGTGCAGAACTGAGGTGGAATTTCCTGAATCGAAAAACGCCCCCTTAACATTGACAATGTCGTCCTCAGTTTTTCCCAGCGTTCGCTCATCGCTCTGTATGAAAATTCAAATATTTCTCTCTCATCCCCATCTAGAACTACTTTCAGAAGCTTCGCCGCTCTCAACTGAGTATCCCGAGAAACACCCAATTCAGATGTCTGTATATATTGCAACATTCTTTGGTAAACTGTCTCATCTTTTACCAATGCCCACCTGACGAAAAATAATTATCAATTTTGAAAAAAATACATAATTTGTTATTTTTAAATACTTACTGTATGTCATATATATGATTATATCATTTAAAGATAAAAAAAAATGCAACATATAACCAATTAGTCTGAATCAGCACTGTTTTTTCTTAAAAATTTATTTGTTGTTGTTACCCAAATCTGCTACCGGCATGACCAGTGAGCTTAGAAATTGTAAAAATCATCAGATCATCATCTGCCGGTGCTGGAATTGCTGTGAAATGCGGCCAGTAATAGGCACGATCATGAATTGTCTTCACAGACGGGCCTTCAAGAACCGCCTTGTTCAACTGACAGTCAGGATTGTTCGGTGAAGTTACAAACTCAATCATACTTACGTTTGCGTCCATTGACCTGTTCTTCCACAAATTTGCATCTCCTTGAAACCTGAAATCAACTGATCTGAAGTACTCAGTTTGGATTTCATAAAGCTGAAAAAAAGAAAAGAAAGACAAGATGAAATTTCATTGAAAGTGTAAAAATTGATATAATTAAAAAGACAAGAGAATTGTAATTGATTATTGAGAAATAGTATAGGCGATAAAATGAAACTAAAACTAGGCATTGGGTACATACAGGGTAATAAGGGGTAGCAGCAACTACTTTTGCAGGAGAGGATGAATTTTCCGGGGAAAGGGCATAAACTGCAGCATTAAGAAGTTGGGTTGAGCCAACTCCGAAAACAATGTATCTTCCATCTGTAACGGCATTCTTGGCGACCGAGTGTAGTCTGCGAATGCTCTTCTCGAGTTCTTTTGAGATGGTAGTTTCACCATCAAAATTATAGCTCATTCGATGCCACCCCGCCACTAGGATTGCGCTACTAGCTGCGTGTTGAATCCAGAATGGCTCCAAGAATAATGGATCCCCACTGCCATCAGCCCATAAAATTGCCACAAAAAAAAAAACATGTAAAATGTTAATGGGGGGGATCCCCGAATTGATTAAAATTAGTTGGATTTCAATGGGGTCAAGGAAAAAATAATTGAATTTTTGGGTGGTCACTATACTATTTCTTTTTATCATAGATACGGAAAAAAGAAGCAAAGGATCCAAGAATTTGGTAAAGAATAAATGTAAGAACCCAAACTGATCACAGACACATAATTTATATGAATGGATACAATTTTCTTAGATATGAATCTTACTAATAAATTTTGTATATTCTTATCCATACATACGTGATCAGTGATCGGTTTGCTATGAGTTTTTGTGTTAGCAACAGAGAGCAGTAAAGAACACAGCAACAACGGTTACTATATCAAGGTTTCTAATCTGTGAATCACCAACCAATATTTTAGGTGAATCCCTTAAAATTTATCAAAATTTGGGGAACCAAGAAAAAAAACAAAAAAAGATGGTTGCCTTGCTCACCTTAGGCCAAGACCGGCTCTGTTTGAGAGAGAGAGAGATGATGACTAACCCATCTGCATCAGCAGGACAATCAGGAGAGAAAACAGAGCAATCAGGGCCTCCAAAGCAATTGTGGCACTCACAAACAGGGTATCCATCAACAAGTAAGCCATCCAAGTAGGCTCTTCCATGGCCTGAGCATGACACTGCTGCCACTGCCTCTGCCTCTGCTGCTGCTCTTTGGCTCCAACTCAACTTCTGCCACTTGCCTCCAACACCCACACCCTCATAATACAGATTTCTCAAAAACAACAGATTTAGAGCTATGGAGGACACTAGGCATAAACCATACAGGGAGCTTTGGACCTTTCCCATTTTCATTACTCTTCTTTGGGTCTTCCTTTTCTTTCTCTATATTATCCCCACAAAACTTTTTTACTGTTTTATTGGTAATGACTTGAATTAACTTTTTTGTGTTCTCCCCCCCCCCCCCCCCCCCCCCCCTCTCTCAGTTCCTTAGGAAAAGTTGCTTTCACTTTCCTTCGGGGCATCTTATAGGTGGGGTGTCTTTGTTGAGGCTGAGATTTCCAAAAGGCTTTTTTCATATTAAGCTTAATTTCTATCTTAATTCTCAAATTAGGCCTAGTTTGGACGGAATTTTCAAACTAGGCTAAAGTGCTATTACAAATCGCGCTTTCACTGTTTGGAGCCCAAAATGTGATGAATAGTGAAAGCGCTATTCAAAAAAACGCTTTCAATTAATAAAGCGTCGTTGCAAATTGCGCTTTATTTGCAAATTTTTTTTCTGAATAAAACGCTGTTTGTAATAGCGATTTCTATCTATCTAATTTTTTGATGAAAACGCTATTAGTAATAGCGCTTTCTGTGTATGTATTTTTTTGTGAGGAAAACGCTATTTGGAATAGTGCTTTCTGTAAATTTCTGTGTATGTAAATTTTTGTGAGTAAAACGCTATTTGGAATAGCGCTTTTACTGTTGATTTCACTTTTCATTTATTTATATATATATATATATTTTTTAATATTTTGTTTTGTTTTGTTTTGTTTTGTTTTGTTTTGTTTTTTTTTTTTCTGTTCTCATTGTTTTGGTGATAATGTAATTCATAAAATTTTTTTGGCTTTACTAAAGCCATTGTCATGTTGAAATTTTTTTTTTTTTTTTCCTTTTGTCTTTGTTTTGGTTTACAAGGTGTAATTCAGAAATTTTACATAATATGGGAAAAACTGTTTCTTTTCATATATTAATTTACATTTACATCATATGAGAAAAGCCTCTTCTTTATATATTACTTTTACATAATATTTTTAACTAATTACCAAACATTTGGGAATTAAGCCAATTTATATATCATTTAAATTTTTATGGGAAAAGCCTCTTTTCATATATTAATTTTACATAATATTTTTCATATATATAATTTTAAAATCATGTTCATTTAGATATTATTAAGCCAATCATGTTCATTTACAAAATTCATACTTTCACTGTTCACTACAGTAAGCATGGATTGAAACCACGCTTTCACTGTTCATTTAAATTATATTTAATTTTTTTTTTCTGTTGTCATTGTTTTGGTGATAATGTAATTCATAAATTTTTGTTGACTTTATTGAAGCCGTTCTCATGTTAATTTTTTTTTTTTTTTCTTTTGTCTTTGTTTTGGTTTAGAAAGTGTAATTCAGAAATTTTTTTTGTCTTTACTAAAGCCGTTTTCATGTAAATTTTTTTTGTTTATTGTTTTGTGTTTGTTTTGGGTTAGAAGGTGATAATGTAATTAATAATTTCTTTTTTTGTTTTACTAAAGCCGTTTTCATGTAAATTTTTTTTTTCTTTTGTCTTTGTTTTGGGTTAGAAGGTGTTATTCAGAAAATTATTTTGGCCACCGCGAGAACTCCTAAAATAAATTTTGTCAACATTTTTGTAATAAAACTTAATACATAATAAACGAAGTTACTAATTTACTAAATACTCAAACAGGCATGAACACAACAAACCTAAAGTTGCAAATGTAATAGTTTTTGATTACATTGGTAGTACGATATAAGTCTCCCACAAAAATACATTCTGCACACCATGAACTGAATACACATTACATACATCCTGGACACCCTGAATTGAACACACAATACATAAACATAACAGTTGGACAGAGAAACACCTAATTCATGACCTAATATTGCATATTAATAGCCGCAACATTTGACAGACACAATACATAAATATAAACATAACATAACACTTATACTTAGTTTAACACAGACATTACATATTAATGCATAACCTAATATTGCCGAAGTGTAGACATTAACACCTAATTTGCGCTTAAATCGGCAGGTGCCTCAGAGTCTGAATAATCCGAAAGCTCAGCGTCAGAGACAAGTTCAGAATCCTCCATGATACCCTTGATAGCCGCAACATTTGGTTCTGTTTTGTTCTTCTGGGCATCCTTCTTAACTATGTATAGCTGCATATCGCGGGCTAACCTACGACGCATTTGAAAAATCTCACGTTGTAGTCTTTCACATAGTCGATCAACATTATCAGGATCTTCCTTTTGGATTTCAATAGAACGTGCTTTTGGCAGCTTTAGTCGATTTTCCCGACATAATCTTTCCATTTGCACTCGCTCTATAAATAGTGCAGGCCACTTCAGAAGTCTAGCGTCTGCTAAACCATATCTTGTTTGATTTTTTGATGGATCCATACATGAACCTCCTTGAACTGGATAATACTTGGGCATCAAAAAATGTCGCTTCCCAAACCTATCATGATAACCACAAGCATAATCTAAAACAGGTATTCCCACTCCCTTCCATGAATCGTCTTCAGCATCGCCACGTCCCCTTCCTCCTCCTCGTCGTGAACTGTCACCCCTTTGCAAGTTCCTACCACCTCTACGATGCTAATTTTTTAAAACAAATGAATGATAATTTCGTAGGGTGAAATGAGTTGTAAGGTTGTGTCTTCACCTTTAGTCGTTTATATAGTTGGTTATGAACGGCTTTAGAAAGATGCCTCTGCATGACAATCCCACATATATGAACAAGGTATGAGTTGTCACTAGACTGAAAAAACAGAGAAAAGCAAATACTGTGTACGAAGTCATGTGACTTGAGAATCCATCTGCATATACAGACAAAATAAGGGCATGCTGACTGTAAGGTAAATTAGTGAATTCACTGTTGCCATGTGACTTTCTGAATTGAGAATCCCACATATATCAATAAGAGATGAGTTGTCACTGTAATAAAAAAAATTGAGCAAAAAATCGAGAAAACCAAAGCCTGTGTACCAAGTCACATGACTTGACAATCCATCTGCATATACGGACAAAATAAGGGCATGCTCACTGTAAGGTAAATCAGTGAATTCGCTGTTGCCATGTGACTTTCTGAATTGAGAATCCCACATATATCAATAAGAGATGAGTTGTCACTATAATAAAAAAATCGAGCAAAAAATCAACTTGACCAAAGTCTGTGCATCAAGTCACATGACTTGACAATCCATCTGCATATACGGACAAAATAAGGGCATGCTCACTATAAGGTAAAGTAGTGAATTCACTGTTGCCATGTGACTTTCTAAATTGAGAATCCCACATATATCAAGTAGAGATGAGTTGTCACTGTAATAAAAAATCAAGCAAAAAATTGAGAAAATCAAAGCCTGTGCACCAAGTCACATGACTTGACAATCCATCTGCATATATGGACAAAATAAGGGCATGCTCACTGTAAGGTAAATCAGTGAATTCACTATTGCCATGTGACTTTCTGAATTGAGAATCCCACATATATCAATAAGAGATGAGTTGTCACTGTGTATCAAATAATCGAGCAAAATATCGAGAAAACCAAAGCCTGTGCACCAGGTCGCATGACTTCACAATCCATCTGCATATACTGACAAGTCTTTCCACGATTTGAGTACTCAATGTTTGAAAAAATGAAGCTTATGTAGGCAATGTTGTGTTTCATTTAGTTATGCATCATTCGTTGTTACGACCTACTATTTCTATCAACGGGAAAAGTATGACTATTTGAATTTTTGTTGTCATTTGGAATTATTTTAAAATGAACTTTTGAATATTCGATTTGTAATATTTTGGGAAACATTTACAATCTCAACTTTTGAAATCAACTTTAAAATAATGGTGGATCTTGGGAGTGAAACGTGGGTTACGTAGGAGTACTTGGCCACCAATGTTTGTGAATATCATGGTGCATTCAAATCATCGTAAAAGCGGTGCATTCAAATATATGCGAAAGCGGTGTTACACAGTAATTTCGGAAGTGTTGTTCTCTTTGGGTATAAATCCGAAAAATAACAAATCAGTGTCATTAGAACTGGTTACAATTCTAGTTTCTATACTAAGAGAATCGTCAATTTCTTTAAAAAGATGCAGAAAACAATCTGTTTGGGTATAATTAATTCTAAATAATGATTCATCCCAACCAAATCAAGTAAAACCAATTGGGTTTTAAACTTAGTCTCCTAACTGGACCAACCACTTGGGTTTGAGCTTGTTTGTCCAGCCCCCGAAGTTTAGGTTTCTGTCAACCCCCCATTCCTTACCAGAGTCATCATTTGTACTGGACTTACAAGAATTGGAAGGTGACTCTTTCTTCTTTCCTGATGGAGATTTAAATTCTTTACATAGAGGATCCCTATTTGACGAGGCGATTAAGGAAGCTTTTCACCGAGTTACTTACATTTTATGTGTTATTGAAGGTGGTAGTTTGTTTGTTTGAACTTTATTAATCCCGCAATTAGACCAACCACTTGGCTTTAAGCTTGTTTGTCCAGCCCCCGAAGTTTAGTTTTCTGTCAACCCCCCATTCCTTACCCGAGTCATCATTTTTACTGGACTTCCAGGAATTGGAATGCGACTCTTTCTTCTTTCCTGATGGAGATTGAAATTCTTTACGTAGAGGATCCCTATTTGACAAGGCCTAGTTACGGGAAGCTTTTCACCGACCTACCTGTTCTGTTTTATGTGTTATTGAAGGCGGTAGTTCGTTTCACCGAGTTTAGTTTTCTGTCAACCCTTCATTCATTACCAGAGTCATCATTTTTACTGGACTTCCAGGAATTGGAAGGTGACTCTTTCTTCTTTCCTGATGGAGATTGAAATTCTTTGTAAATTGATCCCTATTTCACGGCCCGATTAAGGGAAGCTTTTCACCGAGCTACCTGTTCTGTTTTATGTGTTTTAAGTATTCACATAATTCAACATACATTAATCCATTCATGAATCCAGAACATTCATTAACTCATTGCAATTCAATAAACAAAGTCATGAACTAATAAATGTGTAGTTATAAATGTAGTTATTTCATAAACTTCAAGTTCATAAAACAAATACTTGAAATACATCTGTACGTTAGATGAACAACAACATTGTCTTACACTCCAGTAACGAACATACGACACAACATACATACAAACATATATGAAAGATAACGGTGTTTGATTTCTTATTCCTCATCTGACATGTAGTAGTCAGAGAGATATTTTTCATTGTTTAAGACATTATTTCGCTCAGTCACTGTCAAATCTCTGTTGCTTGCTTCTGCCATTTTGGTGGCTAGCTGTAGCATGAAATGTCGACATCTCCGCATCAACATTCTGTTGTTCTCTTTCTTAATTCTGCTAACTGCTTTTTCATAGTTACTCACATTTCGTCTAGCCATAGTCAATGAACGACGATGAGGTACCGGTGCCCCAAAGTTACGTAGATCATTATACAATCCTTCTTGCTCCGTTACCCTAAACGCCTATTCTACTCGGATACCAGCATAATAATCCTTCGGACTCGAGTACTTTTCACTCTTGTAGTCATGGGTAAATGGAGGTAGCATCCACACTTTCAGATTTCTTTGCCGGCGTGAACTTCCTGCACCTCTTGAAGACATTGTTGATAAAATAAAAACATTAATAATAATAGTAATTGTAGATATATTACTATTGTTATGACTTCAACAAACATCATATTGGGGTATTTATAGACATCATAGTGGGGGTTAACTAAAGATGATCTGGTGACGATAATGTGTGCTGGCGCACTATGAAATAAGTGATACACGTGATATTATTTTATGTTATTCATTTCATGCAATTTTGAGTACCCGTGACTTTGTGTACCTGTGATGTAGTCACGGATGTGGTTGTCAGATAAAATCATAATTGTAGGCCAAGAATCACAATGCAATCCCTTCATATTCAAGCAGTGAGTTATCAAATAAAACAAAATGCAGTGAGTTGTCACATCGCCACATGAAACTATTTTGTCATGCTTACTTTTGTAATACAGTAAGTAGTCACTTGGAATTGACGATTTCAGTACATATAGGTGTTTTAAAAAAATTATAAATGAAATCAAAAAATGAAACAACGGCTTTAATTTTCTTTGTTTTAAAGTAATATTGTTCATAAATAACTATGAAACAGAGTGCAAGTAAATACACAACCGTCCAACTCACTTCGACCTATAAAACTACCGTTGTTTTTTTCATCAAAATAATAAAATGGTCACCTAATATGTAAACACGATTGGAACTTTGCAGCCTATATTTTATCTTATTTTCACTTAATGAACTTCACAATCATCCCATTTTCATTGTTATTACAAAGCCGTCCATTATTTTTTTTCACCAACATAATAGCATTTTCTGCTTCTTTTCACAGTCGTATTAATGTGACTTAGATGAATTCTGAAATGTGAGAAAAAAACAAAGCATGTAAGTTGTGCTGCAGAAAGTCACATGCATCACATAATATGAGGAAAAAAGTCACAACGTATACAAGCATGGCAAAGTCAGAAAGTCACATGCATTACTGCATCACTGCATAAAGTGACATGCATCACTGCATCACTGCACAAAGTCACATGCATCACTACATCACTGCATCGCTGCACAAAGTCACATACCTACCTACTGTGCCCATTGGAATTATGCAATTCATACAAATTTTGAGGGGGTGTCAGAACAAAATAACAATAAATTAATAACCATTACAATACACCTAAAAATTAAAAAAATTTGTTAAAAATTAACAAATTAATAAATACATAAAAGTAAAAAATATTGTAGAAAAAGTGGTTTGAACAATGGGTAGAAAAATATATTGTAGAAAAATATTGTAATGTGAGAAAAAAATATACTTATTTTGATCATCCCAAATAACCTCTTAATTTTCAACTTCCATTTGAAAGAAGGTAAAGTTACATCTTTACTCTCGCCAGGCTAACACCATCTGCGGCACAACAGCCGATGCTACAGGCCTTTGATTCCTTTATGACTTGACAAAAGTGAAGTCCTGGCAGCTGAATGCACTGTATAAGGTCAGTGGCATGCATGTGATAGAACAGGAAATGCTCATAAATTGGTTGAGACAAAATATTATAATCAATTAAAATATTTTAGTACTTGAAATTGTAAGTATATTTCAATGCAATATTGTAGTCAAAATTAAGGCTGTGTTCAGTTATATTTGTCGAATACATTTTTACCCAATTTCTGCGTGGTGTTTGTTTTGGATTTTTAAATTATAATTTCACATTTATTTTTTTAAAAATTTCAAGCGAGAAATTTGACTAATTGACGCGTTTAGTCGGTTGATCAACTTGCTTGTTTTATTTTTTAGAAAATTCTACTTTCTTAATTTTCGTGTTTTTTTTTTGAATTTTTTTAATATTTTAAGCATTTGTTTTTACTTTTTAGACACACCTAACATAAATACACTTAAAAAGTAAAAAAATTGTAAACAAAATCTTTTAAAAATTCACTAAATACCAAAAATATTTAAAAAAATACAAGCATTCAGTACATTTTTTGTATTTTCATGTATTTATTAATTTCTTGAAATATTTTTTCACAAAATTTTTACTTTTTGTTTTCAAATAACAATAAATTATGCAATTCATAAAAGTCGAAGTGACAACTTCTATCAAGTTGATGTATGGTTGTTCAGGTCATCAAAGTTGACATGACAACTTTGATGCATAGTTGTCATAGTTGTTTACAATAATTTCATACATACAGTTACCATGTGTATATATGGTATAAATATCGCATCATACCACAACAAAAGTTTTACAGCTATTTCGAGCGATATCATCATGAGATATACGGTGGTTGATCTATATTCAGCAATGGGTCGCTATTAGGTTGCAGATGGAGATGAATTTCAATACCCATTAAATCCAAATTTGCGTTACTCACGTGCCACCGTCAATACCATGAGAGTTGAGTGGGAATTTCGCATAACTTGAGCAAACGTTCTCGTTGAGTTATGTCGTGAAGTTAATATTAAATTTCCTCACCGGTTAGCCATGCGTATGCCAACTGACACTCCACAGTTGTTGCAAAGGGCATTGCATCGTATCCGCGACGAAGTTAATCGCATGACCCAACGTTTGCAAAGGTCCTCACTAATGAAGACCGCAAATGAGAGTGCCGAAGATGGGTTAATGGATGATGCACACCAGTACTTCACTTGGAGCATGAATGTTATGTATGAATCTGATATTGAGATGTCAGATGATGATGATAATGAATGAAATTGTTTGGATGAATGACCAAACCATTTATGTTGTAATGAATTTGTAATGCTTATCCACGACTTATCAATGAACGGAGATATTTCAATTGTTTTTAGGCTTGAACAAACATATTTTTTAGGCATGAACAAACATATTTTTTGTTTTATGTTTTTATGGGTTGTTTAAACATTTTGTTCAAACCAAACGCGTTTGTAATTTATGTTTTTTCTAAAAATAAACAAAAATCAATTTTTAATTTTTTTGTAAACATAAACCAAAAACGTAAACGTTACCAAACGCTACCTTATTTATTTTTATTTTAGGGTTTAGGATTTATAATTTAATTCTTCAAATTTATTTAAACTTCAATTTTATAAATGGTTGTCTCAATTTGTAAAATTGAGAAAAAATTGTAAATTACTATAAATAATGCACAGACTACGGATAATGAGAGGGAGGTAGAGATATGAAACAAATTTGTGTGATTCATCAATATAAGTAAGAATAAAAAAATGTGAAATTATAATTGCGAATAAATAAGTATGACACATGTACATCAGCTGTACAAGTTTGATTTACAAAAACTATAACAATTACCACAAAAAAAAAAAAAAATATATATATATATAGTCCATATCACAACCGCTAATGCCCTAACTGCCTTTGATCCCACAACCCCGGTAGTGGACCTCCTCCTCGGTCTCTGCAGTGAACTCTCTGAATATCGCACTCCTCCTGCATGTGGCCCTCATTGTTGCTGTGGAGCTGTGAGTGTGACCCTCTCCTGCATTCTTGCCCCGATCTGTCGTGCTGCGCAGATCGAGATCTTTTGTGTTGTGAAAGTCCCTCATCTGGTGTAACTGTATCACGATCTGCAGCTGGACCTCGACCTCTGCCTCTGCCCGCACCCCAACCTCGGTCGCGACGTCCTCCACGACCATAACCTCGGCCTCTCCCTCGCACTCTGGGGGGGGCTCAATATGGGCCTCATCGTCAACATGGGAGATGTCAGTGAGAACTGCATCATGTGTACTCATGGGCATGGTCGAAGTAATCCCCAGAAAAACAGGTAGTAACTGGGTGGGTGGGGTAACAACATCATGCATGAGCAGGGCGCGGTCAAGTACTCCTAGAAAAGCAGTGGTAGCGGGTGTGTGGGTAACGACATCATGCATGAGCCGGGCGGTGTCAATCGGTCGGTCGACATCTTTGGGTAGGATGTACATGTGGGGAATCTGGAGAAATGTATAGGGTATCATGCGGTGGGGTGACTGAAGTCCAAGGACCTGCTGTGGCTGGCGTTGAAGTCGGAGGCACTGACGTGGACAGGACTAATGTGTCTGGAGCACCTGCTGTACTGTGTACACCGTAGTCCCCAAAATGCAGACGATCTACCCGATGGGCATGCTAGATCCCCTCGTACAATAACTCTCGGATCTCTGCAAGGGCCTGCAGACCAAGCTGTCCATCACGTCTGAAAAGGGCATCCTCAGCCAAGTGATATGATCTCCCAACTCGAACCACCTGAACAAAAAATAAGATATATTAGGCTATAGTTGACTGAAAATAATAAATTATGATATTAACAATTATCTGACAAATACTATGATACTCACCAATGCCTCGAGAGAAGGCCCAACTCCCTGATATCCGGCCTCAGACAGGTGGCTCGGATTACCGACAAGTAGGTGTGTATGTCGCCGATACCACAACATGTAAGGGTCGGGAGAAGAGAAGACCCTATCGCTCTAGTCAGCCTGTACAATAGTGTCATGACGGGCATCTCACAACTGTATGCATCGCATATGATGCACCCTCTAGTCAGTGCCGGCTCGGCCATGTCTATCAGTCGCATGCAACCGCTACTCTGTGTCACACCGATCCGGCACGGACTGGACCCGACCAAACTGTCGGAGGACACGATCAGGGAGATGCCACTCAACCACGTCAAAACAAATGAGTGGCACTCTCGCCATCTATATCTCCTTACCTAGTCGGCAATAGTCTGGGAGCGTATCGAGGACCTCAGCATAAGGCTGCCAGATAAACTATAATAACGACAAGTCTATTAAAAATCGCTCATGAACATATACACTCCATATGACAATTAAAATTTACGTATTTAAATTTGATACCTCGTCGTCTATCATCCGGTCAAGCTGGTCTCTATACACGACGACTACGTGGGTCGATACGACCTCGTGGCCCATGTCAACCCTCTACCGGCTACCTCGAGCTCCGGCCGACAACTGCATGTCTCCCTGGCCGATGAGAACCTCACCAGGAGCAACGATTCTTACGCCTAGGCAATGCGAATCAATCTCTCCACGCCCAAATCTGCAATAGTTTGAGCATAATTACAATCTTGATATATGCCATACAATATGAATTGACATGTAATAAAATTCTTACTAACTTTGTAGCAAGACAAGGGGTCCTCCGTCGATTCGCACCTACGAAATTGCTTGACATAGCATCCTATACAAGCATGCCAAAGCGCGGCGCCCGGTTATCTTGGCGATCCGTCAATGTCATCATCAATAGTGGCAAGTACATCAGCTTGAGCAGGTTCTGTGACTTATCAGGGAGAAGTTACCCCCCAATAAGCCACAGAATATATGCTCGGGCATGCTGCTGTACTAACTCATCTGGAGCATGATTTGGAAGATGGCCCTGAAACTGCTCAGACAGCCACCTCACCCTCACTCTACCTGCCTGTAAGTTTGCAGGTGTAGGTGCTACTCCCAATAGCTCAGCACATAGGGCTATCCACTGCTCCCTCGTCAATGATGGGTCAGGTCCAGTAACTGCTTACCCATCAAGCCGTAGACCGTATAGGACAGATACGTCCTGCAATATGACGGTGGCCTCACCGGTCGAGAAATGAAATGTATGAGTCTCTGTGCGCCACCTCTCGACGAGAGCAGTAATGAGTGGGTGGTCCTGTCTGATATGGCCTATACGATAGACACCATAGAATCCGTAGCGTAGTAGACCTTTGCAAGACTCTATGGTCAATGGGCGCTTCCACGTAGGAATCTCCCAGGCATGCCACCACGGTGCGTGCACGGTCTGCATAACGAGAATGAGTAGTTTAAATTATAGCATTATCACGTAATATAAAACAAAATGCGGTATTTTCATTGTAGCGTAAAGTCCAACAAGCGTTATTGCATCGGGTCCTCCCATATCTTGTCGATCGATGTGGATGACTCAAAAGTGGGACCTCATCAGGTAGATGTGCCATGGAGCCTGTACAGTTAAAAAACAAATACATTTTTAAAAACTGTATTGGTGAGCATGTAATTTAACTATAACAATTAAACTCAAATTATTCCGTACATGACGACTTGAAAAACAAATGTGGTCGATTATTTTAAAAGTATCAATTTGTGTGCCATTAACATGGAAGCAATTCACTAAAATCTAAATTTTGCATATTATGTGCCATTAAATATGATAAGCAATTCAACAGAACCTATTGTTATCTATGCTATAACTAATATAGAAATCTTTTACAAAATCATTTTAGGGTCTCAGTTACATAAACTTAATAATGACCAGTAACATGTGGATAGTTTTCATACATAAATATTTGCGAAAAAATGGAATGAGAATTTTTTTTCCAAAACTTCATTATTAATTTTAGCATATTTGACAAAACTTCATTATTGATTTTGGCATATTTGACAAAATTTCATTACATTTATGGCATATTTGACAAAACTTCATTATTGATTTTGTAACGGTTTTTTTTTTCCAATAAAGTATAAAATTTATAAATTACGTACATCTGATTCATAAATTGTAAATGTAAAAAATGCTTGCATCAGTCGAAATATTAAAATCTTAAAATGGTAGAAGAATTATGTGATTTTAAGTAAAATTTTGTAATAGACATTTTCAATCAAGTAGAGAATAAAAAACATAGGCCTATGTGGTATAGTTAAATGTTTTTGCATTGTCATTTAGTTTAATTTATTTGTTTAGTATGTTAGTTGTAAATTTTGTCAAGGAAATCAAACAATTACAATATATAAAGAATTAAAAAATAGAAATGATTTATTACAAATAAAAAATGATCTATTTAAATGTACGACCCCGTTTACAAATAATGAATTACAAAAGAAAATAAAATGATCTATTACAAATAAAGAACTAAAAAATGATCTATTACAATATGTAAGTATTACATAGTCTTCATCGACCAAGTCGCGCCGGACATGTTTGCATGTCATGACACATCTCTTGGCACTCACTGCAACGAGTGGTCAAACGTCTATCTGATATGTCCATCTCATTTGGAATACGTGACATAGATGCACGACCCCGTTTTACTTCTCGCAGACACAGTACATTAGGCATTAAGGTCCACTGCGGATCAGCCCAATAATCTTGATGCGGTATTGGATTGAATTTAGTTTCCCAAACCCTCATGTATCTGAAGCCTATATCCTAGATCAAAGTACTCGAATGGATTGTCACGCATTCAGACATTACAACGAGCATATGAGAACATGGATAGTGTCGTATCTCATATTTTCCACAACTGCATGTGGGTTGATTCATCCGCACAATTTGTGTATTGCGACCTCGTCCATGGCGAAAAGATGTTTGCACCTCAAACCTTGGCGTGGCCTATCAGAAAATTGTAATAGAAACTAATCAAGTTCATGTTTTTAGGTGTACTTAACTTGACAACATAATAACAACAATTTAGTTTATATTACAAACTAACCTGTCATACGATATCAACTTAAAAGTATTTGCCCTTGCGATGCCATCCTCAATAGTTTTTTGCATCTCTCTAGGGTATTGGAACTCATTTTGTACATCTATTTCAGCTTGGGCTCCCATCTCGTCAAAATATTTTACGAGTCGCCGAAATGTAAATTCAACCATAGCTGAGATAGGTAAGTTCCTTGCACCTTTCAAGACACTATTGAAGCACTCTGCATCATTGTTGGTCAATACCCCCCACCGACGTCCACCATCATACGAAAGGGCCCACTCCTCAGGATTCATCTTGTAAACCCAATTGATGGCTTCTTGGTCAATAGCCTGTATTTGTTGTAAGTAGCCATTACACTTTAAATGGTTGATGAGCACTCGCTTTCTATAGAAGTTGTTTGACTCCTTATTTCTGAACTTAGTGTTAAAGTTACTACAAACATGTCGAAGGAAGTACCGATGATATCCAACAAATTGGAGTGAGGGATTCAGCCAATGCCGCCTCACAGCAGCTAAAATACTCTCAGCTCGATCAGATATCAAAGTCACTCCCTGTCGGTCCATGACAATATGTTCCTTGATATTTGAAATGAAGAACGACCAAGACTCCAAACTCTCCTTGTCGATAACAGCGAATGCAAGCGGTAATTCTTTGCCATTGGCAGTGACAATCGTTGCTACAAGCAACACACCAGTGTATTTCCCGTATAAGAATGTACTATCTATGGTTATAACAGGCCTATAATGTCTGAATCCATCGATGACGGGTTTGAAAGACCAGAAAACAAAGTGGAAGACAGGCATAATGGTTGTACTTCGGTATATCTATGCTTC
Source organism: Camellia lanceoleosa (assembly GCA_025200525.1). Taxonomy (NCBI): domain Eukaryota; kingdom Viridiplantae; phylum Streptophyta; class Magnoliopsida; order Ericales; family Theaceae; genus Camellia; species Camellia lanceoleosa. Next base: position 156,514,538 of record CM045761.1, read on the forward strand.
CATTGCGATGGTGCGAGATTAGATGTTTTTAATGCATGCATGAATTTAGGCAACATCCTATATGATTTATCCCAATCCCCAAATACCATTCTAATTGTCTTTGCCCTTGCATGCCACGCCTTCTTGTATGATATACTATAGTTCATGGTCTTTTTTATATCTTCGATGACATTCTTAATGGGCATATCAGGTTCATTCTGCATACGACAATACCTATGAGTCAGATTATTTTTGTGTGAACACTTTAAACAAACAAATATGTATATAAATGTAAACATTTATTTTGTATACTCACATAACTTGTCCCAAAAGATGAGAAGCAATGTAACTGGAGCTAATATTTGTGTGGTCCTTGTTCATTCGTGGGTATAAACAATGGTGAGGACCCCTACACTACTTTATTTCAAAAAGACCATGTATCCTACTAAGAGATGCACACAACCACCATCTACAATCGTGCTTGCAAGCACACACCTAAACGTCTCGCTTGGAGGTTACGACTTTATACTCTCGATTATTTGTTGCATGGTATAATTTCATAACATGTACGAGTTGGTTCTTATCAACGAAAACCATCCCTTTGTCCAACTCTGGATTTTCAGCATTCCAAATTCGGTTACGGGGAACGACATCGCGGTTACTAATGTGAAAATCACCACCCATGTGAATGTTTTCATAGAAAGGGATTTCAGGTCTAGGTGGAATGGGGGCATTCTGAATATCAATGGGAGCGTCGGCATCATCTTCTTCATCATTATCATCATCTGATCCGCCCAATAAGTTTTCTTTATCACACATTTCATTCTCATCATTGTCTAGGGCGACATCAGGACCGTACATGTCACTGTCAGCAAACTGCACGGAATTAACCGTTTCAGCCATATTACCAGCAACTTCAACTGGAGTGGTATGATGGCTGTAGGTGGGCACATCTTCGGTGTTATTGTGAAATTCAGTCTCGTGTCCACCACGTGAACTTGATTCTCCACCATGGCCATGAAATGTCTGTTGTGTGTAGCCAGCTACATAACATTCATTTGATTCATACATAGGAGACTAAAATGCTGTCGTGTCAATCCCATGTGTCAGCAATGTAGTGAACGGATGAGAGTCCATCTGTGTTATATTCGGAAGATTGTATACAACCTCTTTCTCAATGTACACTTCCAAACAATTTGGTGGTTGGAAACTTCCACCGATACTTAATACGGTGTTCAACGCGTCATTGTCATTGATCGGTAATATTTTGTATTTGCTGGTTGCTTGCCACTGGCGATAAGGATATCTGCATTTGAAGATCAATCGGACTGTTTCCCTGTAACTTGCCACCTTGGACATAAATATCTCCTCCAAATTGCTAAGTGTGGTGCCAAGTTGCACCCCATATATTCCTTTCGGCTCAGCATCATATGGTGCACCTTCATCGGGATCCCGAATTATGTTTCCCCCCCAGATGAAAATAATTGGAACAGTTGCCATATACTTGCTTCAATGAAACAATAAACATTAAAATATCAACAATATACATATATCGAAACAATATACATATAACCACAAGCATTATTATCAGCATAATAAAACAACCTTACCATTGCGGCAAGGGCCTCCCTATTACAATATGATCAATTTTTAAAAAGTATTCACTGAAAATAAATAAATAATAATGACTCTACACAACCGTTAATTTAGGCAACGATTTAATCGTACGCATGTAAGCGGGACCAATTTTAAAAACACTTATTTTGTTTTCTTTTCATAAAACGAGTTGGTTCTTATCAACGAAAACCATCCCTTTGTCCAACTCTGGATTTTCAGCATTCCAAATTCGGTTACGGGGAACGACATCGCGGTTACTAATGTGAAAATCACCACCCATGTGAATGTTTTCATAGAAAGGGATTTCAGGTCTAGGTGGAATGGGGGCATTCTGAATATCAATGGGAGCGTCGGCATCATCTTCTTCATCATTATCATCATCTGATCCGCCCAATAAGTTTTCTTTATCACACATTTCATTCTCATCATTGTCTAGGGCGACATCAGGACCGTACATGTCACTGTCAGCAAACTGCACGGAATTAACCGTTTCAGCCATATTACCAGCAACTTCAACTGGAGTGGTATGATGGCTGTAGGTGGGCACATCTTCGGTGTTATTGTGAAATTCAGTCTCGTGTCCACCACGTGAACTTGATTCTCCACCATGGCCATGAAATGTCTGTTGTGTGTAGCCAGCTGCATAACATTCATTTGATTCATACATAGGAGACTAAAATGCTGTCGTGTCAATCCCATGTGTCAGCAATGTAGTGAACGGATGAGAGTCCATCTGTGTTATATTCGGAAGATTGTGTACAACCTCTTTCTCAATGTACACTTCCAAACAATTTGGTGGTTGGAAACTTCCACCGATACTTAATACGGTGTTCAACGCGTCATTGTCATTGATCGGTAATATTTTGTATTTGCTGGTTGCTTGCCACTGGCGATAAGGATATCTGCATTTGAAGATCAATCGGACTGTTTCCCTGTAACTTGCCACCTTGGACATAAATATCTCCTCCAAATTGCTAAGTGTGGTGCCAAGTTGCACCCCATATATCCTTTTCGGCTTAGCATCATATGATGCACCTTCATCGGGATCCCGAATTATGTTTTCCCCCCAGTAGAAGATAATTGGAACAGTTGCCATATACTTGCTTCAATGAAACAATAAACATTAAAATATCAACAATATACATATATCGAAACAATATACATATAACCACAAGCATTATTGTCAGCATAATAAAACAACCTTACCATTGCGGCAAGGTCCTCCCTATTACAATATGATCAAATTTTAAAAGGTATTCACTGAAAATAAATAAATAATAATGACTCTACACAACCGTTAATTTAGGCAACGATTTAATAAATGCGCGTATAAGCGGGACCAATTTTAAAAACACTTATTTTGTTTTCTTTTCATAAATCTTGATCTATTTTTTATTATTTTGATAAGGTAGACGGATATATCACACATTTAAAAACACTTCATTCTATCAAGTATTTTTCTTATTGACCCTATGAAAAAGCAATTATGGTCATCTTAAAATTTTTTGGTCATCTTGAGCCTCAAGGATGTAGAGGGTTGTCAATTTTGCTTTGGCATTTGGGTTGCATCTGATGAGGTGATTGTTTGTACTTGACATTAGCTTGGAGTGGGTTGGCGTTAGCTTTTGTAGTGGGGTCATTTCCTTTTAGTGCTTTGTATTCATAAAAGATGTGAATCTAGGTATAGGGCTTGTGAAATGTTTACCTTAAAAAAGTTCATGTTTCTTTAATGGTAAATGAAAACATTTAAAAACTTAAGAGATGAATATGATAGTGTAGATGAAACCAGAGAATATAGGTTTACCGTTGACTAAGGGAGTTTGAGGTGGAATTTGCATTGAAGAAGATGAAATCAAGTAAGATATTAGGATTAGATTGTTTCCCTATTGAGGGCTTGGAAATGTTTAGATAAGGAGGAGTTTGTTTTGATTGAAAAAATTCTTTAATAAGATTCTAATGAGTAGAAAAATGTTTGATGAGTGGAGAAAAAGTATTTTAGTACTTTATTTATAAAAATAATGGAGATACTCAAAATTGCAACAACTATATTTACTGATTGATACAATAAAATTGAGGGAGAGAGTGATTGAGCATAGCTCAATAATGTCAGGGAATTATTTTGGATTTATGTCAGATAGATCAATTATGGAAGTGATATATTTGTTAATAGAAAATTACTAATAGAAAATGAGGGATAACAGATCTACATATTATTTTTATAGATTTAACAAAAGCTTATGATGGGGTGCCTCGAGATATTATATAGTATGGTGGGTGTTAGAGAAAAGGTGTAAGATCAAAGGATATATTGATGTGATAAAAGACATGTATGATGGGGTTGTGTGTGACTACAATTAGATCATTTGCAAGAGAAACTAGTGAATTCCAATCACCGTATGGTTGCATCAAGGGTCAACTTTGAGTTCATACCCTTATTTGCCTTTGTCATGGATGAGTTTATACTTGGGATGATATCTCATGGTGTGGGTTGTTCATTGATGATATTGTTCTAGTTGATGAAACTAAGGAAGGAGTCAACATTAAATTAGAAATTTTGAGAGAAGCACTAGCATTAAAAAGGTTTAAAATTAATAGAAATAAAATTGATTATACATAATGTAACTTCAGTGATAGTAGAGGTCAATGCTTTTTAATTAAACCATAGGCTATCATATCAATGATTTTTCATAGAGGTCAATGTATTTTTCTTATTGCATGATTTTTTAAAAGCAATTTTGTAAATTTAGGATACTGTCCATCTATTTTGCTTGATAATTGTGGTCATTTTAAAAAATTCTCAGTGTTTGGTGAAAAAAATTTGGTTGTCCGTTTTGGTGAAAATGCTCTGTAAATACTACCAGACTCTTTGGTGTTCATCCTTTCTTTTTAACTTTTTGCAGGGGTCTCAGAAACAGCGTTGACCTCTACTGGACAAAATTGGACAAATCATACAAACATCTTAAATCATAATGTAAGTTTTGTAGATAATTAAATATTTGTTCCATTGAGTTGAAAGAACTCGATTGATTTGGACAATATAAAATAGAGGTTTCAAACATTGTTATTAATTTTTTAAAACTGGTGATCCAATTCTTTAGATTTATGGACAATTACATATAAGTTAATTTGATTTGCTCAAACTTGTGCCATTAGGGACCTTAATGACAGAGTTATTTCCTATGTGAACTAGTAACCCTCGTCCACTTTTTAAAGGTCATAAAGGCTTTGTTATGAAATTAAAACAAAAAACTCATTTTGGCTCGTTCTGAAAAGTAAGAAAAAATTTTAATTTATTTACTATTTTTTTTTCTTAAACATACAAAAACAAAATAATAATTATAGAGATAATTTATAATGGCCAAAAATTAGAGAGAAAATTTAAGTTGGTGGTTAAATCTATGCAGTAAATTTTGGATAGTTATCCATGTGAATCTATCGGGGCATCCGTACCAATTATTTGGTATTATGAAACACAGGCTTACCCATCAAAGTGCCACTTTTTTCTTTTTGTCCTTCTTACCTACGAAATTGCTATGGACTATTAATTAAAATATTTAAAGGCTCTTTTCATGCATATATTATAACTAGTGTAATAATGACTTATAATTATATAAATCAAAATAAAAATTATTAAAACATAATGTTTAGATTTTTCTTTTCAATGGTGGTGGATAGTCACAAAGGGGAAGTGGTGATAAGTCATTTCGTTCAATACCCATTTTAAAAACTTTTTCTAATTTTCTTAAGTTTTGTGAGGAAATTTTAATTTCTACTATAATGCTATTATAAGTATTACAAATTCAGCTCATTAAATTTTTTAAAATTTCTATGACAAGATTATAAAATTAAATGTTAGTATTTTATGATGAAATGTCTTTAAATTATTCTAATATCAAAGTTAATAATTTTTTATAAAAATTATTAATTTTATTGAATGTATATTAAAAATAATACATGATATAGCGGTTTGGTTTGATTTTTTTAATTATTTTTTGATTTTTTTGAAAAAATATAAATAAATTTGACAAAAATAAATTGTTTGGTTTGATTTTCCAAATGGTTGTGGAAGAATGTGGCACCTCCCAAAATTAAACTTTTTTGATTGGTTAGCTTGGAGGGGTAGAGTGCAATCTGATCTTACATACAATTTACAAGTGATTATGTGCTTATATGCAGACACCTGCAATAAGCTCTGTCCTAAAGTATGGATTTAGATAGTTAACAACAAAGTGGAAACCTTTAGTTAAACCCAAATGAAAATAAATTTTAAGAATTTTTAATCATATTCTGGGTGCCTGACCCCAAATACAGTGAAATAAACCAAACGAAACTAAACCAAAATATTCTAATTTGAATAAAATAGAGTCAAAATTAAATATTTTGAGAGAACATGATCTTTTCATTTATTATTTTGAAGTCAATAAAATATATATTTTTTAATAAAATAGAGTCAAAATTAAATATTTTGAGAGAACATGATCTTTTCATTTATTATTTTGAAGTCAATAAAAATATTTTTTTTGAATAAAATAGAGTCAAAATTAAATATTTGAGAGAACATAATATGAATTTCAATGAGGAAAAATTCCAATTCATGAGTAACATAATATGAATTATCGGTTTATGAGTAACATAACTAAGAGTTTGTTTGATATTTTTTTAATGAGGAAAAATTATTAGGTACTCTTGGAAAGTTATGCGTTTATGTTTTTCACTAATCATCCATTGCCTTTAAGTAAAAATTGATTTATTGACCTCTTAATTTATAAATAATATGACTAAAAACTTGTTTCATATTATTTTTTTAATGATTTTTTTGACTTTTTTATAAGTTAAAAAAGTTAATATGAAATTGGGTTGCTTTGTAATTTTTTTTTTTAAACGGGTGATAAACATAATTTTTTCTATCAATTTTCATTTTTTAAAAAGCTATTTTCACAAAATAAGGTAATGTTTTTTGGGTGAATACAAAATAAGGTAATATTCCTTACAGTGTACCATAATATCTATACAAGTGATTGGACTTACAGATTTTCGTAGGTCAGTATTACTTGGGTGAGTGGCAAATCGAAAATGAAATTTACCTACTTAGTTCTAGATTATGCCAACCAATTGATGTAGAAACTGAATAAAAAATTCAATATACAACCATAAAGTCAACAATTCATGCTATGTATATTGGTAATTATGTGTAACAAATAAAGAATACTTTAACTGTATATATGATTAAAGCAAATTGACTTTAACACATCAACTTCATATATAACATATACAAAATAAAAACATTATACAAATTAATAAATTTTATAAATTATTCTTAATAATTGATATATCATGTACTAATAAAATTTTTAAAATTAAAGCATGAATTATTTTAATGATGTAATAGGTGTTATACTAGTAGTTAATTTTTTTTTAATAAAAATTTATTAATATATATAACATTATGAATTTAAAATATGGATAATTGGTGAACAGTCCACACTCATGGGACCATATGTTATTTGATTCATGAAAAATTCCAAATTCCAATTCAAACAAACTCTTAGTTATGTTACTCATAAAATATCTGAATTCATGAATTTCATAATATTAATTTCAATTCTCAATTCTCAATTATATGAATTCCATAATATGACATTAACAATTATCAATTATATGAATTTCAATTTTTTTAATTTTATTCTTAATTAAAAAAATTACTTTTAAAACCCTAATTTCAAACCCTAATTTCCTTTCATTCCTCTTAACAAGCAAAAAATAAATCAAATATATTCCAATTCAGCTCAAAATGTCAAAATGTATAGATTCCAATAAATGTCAAAACGTCAAAATGTCAAAATATATTCCAATTCAGCTCAAAATAAATCAAATATATTCCAATTCTCAATTCTGAAGATAATTTTGTGTATAGATCAAATATAGACATTTAGCTCAAAATGTCTATATTCCAATTCAACAAGTATGGCATCTAGCTCAAATATAGGTGAACAAATATAGGTGAAGAAGATGTCTATATTTTCTTCAGAAGATGATTTCAAAATATAGACATTTCAAATTATGCACAAGCATAATTTCTGATTTCTGATTCAGAAGCAAAATTCCAAACCCTAATTCCAAACCCTAACATTTTCACAACACTGATGAAACCCTAACAAATTACAACCAACACATTTAATAATTGACATTTAAAACCCTAACATTCACATTTTCACAAACACACATTCACATTTTCACAAACACAACAAATAAATACATAAAATTCAGAAAAAAGATAGAGCTAGATGCCATACCACAGAGAGGAGAGAGCGAGGCAGTGAGAGTAGATGGAGGCGAGGCGGCAGTGAGAGTTGAGCGGAGGAGATCGAGAGTGAGAGGGAGATTGACAGCGAGAGAGTGTGAGAGCAGAGGGAGATCGCGTCTGAGTTTGATCAGTGAATACAAAATGTAAAAAACATGACTGGCTTGGGTGTGTTATATAAGCATTGAAAGCGTTATTCCAAATGGCACCTTTGTAAGTGCACAGTGAAACCGCTGTTACAAATAGCGTTTTCTTCACAAAAGGAATGGACACAGAAAGCGCTATTCCTAATAGCGTTTTCATCACAAAAAATTAGATACATAGAAATCGCTATTACAAACAGCGTTTTATTCAGAAAAAAAAATTGCACATAAAGCGCTATTTGCAACGACGCTTTCTTAATTAAAAGCGTTTTTTTGAATAGTGCTTTCACTATTCATCACATTTTGGGCTCCAAACAGTGAAAGCGCGATTTGTAATAGCACTTTAGTCTAGTTTGGAAATTTCGTCCAAACTAGGCCTAGTTTGGGAATTAAGATAGAAATTAAGCTTAATATGGGAAAAGCCTCGATTTCCAATCCCCTATTAATTGACTTTCATAATTTTATTTATTTATTTATTTATATTATGTTAGAATTTGGAAAAATTACAGTTTAGTGGGCTTTTGATAAAAAAATTATAAATACATGAAAAAATTTATAATTTTAATTATTAATGTTTATAAAATTTACAATTGATGTGTATTTTTTTTTTAGATTTTACAATAAATTGCTATTTTCTCTTGGAATTTCCCTTCAAACAGTTCTTAGACAACTATATAGCGACAATCTAACAAAATGGGAGAAATCTGCAGTGGAACAAGAACTTAAATCTAAAGAAATAACAAAACAATTATTTATTTATTTATATATTTGTATTTTCCAAAATTCAAAACATTAGTGCTATGTTGAATCTTGAATTTATGAAGTAAAAAGGGGAAGAAAAAAAATTAAATGAAAAAGAAGTTTTTTTTTTTTTTTTTTTCATTTTTTTGTTTTGGTTTGGTTTGGTTAGGTTAGAAGATTTAATTGTCAACAGAGATTCATTTTTATTTGGAAGTCCTCTCTCACATTGCAATTCATTATTAAAAATATATATGACGTGGACATATATTTTGAAGAGAATCACAAAGTGGCTGTGGAATAAAATAAGTGGTTGTGTGTGGGGGATATCAAGTGCCGCTAAATAAACAAACAGCCGTGATTAAGACTCCTTATATTCTCACCACCACACATACATATATTTTGAAGAGAATCACAAAAGTGGCAATAAATAAATAAAGTTGTGGGGGGTGGGGGATATCTAAGTATAAAAAAAAAAAAAACAAGATTGATTTAAGACTCATATATTTCCGCCACCACACATACGTGGGGATTGGTGACTGGAGAGGAGGAAAAAAAAAAAAAAAATATTTGACTAATCAAAAGACAAACGGGGTCGTGGGGGTGACTTCCAAAGGGGGTCTCAGTCTTTTTTTATAAACAAAAGGACAAAAACAAAAGGATGGAGTCGCCTCCATTATTGCATAAACAGAAAAAATTTTAGTCCGTCACGGATATACTCGATATTAATTATAATTTTTTATTTATTTTTTAATTACTTAATACAAATTTATGAATTTTATCTATTTTATTAATCACAAACGCCATTGAGATATCACAGGACAATGTCCCAAAAATAATTAATAACTTCTCGCATAAAGGACCACCACATTGAATGTCTTTCCTCCACTTGGAAAATTTATTGAGAAAGAAGAAACAACCTGTGTCTAAGTAGTGTTTTGCGAAATTAGTAAAAAGTTATTTTTATTATTATTATTTTTTTACGTTTTTAGCTTTTTTGCTAAAAAAGTAGACTTTTTTTTTGGTGACTTTTTGTGTAAAAAAGCTAAAAAGCCAAAAAACTAGCTTTTTATCATGTTTCCAAATTGCCCCTAAAAGACACTCAACAATTTTTTTAATATGACACATTCTACAAAACTTAATTAAAATAAATTAATTTAGAATGACAATAATTTTATTGTACTATGAAACTCAATTATTGTAAATTAGTTTAAAATGACAAACTTCCAAAAGAGTAATTATCATAGCTTATTAAAAATAAAAAAATTAATCATCCAGTTAAGAATAAAAGAGCCAACCACCAACACACATAGAAAAAAGCAACACAGTCTCAATATTTTTAATGTGGATCAGTCACCTGTAGCAAAATCACTTTAACGCTTGAATTCGACTTTAAAAAATTAACTAAAAGAAATTATAACAGGTAAAATCATTCAAAATATTTATGAGAAACATGAAAACTAATAGCTATGTCTTAAAAGGAATTGAACATAAAAAAATTTCTAACATAACTCTTCTTGATAAAAGCACAAATTTCTTTCCCAATTTACCTACAATTATCAAACTAAATACCAGCAATTATCACATTCACACTTGAACACTTTTTTTGTGATCAAAGTACATGTGATTCCCTATAGAAGCTAAAGAAAAAAACTGTTTAAAAAAAAAATTATCATATAAAAAAAATGTAACACTAAATAAAATCCAAATGGACTATTAACGACAAAAACTAAGAGGCAAAACAAATTGTTGGATTAAAACTAAAAGATAGGACACCTAGTCAAGGTTCCTTACCTTCATAAGTGTACTATAGATAACCAATTTATTCCATTCAAAACAATTTACCTTGAGTTGGAATAGAGTATCTTAAAATTAAATAGGAAAAGCAATATGAAATCCGGCATTTCCTTTTATGTAGTGTTTAAAAAAAAAGGACAATGCCTCCAAATGCCTTCAAGAATTACCAAATGCATCTATCACTACAAACAGTGAATTAGAATTATAAAACATTGGTTCAATTCCTTCTACTTCCATGAGATGAAGAACTTTTACAATTTGTTTACATAAAGCCACATAAGAAATCATATAATTAAATAGGTTAAATAAGGAGGCATTGAAGAAAAAGTTAATTGAAAAAAATTATTGATTTCATTAGATAGTGATGAGATTGTTTGAATATTTAAAATCTAAGATCTTAGGCCCCGTTTGTTTAGAGAGTTAGAGTTGAGATTGTGATTGAAATGGAGGTGGGACTCATTATATGTTATGTTTGTTTTGAGAGATGGAGAAGAGATTCCTAATCCCTTGGTAATAGGATGGGCCTTGGGGAGGGTATTAGAATGAAGGCTTGGTACTTGGTATTAGAAAAATAATCCGTCAGACTTTTTTTTTTTTTTTTTTTTTTACATGTTGGTCATTTTTTTTGAACGTTAATGTTTAATTTTTTGTATTTTTTGTTAAGTAAAAATCATAGCTTTATTTGTTTTATTTGTTTTCTATTTTTTTATTTTTTACATGTTGGGCATTTTTTTTGGATCATTAATGTTTGATGTTTTTGTATTTTTTGTATTTATTTTATTATTTTATATAAAAATAATTTAACAATTCTTACACCAACAACTATCATCAAAACAAACACAATTTTACTTAATCCCCTTATGATCAATCCTTTCACTATTAATCCCCTCACTATAAATCTTTTCTATTCTACTTCTGAAAACAAATGGGGTCTTATACAATTATTAGTAGTATATTATCTCCCTATTTCGCACTTAATCCCATTAAAAGAAATAAGCTTAGAAATTACGAATGCATTTAAACTAATAAAAATAAAATCCATGAGATCCATGGCCATCAAATCCGTTATCTTGTTGTGCTCTTGGGTCAATATTCACTTATCCAACTTTTCATTGGAAGAAAAATTCTAAACATGCAAACCAAAAAAAAAAAAAAAAAAACATGCACAGGAACAAATTTGACATTTCACTAAATTTAATTTCTTTGTTTTTAATGAACATAACAAATCTAGTAGTTCTTGGCAAAATTAATATTACACTTATTACTATATTTTTAAGTATGTATCACTGTCGGAATTAAGAAACGACCACAATATTACATTCAATTATAAGAGAAATATTAGATATCCAAATGTTTTATCAAAATTTTTATGGAATATTAGTGAGTGTTTGATAGAAATTTTGAAGAAATATTTAAGACTTCTAATATTTTTAAATTTATTATTTGAAAAATTCTACTCTACACACATTTTATAAAAATCACAATTAAAAATTACTAGAGGTAATAATTGGATATATGAGGCATCAATAAATAAATGTGTACGATTTAAGTTTTAATATTATTTTAAAGATCACACTAAACACATTCCTACAAAGTAAATTCTAAAATTTATAATCATTCACAAATTACAAGTATCACATTTCGAGAAATCTCCTAAAACATAGACAACACTCTATCGCTTCATTGTTTTGCTGCCATGTGTCCATCATCATTAACACCACATTTAGGCCATGTTTATTTGGACGAATTGGATTAAGTGAGATTAATATTTTCATGACTAATAGTTCTAGGATTATGAATCTTATGGATTGGGTATCCTATCCTATGTTTGGATTGAGGTAGAATTAGTCTAGACTTTGGCTTAGTCCTTCAATTTATATCCCACCATCTTCTGTGGGATTGAATAGCCTATCATATATTGGATATCATATCCGGATGAATTATTAATTCGTACTTCAATTGTTTAATCAAATATCGGATTAATAATTTTATTAGACTATTAATCCAATTCCAAACTCTTGTCCATCCAAACAAACATGGTCATAACTCTCTCAATTATCCCTTCACACGAGTCGACTCAAGAGCCATAACTCGTGCAGCCAGTTCCAGTCGTATAACTCACCGTGGGCTTTGGCCTTTTTGGGATGGTAAAAAAACAAAAAGTTGGCTTATCAGTTTATTAGTTTATTTGAGTTATATTATTTTTTATTTTTTTTTATATATTTTTCTTCATAATAAGAGAGTTGTAGAAGAAGACAAAAGTGATGGGTGGCAGATTAAAGGAATTTTGAAACTGCAGTCATAATTGTTCATAATTGTTGGATTAAAAATCATTCTAAGGTGGTGTTTGGGAAGAACTTATTGGGACTTTTTTAGCCACAAAAAACAAAACATCACATCCAATCCATAATCATTACACTCTCCTCTCACAAAAAAAGTCAAAAAAGCCAAAAAGTCAAAAAGCCCTTCCCAAACCAAACTTTTAAGCGGGCTAAAATAGTAAAAAAAAAAAGCCAAAAAAGCTTCGACGGAGGCTAAAAGATCTTGAAGAAGCGATAGCACGATCTCGTCTTTAATAGTGTGAAGAAAAAGTAATTCAATTAAAATTATTTTTTATTATATTAAAAAAATAAAATAACATGTACACCACATGATAAAAATAATTTAAAAGATATGGGATTTGAATTAAATTATGCGCCACACCATTTCAATATGTCTATTTTAGATAATAATATATATTTTTTTAGGTACATAGTAATAAATCTATTTTAGATAAGGGAAATGCTATGGGGTGCACACCATATGCACCCTAATAAAAGATGTGTAATTTTATTATAAAATTTTGTAACATCAATTAAAAATAATTTCGCTATAAATTGGCGTAATAAAAAAAATTGTAACCAAGTCACAATTTTTTACAACATCAACCACAAAATTTTAAATATTTTGTTATGTCAATTTGTGATTTTGTAATTGATTTTGCAAAATTTTATATTAAAATTGCATATTTTTGTGATGAGATACATATGGATATAGTATGCACCCCGAAACCTCATTGTTTGGTAAAAAATAGAAACATTTTAGAAACATTACATAAGAAAAAAAAAGGACTTTTGAGGTGTGAAAACCCGCATTTTATTATTCTTAAAAGAAAATAAATAAATAAATAAATAAATTTTATCTAGAGTCTATCTCAAAAATGTATTAGCGTAAAAGTTAGTTTTAAATTAACCCAATTCAATCACTAACAAGGAAATAAATAAATAAATAAATAAAAATAAATAAATAATAATAATAATTTTGTGAGTGTTTAATATTTGTTATTTATAAAATTTTTTTTATTAAGGATTTATTTTAGAATTAGAAATTGAACGTCCAAATAGCCTAAGGAGGTGAAATTGATAAGTTAAATCAGTTTAATTTTAAGTATTGGACCCTATGAAAGTGTAATTAAATATTGATTAGGTTTAGTAAAATTAAGGTTCGATTAATTAGGTACTAATTGGAGTTGATTGAGTCATGAGGAGTGAGATTTGTGATTGTTACGAACTAAATTTATTTATGAGGTGCTCAATTGAATATGTAATTTATAGATGCAGAGTTTGAGTCTGATCAGAAATTGAAGGCCTAGATGGTTTGGGAAATCAAAATTGATAATGATAATAAATTTAATTTAATATTTAGAGCCTTTTGGGAGTCTGACTAAACATCTGATTCGGTTTAATAAAATTAAATATAATTAATTAGGCTATAATGGAAACCAATTAGATTAATTAAATTATGAGAGATCTATGATTTGTTATAATTAATTTACCGATGTGCTAATTGAAATTTATTAAGACTAAGTATTGCTTATTTAAATAAATCCTAAACATAAATTGAATCTAGGATTAAGAATGTATGTGGGTGTGGGTGTGGGTGTGGGTGTGGGTGTGCAAAGGAACTGTTGTGGGTGTGTGCATGTGTGAGTGATGTGCTGGAATCAAAAGAAAAGAAAGAGGGTGCACGTGTGCTGTGTTGGTGAAGAGAGAGGTGCAAGTGTGCATATGTGTCAACATGATAGGAGTGTTTGTGTGTGTATATGTTATAATATTTGAGTGAAGGCTTATTTGGGAGTGTTCTGCTGGAAACCATGTGAGAGAGGGAGAGAGTGTTCCAAGCACTTAGTTGCTGGAAAATAAAAGGAGAGGAAGATGGAGCTCAAGAAGCATGGGTTTAAATAAAGAAAAGAAAGGAAATTCAAGACCTTGTGAAGAGCTTCAATCATTCAATAACCATAGGTAAGATTTCTAACTCTAATCTTGTAGTAAATCCTTCCTTACATCTCAAATCAAGATCAAATCTAATTCAATTGTATGTAAATCTACATATAATGAAAAGAAAAGAATTAAGTCAAGAACTAAGAAATTAATTTGAAAAATTTATCAAGTGGGTTTAATTTGTGTTATTCCTCATAAATTTGGACTTCATCTTTACATGCATCATGAATTTGGGCTTCATCTTTACATGCATCAATGAATTTTAAGAGATTTGAGAAATTAATTTCATGTTTGGGTATAATAAGAACAAGTAAAGATTTATTGAAGATGTTTTTGGCCCTTTAAATCTGTCAGGAAGTTGTACGAATTTTTAGAAAATTTTATACTCAAAATTTAAAGATGATTTCTTCTACAAAGTTGTTTATAATGATGTCTAGTTCATCCACAAAATTTTTCAACAATTATTGAGTTTTGTATGAATTTATACCGATTTTTAACCAAATTTGGAGCTATAGACAGATTTTATTATGTGTTTGAAAAATCATTAAAAATTTTATATTAAACCAAATCTGATAATTTCTAAGCAAAAAATGAAATTTGAGAAGTCTAGTTTCATAATAAATTTTTAGATCATGGAATTGATTTATAAATTTAAGTATGGAATTAATTTAAGAAAATGTGATAAATTTGTATCATAAACACTCTTGGAATTTTTAAGAATTATTTATAACTTATTTTTGGAAAATGATTTCTGAAAAATGACAATAACATGTTTATTGAGTATTCTGTAGATTTATATGAATTTTAGAGTTGTATAAGTAATTTATTTATAATTGTATTTGCAAGACATACATTTTGAAAATTTTGACAGATTAAGGAGGAATCAAAAATTATCTCTCAATTGTTTATTTATAACTTGTTTTTGGGAAATTCTTTCTGAAAAATGACCTAAACATATTTATTGAATATTCTGTACATTTTCATGAATTTTAGAAATGTATAAATAATTTATTTATAATTTTTATTACCTAAGGTATAATCTGAAAATTTCTGGACAGATTTAAGATCATTACTTCAATTATTTATTTGGATAAAAATCAGTTATTGTGTTGGTCTAATTCATCAAATATTGTAAATTAGTAATCCATATATGGGTGTATTGTAGTTTATTTAATATTGTGCTAGTCTAATTTTGTAGATTAAAAGTCCATGCATGTGTGTAATTATAAATTATTTCTATTCTTTGGGTATCTAAATTATTATTTCATACCATGATTTAAATAAATTGTTTATTTAAATTTTGTACAATTGTTTATTATTGTGTGACATGTGTAATATCTTATGTTTGGATTTTAATGAGCTGATATAACATTATTGGTAATTAAATTTCGAATTATTGTGAATATCTCAATGAGTAAAGAGGCACGGATTTAACCAATGATACATTAAAATGTAAAAGTGATGGGGTGAGCCGGTTTAGAATCTTCGCAAGTGAGTTGCGAACCCTAACATGGCACGGAAGGTATTCGGCTCTTATTGATTGTAGAGGCGATATAAGGTTCAGTGGTGAGCGTCACAACATAGACCGTTCCCTTGGGGCAGACCGTGATGTCACGACTCGGGTATATAACCCTGGTGCGTGGGCATCATTGGTAGTTACTGTAAGTAACATTTGAATATTTGACCAAGGGGGAGTCAGAATTGCTCGTGGCCATTGCTTAGCGGTTGAGTGGAAAAAGTGCTCCGCGGGGAGTTACTTAAACTTATCTGATAAACTAAATTTATGATAATTTGAAAGGAAAAAAATGGACATTTTCCTCATGATGAAATATTGCCTCTGTTTGTCATTTTTATTTTTTTTTTATTATCTATTGTTATTATTTCAACTGATGGCATTCCTATAATGCTTATTAAATGCTACATGCTATTCTGATACTACGCATTATTCATTGTGGGTATTATTATCGGGGTGGGTATTTCGGGTTATAATATCTTATTGAGCTCGTCGCTCATTGGCATCCTCGTTGCCCTGGCGTTTCATGCCAGGTACCGAAGAAACCGAAGGAAACACCGAGATGTTGGAAGGCAACATTCAGTCCTGATTAGCTTAAAGCGTACCAAAGTTCCATGAACCATTTTTCTGAGTCTTCTAGTTTTTCTCTGGTTTTTTTTTTAATTTATTTGTGTACTAAGACAAAGTTTTAAGTTTGACTGGAGTTGTAATTTAAAAATTTTTAGTTTTGGTGTTGTTAATTAATGGATGATAGTAAATTTGGTGGCAACATTGATGAGGTTCCTTAATTAAGAAAATTGATTTTAAGTTTTAAACCTTATTATGATGTCCTCAAATTTTGGGGCGTCACATGAGGAGTAAATTTAATGGTGAAATTTGATAATGCAATTTTTATGACATCATCAAGATTAAAACATGATTACAAAGATTTTTTTGAGAAGAAATGATTAAAAAATTGAAATGAAAATTGATGGTGTCAAATAGAATGTGAACTATTAAAGTGGCATAGATAAAAATTGACTTTTTTTGCACTATAATAAGCTAAAAATAACTTTAATAATGTCATTAACATTTTATTATCGAGTATAAAATAAGAAACACCACTACATACACATGCTGCGATAGTTGTTGGGAGTACAAAATAATTTCTTATCGGTTTATCAAAAGAAAAAAATTAAAAAAATCACAAAAATAACTAAAAAATAAAGTATATGATATAGATTCAAATTTAATGTGACATAAATCATACATAAAATAGAATCATACACTATAGAAACGACATAAAGTTCTTATATTACTAATTACAAACAATTGATAGTAAAACTTGTAGTGGCAATAAATGAAATAGATACAAAATGCATGAATTGTAACCTAGTGATGAGATTACAATTAACAGAAAGTTGATTATATATTAATTATTTTCACATAAGAGTTTCAATCCCATAATAATTTTCTTGAGAGAGTAATGAGTTGAATCGGAGCATTAATAAATCAAAGTCATCCTGGGTCTTGATGAGGCTAAGACGCACATACCGCCTTTCTGCACCATATACACTCCCTCTCCGGCCGATTATACCATTCTCTCTCAGCACTTCATAGCAATCTTCTTCTTCATCCCTTTCACATTTCAACCATGCATAAGCTGCCAAAAAAAAAAAT
Source organism: Camellia lanceoleosa (assembly GCA_025200525.1). Taxonomy (NCBI): domain Eukaryota; kingdom Viridiplantae; phylum Streptophyta; class Magnoliopsida; order Ericales; family Theaceae; genus Camellia; species Camellia lanceoleosa. The sequence continues at coordinate 156,532,544 of CM045761.1, forward strand.
CAACTTCTAAATTGATTTTGTTTACAATAAACAAAATTAAAAATTAAAAAAATACAAAACACAAGATATACGTGGTTCAACATTGTGTTTACATTCATAAAGAGAGGGAAAAGAATTACAAAAGCCAAGACCCTCTCTCAACTGGTTCGCTTAACAATACTATCAGGTTCTCGCACAGAAATCTTACCTAAAAATATATAGTAGTGAGTGAATAAGAATGATGATCACCTGGGGAAGGTCCTCTGAGTTGTTGATAAAAAGTGCAAAATTGGGGTTCAATTTTTTGGATAGAGAAGCGATTCGATTCCGATAATGCCTTGCTCAGAATTTCCCAGCGCTTCCTCATTGTTGTGAATCCAAACTCAAAAATATCACTACCATTATTCCCTTGGAAAATTGCTTTGAGGAGCTGCAATGCTATTAACTGGGTGTCATGAGAAACCCCAATGCTAATTTGATCAGTATACTTTAACATTCTCTCATAAACTTCCTCATCCTTTATCAATGCCCACCTGTACAATCAAAAAACAATGCAATATAACTGTCTAGTTTGCATCGACTAAAAATGCTATGCACCCAGAAAAATATATAGAAAAGTGATCATAAAGTAGAATGTGTGACCTAATTTATTTTAAATATAATCCATACCAAATTTGAATCTACATCAAATACTTCATTTTCTGGACATTTTTTTTTTTTTTTCATCATGACTGAAACTCAGGGCTGGTTGACAAATGTATTTTAGCAATTTTTGGTTAACTTCTGTTTTTGTTTTTGTTTTTGTTCTTATTTTTCTTTTTCAGAGTTACAAAAAAAATTTAAATTAAAAAAAAAATCCATTAGGGACAAAAAATAAGAAGCAAAAAAGTAAGAATTTTTCCACATGTACGGGCAATGTCCAGAATGGACTTATAAGATGACACGTGTTTTAACTTAGAGTTCAAAATGACAAACTTATGAAACCGCTTATCGAGTTGAATCATAATAGATAATTCCTAAAATTGTCTACATTTAATGTTGGATATCAACACTTACTCAAAATTTTAAAACTGTGTTTTGATCTTGAATTTATAGAGGGAAAAAGGGAAGGAAAAAAAGGACCACAAATCCAAACACAACCCAAGTAGAAAAAATAGTAATACACTACTATGAAGCCAAGTTAATATTAACATTGGTTTAAATACTCAAGTGCATATATAAGTCCTAGAGTAGTTATAATTGGACTTACCCAAATCTGGAGCCAGCATGGCCAGTAAGCTTAGAAAGAGTAAACAACATGAGATCTTCATCAGCTGGTGCTGGAATTGCTGTAAAATGGGGCCAATAATAAGCATAATCATGAATTGTTTTCACTGAGGATCCTCTCAGCACTGCCTTCTTCAACTGACCATCAGGGTTATTTGGTGAAGTCACAAACTCAATCATATTCATATTCACATCTGAAGTGTTCTTCCACATCGATGTATCTCCAACAAACTTATAGTCCATTGATCGGAAAAAGTTAGTCTGTGACTTGTAGGGCTGCCAAAAAATATCCAGATTTTTTTTATCAGTAAAAATACAAACTCAAATTTTTACCAGACTTGTCAATCTATGGTCCACGTTTATTTTATGAATAGTTCCCACACAATACCAATTCAATCTTCACCGCACGATCTTATTATTGGTTTATAGGATTTCTGTTTATAAATATATATATATATGGTTATATTTTTGGAATTTGTGTTAGATTTATGAGTGAAAAATAATTTAAATAAATTAAAAACTTGATTATGACTGGAAAGTTAGAGAAGAATAGTTTTAATTTCTATTTATTTTCTGATAATAAATTTTGAACTTAAAAAAAATTACGAGAAACAAACTGCATTTGGATTATTGGGGTGTTTTTCTAGCTTAATTTTCTTAGATTTCACACATTGGACTGAAAAACATTCAATATTTTTAAAATAAGCCTTGCTAACAAATGTCTTTGGAGTATAAGAAAAAGACAAAAAAATTTAAAAAAAACTTTTTGCACAAATTTTAACATTAAACAATATTGTTAGGACACTTGTTAGCATATTTTGTCTTTTAACTAAAAAGTGGTTAGGTAGGTGTAAAAAATTATGGACAATTTAAACTTAAAAGACTTCAAAAAATCTTCAATCTGTCAAGAACTTTTATGTTTTCCACATGTTATCCAAAAATATGCAAAACACTTTTACAACTAATTTAAAAAATTTAATCCAATAGTCTAAAAGTCATAAATTGGGTTAGGAGAACAACGGATAAAGGGATGGTAGCTACGACTCGGCAGGAGAAGAAAGAGTTGGAAAGGGCTTGAATTCTTGCATTAAGGAGTTGGGTAGATCGACCAAACACTATGAATCTTCATACATCCTTTGCATTCCCAACTCTCTCATGTAGTTTTATGATATGTTTTTCAAGCTCTTCTGAGATGATAGAGTGGCCATTGAATGTATAGCTCATTCTGTGCCACCCTGCCACTACTACTGCACCTTTAGCTGCATGTTGCATCCAGTAGGGCTCCAAGAATAATGGATTCCCACTACAAAACAACACACACAATTCGATAATCAGATGTACACAATCTTATTCTTATATAAAAAGAGACTGTTTTCGTAATTTGAAGTCATGAGATTGAGATCCAAAAGGTAAATTACACTGATATCTTTTGAGATTTGGAAAAAAAATATGGCTACTTTCACAAATTTGGCATGATTAAATTAGGCCCTATAAGGTTTTCTAATTTATATAACACAAATCCTATTTTCATCAGTAATTCGTTAGTCATGTAGATAGAAAAATAAATATTGTCATATTTTTTTTTCTACTGAAATGTATATTTTATCTTATTTATTTTTGTACCTTCAACTTTTAGCTTTTGAAAAAAGAAAATCAATATAATTATGCCAAAAATCATGGGACTTTTTGTATGTTTTTTCAAATTTGAGGGAGGTTAGTGTAATTTAACCAAAAGAAATTGTAGTAAAAAGATTAAATTATTTTGTGAATGTGACATTTCAATTGTTAATATTATGTTGGAAAATTTTATTATACACACTCCATACTATATGTATCCTTGCTTACGTCATTTTCTTCTTTAGTTGTGATCAAATTTCTTCTTTAATTATGACATTATTTTGATATTTTGGTTATGAATTTTTTTTATTTGGTTATGACTTTTATTTTTTTAATTTTTTTTTAGTTATGATTTAAAAAGTATAAAATTATGTTATTTTTTCTATAATTATAAAATACATATAGTATACACCCTCATAGTCTCTCCCTATTATGTACATGGTGACAAATTGGTAATACTTTCTAATATTTATTATATTTAATGCTACATATTATGTTTTTGTCATGTCTTACCTGTATATTTACGAGGATGAGCCGTACACATATTTTACATCTTTATATCCAAATCTCTTTAAATTGTATTTTGTTGGAAATTTGATAAGAAAAATAAAAAGAGAAATATAATACAATCTCACTTTTTATTTGGTTGTAATGGAAAATACATAGGAAAAGTGAGGAAAATGCAATTTTAATTTTTATCTTTTAAGTTCACCTTAGACTATTTTTTTTCCCATTTCTCAACTCAATTAAGTATGGTTTGAAATTTAAATCTTATCAATTCTTTTTTTTTTTTTTCTATATATATATTTATATATATTTTTTTTCCTTGCTATTTTTCTTATTAAAATTTTTAATCAAACACATTTCTTGTCCAATCATAGAGTAATGTTAGAGACCTTAAAAATTCTACGAAAAATTTTACCAAATGTCTCACATGGGTGTGGGACGAATCCCACACTCATGTGAAATATTTGATAAAATTTTTAGTAAAATTTTTAGGACTTCTAGCATTTTTGCCAATCATATGATGGTGATCAGCATTTAAATTCAACTGAGGGAGTTGAATGTTGACATGGGTGTGGTGTTGCTACACCCACGTGGTATTCTGTGAGCACCAATGTGTATCTTTAATTGTGTACCAATTTTTTCCTAGTTGCAGCACGTCTCTGGTAGAATTAAATATTATAAATTATTCAAAATACTTAGGTAAGTGTGAATCTCTTTAAGATTACCCACGTGAGTATTATGAATATTTTTTGTAATTTAATTTACAATGAAATTTTCTAAACTTATTTTTCTTGTCCTCTTGTCTCAAGTTTTTTAGGTTAGTTACATATAAATTCTAATAAGTAAACTTATTATCTTATAGGTTCTATTAAAAAAATTTATTATAAAAAAAGTCACTAATCGTAAGTTTTAATAACAATTTATAAAAATCATAACGAAAAAAATTACTAATTGTCAATTTTTAACAACGTATGTAAAAAATTATCATAAAAAAATTATTTTTAACGACAATATTATCAAGACTTATTTTTAATAGGATTTGATAGAAATAAAGTCAAGCTATTAAGACTTATTGATAATTTACCTAATTTTTTTTATTAAATATAGAATACCTTAGCTACATATGCACCACACAAGCCTTAAAGTTATAGTTGGTTCATAAATTTATAAATGAATTTGAAAAGAAAAGAAAAATGAAATATATATGTGAAATATGAATAAAATATATATTTATATTTTACTTAATTTTATATATATTTTTTTAACTTTTTTTTCTTCTAAATTCCTCTCCAAATCAATGAACCAAACACAATTTAAAGAAATCATTCCAAAGGAAACTAAACACTTCGGTGTAAGAAACTGAACAAGATCAATCACATGATTATTATTCATGTAAGAGTGGTTTGGGAATTAACTATTTTAATTAATTTTTTGATATTTGATAAAGAAAAAAAAAATGATATGACAACTTGTATTTTGTTCCAAAAAAGTGTGAATTTTTTTTTTTTTTTTTTTTTTTTTTTTTTTTTTTTTTGAGGAAAGGAATCAAACACACAAGCCACTATGTACCTCCTTGTGGGCTTCTGATCACTATCGAATCTAATATTTTTATTCTTCTCGACTTAAAATTTAGACTTGTTAGGTGTGAAATGGAAATTGCATGTAATCAAGCACTTGTCGAGACAAAGCTCCAGAGACCCTTATTAAAAAAAAAAATCATATATCCCTGTGTATTTGGTCTACTTAGATTTCATTTAATTGAAAACACATGTTTTTAGTTTGATTTAAAAAATTTGTTTCAGAATTTTTTTAAAATTTAAAATTAATTTAGAAAAAGAAATAAAAAAAATAAAAAACACCAATCAGTGTGTTTGGTTTGAATTTTTTGGATTAAGTTTTTTGAAAATTGAGTTTTTTGATTTTCGTTTTTTTGTTTTTAGTGAATATTTTTAAATTTTAAACACTTTTTTTTTTACTTTTTAGATGCACCTTACTTAGATGTATCTAAAAAGTACAAAATTTGTGAAAAAATATTTTAATAAATTAATAAATACAAAAAATGTACTGAATTCTCGTTTTTTGTTTTTTTTGGTATTTAGTGAATTTTTAAAAGGTTTTTGCACAAATTTTTTACTTTTTAGGTATATTTATGTTAGGTATGTCTAAAAATTAAAAAAATTGCTTAAAATATTTAAAAAATTCAGTAAAAACAAAAAAACACCGAAAATAAGAAAATAGAATTTTCTAAAAGTATTTTTAGAAAACTCTAACCAAGCAAAGTGAATTATATTTATATAATTTTATCTTATGTGAGGCCAAAAAATATTTTTAAAAATTTTAAAATTATATATTTTTTGAAACTAGTTTTCATTTTTTTTCAAAAAATTTTTGAATATTTTTTTTTCCTCTCTGAAACACAAACCAAACATGACTTTTTTACTCTCGTGTTTACTCTTCTTTTAACGCTGTGTTTAGTTAAGAGATTTGAAAAGGAAAAAGGAAGAGATATATGAAATTTGTGAAATTTAGGTATATTTTATTTATATTTCATCAATCTTTTTCCTTTCTCTTTTTAAATATTTTTTCAAATCTTTCAACCAAACTAAGCGTAAGAGTTTCATCTTTCTAGAGAGAGAGAGAGGAGGAGGAGGAGGGGGGGGAGGAGGAGGGGGAGACCTGTCTACATCTGCAGAACAAGCAGGGGAAAATTGAGAGCAATCAGGGCCACCAAAGCATGTATTGCACTCGCAAACTGGTTTTCCATCAACAACTAAACCATCTAAGTAGGCTCTTCCATGGCCTGAGCATGGCTGTGCTGCCACATCTTCAGCTTCCTCTGCAGCTCTTATGCTCCAACTCAGCTTCCATTTCTCACCCACAACCAAGTATACTATCAACAATAGATTTACTACCACAGATGTCCCTAAACACATTCCATACTTAGCTCTATCAATCTTGCCTGCCATTTTTTCCCTTCTTTTTGCTTATCTCTTCATAGTAAGCTTTTCATTCCTAAATTATCAGAAAAAAAATTGGCTATGGTCCATGGCAGTCAATTCTTCTTGTGCGATACATATGTACGAAATAACATCTGTGATATGATATGCTCTGTTCCTAAATTCTTATGTTTTTCTATCTCAGTTCCTTAGGAAAAGTTGCTTTCACTTTCCTTTTTTTGGGCATCTTATAGGTGGGGTATCCACTGTAACGCTGTCACTAATGAACTCTGACATTTGTTGAGGCTGAGGTTTCCAGTCACCTATTAATTGACTTTCATATTTTTATTTATTTATATTATGTTAGAATTTGGAAAAATTACAGTTTAGTGGGCTTTTGATAATTTTTTTTTATAAATACATGAACAAATTTATAATTTTAATCATTAATGTTTATAAAATTTACAATTGATGTGTAATTTTTTTTTTTAATTTTACAGTAAATTGTTATTTTTCCTTAGAATTTTCCTTCAAACCGTTGTTAGACAACTATCTAGCGACAATCTAATAACAGCAATGCTAGGTGTCATGAAAAAACTTTCATGAAAATGATCATGAAATATTTATGACCTTTGGATTACACTTAAAATGAAGCACCACACACTAATCCAAGTAATCCAAGAGTCATAAATCTTTCATAATCATTCGTGAAAGTTCATAATCTAACTTTCTCATCTAATAAAATAGGAGAAATCTGTAGTGGAACAAGAACCTAAATCTAAAGAAATAATAAAATAATTATTTATTTATTTATATATTTGTATTTTTCAAAATTCAAAACATTGGTGCTATGTTGGATCTTGAATTTATGAAGTTAAAAGGGGAAGAAAAAAAATTAAATGAAAAAGTTTTTTTTTTTTTTTTTTTTGGTTTGGTTTGGTTAGGTTAGAAAATTTAATTGTCAACGGAGATTCATTTTTATTTGAAAGTCCTTTCTCACATTGCAATTCATTATTAAAAAAATATATGACGTGGACATATATTTTGAAGAGAATCACAAAGTGGTTGTGGAAGGGGGGTCGGTTGAGATATTTTATACATTTTATCAATCAAAACGTTTATTACACGGCAATGTCCCAAGAATAATTAATAACTTCTGCCATAAAGGACAATCATATTAATTATATCTTTCCACCACTTGGAAAATTTATTGAGAAAGAAGGAATAAGCTGTGTCTAAACGACACTCAACAATTTTTTTTAATATAACACGTTCTCCAAAACTTAATTAAAATAAATTAATTTAGAATGATAATAATTTTATTATATTGTGAAACTCAATAATTATAAATTAATTAAAAATGACAAAATTCATGCATAAGAGGAATAATGAGTGAATGAATATTTGATCCAAAAGAGTAATTATTGTAACTTATTAAAAATAAAAAAATTAATCATTCGGTTAAGAATAAAAGAGCCAACCACCAATACACATTGAAAAAAGCAACACAGGCACAATATTTCTAATGTAGATTAGAAACCTATAGCAAAATCACTTTAATGTTTGAATTCGACTTTAAAAAATCAGCTAAAAGAAATCATAAAAAGAAAAATTATTCAGAATATTTATGAGAAACAAGAAAACTAATAGCTATGTTTTAAGAGGAATTGAACATAAAAAAATTTCTAACATAACTTTTCTTGATAAAAGCATCAATTTCTTTCCCAATTTACCTACAATTATCAAACTAAATACCAGTAATTATCCCATTCACACTTGAACACTTTTTTTGTGATCAAAGTACATGTGATTCCCTATAGAAGGCTAAAGAAAAAACCGTTTAAAAAAAAATACCTTATAAAAAAAAATGTAACACTTAATAAAATCCAAATGGACTATTAACGACAAAAACTAAGCGGCAAAACAAATTATTGGATTAAGACTAAAAGATAGGACACCTAGTCAAGGTTTCTTGCCTTCATAAGTGTACTGTAGATAACCAATTTATTCCATTCAAAACAATTTACCTTGAGTTGGAAAGAAGGGGCGCCTTATTCAATTTCCAATAAGAAAGGAACCTCAGTAAGAAAGGAAGCCTAGCAGGGCTTTTGAATCTACAAAAAAGTCCTAGCATGAATGAAATTCATTAAAAGAGAGGAACTCTTTAGCCCTTATCGACAAGACGAGAAGGTTGACTTAAGATTCCGTTTGGTCGCTCAACTATCTCACCTAGACAATGAAGGAAGGGCGGTATGGGGACTGTTTCGCCTTTGCAACGCTCGAGTGCTTTAGCCAAGCATCACTCGCGGAAGCGAAAACATCAACTTTGGAATAGTTTCGAGAGCTTATACTTAGAATCTAGCTTTCGGCGTAGTGGAAAATAGCATAAATAGGGGGTTTGGGCTATCAGGCATGAGAACGGTAATGTACTTCACTTGGCTAACCTGAGTAACCAAATGTTAAACTTCGACCAGGGTTGAGTTTGTCGAATCGATCGGCTAAGGAAAATGATAATGAATTCTCGTTGGTATGGTGTAGAATTCGAACAACACCCATTGACGTCTTTGTCTTTATCTAATTTTCAAGATAGTGCAGCCGTTGCTCATCATCCGCGCGCCCATACTATTGGTCGTGCTTAGTATTACTAAATGGGCGTTCTCTATTAGGTAAAATTGACTCCCTTTAAAAGATCTACTAATAAACGTAAAGTTAGAGAGAATGTGATATGATTTTTGAAGAAAACAAAAAGTGGTATTAAAAAAAGTTATGATACTCATTATAATATTTCTCCAAATGAGGATCATTATATGTAATGCGAGGTTTTATTTCATCATCTCTTTCATCGTGATTTTATCAATCAAATCTTATCATATATCGATGTTATGGCATCTAATATTATAAAGCAGACCCTCTGCGGATAGCGGTTCAAATATTATTAATAAATTTTGTTTTTATCCTTCTTGTGTATTTTTTGCTCTTCTTTCTATTGTTTTAGAGGCATCTAGGGCTTTATCTGGAAGGAGAAAGCCTGTGTTATAGAGAAATCTGATCCTCTTCAAGAACAATACATGTTCTAGTTTGGACAAAAACAAGGACACTTTTGGATGTTTTCTGTGGTCTATGCATGGGCTCAAGCTTGCCATCGGCATGAGACGTGGCATGAATTCACTGAGATAGCGAATTCTATCTCTCTCCCATGGTTAGACATTGGGGACTTTAACACTCTTCTTGATCTAGTTGAGGAAAGAGTACCCCTATCTCAAACTGAAGCCTTCTAAACCAACACGGATTAATGTGGACTTCATGATCTTGGCTCCTCGGGCAATCCTAAAATAGGAAGAGAAAAGTCCTCCACCGGAGCAAGGATGGATACTGAAATAGAAGAACCGGGTATAGGCAGAATCATGCTCATAGGAGCAATGCTTAAAGGACTTAAGGGTTTAGAAGACTTTGGGCTCTAGCCGGAGCCTCGTCTGCAGTACCATTTGTATCGGGTTTCGACACAAGGGTTGCCATTTCTATGGAAACAAAGAAACAAGTGTGAATCCTAAATCACGAAATACTAGCAAAGAAGGTATTCTATATTCACCTTCCAAAAAGGATAGGAAGAGGTTTAGTGCTACTTTGATTCTTTGCTTCTACGGCGGGACTAAAGCCTCTTCTGACAACTTCAGTCTCCCCAGAGCCCGGCAAATCTCTTACAAAGTTAACAGGAGTTGGCAAAATATAATTATATGCTACGATAAAACCTGATATGTAAACTGGTAAGAAGGTAGTTACCAGATGGCAAGGGTTTGAAGTAAGAATCTAACGAAGAAGAGGTAGGAAAACCCCGGGGGTGCATTCTCTCCCAGAAAGATGAGAGATTCTTGCTCCTCAAGGAAAAAAACCCTCATCACTTCCCAATTTTCTATGAAATGGTCACCTAATGAATAGTACTAATCAAAGGCAATCCCTTCGAGGGAGAGTCGAAATTGCCTAAGGCATAATGAATAATTGCCTGTTGTAGGTCTACATTGTCGGAGGAACCTTCTTATGTGTTCCTGCGGATCACTAAAGCCTCTGTATTGGATGAACCTTGGTAGTTGATATTCCTCGGGGAACGGAATGTCGTATACCTTTGGAGGGTGTATGTGCACTGGTTTGAAACCGCCCATTTATCTTTAGTCAAGGGCCAATTCCAATATCTGATCGGACTCCCTTTCGAAAAGGTCATAGTCTTCAACAGTTTCATTTTCGTATTCCTCTCACTCTTGCATGTCAATATGTATTGCCCCGGATGCGTAGAAGGATTAATAAAACTTGTTAGCGAGCACGTCCCAGCTTGATATGGATTAGGAAGGGAGATTGAAATACCAATGCAATGCATGTTCCCTAAGGGATAATGGAAACTGCCTTAACAACAAGGATTGGCTTCGGATGGTGGTACTGCATTGGGCCAGGAAGAGTACCTGATGTCTTCTTGGACATCCCACCACGCCTGGGTATCTATCGAAGTGCGGAATTTCATATCCTTGGGGAACTCTGTCGACCCAAGTCGGATACGGGTGTCTCAGCAGATTCTTTTCCAGGACAAAAAGATCAGCTGGCACATTTATTCCTCTTAATGCGATGGTGACCTGGGCATGCTGGTCATCGATTCTGGCCGCCTGAATCATGGCCTTTTCGCTGTCTAGGGGGCTTTGCGTTATATTTGCTCGAGCTGACTCGAAGTTGATATTTATTGTGATGGTATTGCATGACCATATTTCAGGCTCTTCCTCGGAGTTAGCCTGCTTGAACCACTCCTTCGGGAGATACTCAGAAAATGTGATGGGTTAAGGAATTTGTTGTTCCAAAACCTCAAGGCTGACTTTCTTTTCTTTTTGTTCTTCTTCTTTTTATAGGCTCACCTTAAAGAAGAGATTCGAGGAGAGGTTGAGTATAACATTACTCTAAAGCCTTCCCATTCCCGAGGTCAAAGCTTGCTATAAACCTAGAGAGAAAATGAGACCAAAGAAGTAGCGGCACCTAGAGTCTACATCTTAGTGTCTGCGTCTTGTGCCTAGCTTTCTACTAGCTATAGGCAAAGAGCGGATAAAACAAGAGCTCCTAAAACTACGGATATACCATTTGCAGCTGCTGTTGTTAGTTCCATAGCCTAGCTACCATCCAATCTATTTTATTTTGTCTTGAATTACGACCACCCTCAATGCGTTAGGGAGTAACGTCTAATAGTTTCCTTTGCTTTCTCTTTTGAGGGTTATATCAAGCAAAGACAGAAAGGAATGTATGATTTGTAGTAAGTTAGCGATAATGGATTGCTTTGAATCAACATCACTATTACTTTACGACTTTCTTCTTGCTATAGGTATGAGCGTACCTTGTTTCTTTATTGGAATATAGTCTTATATTGCTATTCATATATATCCCTTCCCAAACCACAACATAGGCACGTGAGCAAGGGCTCGTTACCAGCTTTGATTCTCCTCCAAGGGGTTCTTAGAGAGGGAGGGGGGGTTAAACACACCTTAAACTCCCATTACGTGACGGGGCGCTTCAACTTTCAAAGTCACAATTGAGCTAGCGGTAGTAAAAAGTCCTTAAGGCCGGCAAGCAATAGTAGCGGCAGTTCTTTGTTTACCCTATGACCTTTTTTGCCATAGTGCGTTAGCATACTCGTTTTGAAGACTCCTTATCCATTCGACCGTCTTTCTATTCGCAACAAAAAGTGGCCTAGCAGGTGCATCCTGTAGACGTCCCCGAACGCCCCGGGAGGATGACTCCCGTTCTGTTCGTTTTCACGGGTCTACTACAGTTCGGACTCAAATTGTCACGGTTCTAAATCTGAACCAAAGAGTCCAAATCTGGCAAATCGTTTTTGAGAAAACAAATTTTTAGAAAAGAAATGCCAAACATGGACTGCTTTGCCAGATACAAAGTCGCCACCTAAATATTTTTTAATGGGGGAATTTAGGAAACCCTAACTCGGTGCCAAAGGTCACGTGTCCGTCATCACCAAAGTTGCCTCGGCTCGGGAACTTGGGTACGATTGGGGAAGGTCAGCTACGAGCACCCCCTCTCGCCCGATCAAAGATCGGCCTTTACTAACCGTGATATCCAATTTTGAAAACAATATATGTTCTTATTCCAGTTATTAGCCTAGTTTTACTATGTTATGCGCACAGCAAACAAGTATAGACCAAATCGCCTAAATTGGAATAAGACATTATGCGTTCGTTTTGAAAAACGGTTTGCTACCTACAGGTAGGCTAAAATGCAGGTTTTGCCACCCTCAAGTGGGTTTTTTAGAGAAAGATGGTTTTGCCACTATCTAGTGGCATTAAAACTCACAGTTTTAATGCATTATCGCCATTTTGGTTATTTGACCTCCATCCCAGGCATTCAGCGGTTATATCACATAGCGACTAGCCTCATGGTAATCATGCTTTTTATGGCGGCATTCACACGCATGCGATATGCTAAAGCATAAAAACTCATCTAGTACTCCAAGCCAAAACAGAAACTAGTTAGTAATCATATGCATGATCCTAGTTCATGTTAAGTGGCTAATGCAACACAAGCAAAGATGCAATCTCGACGGGCTCGACTATCCTAAGCATGGCATGTGAAATGCTACAACTATCACGCATTCAATTTGGAATTGGAAATACAACGCAGTTTGTATGATGTCTTGGGCCTTAGGTGCATGTAAACGAATGCATGGATGCACGCATGCATTGCATAAGGTATGCTAATTTTCAATATGCCCTAACCTACCATTATAAGCGGGTAAATAAAAGGGAAGAAAGACGTGGGGTTGGAAGACATGCACACACTCACCCACACTTATTACACAATTGCGCCCTCACTCGGAGGGACTAAAAGAATATACAATCCCAAATAGTACAGTCCAAATACAGAATAAATGATTACAAAGATTCTAATTATCAAATTAAATCAAATGCAAAAAGAAGGGGGCCTCAGCCCTGCCTCGGGATGCGCGAATGATGCATGCTCAATCCGTCTTGCCCCGAAAGCCCGTACCATACCACTGCCGCTTCTGTTTTCACTGTCCTGCCTCTCCAAAGACCGCCAAAGTCCCAGGATACCTTATATGCACACTGCTTCACACCATCGGCTGGATGAAATGGCCACCGGCCATGAAAAATATCTGTCGGCTTCTTATGAGGTTGTCGGCCACCAATACATTGCCGGTCGGCACTCTGTACTGTCGGTCGGCAAACAATTCCTGCAGAATCTGGTTTTTGATAGTAACAAGGACAGACAGTGTATGGTATGGAATTTTGGGCACATGTAAGCATGGCTATGCCCCCTATTATGTATGGGACTCAAGGAAGCATGGCCCTTGGTCCTTGGGCCACCAATTATGCATTTTGATGCATGATGGCCTAAGGGACCAAGATTGCAATTCAATGTGAAGATGCATGCAACACACAAATGAGGACCAAGATCTTATCATGTCCAAGTCAAGGGCCTTAGTGACATGAGAATTGAGACGTGTTTTGTCACTTAAAGTACAAACACCTCTCATCTCTCACACTTGGTTTGACACCCCAAACCAAGTAATGCAATGCATGTTATGCAAGCATGGCTTAACAATGCAACATGATACTAGAATGCAAGGCATGCCAAATGTTATGCAACATCATGTTAAGTATACAAAATGCTAGAGCATACGAGATGCAAATGCAATGCAAACAAGGACAAATCATGTAATAGAACTATCATGCTACCACACTTAATGAAGCAAGTATGCAAAGAACATGAGACAAACATGCAAAAGTGGGCTTAAACCATAACGGGGCAGACCTCAATCCACCCCAAAATAGTGGCCAAAAGTGCCTAAAATGGACAATTATTCATGCTAACATGCAAACCAAATGGGGCCTAAGACTAAGGCACAAAATGGAGCGTTACACCATCACTAACAGGACCACTCATAGTATGAAATGAACAACCAAAAAAAATAGATGTGTAGCATGCAAAAATAAGCCACAAAAACACATGACATGGCGACCCAAATACCTAAACATGCAAGCAAGGCCAATGACCACCCTTTAAGGCACAAGATTACAACACTTCAAAGCATGAATGAGATGATAAATGGGGACATATAAACATGGTATAGGGACTGAAATAACATATTAAATGATTCCAAATCATCTAAATAACCTATCAATGCATATACATGGATCACATCCTCAAGGCTTACAAGCCACAATGCAAAACAACTACATTAAGCATGCCAAAAATGGTACAACCCGTTGGCCATGAGACCTAAAACGTGACAAATCATGACCAAAAGCTTCAATAAGCCAAGCTAAAACATGAGGATATACAAGGCTAATCCCATTGCACATTTCTAGGCAAAGTAGAGCATTACAAAGCAAGTACAAGATGCATGCTAAGGGCTACAAATCCGACCAAAAACAGAGATATAACATGCTCCAAAACATTCAAATAAGCTCTGAAATGAAGGCATATAAGAAAAATGCATGTTGCCCTCTAGGCCAAAACAAAGGGGCAAAGAGGGACAAAGGGGAAAGGGGTGTCCCTCCCCTATACAAGACTTCAAACCACCTTCATCACCACTGAAAATCCACTGGATTTCAGTGGTGAGAAGATCAACACAACAACATAAGCAAGACTTAAGGAAAAGGGACCAAAAGAGGCCAAACAAGGCCTAAGAGGGAGATTTCGACCCCCAACCACAAAACACCCTTAATGAAAGTTCTTAAGAATAAAAATATAAGACTTTTTCATGTTAAACACAAAGCCTAAATCAGCAAGAAATACAGGTAAAAACTTGTTGCAAAAATGGGGAATCTAAAGTAAAGTGCTCACCCTTGAAGAAACCTTGAAGAGCAGTTGGTCCAGCCACCCTCTATTGATCAAAATCAGTCCAAATGCTCAAGAAACAACCCTCCAAGCCTCCCAATCTCGAGCTAAGGTGTGATAGTGTGTGTGTGAGTGCAAAAGTAAGGTAAAACTACACTTTTAGGCCTAAAAACACACACACAAGAGGAGAGAGAGGGAAAATCTAGAGAGAGGAGATATATGGCAGATATATAGATACACAAGCTCTGGTTTTTTGTTCAAAAATGGCTAACCTCTCACAAAGGGAGAGATATGATGCTTATATAGGCAAAAACAAGCCAAGAAGCTTAGTGGCTAAGCAAAAGAGAAAGGGTCAAGAGGTGCAAAGGGGTCTTGGCTTCTTGGAGAAGCTAAGACAGTTGGCCAAGCTTCTCCAAGAAGCTTGGCCAAAGGGTTCAACCTTCTAGAAAGTTTGGGGGTTCAAAGGTGCAAAGGGGTCATTCCCGTGCATGAAGTGGTGTGGGTGCATTCGGTTGTACGGTGGCATGCACCATGCTCAAAGTGCGAAGGGTCATCGGCCAACCAAATAGGTCATCGGCACAATAAAGTGCGGTCGGCTAAATATAGTGCCGACCGCCATTGTTTTTAAGAAACCATGGCGGTGGTACCTATATCTGACGATGATGGTAGGGAGGGCGGTGGGGTGTGGGGATGGCCAACAAGCCATTCCCTGCCCTTCAAGGCAAAAACACAGGTGTTTGGTGCCAAAACCATACACGAAGCAGACGAGTCAGGAGGTCCTGAGGCAAGGCGCGCAGCCGAGACCTCCGGGAACTCGAGACGAACACAAACTGGATAATCGCCGAGTGTTCAAACGGTGATGTCCAGGTCTTGAGGACGGTCAAAAATGGGGTGTCTAAAGTTGCCCCTCTTTGACAGAACTCGGAAGTCATAACAATGACGGGAGTGAATGTCAAAGCCCAGAGACGACCCATTTTTGACAAGGCCGAAGACTTGGACAATCATGCAAGACAAACAAGGCATGCGCTCGAAGGCAGGGGCAAAATGCAACACAATGCAAGAAGCCGAGCATAACTTATAATCATGCAAAGAAAGGCATGTGAAGCACGCGTACAGCCGTTTAAGCTAGCATACACGGACTACACTACAATGCAGATAGGATGTAAGAGGATTATGTAATCCTCGATACGTCTTACGCGGAGGATACAATACCTGTCCGGTTCGTCCGGTTGCACCGACTTCAAATGAACCGTACATACAATATCGTGCCTGTAAAGAAAACAAACTTAATAGGGACAATGTCGTTAGCAACATGCATGACAAAGCAATCGAAAGTGCGTGACAACGCAAGTCGTGTATAGAGAAATGGTAGGATTGAACACATGTGAGTAAAGCAATGCGGATGCATAATGTGTATAAAAGGAACTTGAACACATGTAAGTAGAGCAAGCGGTCCACTTGAGCAATATGTATGGAAAGGAACTTGAACACATGTAAGTAAAGCAATGCTGCGCATGCATAATGTGTATGGAAGAAAACTTGAACACATGTAAGTAAAGCAATGCGCATGCATAATGTGTATAAAAAGGAACTTGAACACATGTAAGTAAAGCAATGCACGCATGCACGCAATGTGTATAAAAAGGAACTTGAACATATGTAAGTAAAGCAATGCACGCATGCACGCAATGTGTATGGAAGAAACTCGAACACATGTAAGTAAAACAATGCATGCATGTACGCAATGTGTATGGAAAGGAACTTGAACACATGTAAGTAAAGCAATGCACGCATGCACGCAATGTGTATAAAAATGAACTTGAACACATGTAAGTAAAGCAATGCCGCATGCACGCATAATGTGTATAAAAAAAAATGCTTGAACACATTTAAGTAAAGCAATGCACGCATGCATAATGTGTATAAAAGGAACTTGAACACATATAAGTAAAGCAATGCCGCATGCCGGAATGTGTATAAAAAAAAAAAAAAGAACTTGAACACATGTAAGTAAAGCAATGCGCATGCCGCAATGTGTATAAAAGGAACTTGAAATTGAACAAGGTAAAACCAATTTCCCATGATGCTGGAATGTATTGTGTTACAACACGGTATGATTGAAATGATTCGAGGAATCACAAGATATATAAAAAGGATACGGAAAGGGGCGTTCTTCGTACGTATCGAGCATCGCTCACAAAAGTCAGGGCTTGAGGTCAACTCTAAGATCCACTTACGTTCCCGAAAATGCATTTTCTTGTATTGCCTTGAATGATGAAGGTGTCAAACCTCACAATTAACCCGAACAAGGGCGCGAAAGGTACAATGACCGTAAGGGGAGGTTACTGGTGTCAAACCTAGTACTCTGCTACCTTGTTATTCTCCTGCTTTACTTTCCTTTTTATTAGGAGTTTAAGCACATTGCATTGCCTCAGGTAGGTTTTACCCCTTTTTTTTTTTTGAAATTGCATATTTTTACAAAAATACATGACGGAAATGAAACAGCTATTTGTTCAGAAGGTGTTGCATTTACACGTTCTATGCATCGCATCGCAAGGCATCACATAACAATGTGAATCAAATTGACACTGTGTTTTGAAAACGAAGCATCGCATCGTAATAATCAGGTAGTGAACCAATTACAACTCGATAAGCAAAGTAAAGGGACTCGTTTCAACCAGGTGCGAGTACAACTCGATAAACAGCACAAAGACTTAAAGAGAGTGAAATACAACTCGATAAGCAAATATACAACAACTCGATAAGCAAATGGGCGCGCCCTCGCGAGAATTGATCACTGGAGGGTATTGGAGGGTGGTGGGATTCCCCAATCCTTAGCATGGAAAGCTCAGGGGACAAAGGGGGAGAACCACCGGCCCAACAAAAAGTCCATCGGCTGTGACAAATGACCATCGGCTGGGAAATTGATCCACCGGCCAAAACAGATGGCCGGTCGGCAATCTATTTGGCCGGTCGGCCAAGAACGGGAGGAACCAGCAGAATGCTGACACCTGTCCTCCATTCAACCTTATCCTCTACAAAAGACCCCAACTTCGTAGTTTTCCTCATTTCCACACTAATTTACTCCAAATGGAAGAATTTCTTGCCCAGAATCTCACAACTTGGATTAACAACTTGGATGGCTCGGAAAAGCTGAATTTCCGGGCTTTCGGCATAAACGCACTATTTACTTTGCGCCGTACCCCGCTGCATTTTCCATTTCTTCGTGCCGCGACAAGGTTTTGGAATCCGGTGACACACGTCTTCAGCTTTAGCGGGCAAGAGGTGTGTCCTACCTTCAAAGATTTCCAAGCTCTAATGGAGTGCGAGTGTGACGAGGAAATTTTCCCCCAACTCAATTTCGGCCATGCCCAAGCCTTAGGATGGATGTGTGGCCTTACCATGTACGATGCTCGATCCCTGATTCGTGACGGAATGCTGGATATTCCTAGCTTGGTTTATCGGTTTTCTGATGCCGGTGACCGCAGTGACCATCATTGGCAAGGCTTTCGACGACATGCCCTCTGCTTGTGCGTGTTATCTCATTTCCTATTTGTTTCAGGCTCTGGAGGATCTAGCGTTCGATTGATTAAGGTTGTCCAAGGCTTGAGGGAGGGCAAGAGCTGCATTGCCATGACTCTGGCTGAGACGCTGATGGGCTTGGACGTCTTTTATCACCGAGACAACGAGGTTTTGCGGGAGTCGCTACTACTACGGTAATGCTTCCACCCGATCTCGCATATATATGCTCCGTCCTTTCGGCTCTCAAGCTCGGTTTTCTCACAAAACCCTTTTCTCACTTTTCTCTCATCATACATCTCTCTATTCTTTATTCCCTCATTTTTCATCCCTCCCGGGTATGGTTGATGGATAAAGCTGGAGTTGTGGACTCTTGTCGGCATATTGACTTCGCGGCTATTTCTTTCGACAGCGCCTAGTTGATGCCCTTGATGAGGGTTGGTGGTTGAATGGATGTGCGGCTTGTCCATGAACCACATTGCTTGGCGATGCCTTTGGCTCAATCTCCGTGATGAGTTCTGGTATGTCTCGGCGGTGGAATTGATTGATTGGCGAATCACTGCTTGTTCTATTTTCCATTCCGTATCCGGCACCAGTTTGGCCATGATCAGACTTGTCGGGAGGATGGATATCGCTACATTTCGGTCCGAGTCGCGACTTATCCGGAGCCACCGCGTGGAGGATTAGAAAGCTACGCCCCCACTCCACTTTCAATTACACTTTGTCGGCGAGTCTTTGGGGTGGCTCAATGAGGAGAGCCTGATTGGGCCTAACTTGGTATCGAGGCTTCAACTAGCTCGGGAGGCGTGGGACACTGACTTGACTATGCCCTGGATTTATTGCTTTATTAGTACTTTCAAGTTTTCTTTATGAATGTAATAAAAAAGCAACTTCATTGTATGCAAGAGTAAGAGAACTCTGTATTGAAATCAATGAAATTGAAGGTTGTGGTACTGAAAATTTTTTCGCTTTGGTCCAAAAATGGTCTTAGTTGTAAAAAGATTAATTTGAACAAAGTCACCTTTATTAAAACTTTTCAAAACTATTTTCGGTATGGATCAAAACTGGACATGCCCGAAATTTGTCATTGAGATGCACAACTCTGGATCCTAGCAACTGGAAAGTTGCCCCTTGTTTGAATGGTACCGCCATGTCTGATGCGAGGAAAGTTGCCCCTAGTCTGAATAACCTTGCACGAGATTGCGATGAAGCGATGGACAAAGATGGCGAGATGATCAAATGGACAAAGTTGATCGGGAAAAGTTTATGGTTTGAACTTGAGGATGAAGGCGCTCGTATCCCAAAGATGGGAATCAAGCCTTACGTAGTTCAGGCTTGGGTTCACTCGAGTATTTTCACTCTCCTTTTACGCTCTAACTTTTGCCAAGGCCGCCCTTTGCGGGTTTTCAACCTTGCGAGCTCAGTTTTTATACTTTCTATTTTTTTTGTGCTCTGAATTTTGCCTAGGTCGCCCTTTCGGGTTTTTGGCCTAGCGAGCCTCTTAGGGGTAATATTTCTTCAACTTGTCCATGTTGATCGGTTGGGAGAACTCTAGGCCATCTAGGTCCATCAGAACCACAGCTCCACCTGACCAGATGGACTTGATGATATAGGGACCAGTCCAATTGGGTTTGAACTTGCCCCTTGGGTCATGGATGGGAGTTCGGTTATCCTTGAGCACCAAATCTCCTTCCTTCAAATTCCTGGACTTAACCTTCTTGTTGAAAGCCCGGGCAATTCTACGCTGATATCCTTGGACGTGGTACAGTGCTTTCAATCTTCTCTCATCAAAGAGCATGAGTTCCTCAAATCTGTTCTGCTGCCAATCCGCCTCGGCTATTTGACACTCAGCCAATACTCGTAAAGACGGAACCTCAATCTCTATAGGTAGAACAACCTCCATCCCATAAACCAAGGAATACGGAGTCGCCCCGGTAGAAGTTCTAATTGAAGTTCGGTAGCCCCACAGAGCAAACGGCAACTTATCTGGCCAATCCCGGTAGGTTTCCACCATCTTCTGCAATATGTGTTGGATGTTCTTGTTGGCGGCCTCAACTGCTCCGTTGGTCTGCGGCCGATATATGGACGACTTATGAAAGGCCACATTGTATTTCTCCAACAAATCAATCACCTCCTTCTTGAAGTGGGAACCATTGTCTGAAATGATCTCATTCGGGACTCCATAACGGCAGATGATGTTGTTTCTGATGAACTTTGCGACATATGAAGCCTTCAACACCGCATAAGATTGGGCCTCAACCCACTTCGTAAAGTAATCTATTGCTACCAAAATAAACTCATGCCTATTCGACCCCTTGAGTAATGCTAATCACATCAATTTCCCCAAAGCGAAAATGGCCACGGCGAAGTCATGTTATGCGGCTTTGGCGGGATGTTCATGCGATTTGCGTGAATCGGCATTTGTGGCATCGCCGAACAAAGTGATACAATCCTCTTCCATGGTAGACCGATAGTAGCCTGTCGAGGATCTTAGTGCGACATCACCCCATTCATATGTGCCCACATTCTCCTCCGTGGATGGCCTCCATCGGTAACCGACTCTTGACTTCTACACGGCTTGTGCATTCCCGGATGACCTCTCTTGTACAATTTACCCCGCAAATGATAATGAGCAGCCATTCTTGATTGCCCTTTTGTCCTTGGCATTTGCCTGGTGGATCGCCTCCTTCTCGAAGTTCCATATGTCGTAATACCAAGGGTTGTTGTCCTGCACTTCATCTATGGCGAGATTGACTCGTGGCGGTGCAAATTCACGGTCAATAATATTTGGGCCTTATCGAACTCGGATGGGATGTCTATCATGGAAGATAGAGTTGCTAACGAATCTGCGAACTGTTGTTCTCTCTTACTAGGTGAGTGAAATTTAGCTTCTCAAACCGAGGAATTAACAAATCCAAGTGCTGGTGGTAAATTATCATCTTTTCCTCCTTGACTTTCCTGTCTCCTTTTGCCTGCGACACAACAAGGTTGAATCCCCAATGGCGTCTAACCGTCTTGCCCTAATTCTAGGGCGACTTCTAGGCCGCAATACATGCCTCATATTACGCCTCATTGTTCGAGACTTTGAGCTGGAGCTTGAATGCTAAAGGGATCTGAGGAATCGTCGGTATTATCGAACACCCCTATCCCATACAGTATTGATTTGGCGCTCCGTCAAAGTACATAAATCAAGTTTCATCTTCGATGTGCAAAATGGCTTCATCTGGAATAGGTACTCAACAGCTTCATCCCCTTCAGCGGGTGGTCGGCAAGGAACTCTGCTACCGCTCTCCCTTTTCTTGACTTAGCGTCACATACTTGAGATCAAATTCGGAGAGCAACCTTGAGCTAGCCTACCCGTAAGTCTTGGTTTCTCGAAAAGATATTTGATGGGATCGAGTCGTGTAACCAACATTACAGTGAGCTAACGGGTAGTGCAGCGACTTCTGGTAGCCCATACCAAGGCCAAACAAGCCTTCTCCAGCGGAGTGTAGCGGGTCTCGTAATCCAACATCTTCTTGCTCAGATAGTAGATGGCCCTTTCCACTTTATCTTCCGACTTTTGTGCGAGCATGCAGCCCATTGTAGTCTCGGTTACTGACAGGTACAATATCAACGGTTTTCCCGGCTTTGGTGGTGACAACACGGGCGGGTTCTATAAATATTCCTTGATCTGTTCAAAAGTTGCTTGGCATCGGCCATCCCATTGGAACTTCTTTCCTTTCTTCAAGAGACCAAAAAGTGGCTCACAAGTTAAGGTTAGTTTTGAGATAAACCGCCTTATGAATTGCACTTTACCCAGAAAGCCTCGCACCTCCTTTTCAGTCATTGGTGGTGGCATTTCTAAGATGGCCTTGATTTTGGAAGGGTCGACTTCGATGCCTTTGTGTGTCGAAATCGACATTTTTCCTTTGTAACACCAAGCGTACACTTACGAGGATTGACGCGGTAGAAATTCTCTGATCCTTTGGAAAAACTTTTGCAAGGTGGTGTAGTGGCCCTCTCTTTCTTTGGACTTGACAATCATGTCGTTCACGTACACCTCGACCTCTTTATGGATCATGTCATGTAATATTGTGGTTGCAGCCCGTTGATATGTAGCCCCAGCGTTCTTCAATCCAAATGGCATCACTTTGTAGCAATATGTACCCCACGGGGTGGTAAAAGCAGTCTTTTCCCGGTCTTCTGGTGCCCTTAGTATCTGATTGTAACCTGAGAAGCCATCCATAAACGAAAGCAAAGCATGCCCCACTGTGAAATCTACTAATTTGTCGATATGCGGTAAGGGAAAGTCATCATTCGGACTGGCTCTGTTCAAATCCCTGAAATCCACACATACCCGGATTCTGCCATCCTTCTTGACCTTTGGAACAATGTTGGCCAACCAAGTCGGGTATTCGGATACCGACAAAACTGCGTCAATCATGTAGTGAGCTCTTCCTTGATCTTAATGGCCCAATCAGGGCGGATCCTCCTGAGTTTCTGTTTGACAGGTCGGGCCTCGGGGTCAAGAGGGATCCGGTGCTGTACAATCTCAGGATCGATTCCAGGTATGTCTTCGTAGGACCATGCAAAAACATCTTTGAAATCTTTTAATAAAGCAACTAAGCGCTCGCGTTGCTCTGAAGACAACGTGGACCCGATCTGGACCATTCGCGGGTCCTTCTTAGTACCAATGTTCACGGTAGTGATTTCATCAATTAAGGGTTTAACAAACCTCTCCTGCTCTTGTTCAATTAGTCGTTGCAAAACCAGAGGAATTTCGTCCTCGTCGTTTTCATCAAAATTTTGAAAGTCTTGATTTAAGCAATAAATCAAAGGCACAGAAAAGTACTCGGAAACCACATTCACCTCATTCTCATTAGATACTTCCAAACCGTCCAATTCTTCTGTTACAATAGACTCAAAAGAGAACGAAAAAGACGACACGGGCGGGATTTGGCATCGGGTTATCACCCTAGGAATCTTGGACTCAGATTCAGCAGTTGGAACGATTAGACTCACAAGACTTCGGTGGAATCAGATAGGCTCATTACGACCCGGTCTTTGCTCGACAAAAACCCCTCCTCGTCTTGCCCGGTGAGGGAGGTGCGATGGATGCATCAAAATAGGCTGGCTGGTAGGCCCTTGCGTTTCATCTCCGATCATGGACACCGAGGAGTTATCCCCCAAGCACAACTGGTCGATCGAAGGATCTGAAAGTAGACATGCCAGTGCTACCCTCATTTCAAGTTCTGTGTCCGCAGACTCCAATTCTTTGCTATGCTCAGCCTCAACTGTTGGGTCTATCTGCTCTTCAGCAACATCATCCCCAAGCAACTGTAGGTCAAAGAAAATTTCAAACCCTGGCACGCGCTTCTTTTCTGCGTTCAACTACGGCTCCGGAAAACCATAGGATGAAAAGTCTTCCCCCTCCCGGACGAAGCGTCCGTTTAGGGTACCCCGGATGGGCCGATGCATCAATTCAAAGGGTTTTCCCATTTGTTTTGCTTTGGCTCTTCCAGCCATCTCTTTTGCTTTCCTTACCCAATCTTCCTTGGTGGGCAGATAACCCAGGCCAAAGGTATAGGGGTTATCTTGACACTTGACCAATCGCGGCGCCCTTCGACGCTCTTTCCTAATCCCATCACGGGATGTATTGGAGCTTGTTCATGAGATACCTTTGCTTGGGCATTGACATATATCCCGTTAGCGACCATGATATGCATGCGACTGAGCCTCGGCCAAGGTAAAACGATATGAACACATCCTCCATGCCATGCTCGATTTCTAGAAACGGTGGATACCTCCGATGGTGAGTGGATTGATGAATTCCCAAAGACAATCGCTACTCCCTTCCCATAGGGGTATTTCACCATTTGATGCAAAGTAGATGACCTTTGCCTTTACGATGCGACCCGGGCCCTAAAAGCAAATTGAAAGTTGCGGGAACTTCTAGGACATGGAAATCTATCTCGTGCTGCCCCGGCCCAACCTTTGTCTGAACTTTAACTGTTCCCATTACTTCTCTACTTGTATTGTCGTACGCTCGGATGACCTGGGTTGTTGGTACGAAATCTGCGATTTTTAAGCCAATCGTATACGCCGTCCTTGCTGGGCAGACGTTGATGGCAGATCCGGTATCAACAAGTACCACCGGTATCCACTTATCTTTACATTCCACAGAGATGTAGAGGGGTTTATTGTGATTTATGCCCTTGGGCGGAAGTTCTTTGTTTGAAAAAGTTAATGCCGGGGAACCTCCTCCCGGGAAAACCAGCCTAACTAGCTGCTCTGGTGTAGTCTCTATAGAGAGTTTGGCCTTATCCATGGCTGTCAGGACAGCCTGCCTATGTACTCGTGAGGCCATGAGCAGTCCCCAGATGGAGATGTCTGCTTGTATCTTTTTTAGCTCTTGGAGTACAGCTTCCTCTTCAAGCTGCTTCTCCTTTTGCTTTTCAGCTTCTCTATCCTTTCCCGAGGCCTCTGGTTGATCTAAGTGTGGGGGTTTGAAGTACCGCCCACTCCGTGTCATGTGGTCGACCTCTCCAAGGTACCAGGTGTTATCAGGTTGGTTATTCCCCCAATCTTCGTCGGTGTGAGCAAGACATAAGTCCTCATCTTCCCACCACATTCCATCGGCTGACAGCCAGAGACACTGTCGGCTCGCATACTCTTGTTCTTCTTCATGACACCTTCCATCCACATGCCCTCGGTCCCTGTGCACTCAACAGTTTCAGCTCCCACATGGGCCTTTGCCTTTCTGATTCTCTCGGAATCTTCAAAATTTGATTGTTCTGACATAACTGACTGTTCAATAATCCCCGTACTCAAAATACTCCAATCTCGGGCGAAATTCTTAACACCGGCGCCCTCTGGCGATGTACTCTGTTCTTCGACCCTTCTGGCCGTTACTGATAGTCTCACCCCTGCTGGGCCCTGCTCTGCCTGAAATTCTCCTACCACATCGGGTTGATCGTCCAACTACCCAATAATTTCTGCTGAATTCTCATAATCGAACCACGCTACTGCCGCATCTTCCGGGTCTTGGTTGCTGTAAAACTGGAGATCGGCAAGGTCCTCCCCCACAGCTGTTACATCATCTGCTCCCTGTCCCAAACTATCTCCTTGGATTACACACAGTTCTCCTCCTGCTGGAAATTCTACAACTGGCGCATCCTGGCCTATCGATAAAATGTAGTCACCCGGACTATACGTTTTCTAAACACAAATTCCAAATCCCGCAGACTCTGGCCTAACAATCCTCTTTTCCTTTGGGATCTCCTCTCTCCTGTTCTCGGTGGTCACCACCGTTGGCTTAAGTTGGATTATGGAGATGTCCATCATGTACAAGTCGGTGCAGTCGGGAAGGAACACCTCTGGTTTGGGCAGGTGGGAAGGTGTGATATAGATACTAGGATTGTAGGACACAATCCCAGTTTGGATGAAATTGAGTCTTTTGGGTGGTGGAGCTTGGTTATGTGTGGGGAGAGGGTTTGTAGTAACATTGGGCTTCTCGGGAGGCAAAATCACCCCGTTATCGATGAGATCCTGAATTTCATGACGTAACCGGAAGCACTGATCGGTGTTGTGACCGTGCTGTTGGTGAAATGCACAATATTTGGCTGGGTTGTGGGAAATGGGAAGTTTTTCTGGTAGGGGCCGCGGCTCCAGGGGCTTCAAATGCCCTTTTCTGATCAAAACCCCCAGAGCTTTGGATAGGGGCATATAAAGTGGAGCGAAGGTTCTGGTGTTTTTGAGTGGGTATTTGGCTGTTTGCGGGTTACTTCGAGCATTGGGAGAATGGTGCGGTTCTTAGTATTTCTTGGAGGGGGGTTAGCGGTGACCATGCTCACCTCGGAGGCTCTCGTAGTTGTAGTGCCGCTTGGGCCTACATTGCTACCACGATTGAAAGTTCGTCGGGGTTGCTCCCGGTCGTTATCAATGAAGCCTTGCTTCAAAGCATCCTCAATCTGTACCCCCATTTCGTGTAGGTCAGAAAAAGTAGGAAAGGGAAGTACTATCATCTTTTGCATCAACT
The DNA here is from genome assembly GCA_025200525.1 of Camellia lanceoleosa. NCBI lineage: Eukaryota > Viridiplantae > Streptophyta > Magnoliopsida > Ericales > Theaceae > Camellia > Camellia lanceoleosa. The sequence continues at coordinate 156,559,229 of CM045761.1, forward strand.
TCGGCTGAAGATTGCGCACAATCATCCGAATCTGGTCTTTGTCCGTAGGCCTCAAGGTCATCATCGAAGCCTTGGCCCTCCATCTAGTTACGAATTCTGAGAAACTCTCCTTAGGCTCTTGCCTAGTCGTCTCGAGATTACGGGTCGTAATCTCGATCTGTGTATTGTATGAGTACTACGCGATGAAGGCCTCAGCCACTTCGTCCCAATTCCTCTTGACGTCATCTTCTAGCTTGGCATACCATATGGCCGCCACACCCGACAAGGTCCGGCCAAATAAAGACAACTTCTGAAGCCTACTGAGGCCCATTGGCCTTAGGATGTCTGAAAACAGTCTTAAATGCACCAAGGGGTCCCCGGACCCATCAAATCGATCAATATGAGGCATTTTGAATTTGTCGGGCAGCGTCACAGCGGCATCGGTGTATCCATCTTCAATATCGGGGATAGTCTTGACCCCTTGGGATCTCTTGAATAACTTTTCAAGCTTGCTCAACTTCAGTGCGGTGGGACCAGTCTCGAACTCAAAGGGAGAGTTCGGTAGGTTGGTGGGTGTTTTTGATAGCTGAGGTTGGATTTGAGGTAGGGTTAGAGGTGGGGGTGGTCCTGTGGGAAGTTCTGTATCATTCTGAACATTGGCTGTCTCCCCGAGGTTTGGAACTCCTGGTGGGGAAGGAGCTTGATCTGGCAGTCTTGATTTCTTTGCTCTAACACGGCAATTGTCTCTGCTGTTCCTTCTGGCATGGCTTGTTGCTGGCAGTGCACTGACGGACGGCATCTTGCTGCATTGTTTTCATGCTCTCTTGGAGGTGGCGCACCATCTCCTCTAAACTAGCCATACTATCCTGCTCTGGTTGAATTACCGGTATATATTCTCTCTCTGTCGGTGACACGGAACCCTGATCCCTACTGAACACAGGTGGGGTAGATAAGGCCCTCTGAACTAACTGTTGTACTGATGTCCTCTGCCTGGCTGTCCTCCGTCTAGTAACCGGGGGTAGAGAGTAGTACACTGGTTGTCCGTCTACCAGATCCTCAGATTGATGGAGTCGACGACCTCTAGTCCAGAGTGCTTGGGGAATATCTATTGGGTTAGAAGCAATCGTGCTCAACTACTCTAGTAAAAAGATAAATAAAGAGTATAAATAAACAGACAATCAGACAGCATAATGACGCAAAATAAACATACAACACACGGTTGGATATCATAACACACTGCTAGTGAATTGGATACACTGTTCCTCAAATATTGATCACTGTTTTTGAATCATTGCCCCCAAGTCTGAATCTGGTACCGACAGATAACTGATTCCCCAAAATACTGTTATTGGTGCCCTCAGGCCGGATACCAAAACTTTGCAAACTGATATGCACATTTCTGTAGAGATACATTTTAAAAGCACATAGCAGGTAAATGAGAGCCAATACACCCCTATGTTGGGGTATGTTTTCCCTGTCCTATTTTGTCAGGAGCTAGGGTTTCACTACGCACGTAGCGGTTTCAAATAACCTATCATCGGGTAAGCAACCTGTCCTAGTTTGGAATGGTCACTATGGATTCCGAATATGCACTAGGTCGAATGGTCAAAAAGGGTGCCGGTAAGCCGGGTTTGTGCTCCCATCTTTGTCGAGCCCATAACGATCGACCTTATGGTCATGCCTTGACAAGACAAGCCTCCGGCAAACTGTTCAGGAATGGCAAATGGCAAACACGGTGTCCTAGGCACACCAATGCACATGCAATGCAAAGAAACACATAAATGAAATCAAAATAGGATATCACGAGTTCGAGTCAAGTTCTTTAAATTCCCAAGTCGCGAAGCTGTAGGCGTCCCAACGCCGGGAGGATGACTCCGTTACATCGTTTTCTGGTCTACTGATTCGGTCTCAAATTGTTACGGTTCTAAATCTGAACCAAAGAGTCCAAATTCGGCAAATCGGTTTTGAGAAAACAGATTTTTAGAAAAGAAGTGCCAAACATGGACTACTTTGCCAGATACAGAGTCGCCACCTAAATATTTTTTAATGGGGGAATTTAGGAAACCCTAACTCGGTGCCAAAGGTCACGTGTCCGTCATCACCAAAGTTGCCTCGGCTCGGGAACTTGGGTACGATTGGGTATGAGCACCCCCTCTCGCCCGATCAAAGATCGGCCTCTACTAACCGTGATATCCAATTTTGAAAACATTATATGTTCTTATTCCGGTTATTAGCCTAGTTTTACTATGTTATGCGCACAGCAAACAAGTATAGACCAAATCGCCTAAATTGGAACAAGACATTATGCGTTCGTTTTGAAAAACGGTTTGCTACCCACAGGTAGGTTAAAATGCAGGTTTTGCCACCCTCAAGTGGGTTTTTTAGAGAAAGATGGTTTTGCCACTATCTAGTGGCATTAAAACTCACAGTTTTAATGCATTATCCCAATTTAGGTAATTTGACCTCCATCCACAGGCATTCAAGCAGTTATATCACATAAGCAGCTAGCCTCATGGTAATCATGCTTTTTATGGCGGCATTCACACGCATGCGATATGCTAAAGCATAAAAACTCACCTAGTACTCCAAGCCAAAACAGAAAACTAGTTAATAATCACATGCATGACTCTAGTTCATGTTAAGTGGCTAATGCAACACAAGCAAAGATGCAATCTCGACGGGCTCGGCTATCCTAAGCATGGCATGTGAAATGCTACAACTATCACGCATTCAATTTGGAATTGAAAATACAACGCAGTTTGTATGATGTACCGAGCCCGGTGCATGTAAACGAATGCATGGATGCACGCATGCATTGCATAAGGTATGCTAATTTTCAATATGCCCTAACCTACCATCATAAGCGGGTAAATAAAAGGGAAGAAAGACGTGGGGTTGGAAGACATGCACACACTCACCCACACTTATTACACAATTGCGCCCTCACTCGGAGAGACTAAAAGAATATACAATCCCAAATAGTACAGTCCAAATACAGAATAAATGATTACAAAGATTCTAATTATCAAATTAAATCAAATGCAAAAAGAAGGGGGCCTCAGCCCTGCCTCGGGATGCGCGAATGATGCATGCTCAATCCGTCTTGCCCCGAAAGCCCGTACCATACCACTGCCGCTTCTGTTTTCACTGTCCTGCCTCTCCAAAGACCGCCAAAGTCCCAGGATACCTTATATGCACACTACTTCACACCATCGGCTGGATGAAATGGCCACCGGCCATGAAAAATATCTGTCGGCTTCTTATGAGGTTGTCGGCCACCAATACATTGCCGGTCGGCACTCTGTACTGTCGGTCGGCAAACAATTCCTGCAGGATCTGGTTTTTGATAGTAACAAGGACAGACAGTATATGGTATGGAATTTTGGGCACATGTAAGCATGGCTATGCCCCCTATTATGTATGGGACTCAAGGAAGCATGGCCCTTGGTCCTTGGGCCACCAATTATGCATTTTGATGCATGATGGCCTAAGGGACCAAGATTGCAATTCAATGTGAAGATGCATGCAACACACAAATGAGGACCAAGATCTTATCATGTCCAAGTCAAGGGCCTTAGTGACATGAGAATTGAGACGTGTTTTGTCACTTAAAGTACAAACACCTCTCATCTCTCACACTTGGTTTGACACCCCAAACCAAGTAATGCAATGCATGTTATGCAAGCATGGCTTAACAATGCAACATGATACTAGAATGCAAGGCATGCCAAATGTTATGCAACATCATGTTAAGTATACAAAATGCTAGAGCATACGAGATGCAAATGCAATGCAAACAAGGACAAATCATGTAATAGAACTATCATGCTACCACACTTAATGAAGCAAGTATGCAAGAACATGAGACAAACATGCAAAAGTGGGCTTAAACCATAACGGGGCAGACCTCAATCCACCCCAAAATAGTGGCCAAAAGTGCCTAAAATGGACAATTATTCATGCTAACATGCAAACCAAATGGGGCCTAAGACTAAGGCACAAAATGGAGCGTTACACCATCACTAACAGGACCACTCATAGTATGAAATGAACAACCAAAAAAAAATAGATGTGTAGCATGCAAAAATAAGCCACAAAAACACATGACATGGCGACCCAAATACCTAAACATGCAAGCAAGGCCAATGACCACCCTTTAAGGCACAAGATTACAACACTTCAAAGCATGAATGAGATGATAAATGGGGACATATAAACATGGTATAGGGACTGAAATAACATATTAAATGATTCCAAATCATCTAAATAACCTATCCAATGCATATACATGGATCACATCCTCAAGGCTTACAAGCCACAATGCAAAGCAACTACATTAAGCATGCCAAAAATGGTACAACCAGTGGCCAACAGACCTAAAACGTGACAAATCATGACCAAAAGCTTCAATAAGCCAAGCTAAAACATGAGGATATACAAGGCTAATCCCATTGCACATTTCTAGGCAAAGTAGAGCATTACAAAGCAAGTACAAGATGCATGCTAAGGGCTACAAATCCGACCAAAAACAGAGATATAACATGCTCCAAAACATTCAAATAAGCTCTGAAATGAAGGCATATAAGAAAAATGCATGTTGCCCTCTAGGCCAAAACAAAGGGGCAAAGAGGGACAAAGGGGAAAGGGGTGTCCCTCCCCTATACAAGACTTCAAACCACCTTCATCACCACTGAAAATCCACTGGATTTCAGTGGTGAGAAGATCAACACAACAACATAAGCAAGACTTAAGGAAAAGGGACCAAAAGAAGCCAAACAAGGCCTAAGAGGGAGATTTCGACCCCCAACCACAAAACACCCTTAATGAAAGTTCTTAAGCATAAAAATATAATACTTTTTCATGTTAAACACAAAGTCTAAATCAGCAAGCAAGACAGGTAAAAACTTGTTGCAAAAATGGGGAATCTAAAGTAAAGTGCTCACCCTTGAAGAAACCTTGAAGAGTAGTTGGTCCAGCCACCCTCTATTGATCAAAATCAGTCCAAATGCTCAAGAAACAACCCTCCAAGCCTCCCAATCTCGAGCTAAGGTGTGATGGTGTGTGTGTGAGTGCAAAAGTAAGGTAAAACTACACTTTTAGGCCTAAAAACACACACACAAGAGGAGAGAGAGGGAAAATCTAGAGAGAGGAGATATATGGCAGATATATAGATACACAAGCTCTGGTTTTTTTGTTCAAAAATGGCTAACCTCTCACAAAGGGAGAGATATGATGCTTATATAGGCAAAAAACAAGCCAAGAAGCTTAGTGGCTAAGCAAAAGAGAAAGGGTCAAGAGGTGCAAAAGGGTCTTGGCTTCTTGGAGAAGTTAAGACAGCTGGCCAAGCTTCTCCAAGAAGCTTGGCCAAAGGGTTCAACCTTCTAGAAGGTTTGGGGGTTCAAAGGTGCAAAGGGGTCATCCCCGTGCATGGGGAGTGGTGTGGGTGCATTCCAGCTGGCACAGCTTGCATGCACTATGCTCCAAGGGGTGCAGAAGGGTCATCGGCCAACCAAATAGGTCATCGGCACAATAAAGTGCCGGTCGGCTAAATATAGTGCCGACCGGCCATTGTTTTTAAGAAACCATGGCCGGTGGTACACATATGCAGCCGGTGATGGTAGGGGAGGGCCGGTGGGGTGTGGGGATGGCCAACAAGCCATTCCCTGCCCTTCAAGGCAAAAACACAGGTGTTTGGTGCCAAAACCATACACGAAGCAGACGAGTCAGGAGGTCCTGAGGCAAGGCGCGCAGCCGAGACCTCCGGGAACTCGAGACGAACACAAACATGGATAATCGCCGAGTGTTCAAACGGTGATGTCCAGGTCTTGAGGACGGTCAAAAATGGGGTGTCTACACATCTGCCTACCCCACCTTTAAGCACCCTTACGGTATAGCCATTCCCCTATAAAACTCTGGCGAAGAGTTCTTTTTGAGTTTCGATCTTAGTTGTTTAGTGGTATAGTAGTAGGAATGGAAATAGCATCCTTGAATGCATGAATGAAGATCTCTCTCCATATGATATGTATTCAGGGCGGGAGCTATCTATCTCCGAAAGTTCTATCTATGACACCAATTAGTATTCCTTGCCGAATGGGACGCGCACTTGGAATTCCACCATGTGACGACTCGCCTCAAGCGAGACATGTATTGCAAAACTTAACTATTGTTGAGCTTTGAACAAAGAGTAGGCATACTTCTCTCTCTGTGGAGCCTGTCTTTATCCTAACGGGTAATCTCTATACAGGCCTAGAGCCTTCAAAAGGAGTTGAGTATATAGATTGACTTTGATCAGTTCGCCAATGGTGCAAGTAAATATAGGAATGCTCAAAGATATGGGTCTTTGGCTTGGGCGGGAATATCGAGTGGAGTTTAGTTGATTTGCAACTTCAAGCGATGGTTGCATAGGCGAAACAACCTAATGAAAGGCCTCCCTTACCTACAACTATTCTTAGCCACTGCCCACACCAATGGTTGCTTTTGAAGACATTGACGATTCGAGAGAGAAGGCCATGTTCACTAAAGGGGCAGGCATGAGCTACTCATTTCATTTTGGATTAGAGAGCCTTGTCTATATGCCATATAGCTTGGCCCTTCTTAATTGTATAGGTATCCCGGGCTTTAACACAGAGAGAACGAGGCATGCCTAACCACTGATAACTTAATTTTTTTCTGACCCCATTCGTGGTGCACATCGGACGGTAGCCCTGGTTGTAGACCAAAGAGGTCTTTCTGGAGCATCAGATATCTCTCTCACCAATGACTTTCCTTTGAAGTCGATTATTGGCCCTCGACTATCTCGTCAATAGCTCCATCCTCCTCATTTGGTCGAAGATAGGTGTCCCTTCACGTTCCTTCCAATCGATCCCAAAATAATGGCGAAATCCATTCCCAAAAATTTGACTGATCCATGCTATTCAACAACTTCTGGCCCGGCAGGTCATCCATCCCCCTGACTTGCCTATAATCCTTCTTCCTTTCAAGAGCCGGCCTGGCTCTTTAATCGGTGCCGGGAGTAAAGCATTATCCTCTCATGCTCATCTAGTGGCCTCTTTATGGAAGATGAAGCTCTTGAACCCAATCCCCTACTTATTATCAATCTCTCCTTGGGAATATAATTCATGCTATCATCCTCTTCGCCTGTCCTTCTACTTCCCGATATCCCCAAGCGGCTAATGAAATGAGACTTTACTATTATGGATACAAGATGAAACTAGAAATTGAATCATTTGGGCACACAGTGTGACACCCTAATTGTTTAATTAATAAAAAAAAAAAAAAAAAAATAAGTAAAATGAAATAATAAAAATAAAAAGTAAATAAAAAACTATTCAAACTTATCCCAAATGGATAAGTTCATATCCTCTAGAGCATCAATTACCTAGCTTAGGCAACGTGTCCCCTATGAAATTGCTGGGCAAGTTTAATGCTTAGTATAAATAGGAGGATTGATGTGAAGAAGAGATCAAGAAAAAAAAAAAAAAAAAACCAACAAACGTGATCGGGTGAGAGAGTCAGCTTGCGGAAGAGGGGAGCCCAATTAGGAATTACTAATTAGGTGAGTGATATTATACCTTGAGCTACCATAATATGTTTTATATATGTCTTGAGTTACCATAATATATTTTACGAATGTTTTGAGTTATCACAATTTCTTTTTATATAAATTATGTTTTATAGTTATGCTAATGTTTTAATTACGTGGATTATTTTTCTGAACACCATTTGTTTAAATTGAAACCCATGGATATGTTTGTTTAAATTTTAGAAAATATTTGACAATGATTTTATAAACATTTGTTTTGAATAAGTACTACCACGGAGGTCCCATGCCTTGGGGGACTTCAATAATTACTGGCCCTCTAAATTGTCACTTTAGTGACCCTCTGACAGTCCCATGCTTTGGGGGACTTAAATAACCTTTGGCCCTCTGATTAGTCACTTCGTGACCCTCTGTTTGTCATGTATCCATTGACCCTCTGTTCTACTCTGTACCATGGTTATGATTATTATGTTATATGTCTGTTATTAAAAATAATTTCTTTGATTCAAACTATTCATCTTTAGCCTAAATAATTATCCATGGTGATTTTATACTCTCATGCTCTCAGTATAATATTTCTCACTCTGCCATGTGCTTATAGCTGTTAAAACCCCTTTCAGGTGAAGAAATTTAAAGAATGATGGTTTTACCCTGTGGATCAGAACCTTAAATTTGATATGAATATCATGTTTTTTTCTTGTAATCAATATCCGACTAATGTTATATCATAAATGATAATTTCCATGTATACTTTGGATATTAATCTACTTCATTTATTTTATTTTGCAGCGTTATTTAAATTAATTACTTGTAATTACTCTGTGGGATTTTAGGATTAGTTAGTCGCGATCCAACCTTGGTCATCGGGATGGGTCATGACAAATGTGGTGTCAGAGCAATCGTTAAAAAAAAATTACCCTAGTCCTTATGGTCTTACCTTAGTCCTTATAGTGATAAGTCTTTTCTTAGTTCTATAGCTAAGTTGGGCATCCTGTGGTTCAGACAGTGTCAGAACTTAACTTTGGCGACTCTTTTTGGTATGGACCTGATCTCCCGGACATTGAAGGAATTTTTGAAAATAACAATTATGTCCCAACCTTACCAGATGAAGTATGTCACGACCCAAACCCGGCCCTATGAGTTTAGCAATGGCGGCGATGTCCGAGATTACAGAAGGCCTCTTGAGCGATGTCTGATTAAGCAGTCTGAGAACTGGCGGAAATATCTGATAAGTAACTAGTGTCCATTGAAATTGTGAAAATCGTATGCCAAAAACATTTTTCATGCATTCATCTGATTCGAGCAGTCTGATCTGATAATACAAAAGCGATAAGGAGACCGATGGGGACACCAAAACACCCCAAGCCATAACATGGCAACTTCGGAACCTCATGATGAGGCACATGGTGGCTTGACAAAACTGGGGACCAACCCACGCTCCTAGCTCCGGTCTGGTGGCTGAGCACCTACATATATATATATATATATATAAACAGTGAGCTAAAGCCCAGTGAATAACATAATGCGTAAAGAGGTTATGAATGAATGTCCTTCTGATAATGGAATCGATTCATTAATGATATTTGATCTTCGATTTGATCAATCAGTCTTATGTGGTACACCCATTAGCCTATAAGCAGTAGGTCCAAAGGACCGGGTCTTATGAACCTTGATAATGATGGCCATCAATCGATGCGATATGGTTCCACAAAGGGCAAGCGAGCTCTATAACTTGATAATTGTTAAGGATGCCTGATGCGATTGAATCACGGGACATACATTCATTGATAAACAATATCGGTTCAATAAACAATTGATTCAGTATTCAAAAGATAACCATTTTGAACATATCTTTACACAATTGTTACTCACGAGATTGGGCTAATAGCGGCTAAGCGTCCTCGAGAAACCAATCCTAAGCAGTTAACAAATTGAACACACTCTAAGTTTAACGGTTGGGAAGTATAATAATTAACTCCCTATTATGCCTCGGTGTGTTCTATGTCTAAATCCTCATTAAGATGCCTTAAACTAGGCCTAAGAATGCCTAGGATGAGATGAGGATGCAAAGATGTGCACAGAAATCAGTTTCAGAATTTTTAGTGAAACAGGGCCTCCGCTCGGCCTTGAGTTTCCCTTTCGGCGGAAAAAGCAAACAAAGGTCCCTTCGGCGTACATTCCTCCGCTCGAGCGGACTGATGAATGGTGCAAGATGCTGGATGCTCGATTTATCCGCTCGAGCGTGAAACACTCCGCTCGAGCGTACTGTAAAACAAGTCGGCGAAAATGCTGGGAGCATGATTTCCCCGCTCGAGCGGACATAAAAAATCTGGAAAATCCAGGTTTGTGTTCCAAGTTCAAAACTCAAGTTTGATGCTCCCAACTCGATCCTCTTGGGCCCATTTTCTGGAAAATTCTTTCAAACACATAAAACAGCACGTTTTAAAGCTCAATTTAAGAAATCAAGGCCCAAGGGTGTTTAATCAAACTCATTTTCAAACCCATTTCCATGAATACCATTTCAAACATGACATGCATGGATTAAAACAACTCCAAGGCTTCAACTCTTGCTCAATTTAGCTCAATAGTTGGAAAACAAAATGAAAACATGGACTTTGATAGAAACATGAGCATGCATGTACAATCCATCATGAATTCAACTAAAAATGCACCAAAATGGCCATGCATGCAACAATGGAGTTCAATTCAACATATATGAGCAATTTCACCTTAACTTCTCTACATCCATGATACATGCAAGATGGAGCTCAAAGACAACATGAAGAAGATGAATCCACTTACCTAAGTCTTGTATTCAAGGTTTATGACCTCAATTAGCAACTACCCTTCAATTTCTTCAAGCAATTCTTATAAACACAAGATGAAAACACTCTCTCTCTAATTCTCTAACTTTGGTCGGCTGAGGCTCTCCATATGGCTGATCAAAGGTTGTGTAGGAGTATAATAAAGGCTCAAGTATAATATAATAAAGGCCCACTACCAATGGCAAAATCGTAAATAGGCCTAAGTCTTCAATTAGCTCAATTTAATCTAATTTAATCATACCTAATCACATTTGGATAATTATACCATAAAATCAGATAAATTCTCCTGATTATGAAACACTAAACGATTTCTAATTCGGCCGCCGATAAGGCCTTCAATTCGCAATTTAAACACATGAACTCAAACAGATAATCAATCAATCAAACAGATAGAAATGCAATATAATAGATAAACTTATTCAATTTCAGTTTCGGTTTCAATCAGTCCGTTCAGTACTTCAGTTAATCCAATTATCAGTCATTATCAGTTCATTTTAACGTGTCGATAGCTAATTGACGGTTTATCAATAATCGATGCGAGGGTTATTACGGTCTCTCCTTATAAGGAGTTTAGTCCTCTAAACTCGAGTTACCTTCAGTCTGGAAGAAAACAAGATCCAGTGGAAACAAATCAAGATATCTTTTCGCCATGTCATCTTCCCTTTCCCAAGTGGCATACACACCACCATGGTTCTGCCAATCAACTTTCGCTAGCGGGATCTCTTTGTTTCTCAGTTTCTTGATCCGTCTGTTCACAATCTATATAGGCCGTTCCTCGTAAGTGTAGTCATCACTAAGCACTATCCGAGTAGGCTCAATTACATGAAACGGATCTCGAAGATAGTCTCTCAACATCGAAATGTGGAAGACGTTATGCATATGCTCTATTTCAGGAGGAAGTGCAACTTGATACGCCACCGGATTGATTTTCTCAATAATCGTCACGGTCCGACATATCTTGGCGCTAACTTGCCTTTGACTCCAAAACGAGTCTGGCCTTTCATTGGTGTCACTTTCACAAACACGTGATCACCCACTTCATATTCTTGGTCTCGTCTTCTAATATCTGCATAACTCTTCTGTCTACTCTGTGCAGTTTTCAATCTCTGTTGTATCAGTTTTACCTTTTCAGTCGTTTCATAAATAATTTCGGGCTCAAGCAACGGCCCATCTCCAACTTCTGCCGAGCAAATTGGAGATCTACACTTTCTGCCATACAATACCTCGAAAGGCGCCATTCCAATACTCGAATGGTAGCTGTTGTTGTAGGCGAATTCAGCCAACGGCAAATGACTTTCGAGTTCACGAAAATCAAGGACACACATTCTCAGTAAATCCTCTAAAGTCTGGATGGTCCTTTCTGACTGGCCATCTGTCTGAGGATGATAGGCACTACTCAGCCTCAATTCAGTACCCAATGCAGTCTGTAGGCTTTGCCAGAACCTCGATGTAAACTTCGAATCCCTGTCAGAAACAATAGACACAGGCACTCCATGCAATCTCACAATTTCGTCAATATACAGTATAGCCAATCTGTCCGCATTATAAATTGTCTTGACAGGTAAGAAGTGTGCAGATTTTGTCAGTCTATCAACAATAACCCAAATAGAGTCCATACCTTTTCTGGAGCGAGGTAATCCAACGATAAAATCCATCGTGATATGCTCCCATTTCCACTCTGGTATGGGTAAGGGTTGCGATAAGCCGAATTCGTTGATGTTAAACTTTGACTTGTTGGCGGTGAAGACATTTAGACACAAAGTCGGCAATTTCCTTCTTCATTCAGCCACGAAGTGCTTTTGAGATCTTGGTACATTTTCGTATTCCCTGGGTGAATCGAAAACTTCGAACTGTGGCCTTCTTGCAGAACTCTTCTTTTCAATTCAGTGTCATTTGGTACACACAGTCTATCTTGAAATTTCAATACATTGTTGTCAAATTTGAACCCCGGTCTCGGTTTTGAATCTCTTTCTTCAATAACCTTTTTCAAGAAATCATCCAGTTGTTATTTTTCTTTAATTTCCTCAATCAATGCTGGTTGAGCAGAAATAGCAGCTAAGGTTCCACCTTGTTCTCTCAAAACAATTTCAATTTCAGACTTTTCAAGGTCACAAAGCAACTCCTTCTGTCTAGTCAACAAACAGGCTAAGTTGGCAATTGACTTTCGGCTCAATGCATCGGCAATAGTGTTAGCTTTTCTCGGATGGTACAAAATCTGTAGGCCATAATCTTTTATCAGTTCAAGCCATCTCCGCTGTCTCATATTCAGTTCTTTCTAAGTGAAAAAGTACTTCAGGCTCTTGTGGTCAGTATACACTTCACATGTTGCTCCATACAAATAGTGACGCCAAATTTTCAGTGCAAACACTACTGCAACAAGTTCTAAGTCATGGGTCGGGTAGTTCTTTTCATGTGGTCTCAACTATCGGGAAGCATAAGCAATAACTCTCCCATTCTGCATTAAAACACACCCCAAACCCTTATGAGAAGCATCACTAAATACAGTATAACCATCCGTACCTGAAGGTAGAGTCAGAATCGGTGTAGTCACAAGTCGGGTTTTCAATTCTTGAAATGCTGATTCCCTTTGGTCAGTCCAGTCAAATGTATCCCTTTCTGTGTCAACTGAGTCAGTGGTAAGGCAATCTTGGAAAAATCTTTGACAAATCTTCTGTAATATCCAGCCAATCCCAAAAAGCTTGGACTTGGTCACATTGGTTGGTCTAGGCGATTCACTCTGACTTCAATTTTCTGCGGATCAGCGAAATTCCATCTTTGCTAACAACATGCCCCAAAAACATAACATGATCAAGCCAAAATTCACATTTAGACAATTTAGCATCATTTACATTTTCTTAAGGTTTGTAGGGCAAGTGCGAGATGATGTTCATGTTCTTCTTGATCTTAGAATAAATCATTATGTCAACAATAAATACCACAATAAAATCATCAAGGTATGGTTTAAAAATTCTGTTCATGAGGTCCATAAATGCAGCAGGGGCATTCGTAACTCCGAACGGCATAACTAAAAATTCATAATGGCCATACCTCGTTCTGAAAGCAGTTTTATCAATGTCTTCCGGTTTGACTTTCAGTTGATGATACCGATCTAAGATCAATATTGGAAAACACTTGTGTACCACATGGCGTCAAATAAATCATCAATACAGCGGTAGTGGATATTTATTCTTCTGATTACCTTATTCGATTCATGATAATCAATGCACGATCTCGGTGAGCCATCTTTCTTCTTTACAAACAAAAGCAGGTGCACCCACGGTGAAATCTTGGGTTTGATAAACTTCTTGTCTAAGTTCCTACAATTGTACTTTCAATTCCTTGATTCGATTGGTGCCATGCAGAAGGAGCTTTAGATATTGGTTGTGTACGGAACCACATCCTGATAAATTCAATTTCACATCAATCAAATCCTGGCAAATCATCTGGAAACACATCTGGGAATTCTCTGACTATAGGAATACAATTCACATCAGTTTTAACATTATCATCGATGGCCTTGATTAGCACGAACACAGATATCCTTTACACCTTTATAATCGGTTTAACGGCTTTCCAGAAGAAATCGAATCTGGAGGAGGTACTACTCCACTCCCATTAAACACAAATTGAGCAAACCGGTGGGCGGAAAACTACTTGTTTTGTTACACAGTCTATAGTGGCATGATATTTTTGTAACCAATCCATCCCCAATATCACATCAAAGTGATCAATATTCAGTGGCAGTAAATCAATAAATAGGTGCATATCCCCAATATTAATCTCACAAGTAGGATACATATATGCACATGTCATGGATCCCCAGCAGGATAATCTGACTAGCGAGATAGTTCATGGGTTCTAAGGGTCTATTCAATTTCTGTGAAAAAGCATGCGATACATACGAATGTGTAGACCCGAATCAATTAATACATAAGCATTTTGAGCCTGAGATAGAGGATACGACTGCTTGATCTCGGTGTTTTGCCGTCTCCGGTACTAGGGCGAACACTCGGCCTTGCCTCATAGGCTCTTTCCCGGTAGCTTTGGGGTTCCGTTTTGGTGTTGCGGTGATCTTTGCTCACGTCTTGACTTACCTCTTGGCTTCTGAGGCGGAGGGGCGATCTTTAATTCATGGCCCACCTTGCCACACCTGAAACAAGCTCCAGAAATCTGGTAGCAAACCCCTTTGTGCTTATTGCCACATACGGAGCAGGGTGGAGTAAACCCACTCCCTTGGCTGGGGCTAGTCATCAACCTCGTATTCTGTTTCTTGGTTGCTGGGTTATACTTGCCTTTCTTGAATTTGAAACCCTGCCTTTTACCTTGCCACTCAGTTGTTGGTGCTTCAGCTTGTTTCACTGCTGCAATATTCGTCTCGGCCATCAATGCCCGGTCGAGAACACCCACAAAAGTCGGTAGTTTCAAGACATTTATTACATCGATTATAGCGACACTAAGGCCTCCTTCAAACCTTCTGGCCTTCTTATATTCTGTGTCCACCATATGTGGTGCATATCTAGCAAGTTCGGTGAATTTCTTCTCATACTCGGCAACAGACGTTTTGCCCTGTCTCAATTGTTCAAACTCCGTTACTTTTCTGTCCCTGATGCACTGGGGAAAATACTTTTCAAAGAAGGACTCCTTGAACTGAGTCCAAGTCACAATAGTATTTGCATCGCGGGTCAACATCCACCACCTTCTTGCTTCTTCACGAAGGGTGAAGGTTGCTAACGATACTTTATTGGCCGGAACGGAAACATTTCAAACAATTTTTTGTTTCAAGCACCCAAGCTTGACCTTTAAGCGGTTCTAAGCCTCCCTAAAAGGGCGGCGGTTTCATCTTCTTGAACTTATGGGTCGGTGCAATAATGTCCACCTCATTAGCATTCACATTACATTACATTCGGTTGCAGGAGGAGGTGGGGAAATTTGTTGGTTAGGTTGTTGATCTAGTCGTTCAATTATCGGTCCCATCATTTGTTCAAGTCTGGCCATTACGGCCTCGAGGATGATGATTGAGTTCATTTGCATTATCCATTTCACTATAGCAGTTATATGATTATCATTATAGCGATTGTACAATTAAGCAGTTTAACATTTTAACATATAATCGATCGGTCATAAGCACACACTTTTCAAGTTCATGAGATGCCTAATCGCTTTTCTAGAACCCCTATAGCTCATTTGGACACGTGTTATGCGGTATAACTCATGGTTAAGTATCGCTCGATACCACTCTGTACGACCCAAACCGGCCCTATGGGTTTAGCACGTAATTGGCGATGTCCGAGATTACGAAGGCCTCTTGAAACGATATCTGATTAAGCAATCTGAACTGGCGGAAGCCAATGATAAGTAACTAGTGTCCATTGGTGTGAAAATCGTATGCCAAAAACATTTTTCATGCATTTATCTGATTCGAGCAGTCTGATCTATCTGATAATACAAAAGCGATAAGGAGACCGATGGGGACACCAAAACACCCCAAGCCATAACATGGCAACTTCGGAACCTCGATGAGGCACATAAGTGGCTTGACAAAGCGGGGACCAACTCACGCTCCTAGCTCGATGCGGTGGTGAGCACCTACATATATATATATAAGCGTGAGCTAAAGCCCGATGAATAACATAATGCGTAAAGAGGTTATGA
The DNA here is from genome assembly GCA_025200525.1 of Camellia lanceoleosa. Classification (NCBI taxonomy): domain Eukaryota; kingdom Viridiplantae; phylum Streptophyta; class Magnoliopsida; order Ericales; family Theaceae; genus Camellia; species Camellia lanceoleosa. The sequence goes on from CM045761.1 coordinate 156,575,225, forward strand.
ATGAATGTCCTTCTGATAATGGAATCGAGTTCATTAAGCGATATTTGATCTTCGATATTTGATCAATCGGTCATATGTGGTACACCCATTAGCCTATAAGCAGTAGGTCCAAAGGACCGGGTCTTAGAACCTTGATAATGATGGCCATCAATCGATGCATGATATGGTTCCACAAAGGAAGCGAGCTCTATGTGATATGATAATGGCTAAGGATGCCTGATGCGATTGAGAATCTGAGGACATACATTCATTCAGTAAACAATATCAGTTCAATAAACAATTCAGTTCAGTATTCAAAAGATAACCATTTTGAACATATCTTTACACAATTGTTACTCACAGAGATTGGGCTAATAGCAGCTAGAGCGCGTCCCCGGGAGCCAATCCTAAATAGTTAACAAATTGAACACACTCTAAGTTTAACAGTTGGGAAGTATAATAATTAACTCCCTATTATGCCTCGGTGTGTTCTATGTCTAAATCCTCATTAAGATGCCTTAAACTAGGCCTAAGAATGCCTAGGATGAGATGAGGATGCAAAGATGTGCACAGAAATCAGTTTCAGAATTTTTAGTGAAACAGGGCCTCCTTTCGGCCTTGAGTTTCCCGCTTTCGGCGGAAAAGCAAACAAAGGTCCCCGCTCGAGCGTACATTCCTCCGCTCGAGCGGACTGATGAATGGTGCAAGATGCTGGATGCTCGATTTATCCGCTCGAGCGTGAAACACTCCGCTCGAGCGTACTGTAAAACAAGTCGGCGAAAATGCTGGGAGCATGATTTCCCCGCTCGAGCGCTACTTCCCCCGCTCGAGCGGACATCAAAAATCTGGAAAATCCAGGTTTGTGTTCCAAGTTCAAAACTCAAGTTTGATGCTCCCAACTCGATCCTCTTGGGCCCATTTTCTGGAAAATTCTTTCAAACACATAAAACAGCACGTTTTAAAGCTCAATTTAAGAAATCAAGGCCCAAGGGTGTTTAATCAAACTCATTTTCAAACCCATTTCCATGAATACCATTTCAAACATGACATGCATGGATTAAAACAACTCCAAGGCTTCAACTCTTGCTCAATTTAGCTCAATAGTTGGAAAACAAAATGAAAACATGGACTTTGATAGAAACATGAGCATGCATGTACAATCCATCATGAATTCAACTCAAAAATGCACCAAAATGGCCATGCATGCAACAATGGAGTTCCAATTCAACATATATGAGCAATTTCACTTAACTTCTCTACATCCATGATACATGCAAGATGGAGCTCAAAGACAACATGAAGAAGATGAATCCACTTACCTAAGTCTTGTATTCAAGGTTTATGACCTCAATTAGCAACTACCCTTCAATTTCTTCAAGCAATCCTTATAAACACAAGATGAAAACACTCTCTCTCTAATTCTCTAACTTTGGTGGAATTTGAGGCTCTCAATATGGTGATCAAAGGTTGTGTAGGAGTATAATAAAGGCTCAAGTATAATATAATAAAGGCCCACTACCAATGGCAAAATCGTAAATAGGCCTAAGTCTTCAATTAGCTCAATTTAATCTAATTTAATCATACCTAATCACATTTGGATAATTATACCATAAAATCAGATAAATTCTCCTGATTATGAAACACTAAACGGTTTCTAATTAGGCTGATAAGGCCTTCAATTAGCAATTTAAACACATGAACTCAAGCAGATAATCAATCAATCAAACAAATAGAAATGCAATATAATAGATAAACTTATTCAATTTCGGTTTGGTTTCAATCGATCAGATTCGATTACTTGATTAATCAATTATCGGTCATTATCGGTTCATTTTAACGATGTCGGTAGCTAATTCGGTTTATCAATAATCGATGCGAGGTTGTTACAAAGTAGAAGACTCGGAAGCAATAATTAGGCAAGTAGATCCAATCCTCAACCGACTTATGAGCTGAGCAGTATACTTAAGGGCTGTTTCCACAGCAATAGAGACATAGTGGTGGAGGGTTGATGCTAGGAGTACCTTAGATAGGTTTTTGGGACCTACACGGGTAGTAGACATGGCCCCGAGTTAGAAATATCCTCGCTATTTAGTAGCACCTTTACCTCCAGAGTTTATGGCTCGACGAGGACATGCTTTCTTAAGGGACCACATCCAAGCAAGAGTCCCTCCCCCTCAGAACCTAATTGACACTCAGACGGTTAACTTTGGTGACATTATGACGTATGTGGAGGTACCTGTGCGTATCATAGGATGACAACTGTGGGGTTACGAGGCAGGCATTCCCATATACCAAGTGGAGGTGGCATGGCGATGTTTTGACATAGAGCAAAACGGATGGGAATTTGAGCATCACATGCTGCTATAGTATCTATGGCTGTTTTCAACCTAAGATCCTGATAACAAAATCCTTTCTTTTGTTGTTTTATGTTTTTTCTTTTGTTTGGTATTTAAGCAAGCTGACCATGACCTAGTTCTAATCCATTTTGTCATAAAGGGTTAGGCACTAAAATTGACATAACTACAAGTAATGTATCAACACCATTATACATAAATAAAACCGGTGTTTTGTGAATAATGTTTATATTATCTATGTTTTGCAGATTATGTTAATATATTTTAATTTAGGTGATTGATAGAAGTCATGCACCACGTTTATTAAAATTGTTTTATAGCTATGGCTAACGATGGAAATGGTATCGGGTCATCATCCAATGGAGCCAATCCAATGAAAAGGATTGTGGAAAGAACTATTACCCGTTCTTGTAAGCCTTGCGAGAACAATGGGTCACCAGACCATCGAGGAGGGACAACTACGATTAAACAATTCCAAGACCTGAATCCTTCTACGTTCACAGGTGGTTCAAACTCGTTGATGGCTGAAGCTTGGGTTAAAGAAATGGAGAAGATTTTTGTGCCGTACCCTGCACAGAAGAACAAAAAGTATCCTTCGTCACTTTCTCCTTTAAGGAAGATCTTGTGAGAATGGTGGCTTCTCACCTTAGAAAAAAGAAGAGGTGGTGATTTGGGCGAGATTCGTAGAGATGTTCTATGAAAAGTATTTTCTAGAATCACTACGGAAACTGAAAGCATCCGAGTTCTTAAATTTGAGGCAAGGAACAATGTTGGTGGCGGAGTACGAAAGTAAGTTCACACGACTAGTACGATTTGCACCGTATGTTATTCCGACAGAAGCCCGAAAAGCAAGAAAATTTGAAGTAGGATTAGATGCAAAAATCAAAGACAGGCTCGAGGTTCTAAAACTACCAACCTATGCAGAGGTGGTGGATCGAGCATATATCGCCGAAAAAGGAATTAAAACCGCACGTTCCAATGGAATGGGTCAAAAGAGGTGATTTTGGGAACCAGTGGGAGGATCAAGAGCAGCCCCACCAAAGAAAGTAAATCTTGGATCTACTAGCTCAACTAGATCAGCCAACCAAGGTTTTACTATTCCCAAGGGTAACACCACTCCGAATTGTCCGAGTTGCGAAAAAGCTCATAGGGGACAGTGCTATTGGGCAATAGGAGCATGTTATAGATGTGGCCAAGTAGGCCATGTGATGAAAAATTGCCCGAAATTCGCCAACTCTGTGATAAGTACCTCTGAACTAGCTTAGAAACCAGAAACCACCACAGGAGGAAAGAAGGAACAAAGACGCCAAGGAAGAGCTTTTGCGTTAGTACCCGGAAACTCCAATGCTACGGAGAACGTTGTGACAAGTACACTTTCTGTTTGTGGTCACTTAGCTCATGTTCTCTTTGACTCTGGTTCCACTCATTCGTTTGTGGCACCACACTTTGTTTCCAAGTTAACATCAACACCTGAACCATTGGGATATGCATTATCTGTGGCTTTTCCATTTGGTGTCACCGCACTTAGTACAAAGGTATACAATTCCACTCTACATTAGTAACCCGACATAATCTTAGGGATGGATTGGCTTCGCCAACCATGCCTCTATCGTATACGACCAAAAGATCTTTCTTGGTTACGATCAGCATAATTTGGTTTTCGAAGGAACTGGAGTTTCTACCCCTCCGTATTTGATATCCTTTGTTATAGCTCAACGGCTTTTGAGAAAAGGTTGTGGTGGTTGTATTTGTTATGTGGTCGACACTCAACAAATAGACCCAACACTCGATTCAATACCGGTCGTTCGAGAATTTCTTGATGTTATCCCCGAAGACTTACCTGGCACCTTAGTTGATCGAGAAATCGAGTTCACCATTGATACTCAACCCAATGCACAACCAGTCCCCAAAACTCTTTATCGCATGTCATTGGCAGAATTGAAGGAACTAAAAACCCAACTCCAGGAACTCCTGGACAAAGGCTTCATTCGACCAAGTACCTCACAATAGAGAGCTCCAGTATTGTTCGTGAAGAAAAAAGATGGCACGATGAGGTTATGCATCGATTAGCGAGAGCTGAACAAAGTCACTATCAAGAATTGATACCCCTTGCCAAGAATTGATGACTTGTTTGACCAACTTCAAGGTGCTCAAGTATTCTCCAAAATCGACTTGCGTTCCGGCTATCATCAACTAAAAGTCAAAACATAAAGCATTGAGAAGACGGCCTTCAGAACACGTTACGGGCACTATGAGTTTCTTGTCATGCCATTTGGTGTCACGAATGCTCCAGCAGCCTTCATAGACCTCATGAACCGAGTGTTCAAACCATATCTTGATGAGTTCGTCATTATCTTCATGGACGACATTCTCGTATACTCCAAGTCACCTGAGGATCATGAGCGACACTTACGAACCGTACTGCAAACATTACGTGATCACAAACTTTATGCCAAGTTAAAGAAATGAGAATTTTGGATCACTAGTGTACACTTCCTCGGCCACGTCATCAACAAAGATGGCATCTCGGTTGATCCCCAAAAAGTTGCAGCAATCGTGGATTGGCCACGACCTACTAACATGTCTGAAATTCGAAGCTTCTTGGGTCTAGTCGGCTATTACCAATGCTTCGTTCAAGATTTCTCGAAGATAGCATCACCTTTGACCTAGCTAACTCAGAAGAACACACCCTTTAAATGGACTGACAAGCAGGAATGTTGCTTCCAGGAGTTGAAAAATAGGCTTGTGACAGCCTTATACTAGCACTTCCTACAGGAACTGATGGGTTTGTAATTTATAGCGATGCCTCATACAATGGTTTGGGTTGTGGTCTTATGCAGAATGGGAAAGTCATTGCATATGCCTCGCGACAACTAAAGACTCATGAGAAGAACTACCCAACTCACGATCTAGAATTGGCTACAGTAATCTTCGCCCTCAAAATCTGGCGTCATTATCTCTACAGTGCAACCTGCGAGATTTACACCGATCACAAGAGTCTTAAATATCTGTTTACGCAGAAGGAACTGAATATGCGGCAATGTCGATGGTTAGAATTTATGAAGGACTACGATGTAGAGATCCATCACCATCTGGGCAAAGCTAACGTAGTAGCAGACGCATTAAGTTGAAAGACTACCAGAAGTTTGGCATGTATCCTCGTCCCCCGCAAGATCAATAGACTGCTCGCCAGCGTAATTGTGGAACCCACATTGATTGAAGAAATTAAAGCATGCCAGTGTGAAGATAAACTTTTGAAGAAAAAGTACGAAGAGCAGAAAACTACTCCTGATCCCGACTTCACTATAAGCAATGGGATGCTAAGATTTCGCAATCGAATTTGCGTACCCGATGTACCAGAGCTCAAGAAGAAGATATTGGTGGAAGCTCATAGCTCAAGAAGAAGATATTGGTGGAAGCTCATAGCTCGAGGGTTGTAGTTCACCCTAGTGACACCAAGATGTATCATGATCTGAGAGAACACTACTGGTGGACAAGTATGAAAAAAGACATAGCAAACCATGTCTCCAAATGCTTGCAATGTCAATGTGTTAAAGCGGAACATCAGAGACCTGCTGGGTTACTACAACCACTCCCTATTCCTGAATGGAAATAGGAGCACATTATTATGGACTTCGTGGTTGGACTACCACAGTCAGTTTCAAAGAATAATGTGATATGGGTTATAGTAGACCAATTAATGAAGTCAGCGCATTTCCTACCAATCAAAATCACGTACTCTCTTACTAAGTTCGCCACTCTATATATCAAAGAAATCATTCGATTGCATGGTACCCTAGTGTCAATCGTGGGCCACGAGACCCGCCGTATTTCATACGGAGCAGTTGCAAGAAGCTTTGGGAACAACACTAAAGTTTAGCACTGCTTATCACCCGCAAACTGATGGACAATCCGAAAGAACAATCCAGACTTTGGAGGACATGCTACGAATGTGCGTATTGGACCTCAAAGGTAATTGGGATGAGAACCTACCTCTAGTGGAATTTGCCTATAACAACGGCTACCACGCAAGCATCGGTATGGCACCATATGAAGCATTGTATGGAAGGAGATGTCGGTCACCCCTATGTTGGGCAGAAGTCAGAGATAGGAAACTATTAGGCACCGAAATCGTGCAAATAATGAGTGATAAGATTCAACTCATCCAACAGCGAATTTGCACAGCTCAAGTTGCCAGAAAAGCTATGCGGATACACGGAGACGAGATTTGGAATTTTAGGTAGGAGAGCACGTTTTCTTAAAAGTCTCACCAACAAGAGGAGTCATCTGGTTTGGAAAACGAGGAAAGTTGAATCCGCGTTACGTCGGACCATTTGAAATACTAGAGAGAATCGGCCCTGTAGCATACCGTCTTGCTCTTCCACCAGAATTGTCCAATGTTCACAATGTGTTCCATGTTTCGATGCTTCAACGATATCTTCAAGATCCAAAACATGTTGTCAATTATGAGAGCCTCGAAGTTCAAGAAAATCTCTCTTATGAAGAACAACCCGTGCAGATCCTCGATTGTCGGGACCAAATTCTCCGAAACAAGACTATATCTCGTGTCAAAGTTTTATGGCGAAACCATCGTGTCAAATCGTGTCAAAGAAGCTACGTGGGAAACTGAAAACCAAATGCGAGCCAAATACCCACAACTTTTTGAAAACCAAGGTACGTCAAGTTTGAGGACAAACTTCCATTTAGGAGGGAAGAAATGTGACACCCTAATTGTTAATTAATAAAAAAAATAAAAAAATAAAAAAATAAGTAAAATGAAATAATAATAATAAAAATAAAAAGTAAATAAAAAAACTATTCAAACTTATCCCAAATGGATAAGTTCATATCCTCTAGAGCATCAATTACCTAGCTTAGGCAACGTGTCCCCTATGAACTTGATCAGAGGCTAGGGCAGGGCCAAGAGCTTGATTGAAAGCAATAGATTTCTCTTCAATGTGAATCTTACCTTTCTCCCCCATAGGACAACTTCTTGAACCTATAGTTCTTCTTACCTTTTAGCTCAAGCCACTTGCCGGATAGAGACTAGAACAACTCGCTTCGCTTCCCTCCACATGAAGGGCTGCTACCAATTAAGCTTATTACTAATTCCCTCTGTTCGCTTTGGTTCACTCATCCATTTGTCCTTTCGCTTATGGACTTATGACTACTCAAAAGAAAAAGCAAACTCAGAAGACGAGAAGAAAAAAAAATGGGAACTTGCTTTGTAAGAACGATGATTGTGCACTGTACTCAATGCCCCGTTGGTCTAGTACTAGTCATCGACTTCCGGGAAAGAGTAAACGAATGGGACCTATTATGGGGCACACAATGCATTACAGATGTATGATCATTACGCTTCAACCGGGGTTATTATATTCCACCTATTAGAAAGAAAAGAACTTAAATGAAAGTACTTAATAGCATGGCGATCTATTTATACAAAACTTCTAACCCGAGCACAAGCAATGGAACTGTAGACAGTCAAGTGAAATCTAATCCAAGAAATAATTTGATCTATGGACAGCATCGTTGTGGTAAAGGTCATAATGCAAAGGAATCATTACCATAAGGCATAAAGGGGTAGGTCATAAGCGTCTATACTGTAAAATCGATTTTCGACATAATGAGAAAAAACATATATGGTAGAATGATAACCATAGAATACGACCCTAATCAAAATGCATACATTTGTCTCATACACTATGGGGATGGTAAGAAGAGATATATTTTACAACCCAGAGGGGCTACAATTGGAGATACCATTGTTTCTGGTATAGAAGTTCCTATAAAAATGGGAAATGCCCTACCTTTGAGTGTGGTTTGAACTATTGATTTACGTAATTGGAAGTAACCAATTAAGTTTACGATGAAACCTAGAAATCGATCACTGATTCAATTTGACTACCTCTACAGGATAGACCTTAACAAAAAACTGAAGAGTAACAATAGCAAATGATTGAGTTCTGTAGTTCCTTATATAAAATTATTGACTCTAGAGATATAGTAATATGGAGAAGACAAAATTGTTTCAAGCACCAAGAAAACCGGAATCGCCCCTTGTTTCAAAGAGAGGAGGACGGCTTATTCACATTTCATTTGATGGTCAGAGGCGAATTGAAAGCTAAGCAGTGGTAATTCTAAAGATTCCCCTGGGGAAAAATAGAGATGTCTCCTACGTTACCAATAATATGTGGAAGTATCGACATAATTTCATAGAGTCATTTGGTCTGAATGTTACATGAAGAACATAAGCCAGATGACGAAACGGGAAGACCTAAGATGTAGAAGATCATAACATGAGCGATTTGACATATTTGGATTACTATATATCCCCTCATAGGGTACTTCATTATATGATATATATATAATCCATCTGTATAGATAAGATATCATCATCTACATCCAAAAAGCCGTATGCTTTAGAAGAAGTTTGTACAGTTTGGGAAGGGGTTTTGATTGATCAAAAAGAAGAATCTACTTCAACCGATATGTGCTTAAACGACCATACATAACATAGAAATCGCACTTGGAAAGCGGTGGATAATTAGTTAGAAACAGTGTTGTATGTGGCCCGATTACTGAGAGAAATCGGCCACATTAAAATGACCTTTTGGGGAGTTCCGTTTGATATCCAAAAACTGCTCAGCAATAGTCAGACTAGTGGGGAATGTTGGGTTGAACCAGAAATGTTTTGGTAGAGCCGAATCTAAGCATTAGCTAGGTAAGCATCCTATAGTAAAAAGAGTAATTATGAACCCTGTAGACCATCTCCATGGGGGTGGTGAAGGGAGGACCCCAATTGGTAGAAAAAAACCCACAACTCCTTGGGGTTATCCTGCACTTGGAAGAAGAAATAGAAAAAGGAATAAATATAGTGATAATTTGATTCTTCGTCGCCATAGTAAATAGAAGAGAAAATCGAATTTCTCTCTTCGTCTTTACAAAACAAAAGAAAAATTTTCGTACTTTTCTTCGAATTATGAAAATCTTTCTTTTTTTATAAAAAAGAAAAAAACGCGTTGCTTGAAAGAAGATAAAACTTCCTGAAGTTAAATAGGGCGAAAACTTGAATTACACACATACAACTTGGTGGAAAAATAAAAAAAATATGAAAAATAGAATCAATATGATAAGATGGAAAATTTTTAATGTGAAAATAAGATTTAACATGTGGAAGGATCCGAACATTTTCTTTTTTCTTTCTTTCATTTCTAATTAAGGAGAGCACTAAGTTACTTACGTTATAGCACAGTTAGGCAGGCTTATACCATTACGCTCACGAGCAAAATCTTTGAAATTTGCATTTCTTCATCGGGCTTGGACCATGTCTCCCGAACAATCTCAGTACATATGGCGCAAGTCGATTCCACATATCGAGGTCGGAATGGGATAAGGTGTTTTCATGTCTCACCGTAGTGCCCGGTTTGTCTTGATTTCTGATTGATGAACCAGAAGGAAAATGGAACTCTTCGATTTGTTTACTCGACCCTGGCTACGTGTTCTTTGGACCCTTCGCCCGCCCGCCCGCCACCAGTGAAAGCAAGCTAGCCCCCTATGTTGGTTGCCCTTTTCCTCTTTCTCTATGAATAAGGTAAGCATTCAAGCCCAGCAAGAAAGGGCCCCTTACTATAGATAGGCTAACACAACTTATCTTATTAGTAAAGCAACCTTTCGCCTTTATTGAGGAGATATAAAAAAAAAGCTTACTTACTAAGCAAACGTAGGCTTGGGCTCAAAAGCAACAAGAAATGGATTAAGCAACTTACGCGAAACTTGCGCGAAACTTGAGTTCTCAATAAGGGGCGCGTTAGCACTTTAGAAAGATTGCAGGGCCTTTAGGCTTTACTGATAACATATATAGGGATTTTTCCAACCTAGGTTAGGGGTGCCCCTATTAGTCAAGCTTTGATTTGAAGCCAGTTGAAAAACGGATGCGCACTACTAGCGCGGCTCGTTTCAATCAAAGCTAAGTGTAGGTGCTTTTCATTGCTTTTCATTTTGTTAGGAGTAGGTGCTTGCCCTTAGTTGGTTAGGGGAAGTGGGCATTTCCATCACGAAGGATTCAATTCAGCCACAGGTTCCCCTATGGCTGCCTTGTTACGACTTCACCCCAGTTGAAGACCCCACCGTGGTATGTGCTAATAAGACCACCAAAAGCCTTTGTGGCACTAGTGGTACACAGAAGTCGTGGGTGATCATGGGGCCGATGCTTTAGGCGAAACCAATTCCCAGGGTGTGATGGGCGGTGTGTACAGGGCTCGGGTACATATTCACTGCGACATGCTGATCCGCGATTACTAGCGATTCCAACTTCATGTTCCCGAGTTATAGAGAATAATCCGAACTGAGGCAATCTTTTTGGATTCGTTCTGCCTTACAGCCTTGCTTCCCATTGTAATTGCCATTGTAGCACATGTGTGGCCCAACCCATAAGGGCTATGTGGACTTGACGTTATCTCACATTTCTCTAGTATATCACTAGCATTCCTTCGTGAGTGCGACACACACCTTTTTGTTTGTTTTGGAGCTGTTTTGGCGGGGCGTACTAAACCCACTATGTACCCCACACTACCGGGTAGCTCGCCTGAATGCCGAGTCTTTTTCCTCCGCCAACTCGACGTCGTCGTCACCTGCAAGATAAGGCCAAAAAATTCACTTTACTAAACAAGTGAGAAAAGCCCTTTCTATATTATTAGTAATGTGCACTAGCTGTAATCAAACTAAAGTGCACACTAGAAAGGGCTTCGAAAGGCGTCAGCTCCCTTCTTACTGATAGCACAGCTACGTGCTGGCACTCAATTAGTAGCACTGGTACGTTACTCGGCTCCTCAGCTCACTTCGGTTACAAAGACTTTATCCTTAGGCGCATGTCTCAACAACACAAAACGAGGGTTTTGCATGTTATAGGACTTGACCAAATATCTCACGACACGAGCTGACGACAACTATGAAGCACCTGTATGAAAGTCAGTGCCATCCCGTTAAGGACAGGTTTTGTTGTTTATATGTCAAGGGCTGGTAAAGTTTTGCATGTTGTATCGAATTAAACCACATGTTCCATCGCTTGTACAAGCCCCATCAATTCCTTTGAGTTTCAGTCTCGCGACTGTACTCCCCAGGCGAAGTGTTTCACGTGTTAGCTGGGCCCTTAATCCGTGTAGACCAAGGGCAAACACTCATCGTTTATAGCATGGACTACTAGGGTATCTAATCTTGTTTGCTCCCCATGCTTTCACACTCTAGCGTCGGTAAGGACCTAGAGAGTTTCCTTCGCTTTTGGCGTTTCTTCGTAGATTGATAGATTTCACCCCTACACACGAAATTCCACTATTCTCTGCCTTACTCAAGTGAATTGGTTTCGAGAGTATTCTGCCAGTTTTTGACGACTTTCACTTTCAACTCGATTCACCGCCTAAGTGCCCTTTACACCCAGTCATTCTGAAGAACACTTGCCCTCCCCGTCTTACCTCAGCTACTGGCACGAAGTTAGTCAGGGCTTCTTCCTGGAGTCCTGTCATGATCGCGCACTCGACGAAAGAGCTTTACAAGCGGCATTGCCTTTCTTCACTCAAGCGATATTACTGGATCGGGCTTTCGCCCATTGTCTAACATTCCCCACCACTACCCTCCATGGGAGTTCGGGCCGTGTCTCAGTCTGAGTGTGGCCGATCATCCGAAAAGACCAGCTAAGCATCATTCACTTGGTTAGCCTTTACTTGACCAACTACCTAATACTATGCAAGCTCATCAAATAGCGCTTTTTAGCTTTCTTCAGGATTTGGTCCGAACTGTTCGGCAGATTCCCACGCATTACGCACCAATTTGCCACTTTTTTCTCAACTCTTCCCATCGCCTGGGCGAGACAAGCTACCTTTAGCTACGAGCCTCTTTTCCTTTTGCCCAGCTCCTAGAAAACAATGTTCGACTTATATGTATTAAGCATATAGCTAGCGTTCCGCCTAAGCCAGGATCAAACTCCTCTTTTGAGTATGATTGGGCCTTACAATGGTAGAACCTGGTGAACCGGGCGTACTACTTCCCAACCTTCTGTGGACCTTGCTTCTCTTATGATTTTTGCTACTTTGTTTAGTTTGGTGATTGATATCTTAGAGAGTCTAAGCCCGTAAGTCGTACCCTATGAGGTCTTTGATCTCGGTGAAGGGAAATGAAATGTAAGCGAGGAAGAAAAGAAAACAAAGCTCAGACAACATAAGATCAGCAGAAGTGGGAGAAGGGAAAAAAGGGATAAACAAGCAAGAATGGGCTAAGTTCCACCCTTTCCAATATGAATATGAGCTAAGCTAACCGAGTCCTCTCTTCCGTCCTTTATTGAGGAATTCTTAAACCTTTCTTTGCCTTCTCGCTGTCTGTACACTCGCGGAACATAGAACTTCTGTTTCAACAACTTCTCAATTCAGTTAAGTTAAAGGAGTTCTTATCCCTTGCTGATGAACAGCTCAACCAAGGCTTCCTCTTCAAGATTTGACCCATTGCTAGATGTGAGATCGGGCATTGCAGCCTTTTCATACTTTCCTACTGAGTCTAATGGATGTGCACTTTCCTTGACTTCTATATTGCGAACAGGTGCTTCCAACACAAAACATCCGGAAATAGACTATTCACATATCCTATGCTAAAATGGAAATATCTTACTTTGATGCCAAAGAGAGAGACTCACCCTGGTGATGCCAATCCTTGATAACACACGAGCACATGACTAAGAGGGAGAAGGGCCTTAAACAGAGAAAATGAAATAGTGCACTAACAGGGAAATAGAGAAGTTCACCCTCCCCACCTACACGAGGGGGATCGCTCTACCGTTCCATCTCCTTATTTATGAATACTGCCTACTAACTAATCTCATTTACTAGCTTTCTATCTTGAGCAACATGACGATGTAATAGGTAGATAAATTGATACAAGAAGATAGTCTAAACTCCCTAATGCAACACAGTTTCCAAAAGCGAGAGAATCTTTGTTACATGCCATGAGTAGGATAATTAAGCGTTGGATATTTGATCAATTATCCTATGCATAGCTAGGTCTGAGAACCCAAATGGAAAAGGTCAAGGGTAGACGAAGAGAAGCGCCTAAACTGGTGAGTGAGTTCTGCAGGTGATTTCACCCTAAAGACAATGAGTTTGATCGTTTTTGACACGAATCAAGGTCTGAAGAGCTAAACTGGTATAAAGTGGGGCTTCGGGCGTAGCAAACCAAAGAGGAAGGGCAAAAATAGGGGTGAGCCCAAAGGCACGACCGAAAAAGTGGATAATGTTTTCAAATCCAAGTGATCAGACGATGTGTAGGCGATGTTTCCTGTTATATCGGAAGGAAAAGTTCTTTGTTTCTGTTAATGAAAAAGACCGGGTTTCGTAGCTATAGCTCGATCGATGTGAGACTCCAATACGATTCCTTCATCCCAAAGGCAGATTGTCCGGTTGTGCGGATCAAAACTGGATTTCGAAATCTCATAGATAGTGGTAGAAACCTGATTGATCGGTGACATGCATTCTAACTGAGACCCGAACCACACCTTTTCATTAGCTCCACGAGAAAGAAAAAGAAGAACCAGCAAGAGATCGACTTCGAGGAAATCGGGAAGGCAGGGCGCGCAAGCATCCACCCTTTTTGAGCTCGAAGGCGCCTTAAGGTAGCCCACTTTTTTTCATACACAAAGGAGTTTCATTAGGCAAAGCAACATATCTCAACGTCTAAGTCAAAGTGTGCATGCATGTCTATCCTAACAACATGAAAAGAAAGCAGACTTGATCGTTTGAGTAGTCTGATATAACATCTACCAATGATGAAAGCAGCCTTTGCTTTATTGAGTTTGAAGAAAAGAAAAGGAAAGCCAGCATGCTTGGGGAAATAGAAAAAGGGTCTTCGGAAGGCCAACGTTGGTTGGGTAGTAAGATAATCTCGTAGTCGAATCTTTCTTTTTATATCACTGGCTTTCTTAACTTTCAACTGACTTTGCTCCCTCTTCTTTTGGAACTGTAAAAGGCTGGGGGGGGGGGAGGGGGGAACCAAAGCCCCATTCGCCTAGCTATAGGAGCTACTATCAAGAGATGGCGAGACAGAATCCATTCTTAGCTCTCCTAGCATGTTATAAACCTAAAGGAAAGGAGTTACAACCTATTCCCAAAGGAAAGAAGAAAGCCAGCCAAGAAGAGAGCTATTAGCAGCTAGGGTAGAGGCACAGATAGCTACGAGAGCTACTAGAAAGGAAAGCACTTAGCACAGTCGGGAGGGAAAATTATCTTCTAAAAACAAACGGGACCTTATACAATTATTAGTAGTACATTATCTCCGTATTTGTTACTTAATCATATTAAAAGAAATAAGCTTAGAAATTACAAATGCATTTAAACTAATAAAAATAAAATCCATGAGATCCGTGGTCATCAAATCCACTATCTTGTTGTGCGATTGGGTAAATATTCACTTATCCAACTTTTCATTGGAAGAAAAATTCCAAACATGCAAATTGAAAAAATAAAAAAAATACCAGGCACAGGAACAAATTTGACATCTCACTAAATTTAAATTCTTTGTTTTTAATGAACATAACAAATTTAGTAGTTCATGGCAAAATTAATATTGTACTTATTACTACATTTTTAAGTATGTATTACTGTCGGAATTAAGAAAAGACCACAATATTACATTCAATTATAAAAGAAATATTAGATATTCAAATATTTTATCAAAATTTTTATCGAATATTAATGAGTGTTTGATAAAAATTTTAATAAAACACTTAAGACTTCTAATGTTTTAAAATTTATTATTTAAAAAATTCTACGGTGCACATTTTACAAAAATCATAATTTACTAAAGGTAATAATTGGATATCCGAGGCATGAGCATTGCTAGGGAGCTCGAAAGCCCCCTCCCCCGAATCTCCCGAATTTCATTTTTTTTTTTTTTTTTTTTCCAGCAGAAGAAGGAAGAAGAAGAAGCAGGAAGAGGGAGGAGGAGGGAGAGGAAGGAGGAGAAGTGGTGGACTGGAGGGGGCCATACCAGTGGAAGGAGGCGGAGGCGGGGCCGGAGGCGACGGCGTTGGTGCTGCGACGATCGGGGCTGGGCAGCGGCGACCGGAGCTGGGCCGACGACGACGTGGGCAGACGACTGGCGAACCACCTCTCTTCTCTCTCTCTTTCTCTCCCTCTCCCTTTCCCTCTCCCTCTCTGGTTCAGCTCCGAAAATGGAAGAAGAAGAAGGAAAAAAAAAATAAAATTAATGCCCAAAACGACGTCGTTTTGAACATTAGAGAGATTCAGAGAAAGGAAATTCGAGCTCTCAAGTTTTATTCTCCGAGGCATCCAATAAATAGATGTGTACAATTTACGTTTTCATATTATTTTAAAGATCACACCCAACACATTCCTAGAAAGTAAATTCTAAATATTTCGAGAAATCCCTTAAAACATAGACAAAACCCCTTCATTGTTTTGCTGCCATGTGTCCATCATCATTAACACCACACTTAACTCCTGAGCCATAACTCGTGCAACCAGTTCCACTCGTATAACTCATCGTGGACTTTGGCCTCTTTTAAAAATAAAAAATAAAAAATTGGCTTATCAACCTATTAGTTTATTTGAATTATACAATTTCTTTCTTTTATATATATATATATATTTATAATAAGTTAATGAAAAATGTTTGGG
The DNA here is from genome assembly GCA_025200525.1 of Camellia lanceoleosa. Lineage (NCBI taxonomy): Eukaryota > Viridiplantae > Streptophyta > Magnoliopsida > Ericales > Theaceae > Camellia > Camellia lanceoleosa. The sequence goes on from CM045761.1 coordinate 156,591,234, forward strand.
AGCACTAATTAGTGCTCCACTAATTAGGTGGCAGTGAGTCCCGTTAGAAATGATGTGATGTTTTGGTTTTGGAGTTGTATTTTTTTTTCTATTTTTTTAATGCATTAGTGCTATTAGTGGTGATATTTTTAGTGGGATGAATCATTGTTGTAAGTTAATAAATGAAAAAAAAAAAAAATTTAAAAAAAGTCTTTCCAGTAGGCCTTTGTATTCCAACAAATATACAACAACATTTACGAACCGATTAAAATTTTTAAAATTCACAAAACTAAATTTTTAATCATATAAGTGTAATCAAAATTATTAAATGCCAAAAGGCACATCAAATCTCTAAAGTTTTTCATACATTTTGGAACAAAATCTTTAGGGTCTTTTTACCTCTCAGTGAATATATATATATATATAGGAGTTGGTAAAGATAAGAAACATGAGAGTTGTAGAAGAAAACAAAAGTGATGATCGACAGATTAAAAGAAATTTTGAAACTGCAGCCATAATTGTTGGATTAAAAATCATTCTAAAAGATCTCGTAAAAGCATGATAGTATAATATCGTCTTTAATAGTGTGAAGAAAAAGTAATTGAATTAAAACTATGTGATATGTACACCACATGATAAAAATAATTTAAAAGATATGTGATATGAATTAAATTATGCTGCACACCCTTTCAATATGTCTATTTTAGATAATAATATTTTTTTTGGGTAAATTACAAATGCATCTTTTGAGATTTACTTAAAATACAGATTGCCTCCTGTGATTTGAAAAATTATAGATACTCTTTGTTAGAATTTTTTATTTAACAGAATTAACTAAAAAAATAAAATTCGTAATTGCTCTCCTTTATAATAATAAAATTACCTAAATTATAAATTGAAACATATTTCTAATATTATTAAAAATTGTTAATTGACTTAATGATTTATTAATAAAATGGGCGATTTGTTGTGAAATTAGAAATCTCAGGGGGTGGAATGTAATTTTCAAAACCACAAGGGGTGATTTATATTTTAATTAAATCTTAGGGGTGTATTTGTATTTTATCCTATTTTTTAGGTACATAGGAATAAATCTATTTTAGATAAGGGAAACGCTATGGAGTGCACACCATATGCACCATAATATAAAATGTGTAATTTTATTATAAAATTTTGTAACATCAATTAGAAGTAATCTTGCTATAAATTGGCGTAACAAAAAATATCGTAACCAAGTCACAATTTTTTACAACATCAATCACAAAATTTTAAATGTTTTGTTACGTCAATTTGTGATGAGATAACATATTTTGTAATTAATTTTGCAAAATTTTATATTAAAATTACATATTTTTGTGATGAGATACATATAGTATGCACCCCTAAACCTCGTTGTTTGGTAAAAAATAGAAACATTTTAGAAACATTACATAAGAAAAAAAAGGACTTTTTGAGGAGTAATTTAATGATGAAATTTGAGTTGAAATTTGATAATGTAATTATCATGACATCATAAAAATTAAATCAGGATTACAGAGAGATTTTTTGAGAAGTAGATTTTAATGATTAAAAAATTGAAATGAAAATTGATGGTGTCAAATAAGATGTGAACTATTAAAGTGGTATAGCTAAAAATTGACTTTTTTTGGTACTATAATAAGCTAAAAATAACTTTAATAAAGTCATTAACATTTTATCATCGAGTATAAAATAAGAAACACCACTACATGCTGCGATAGCTGTTGGGAGTACAAAATAATTTCTTATCGGTTTATCAGAAGAAAAAAAATTTTAAAAATACAAAAATAGCTAAAAAATAAAGTATATGATATAGATTCAAATTTAATATGACATAAATCATACATAGAATAGAATCATACGATTTAGAAATGACATAAAGTTCTTACATTATTAGTTACAAATAATTAACAGTAAAACTTGTAGTGACAATAAATGAAATAGATACAAAATGCATGAATTGTAGCCTTGTGATGAGATTACAATCAACAGAAAGTTGATTATATATTAATTATTTTCACATTATAGTTTCAGTCCCATAATAATTTTCTTGAGAGAGTAATGAGTTGAATCGGAGCATTAATAAATCAAAGTCATCCTGGGTCTTGATGACGCTGAGACTCACATACTGCCTTTCTGCACCATATACACTTCCTCCCCGGCTGATTATACCATTCTCCCTCAGCACTTCATAGCAATCTTCTTCTTCATCCCTTTCACATTTCAACCATGCATAAGCTGCCAAAAAAAAAAAAATCAACATCTAAATTGATTTTGTTTACAATCCACAAAATTGTAAACAACAAAATAAAAATAAAACAAATACAAAACACAAGATATACGTGATTCAACATTGTATTTACATTCATAAGGAAAGGGAAAAGAATTACAAAAGTCAAGACCTCTCAACTTGTCCGCTTAACAATATTATCACGTTCTCGCACAGAAATCTTACCTGAAAAAAATATATTATAGGTGCCAAGAGATGTTCTTAGTCTTAGGCAGTGTTGTGTTACGATCTCACATTGAATCAAAATAGGTTCGGTCTTGTGAATATAAACTACTTGGGCACCTTTCTTTTGCAGGTTGATTTTTAGGGTGAGTTTTACTGGAAGGGTTCATATTGCTGAACCAATGTTCCAAATCTAGTTCACTCATTTCAAATTTTGTAATTTTTTCCCTCCAAATACCAAGCATTGCCATTATTTAACATTCAATTTTTCACCAATTCATGCCATTCTATAAAACATTTTCCCTTTGTTATCAACTTCTATAGTTTTCTATGCACATTCCTCTGTTTTTGCCCTGTTTTTGCATTCCCGCTATTGTGATTTTTAGATAAGAATTAGTCTACAAACACAGGAGAAATTCGCAGAAATAGACACAGAACGCACATTGTCCCATTGGCCACACAGCGATTGACTGTTTTTTTTCCCTTCCTCACAGGTAGACCCTATTATCTGACGTGTTAAGCCACCATATTTTTTGTGTGGGTCTCACATACATGTATGTAAATAACAAAGTTGATAAATTAGTTCTTATTATTATTGTTTATTTTTTTCAGATTGAGGAGTTGGTAGTGAGTGAATGAGAATGATGATCACCTGGAGAAGGTCCTCTTAGTGGTTGATAAAAAGTGCAAAATTGGGGGTTCAATTTTTTGGATAGAGAAGCTATTCGATTCCGATAATGCCTTGCTCAGAATTTCCCAGCGCTTCCTCATTGTTGTGAATCCAAACTCAAAAATATCACTACCATTATTTCCTTGGAAAATTGCTTTGAGGAGCTGCAATGCTATTAACCGGGTGTCATGAGAAACCCCAATGCTAATTTGATCAGTATACTTTAACATTCTCTCATAAACTTCCTCATCCTTTATCAATGCGCACCAGTATAATCAAAAAACAATGCAATATATAAAAATGCTATGCACCCAGAAAAATATATAGAAAAGTGCTCATAAAGTAAAATGTGTGACCTAATTTATTTTAAATGTAATCCATACCAAATTTGAATCTACATCAAATACCTCATTTTCTGGACATTTTTCTAAAGGTTTTTTTTCTTTCATCATGACTAAAACTCAGGGCTGGTGTAACAAATGTATTTTAGCAATTTTTGGTTAACTTTTGTTTTTATTTTTGTTCTTGTTTTTGTTTTTGTTTTTGTTTTTCAGTTTTACTGAAAAAAAATTAAAAGTTCTAGAGTAGTGATAATTGGACTTATCCAAATCTGGAGCCAGCACATTCCTCTGTTCTAGAGTAGAGACAAAAAAATAAGAAGCAAAAAAATTAAAAATTTTCCACATGTACGGACAATGTCCAGAATAGACTTATAAGATGGCACGTGTTTTAACTTAGAGTTCAAAATGACAAACTTATGAAATCGCTTATTAAGCTGAATCATAATAGATAATACCTAAAATTGTCTACATTTATTGTGAGATATCAACACTTATTCAGAATTCTAAGTTATGTTTTGATCTTGAATTTATAGAGAAAAAAAAGGGAAGGAAAAAAACGATCACAAATCAAAACACAACCTAAGTAGAAATAATAGTAATACACTACTATGAAGCCAAGTTAATATTGGCCCTATTTGGCACAGCTTATAATCAGCTTATTCCAGCTTTCAGCTTAATTTAAGCTATTTTGATGTGTTTGGTTTAGCTTATACCTTATACCTTATAGCTTTTTGGAAGTCAGAAATCAGCTTATTCTTTGAGTGGGGCAGGAGATGCTTTAAGAATAAGCTGGAAATCAGCTTAAGCTGAAAGTTATAAGCTATAAGCTGTTTAGGCATAAGCTATAAGCAGTTTCCCATAGCTCTACCAAACAGGGCCATTAACATTGGTTTAAATACTAAAGTGCATATATAAGTTCTAGAGTAGTGATAATTGGACTTACCCAAATCTGGAGCCAGCATGGCCAGTAAGCTTAGAAAGAGTAAACAACATGAGATCTTCATCAGCTGGTGCTGGAATTGCTGTAAAATGGGGCCAATAATAAGCATGATCATGAATTGTTTTCACTGAGGACCCTCTCAGCACTGCCTTCTTCAACTGACCATCAGGGTTGTTTGGTGAAGTCACAAACTCAATCATATTCATATCACATCTGAAGTGTTCGTCCACATTGATGTATCTCCAACAGACTTTAAGTCCATTGATCGGAAAAAGTTCGTCTGTGACTTGTAGGCCTGCCAAAAAATACCCAGATTTTTTTTATCAGTAAAAATACAAACTCAGAATTTTTATCAGACTTGTCAATCTATGGTCCACGTTTATTTTATAAGTAGATTTCACACAATACCAATTCAATCTTCATCGCACGATCTTATTATTGGCCTATAGGATTTCTGTTTATAAATATCTATATATGGTTATATTTTTGGAATTTGTGTTAGATTTATGAGTGAAAAATAATTTAAATAAATTAAAAACTTGATTATGACTGGAAAGTTAGAGAAGAATAGTTTTAATTTCTATTTATTTTCTGATAATCAATTTTGAACTTTAAAAAAAAAAATTACGAGAAACAAACTTAAGTTGAATTATAGGGGGTGTTTTTCTAGCTTAATTTTCGTAGATTTCACACGTTGGACTGAAAAACATTCAATATTTTTAGAATAAGTCTTGCTAACAAATGTTTTTGGAGTATAAGAAAAAGATAAAAAAATAAAAACACTTTTTACACAAATTTCAACATTAAACAATATTATTAGGACACTTGTTAGCATATTTGTCTTTTAACTAAAAAGTAGTTAGGTAGGTGTAAAAAAATTATGGACAATTTAAACTTAATGACTTCAAAAAAATCTTCAATCTGCCAAGAACTTTTATGTTTTTCACATGTTATCCAAAAAATACGCAAAACACTTTTACAACTGATTTAAAAAAATTTAATCCAATAGTCTAAAATGTCATAAATTGGGTTAGGAGAACAACCGGGTAGAAAGGGATGGTAGCTACGACCCCAGCAGGAGAAGAAGAGTTGGAAAGGGCATGAACTGTGCATTAAGGCGTTGGGTAGATCCAGCACCAAACACTATGAATTTCCCTTCTGTCATTGCATTCCCAACTCCCTCATGTAGTTTTCTGATGTGTTTTTCAAGCTCTTCTGAGATGATAGAGTGGTCATTGAATGCATAGCTCATTTTGTGCCACGCTACCACTACTACTGCACCTTTAGCTGCTTGTTGCATCCAATAGGGCTCCAAGAATAACAGATTCCCACTACAAAACAACACACACAATTCGGTAATCAAATGTACACAATCTTATTCTTATATGGGAAGAGAATGTTTTCATAATTTGAAGTCATGGGATTGAGATCACAAAAGGTAAATTACACTGCTATCTCTTGAGATTTGAAAAAAATATATATAATTAGTTTCATAAATTTGACATGATTAAATTAGGCCCTATAAGGTTTTTTATATAACACAAATCCTATTTTCATCAGTAATTCGTTAGTCATTTAGATAGAAAAATAATATTGTCATTTTTTTTGTTTCCTACTAAAATGTATATTCTATCTTATTTATTTTTGTACCTTCAACTTTTAGCTTTAGAAAAAAGAAAATCAGTATAGTTATGCCAAAATAATGGGACTTTTTGTATTTTTTTTTTGCAAATTTGAGGGAGGTTAGTGTAATTTGACCAAAAGAAATTGTAGTAAAAAAATTATTTTGTGAATGTGACATTTCAATTGTTAATATTATGTTGGGAAATTTTATTATGCACTCTCCATACTATATGTATCCTTAGTTATGATCAGATTTCTTCTTTAGTTATGATCAAATTTCTTCTTTAGTTATGATATTATTTTGAGATTTTAATTATGACTTTTTTGTGTTTGGTTATGACTTTTATATTTTTTTTAGTTATGATTCAAAAAATATAAAACTATGTTATTTTCTTTTATAATTATAAGATACATACAATACACAACCTCATAATCTTTCTCTATTATGTACATGGTGACAAAATTCTCTAGGTAATACTTTCTAATATTTATTACTATATTTAATGCTACATATTGGGTGTGTTTGATTGGACGGACTGGATAAGGGGAGATTAGAATCTATCGGACTTGAGTCCTGGGACTGTGAATCCCTCGGACTATTTGGCTGGATTGGATATGTATCCTGTGTTTGTTTTTTCATGGAATTAGATGTCTGGAAAGGACTATTTTTAGTAAATCCAACGTTTGGTTGGACGGACTGTATAAGATAAATGAACAAAAGACTATTTTACCATTTTTTAATTGTTTACTAAGTAATAGAAATATTAAACATATCTTTAATATTTTAATTATTTTTAGCTAGATTAAATAAAAATTTATTTTTTTAATTTTTTACACAATTAAATAAATTTATTTTAAAATAAATAAATAAATTAAATAAAATATCAATAAAAAATATATATTATTTTTTAATTAAAATTTTAAATAATTTTTTTTAAAATAATAATAATCAAACAATGAAATTAAATAAAACATCTATTAAATTTAAATAATGAAATTAAATAAAATATAAACAAAATTTTAAAATAAAACATCAATAAAATATCTATAAAAAATTATTTTAAAAAATTAAATAAATAAAACATCAATAAAAAGTTAAATAAAATTATTTCATTTTCAAATTGAGACATTTAAATTTTATTGAATTTTATTAAATATAATACATAATTAAATAGTAGATGGTCAAAATAGTCATTTTGACCACCTAATCTCAACAGTGGATAACCTCCCAAAAACTATCTCATACCCCTCCCCCCTAGGACACAATAGTCCCCCATATGGGAGATAAGGAGTTCGGTTGGACATGGAGTCCGGTAGACTAAAAAAAAATCAAACGGCGAATAAGGAGCACTATTTGGATTACAATCCAAATAGTGGATAGTCCTTCCCTAATCCGGCGAATCAAACACGCCCATTTTGTTTTTGTCATGTCTACCTGCTTATTTACAAGGATGAGCCGTACACATATTTTACTTCTTTATGGTCAAATCTCTTTAAATTGTATTTGGTTGGAGAATTAGTTAAGAGAAATAAAAAGAGAAATGCAATCCAGTTTTACTTTTTGTTTGATCGTAATGGAAAATATATGAGAAAAGTGAGAGGAAAATGTAATTTCAATTTTTGTCTTTTAGATTCACCGTAAACTATTTTGTTTCCCATTTCTCAACTCAAACCTTCTTCCCAAACCTGGAAACCTTCAATGTTGTTTGGGAAGTGTTAGATTATTATATTTTTTAATTTTTTTATGAAAAAACATAAAATATGTGTTAGGTTTGAAATGATTTGATAGAAAAATTATGTGACTTAAATAAGGGTCTGTTTGGCAAGTTAGTTTTGGGTTATTTTAACCACAAAAGACAAAATATGCTATTTTAGCTATAACAAACAAACCATCACATCCAACCCATAATTATTACACTCTTTTCTCACAAAAAAAGTCAAAAAAGCCAAAAAGCTCTTTCCAAACCAACCTTTTTAGCCCAAGCTAAAATAGCTAAAAAAGTCAAAAAGTCAAAAAACCAACCCACTTCTCAAATGAAGACTAAGATGATTGTAATATAAATAAAATAATATGCTAAAATAACATATACTATTTTAACACATGTCAAACAACCATTTAAATATGATTTAAAAAGGTGAATCTTATCCATCTTTTCGTTTTTCTATATATATATATATATTTTTTCTCTTTATTTTTCTGATTAAATTTTTCAATCAAACACATTTCTTGTCCAATCATATGATGGTTATCAGCATTTAAATTCAACTGAGGGACTTGAAACCTGAATGTTGACGTGGGTGTAGTGGGCTACACCCACGTCGTTTTCTATGAACACCAATGTGAATCTTTAATTGTGTACCAAATTTTTCCTAGTTGCAGCACGTCTCAGGTAGAATTAAATATTATAAATTATTCAAAATACTTACAAGCGTGAGGAATGTATACCCACGTGAGTATTATGAATATTTTTTGTAATTTAATTTACAATGAAATTTTCTCTCCGTATTTTTCTTGCCCTTTTGTCTCAAATTTTTTTATTAAATACAGAATGCCTTAGCTACATATGCACCACACAAGCCTTAAAGTTATATTTGGTTCATAAATTTATGAATGAATTTGAAAAAAAAAAGAAAAATAAAAAATATATATGAAATATGAATAAAATATATATTTATATTTTATCTAATTTTATATATTTTTTATTATTTTTTTTTTTCTAAATTTCTTCCCAAATCAATAAACCAATCAGAGCTTAAAAAAATAATTTCAAAGGAAACTGAACACTTGGTGTAAGAAATTAAACAAGATCAATCACATGATTATTTATTCATGTAGGAGTGGTTTGAGAATTAACTATTTTAATTAATTTTTTAATATTTGATAAAAAAATATAAAATAAAAAAAATAATATGACAACTTATATTTTATTCAAAAAAAAGTGTGAATTTTTTTATGTTGAGGAAAGGAATCAAACACACAAGCCACTATGGCTTGGTTTGAGAAGTGGGTTAACTTTTTGACTTTTTGACTTTTTTTGATTATTTTGGTTTAGGGCTAAAAAACTTAGTTTGAGAAGGGCTTTTGACTTTTTTGACTTTTTTGTGAGAAAAAGAATATAATAATTATGGATTAGATGTGATATTTTGTCCTGTTGAGATTAAAAAACCTTTTTTTTTTTATAATTATTTTAACCCCAAACTCACTTCCCAAACAACCCCTATGTACCTCCTTGTGGGCTTCTGATGGGAGCACTATCGAATCAAATATTTTTATTCTTCTCGACTTAAAATTTAGACTCGTTATGTGTGAAATGGAAACTGTATGACTGTACGTAAGCAAGCATTAGGCGAGACAAAGCTCCAGAAATCCTTAAAAAAAAAAAAAAAAAAAAAAATCATATATCTTTGTTTATTTGATCTTCTTAGATTTCATTTAATTGAAAACCCATGTTTAGTTTGATTTAAAAAAATTTATTTCAGATTTTTTTTTAAATTTAAAAATTAATTTAGTAAAAGAAATAAAAAAAAAAACACCAATAACATTTATATAATTTTATCTTATGTGAGGCCAAAAAATATATTTTTTTTTTAAATTTTAAAATTATATTTTTATTAAACTAGTTTTCATTTCTTTTTTTTTAAAAATTCTATTTTTTTTTTCTTTTTTCTGAAATACAAACCAAACATGACTTTTTTACTCTCATGTTCAATCTTCCTCAAAGAGTTTCATCTTTCTAAACACACACACACACACACACACACACACACACACGCAGAATGAGAGGAAGATGGGGAGGAGGAGACCTGTCTACATTTGCAGAACAAGCAGGGGAAAATTGGGAGCAATCAGGGCCACCAAAGCATGTATTGCACTCACAAACTGGTTTCAAATCAACAACTAAACCATCTAAGTAGGCTCTTCGATGGCCTAAGTATGGCTGTGCTGCCACATCTTCAGCTTCCTCTACAGCTCTTATGCTCCAACTCAGCTTTCATTTCTCACCCACAACCAAGTAGACTAACAACAATAGATTTACTACCACAGATGTCCCTACACATTCCATACTTAGCTCTATCAATCTTGGCTACCATTTTTTCCCTTCTTTTGCTCATCTCTTCATAGTAAGCTTTTCATTCCTAAATTATCAGAAAAAATTGGCATTGGTCCATAGCAGTTTTTTATGTTTCAGGTGTGGCCAACCAGGTCACAAAGCCTTTTCATGCCCACAAAAAGGAGAAGGGCAGCAGATGTTACCACCACCACCTAACCGGTCTTAGAGTCAGTCCCAAAATAGAGGACAATGACTTACTTGTTTTCAGTGTGGTCAGTCAGGGTATATGAAGAGGACCTGCCCGCAGTTGAGAGGCTTGTCTGGCATATCAGGGTCAAGGCAGACTTAAAGCCACTAGCAGGCTCACTCAATTCATACTTCACGAGCTAATTAGGGAGCTGCTTGCCTCGGTCGGTCTGATGAGGCCTATGCTCCGAGAGATGAGTAAGTTGATCAGAGGCCACAGGGGCGCGTCTATGCTATTACCGCGCCAGAGCAGTTACCACGATCATCAATTGTGAGAGGTATTTTTTTTGTGTGTAATTTTTTGGCTCATGTGTTGATAGATACGGGTGCGTCTCATTCATTTATATCTACTGCATTTGCTTCTACATTGGGGTTAGAAGTATCACGATTAGTGTCTCCACCCAGGGTAGAGTCACCAGTTGGTGGTACGGTCAACTTAGACCGAGGATGTCGCAGTTGTGAGATAGAGGTTGTTGGGCGTCGACTTCCGTCTGCTTTTATGTTGCTCGACATGTCGAGTTTTAATGTCATTTTAGGCATGGATTGGTTATCTTTGTATCCAGTTGTGATTGACTGTTATCATCAGAGAGTTATAGTGTGCTCCTCGAGTGGCGATTGTTTCTATTTTCTGGGGGACCGGGTTGATAGGGTCTTGTCGCCAGCTTTTGGCCCTCGTGGTAGAGGCGAGCTTAGTGGTATTCTTGTGACTCTTTGGGATAGTGAGAGTGACGGGCCCGTGTTAAATTGCCAAGGGTAGTTTGTGACTACTCGAATATCTTTCCCGAGGATCTTACTAGTTTGCCATCCCATCGAGAGATCAAGTTCTCCATCGACTTAGTGCCCTGCACGGCACCGATTTCCATGGCGCCTTATAGATTTGCATTGGCTAAATTACACGAGTTGAAGATTCAACTCCAAGGCCTTGTTTTATTCCAGGATATAAAGGGTGGGATTGGATATTATATCCTGTGGGATCTACATATCCCATGTTTGCAAAAAAATTTCAAAGAGGATATAATATACTATGGGATTGTATATCCCCCAAAAGTGGAGGATATACAATACCACCACCACCCCCATTATATCATATCCCCTTGGTTGGGACATGATTTAAAAAGTCCAATTTACCCTTTTGTCTATCTAACATAATATAATTTAATATATTTTTTTAATTTAATATAATATAATTATTGAATTTAATTTAATATAATATAATATTATTTAATATAATATAATATAATATAATATAATTTAATACAAATTTTGAATTTAATATAATTTAATTTAATATAAATTTTGAATTTAATATAATATAATTTAATATAAATTTTGAATTTAATATAATATAATATTATTTAATATAAATTTTGAATATAATATAATATAATATTATGAGGGCAATCTTGGAAATTACTTGTTTATATCCAACAATATATTTTGTAAAACAAACATGGATAATATATATCCAATCTTATATATCAAGTCAACAAACATGAATTGGGGAATATATTATCCAATACCTATATCCTATTTGTTATATATCCTGACTAAATCTCACATCATATTATATCCTCTATTTTATAAATAGTGAAACAAACAGGGCCCAAGAGTTTTTAGATAAGGGTTTCATTCGCCCTAATACATAACCTTGGGGAGCACCGACTCTCTTTGCGAATAAGAAGAATGGGTCGTTACGATTATGTATGGATTACCGCAAGTTGAATCGAGTTACCATTAAGAACAAGTACCCTCTTGTAGCCCAACTTTTTCGCGCCCCCTTTCGGAAGTTCGAAATAAGCCCTACAGTTCAAACTCTCGCGGTTCTAAATCTAATCTCACAAGTGCAATGTGAAATTGATAAACACCAAAGAGTTCAAATCCAGCAAATCTTTTAGAAAATCGATTTTGAATCAAATTACCAAAAATGAACTGTTTTGCCAGATACAGAGTCGTAACCTAAATATTTTATTTTTGATAAAATTAGGAAACCCATGACTCATGGCAAATGCCATGTGTCCGTCATCACCAAGATTGTCTCGGCTCGGGAACTTAGGTACGAGAAGGAAAGCTCATGAATACATTTGAGCACCTCCGCTCACCCAATCAAAGATCAGCCTCTACTAATCATAAAATGAATCTTATGTACATTGTATGCTCTTGTTCCGGTTTATGAAGCTGGCATTACTATGTGAGGCGCACACACACAAGTACAGACCAACTTGCAAGAATTGGAACACTTGATTCATGTTCGTTTTGAAAATTATTTCAAAAATATGTACCACTTGAAAAAGTAATCACATATGAACATTATTCAAATTATTTCAATTCAAGTAACTAGCCTTCATCCACAGGCACTCAAGCAATTTATCAATTAAGCACTTAGCCTCATGGTAAGCATGATAGACATGGCAACATCAACATGCAATATGCTAAAGCGAATAAAAGCTCACCTAGTACTCTAAGCCAAAAAGATGATAAAGTTAGAAAGATGCATGATCCTAATTATGCAATATGGCTAATGCAACACATGCGATATGCAATCTAAATAGGCTCAGCTACTAGCATAGCATATGAATCAATTAAATAGCATGCGGTTTGAGCACGTATTCAAAGAAGTACTAAACTAGTAATGCAATTAGAATGATGAACCGAGCCTCAATGCATGCAATACAAGTGGATGCAAACATGGAGAATGCTAAACAAAATATGATGTCCCTAAACTAACCATCATAAGCCAGTAAATAAAAGGGAGAAAGACGTAGGGTTGGAAGACATATACATGATTACATTGCGCTATCTCGAAGGAGAGTCCGAATGAACTAAGCTAATTAACCAACTAATTAAAGCTAAGCTAGTTATGCTAACTATTACAAATCGAAATGAATAATTAGCTAAACTACTTAACTAATTATTATAACAAATGAGTCAACTAACTATTCTAGTTAGCTAACTAATTACAAAACAAAATTGAATAACTAATTAACTAACTAATTAGTTACAACACATATCGAAATTAATTAACTAAAACTAATTAATTACAACGGATAGCTAAGCTAAGTATTTAAATTTAAAACAAGCTCGGAATGCAAGGAGTGATCATGCACGTGCTCAGTTTCCATCTAAAAAGCCACCGTTTTGCTTCCGGAGAGCCTCTGTTGCACAATAGAACACTAACATTGTTGCCCACTTCTAGAATAACTCTGCTCTGCCTTACAAACACGCTGCTGAAATTTTCATTAGTGGCTGGCCGGCCGGCCAGTGATAAAGATTGCCGGCCACCAGTGATGGCTGACCGGCCAGCAAAGGTGGTCTGCCGACCACCTGTCGGCCACTACTACCCAGTTCTTTTTGCTGCAACAGAGGACAAACAGAGCATGCACAGGGTATTTCAAGGGTTTGTTTGCACAACTGACCTCTCATTTTCATGAACAAATCCAAGGAGTAGTGAGCTTAAGTTACAAACCACCAACTCAAGCAATTTCTTTGCATGATGGCTTGTAAACCAAAGTGTGAAATTTTAATAATTGTAACAAAATGAGACTCTCAAAAGCACCTCTCTATCATGCATGATCAAGGGAAGTGGTGACCTTTGAACCTTAAATCATTTCATCGCTAATGAGTATGAAATGGTTCAAGCTTTGGTTACAACAAAAGAAGAGTTCTAACTTTTTTACATATAAAGCCCTCGGCTTGAGTTTACATTTAACATCAAAAATAAATCATCAAAATGAAGCTTTTAACTTCTAAACCTCCCAAGCTAAGATCTTGGAGACGGCATCTCACCTGTACCTGAAAAATGGTGTCTCAAGTAGGGTGAGCCCAAGCCTAGTAGAGATATGCTAAACCAAATATGAAAAGTAACTAAAACATTAGCATTTGATAAATGGTTAACACTTATAAACAAACTTATACCATTTCCATAACCAATCAACACTTACATCATATTCGATTCAATCAAATCATTGATATAGCTCAATATCATCCACACAGTTTAAAAATGAGACTACAACTCATATATCAACACTTTAATATGTTCAATTAATGTTCGATTGAATACAACCAAATTCTTATCTTGCACCATTTTAGTTCAATTTTAATTACTCCATTTTAGATTACTATTCTTTAATTAATTGAGTCAAAAGGGTGAGTTTAAGTCCTCTAAATAGAAAGGAGGCTCAAACCAAGAATTGTTTTAGGCATGAAAGAGACATCATACCGTTGGTAATGAACCCGTTAAGGGATTAAACCATTAAGCATGACACCTCAATCTCATACTTTAAACAAACAAGTAGTTTGAACCACTTTCAAAGCAAAACAAAAAGCCAAGAAAGGAGGGAGGTTGCAGAGATTATTAGTACTGAAAATGAGTGAGAAAAGCATAAATAAATGCTATCAACTCAAATGAGATGGTGTCTAAAGCCTAGAACACCAAACTCATGAGGACTATTACACTACAAGCATGCAAAACAAAGCTCAAATGCAACTAACAACCCAAAACAGTGCTAAAACAATCTAAAACAAGTCCTAAAACATGTTGGAATTGAGCTAAAAAATAACTTAGATTGATAAGCTAAAACATAAAACAAGCTAAGCTAGTAAGCAAGATACAAGGAGAGAAGGCTAACCCCTCAAAATTTGGACTTCAAAACATGATTTTAGCCACTGAAATAGCTCTAAAAATCATTATTTAAAATCTTACAAAAAGATAGTAAAAGGGTGGGAAACACAAGGGAAAAGGCCTCCAAAACAAAGTTCAAAGAATGGTAGAACACCCCTCAACGTTTAATGGCCTTAGAACCCAAGTTTCAGCCCAAAAATACAGAAGTTTTATAGCCCAAAATCAGTTGGAAAACAGCAAGTACAATAGTAGAAAAAGCAAGTGTAGACGTCCCCGAGCGCCCCGGGAGGATGAATCCCGTTCGGTTCTTTTGGGTTTATTACAGTTCGGACTCAATTAGTCACGGTTCGTAATCTGAACCAAAGAGTCCAAATCCGGCAAATCGTTTTGAGAAAACAGATTTTTAGAAAAGAAGTGCCAAACATGGATTGCTTTGCCAGATACAGAGTCGCCACCTAAATATTTTTTAATGGGGGAATTTAGGAAACCCTGACTCGGTGCCAAAGGCCACGTGTCCGTCATCACCAAAGTTGCCTCGGCTTGGGAATTTGGGTACGATTGGGGAAGGTCAGCTATGAGCACCCCCTCTCGCCCGATCCGAAGATCGGCCTCTACTAATCATGATATCTGATTTTGAAAACGTTATGTGTTCTTATTCCGGTTATTAGCTAGAATTACTATGTGATGCGCACAGCAAAACAAATATAGACTAGATCGCCTAATTTGGAACAAAGCATTGCATATCCGTTTGTTTGGAAACGTTTTGAAATTTGCTACTCGCAAGTAGGCCAAAACACGGATTTCAACGAGTTGTTCCACATTAAACAATCCAACCTTCACCCACAGGTATTCAGGCAGTTTATCACATAAGCATTTAGCCACATGGTAAGCATGCTGTCAGGTTAACATTCACACTCATGCGAGATGCTAAAGCATAAATACTTACATCAGACCGTACAAAACAATGAAACTAGTTAGCAAAACATGCATGACCCTAATTCATGTTAAGTGGCTAATGTATCACATACAGAATGCAACTAAGTAGGCTCGGCTACTAATGACATGGCATGGCACTTACTTCAAACCATGCTTTGAAACACGTATTCAAGAAAGTATATTGAAAAATTGCAATGCAGTTTGAATGATGAACCGAGCCTTCGGTGCATGCAAGACAAATGAATGATGCACTCATGCAAACATACGGTATGCTAAACAAACGTGTCCCTAAAACTAACCAACATAAGCAGGTAAATAAAAGGGAGAAAGAAAGGGGGTTGGAGGACATGCACACACACACGCACCCTTATTACAACATTGTGCCCTCACAGGGAGGGTCCGAATAAAAGAGTCCGAATGTCCAAAATAGGTACAGTCCAAAGCAAAAATAAACAACTAACTAATCTAAGCTAATTACTTATTACATCACAAACTAATTTAATTAACCATCTAAGCTAATTAAATAATTACAAAAACAAATGAGCCAATTAACAAATTAACTAATTTCAACTGAGCATGCATCTAGCTAGCTACTGAAGCTAATTAATCTAAGTTATTACATAATTAGAAACCTCGACACGAGGATGCACATGCTCGCCGGTTCCTCGCCTTGGAATGCCTTCCATTTGCTCTTTGGAGGCTCACATTGCGAGGTGTCCTCTAGTTAGTCTTTGAGACTTACCAAAACACTTTTGGGAGCTACCGGTGCTCGCCGCCAGAAAGGAGAGTTGCCGGCCATAGATGGCCCATCGCTGGCGTCTTTGTGACGCAACACCAAACTGCAACAAAGCACAAAATAGAGGAAAAAGAGGGTTTCCCTAGGACATGTACGCACCATGGCACTCCAAATCACCTTAAAACATCAAGGGAGAGGCCAAGTCAGATCCACGACCATCAATCACGCATCCCGATGCATGATGGCCAAAGATCCAACTTGTGCAAATCAATATGAAAATGAATGCACAAATAGAGCAAGTAAAGCCTAGAACTCTATCATGGATCATCAAGAGCTTCAGCGACCGAGAATTGAGATGCGTTCCATCACTCGAAATATGAAACGCCCCTCGTTCCTCGTGCTCGGATTAACACTTAATCCAAGCAATGCAACACATAAGCATGGCAAACATACAACATGACCTAAGTATGCAAACATGCAATCAAACCGAACATGCAACAAGCGTATGAGCATAATGTGAGGCAACAACTTATGACAAAATGCAATATGAACATATGAACATGCAAGGCATGTAAAGCTAAGCGAGTATGCAATAACATACTACATGTAACGAGCATGCGACAACATGGCAAAATGGGCTTACACCAAAGATGGACAACTCTCAACTAGGTCCAAATTAGTAGCCAAAATAATGGAATTGATGGCATGAAAAGCATGGAAAGGCAAGGCAAGCATGCATGCCAAAAGGCTCAAGTATTAAGGCACAAAGAGGAAAACTCTTAAACACACTTAAGGAGCAACAAATATGGATATATGACAATGAGGTAAGCTCTGAAATACCATGTAAATTGATGCCAAATCAACTCAACAATGCAAGCATAGCATGTTATGATGCTCAAGGTTCAAAGTAAGCAAAGGGACTTAAGCCATGGTCATACAAGGCAAGCCCCAAAGGGCCAAGGGGACCTAAAACAGTCCTAGGGCAGGTCCAAACAAGACCAAAACCAAGCTCAAAGCTAGCCAACACGGGCTAGAACGCAAAGCTAAACACAAGGAGCATGCAAGGCATTAATGAGGCAATGCACTACACCTATTGAAATCAAACATGGCATGACTTGGACAACCAAAAAGAGAGTTACATCATGGTATAATAGGACCCAAAATGCACTGAAATGATGAGTCAAAGGCTTAGGCTTAATGGCATGCACAAAAGTCCATTCTTAAGGCATAAAGCACAAGCCATATAAAGCATTCAAGGCATGTCAAATGCAAGTTAATGACAACATTTCATGGACTGAAATAGCATGTGGAATGAGGGCAAGGCATGCAAACATCACATGTATGGCATGGTAGGGGTCTCAAAACCCAAGACTAGCCTAAGCATTTACACTATAGCTATACAAAGCATGAGTGATATGGCCATGGAAGCCCAAAATAGTCCTAGAACACTTTAAAATAAGCATAAGATCATGTTTAAGCAAAGCCGAAATATGCTAGTATGATGAGTCAAAACATCATGCACAAAGAGCTAGGAAACAAGATTTGTTCTACACCTATATGGAGCATGCAAAGGATGATCAAACCAACTATGGATAGGGTCATATCATGCCAAATGATGACCAAATACATGCTGAAATATAAACCAAACAAGCTAAAATGACATGGCATGGCATGGAGCATATGAAGCTAATTTAGGAGATTTACACTACAAGTGCATCATGCAAGCATGGAGTAACAAAACCAACCCAAAAAAGGTTTATGGCATGGTAAAACATCACCAAAAATGGACTGAAATGGACTCAACAAAAGCCAAGCACACATGCTACTTTGATAAGCCATGAATGGAGTTACATTACACATGCTAGATGCATGCAAAATATGACCAAACCAGCCTTGGACAGGGCCAAGGCAGGTTCTAAAAGTCACAAAAATAGGCCTGAACCAAGCCTCAAAAATGCATAGAGGGATGGTCCTTTGGAAGGCCAGAAATGCAAGCAAACAAGACAAGAGGAGAGGGGACCACCCCCTCCTATTTTGGGCCTCAAAAGAGGTTTTTCACCACAAAAATTCCTTTGGATTTCAATGGTTCTAAAGCCAAAAAGAAGTTGTTTGAAAAGTTTGAAAGTTGGCTCACAAGGCCTTACAAGCCAAGGAGCAAAGGAGGAGACAACCCCCTAGCCAAACAAGGCACAAACCAAGACTTTTAGGGTTGAAAAACAGAGGAAAAACAAAGGTTTTTGTAGTTCAACACTAACCCAAAAAACAGCCCCAAAGTAGTGTGCAAAGGTGGTGAAGTAAGTGTGCAAAACAAATACAAAAGAGGAGATGTGCTTACCCTTGTAGCACAGCAACAAAAGGACCTCTTTGCTGGTTCAAATGACCTTCCAACAGTCCAAAAATGAGCTCCAAGGGACCTCAGCCCACTGATATGGAACCTTGATGAAGGAAGTGTATGCAAACAAGATGTATCTCTCTACTTCTATGCACTTCTATGCACAAAAGGGCAATGGAGAAGGGCTCTAGAGAGAGAGGCAGAGGGTTTTGGTATGGAAATTCTAGAGAGAGAGGAGTTTGTAGAGAGAGAGGCTCCTAAACTTGCTCAAGAAGTTCCAAGTGTTCTCCCTTGAATATATGATATATGGCCTCATATATAGCAAAAAGCAAAGGTTGGTCGAAATATCTGAGTTGGGGACTTGTGCCTAACAGCTGGAGGTAAAATATCTAAAGAAACTGATTTTTGACATTGTTGGCCGGCAGTACATCACTGGTGGCCGGCACTGCATCATCGATGGCCGGCAGAGAAAATCTGCTCTCCAGGTCCAACTTCAAACGGGTATATCTCCTTCATATAGACTCATTTTTAGGTCATTCTTGTGCCCAAATTGAAGCCCTGGAGGTAAGCGTTCCAATGGTGGCAGCCTTGCATCAAAATTCTAGCTGTGCAAAAAGTTATGCTTGTTTTGGTGAAGCCGCTCAGTTTCGATCCTACCCGGATTCATGCCGAACTTCTCCCGAACTTGTTTTCTTCTCTTCTCTCCTCTTTTCTTCAACTCCAAACCCCTAAACAAGGTGTTTTGAAAGATTTTTCAAATGAGTTCACCTCTCCCTCATGCATTTCCACTTTGTCCTCGCTCGGTTTACCGAAAAGTGCAATATTTAACAAAATGCGAGCGTCGGGACATCGTAGGAACCTTATTTCAAAAATATTTTGAAAGAGAGGGTTTTAAAGTCTAAAAACCATTCATAACAGTTTTGGTCCAAAAAGGGGTGTGAGGTTAGGATTTGACCCTCCTCTTGCCAAAGAAATCGAACCCTTGCACTGCACAACTTTCAACACTAAGTAAACCATCAGTAGCGGCGTCCAAGTCTTAAGGGCGGTCAAAAATGGGGTGTCTACAGCAAGTAAAGGGACAAAGCCTTATACCTCTTGAAGAGGAAATGAAGTCTAAGCTATAAAACTAAGTAAACAACACCCTCAAAAGCTCAAAGATGAGAAGAATTGATTAAGGGTGTATAGGTAAAGGTTAAGGATTTGTTGGCAAAATTGTAGAGATTTGCTTGAGAGAGAGAGAAAAAACATGAGAGAAAGAAAACATGAGAGAGAGGTCTCCTATATATAGAAAACTTGAATTCTCTACAAGGATATCTGTAGACACCCCATTTTTGACCGCCCTTAAGACTTGGGTGTTATTGATAGTTTACTTGGTGGTAAAAGGTGTGCAGGGCAAAGGTTCAATTTCTTTGGCAATGAGAGAGTCAAATCCCAACTTCATACCCCTTTTGGACCAAAATAATCTTGATCAAAAGATTTTAGATCTTAAAACTCTCTCTTTCAAAATGTTTTGAAAATAAAGTTCCTACGATATTCCGACGCTCGCATTTCGTTAAATGTTGCGCTTTTCGGTAAACCGAGCAAGGACAAAGTGGAGAATGAATGAAAGAGAGATAAAATCTTTGAAAATCTTTCAAAACACTTTGTTTAGGGGTTTGAAGTTGAAGAAAAGAGGAAAGGAAAGGAGAAAACTAGTTTGGGAGAAGTTCGGCATGAATCCGGGTAGAAGATGGTCGAGCAGCCCTCGCTGAATCAGGCTTATTCATCTGCATACTTGGATTTTAGCTATGAGGCCACCACCGTTGGAAATCTTACTTTCAGGGCTTCATTTGGCACTCAAGAATCTCCTAAAGCCAAGTCCGGGTGGGGGAGATATGGTTCGTTGAAGTAGGGGATCAGTCCGATTGGATCGAATTTGCGCGGTTTCACCAAAAAGGGCATAACTTTTTGCACAGAAGGAATTTTAATGCAAGGTTTGCGGCATTGGAAAGCTAACTTCTGGGGCTTCACTCTGGACACCCACCAGCCACTTTTTGGCCTTGGAAGCACCTACCGGCCATCAATTTGGCCGGCTGGCCAAATAAGTAGCAGGCTGGCCAAAAAAAGTAGCCGGCCGGCCAAATATTTGGCCGATTGCCTCCTTTCTAGCTGATACCACCTCTTTGACTTTTTTAAGCATAATGCCTACCAGCTGTGCTAGTTGGAGTGGACAGACCCTCTCCCCCGTGCATAAGTGTGGTTGTTTTGCCCCTTTTGCACCCTTTTGGTCTAGCTTCTTGAGGAAGCTTGGACCTTTGTCTTAGCTTTCTCAAGAAGCTTGCCAGCTGTCCCAGTTTCCTCAAGAAGCCTTGGCCCCCTTGCCCCCTTTGACCCTTTTGTTGTTTAGCTTTTTTGAGAAGCTTCAAGCCATTCCATTGCCTATATAAGCAAACCCTCTCCTTCTTTGAGATGGTTCAGCAAAAACCAGCCCTAATACATACATATCTGATATATATCACCCTCTCTCTCTATATCTCCCTCTCTCTCTACTTTTGTGTGTGTTTGAGGGCCTAAAGGTGTGTTTTCTTCTTAGTTTTGCACTAAGTCACCTACTATTACACCATACTTCGACTTGGGAGATCTTGAGGGTTTGTTCTTGGAGCTTTGGGTCGGTTTTGATCAGAAAAAGAGGGCTGAGGTTGCTGTTCTTCAAGTGTTCTTCAAGGGTAATACTATTTACTTTATTTCCCCCATTCTTGCACTAGTCTTTAACCTATCTTGCATGTTGTTTTGAGCTTAACTATAAACTGAAAAAAGTTTTGTATTTGCATGCTTCAGATGTTTGTTTAAGACTATTTTGGTGTTGGGGGTCATCTCCCCTCTTGCATGCTTGTTTTGGCCTTGTTTTGTGCCATTCTTTGAGACCTTCGAGCAAGCTCTTGCTTGGCCTCCTAGCCACTGAAATCCAATGGATTTTCAGTGGTAGGTTTGCTGTTTTGAGGGCCAAAATCAGAGGGGGTGACCCCCCTTTCCTTGTCTTGTTTGATGGTCTTTTTGGCCTTCCAAAGGGACCCTATTTTGCATGCTTTGAAGTCACTTTTCAAGCCTCATTCTGAGGGTTTTGAGGTCTACCTTGGCTCTGTCCAAGGCCCTTTTGGCCATTCTTTATGTCCTTCATGCATGTGAGGAGCAACCCTCCTCAAGGCCTTTCAAGAGGGCCTTTCATTGTATGCTTTATTGATCAATTTCAAGCCCTTTTTGGTGAGTTTTAGGGCTGTCATAATTAATTTCCTGAGTTGGTTTGGCCTTGTTACATGTCCATCATATATGTGCTTAATAATCCCTTGTATGGCCCTCTAAAGAAGCTCACCATTTTTGCATGCGTTGGCTGCATTTCATTGATTATTTGGGCATATTTTGACATGTTTTATTCACTGTTTTTGGCTGGTTTGATGACTTCTCATATGCTTCTTACACTTCCCATGTAAACCGTGTTTGCTAGTCAAAGTTGCATGCTATTTTAGTCCATCATGCTAGCATCTTTTGGCCATGCTTTAAACTAGAAATGTGCATGTTTTGGGACTGCCTTGGCTCTGTCTTTGTGCTTCATGGTCAAATAGTGCTTGCTTTGCATACTTGTGGTTCAATACACGTGCCTAGCTTTGGGGTTTCGGGGCTTATTTCATGCATCTTGGTTGCCTCATTTTCATCACATGGCCACTGTTTTGGGCCTAGTTGAGGGCTGCCCAAATTAGTTTAAGTCCACTCTTTACATGTTGTCACATGTCTTACACTTTGCATGCTTTGATTGCATCATGTCTTGCATGTCCACTAGCTTGCATACTTGTTCATTGTTTGCTTGTTTGCATTGCCATGTTGCATACTAGCTCACATGCCTAGGATGCATTGTATTGGCATGCGTGCTTTGCCTCTTGACTTGGGTATGATAGAGGTTGAGCTCATTGTTTTTTTATGTGCGTTTCATTCCACATTGAAAATGCACACTTGGTTTCTTTGGCCATCACGCATTGAAATGCGCGATTGGTGGTCTGAGAATCGAGTACCATACCTCCTTTGAGTCATAAACATGATAAGGGATGTGGTGGTGCACACATTTGCTTGAAATGCATTGCCATGCCTTGCTTTGCCCTCTGCTACTGTCAAAATAGGATTCTGCAGGAAGCTTTGGCCAGCTGGCCATCTGCAGTGCCGACCGCCCATCCATCAGTGGCCGATGGCTTCACAAGTGGCCGGTGACCATCCCACATGGCCGGTGGTGTCCTCCAATGTCCAGAGAGTGCACCTTGGGACATGTGCAATTTTCAGAGGAGCAGAGCAGGGTAAACAGAGGCAACTTGTGCATGGCGAGGGATTTCCGAGTAAACCCGAACACACATGCATTGGACCCTCTTCCCGAGGCCTTTTACTGCTTTCCTTAGCTTAATTGATTTGTTAATTAATTAGGTGGTCTGTAATTATTTAATTAGCTTGTAGGTTAATTAATTTGTATTATTCTTTTGGTCCCTCCGAGCGAGGGCGAATTTGTAATAAGTGTGGGTGAGTGTGTGTATGTCTTCCAACCCCCACTTCTTTCTCCCTTTTACTAGGGCATATTTATTTTAGCATACCTTATGCTATGCATGCGTGCATCCATACATTTGTCTTGCATGCACCGGACTCGACACATCATGCTAACTGCACTTGTATTTCAATTCCAAGTTGAGTACTTGTTAGTTGCAGCATTTCACATGCCATCTTTAGGATAGCCGAGCCTATTCTAGTTGCATCCTGTATGTGTTACATTAGCCATCTTAACATGAACTTAGATCATGCATATGATTACTAACTAGTTTCTATTTTGGCTTGGAGTACTAGGTAAGCTTTTTTTTGCTTTAGCATACTGCACGCGTGTGAGTGTTGCCATGATAGCATGATTACCATGAGGCTAGCTGCTTATGTGATATAACTGCTTGAATGCCTGTGGGTGAAGGTTGGATTGTTTGAGTTGGAACAACTCATTGAAATCCGTATTTTAGCCTACTTGCGAGTAGCAAATTCCAAAGCGTTTTCCAAACAAACGGATATGCAATGCTTCGTTCCAAATTAGGCGATCTAGTCTATACTTTTGTGTTGTATGCATCACATAGTAATTCTAGCTAATTAACTGGAATAAGAACACATAACGTTTTCAAAATCGGATATCATGGTTAGTAGAGGCCGATTTCGGATCGGGCGAGCGGGGGTGCTCATAGCTGACCTTTCCCAATCGTACCCAAGTTCCCGAGCCGAGGCAACTTTGGTGATGACGGACACGTGGCCTTTGGCACCGAGTCAGGGTTTCCTAAATTTCCCCATTAAAAAATATTTAGGTGGCGACTCTGTATCTGGCAAAGCAGTCCATGTTTGGCACTTCTTTGAAAAATCTGCTTTCTCAAAATAATTTGCCGGATTTGGACTCTTTGGTTCAGATTTAGAATCGTGACAAATTTGAGTCCGAGCTGTAGTAGACCCACAAACGAACGGAACGGGGAGTCATCCTCCTGGGGCGTTCGGGGATGTCTACAATATCCAGTCCTACACGTGTGGACAGATGCATGTATCTGTGCAAACAACTGGCAAAGTTAGTATAAAATATCTGCAAAAGACACTGGTGGCCGGCAAGCCACATTAGTGGCTGGCAGCACAAAAGTGATGACCGGTAGCCTCAAAAGGTGACCGGCAGGCCACCAGAAGCTGCAGGTGATTAAGGCCGAAATGTACATCATTGAGGCTGTTAATTAGAATCTCTTAACTTCATTTGCTGGTCAAATCGTATACTTTATGTGTGTTGAATGTCAATCAGGTTGTACATAGTTGGAGCATAAAATGGGCAAAAAGACAGAATTTGGAGAAAGTTGACTTTCCTGCACGTGCGTTGACTTTTCTCGCACGTACGTTGACTTTTTCTAGAAAAGTCAACCCGGCATTTTAAACCTGTTTGGATGAGATTAGAAGTATAAAAAGGCAAGGAAAAGGCTTTTTTGGGGTTCTGAACTTGTTTTAACCTAAAGAGAGAGGCTAGGGTTTGGAAGGAAAGAGAAACTAAAAGCTTCAAGGATGTCTCCCATGGTGGTTCCTTCTCCATCTGCCTCCTTCCACTCCTTTATGAGTGGCTAGTCTCCTTTTCTAGGGTTTTGATGAAACCCTAGTCATGTAATTATTTTGTTTTCTTTTTGATTTTTAATTATGTAAAGGTTTGAACATTTCTATGGTGATTTAGAAGTTTCTTTTATATATTTTTCATTATTTCTTCGAATATTTGACTTTTTGTGATTGTTGAATGTTATCCATACATGAGTTTTCTATTCATTCACATTCAAGGTATGAGACGAACCATGCTACGAGGAACGAGTCGTATCACTACCTTAGATTAGAGTGAACGATTCGTATTACTTGAGATGGTTCGTGCTCGTACATTGAATGTGATGATCTTCTTGTTAAATGCTTTGAGCTTGTAGTTGCGAAGCATTAATCCGTTCAAACCATAGCATAATTGATTTCAATTGGAAACCCTAATTACGTGGCTAGTGATGGACTCTTTGCCTTAGTTTTTTCCCCAATTCAGTAAACCCAATTTCATTTATTATTGATAATTTAATTCCTTAGTTTAATTTATTTGTTATTAATTTAGGCTATGAACAATCAATCTTTTTATCAAAATTAATTTAGGAATTTAACAATGAAATTAGTTTAATTTCACAATTGTCCCTGCGGATCGATACCTAGACTTGCCATTATTCTGATAGAATTTGGTATAGTTTAGTGATTATTTTTGGTATGTTCAACGGCCCATCAAATTTTGCGCCGTTCTGGACTTTCTGGCGAAATTAGTTAATTTAAAGTTACATTCTTATTTTAATTTTTAGTTTAGGATTTTATGCTTTTGTGTTGCTAAGTGTGCAGAGCGTTTGAAATTGGAGCTATCATTGAAGTGCAAGCGGAGCACAGCCGAGCTTTAAAAATAAAAATAAAAAATCGTAGCACTAAAGTGGGTAAACAGAAGCAAACACTCACAAGCAAAGCAAAGTGCTAAAATGAAAGTTAAAGCTCAAATAGAGGTTGGAGACAATATCTACACGTCAAGCATCCGCAACACGAGTAAAGCGTTTTCGTTGAACCGCTGTGAGTATTTCTCCTTTAACATTCTGCTTTCGTAACTTAGTGTACAGAGTCGAACTTTTTGTGTGTGTGTGGGTAGTGTATGCACGGGCGTCGTTCTTGTCGCCCTGAATTGTGGAGTTTGGACCTTGAATTAGAAAGGACCCTTAGGAGACTTAGGGCCTCTGCCTGTGTTCTTAGGCTTGAGTATTCGTATTCATACATTGAGCCATTAGAGATGGCGAATCCTGATGTCCCGAATGTGCCTAACCGGACCCTTAAGGATTATTTCACACCCACTACATATACATCACCATCATGCATCCAATTACCCAACACCACTGCTACTCATTATGAGATTAAGTCCAACACCATACAAATGCTCCCCTCATTCCATGGACTAACTCATGATGATCCTTATAAGCATTTGAATGAAGTTCTGGAAATTTGCTCGACAGTGAGGATCCAGAATTTCACAATTGAGGCCTTAATGTTGCGATTGTTTCCATTCTCGTTAAAGGATAAAGCCAAACACTGGCTAAATTCTTTACCTACTAATTTAATCACAACTTGGGACCAATTACAGCAACGGTTCTTGGAGAAGTACTTTCCCATAGGTAAAACCAACCAACTTAGGCGAGCCATCACAAACTTTGCTCAAATGGATGGCGAGCAATTCCATGAGACATGGGAAAGACTTTAAGACCTTCTCCAATAGTGTCCCCACCACCAAGTGCCTGATTGGCAACTTGTTCAAACATTTTATTATGGCTTAACTGAGTCGCATCGCCAAATGGTGGATTCGTCCTGTGGTGGGACATTTTTGTCTAAAAATGATGCCGAGGCATGTCAATTGTTTGAGAACCTAAGTGATAATTCCCTTCACCATGCCTCCGCAGCCCGGCAAGTCTGGCAACCACTAGTTGGAGCCCCGAAAAGAGGGGGCATTTATGAGGTCGGGAAAAACCTAGAGTTAGCCCAACAAGTAGAGGTACTGTCCCGTAAGATGGACCAATTATTAGCTACGGGACATGCCCTTATCCAGCAAGATCATCCTCAATTTCACAAGGCATGTGTTATTTGTGCGAGCCCTGCTCATGACTTGAGTGAGTGCCTTTCGGTATCACAATTTCCAGAGTTAGTCCAAGAGCATGTGAATGCGGCTCAAGGATTCTCCAACCCAAGTAATGATCCATACTCCAACACATACAATTCGGGATGGAGAAATCACCTTAATTTCTTATGGAGACCTCCTTCACAAGGCACTTCTTACAATCTTCCACCACCAAGGTAGAATTTCAATAATTTTGCCAACCAATCATCTTACCGACCACTGCAACCTTATAGTCCCCCACAACTGTATCGGCAACCACAACCCCCGACTATTCCTCAGGGCAACTTTGCCTTTGAGACTTAGGTGTTAGAAGTTCTCTCCGAACTTAAAGGGTTAGCACCGGTAGTTCATTCCCACACTCACTCTATTGCCAAGCTAGAGACCCAATTGGGTCAAATGGCTAACAACATGAATCGAAGAGAGGAGGGAAAATTACCTAGTCAAACTGTGGCCAACCCTAAGGAACAATACGGGGCAGAGAGTTCGGTGGGAATGGGAAGCAACATGAGCAAGTGCAAGCGGTGGTTGCTTTAAGAAGTGGTAGAGAGTTAAAGCCTCAGTCAGTTGCGTCTGATGTAACTAGAGTTAAGAAGGGTGACCACGGTGGTTCACCTAGTGAGAGTAAGGGTGAGGGGGAAACACTTAAGAGGGATGACTTAGTCCCTAGCACTTCACTTGATCCCAAGGCACCATATGTGCCTAAGGCACCCTTTCCCCAGTGCCTTGACACACCGTCCCCTTTTAGTAAGAAGGCGGCATCTATGGAGGCAATGATGGAGGTCTTTAAACAGGTAAAAATCAACCTCCCCCTGTTGGAGGCGATTAAGCAAGTACCATCATATGCCAAATTTCTGAAGGACCTTTGTACGCAAAAGCGTAAATCTAGGACACATGTGTCCCAAAAGGTCCTATTCATGGAGCAAGTAAGCTCCATCTTGTTGAATGACACACCTCCTAAGCTCAAGGACCCAGGTGCCCCAACCATTGCATACATTATAGGGGACCATTTCATTGATAGGGCCTTATTGGATTTAGGGGCTAGTGTCAATTTGTTGCCGTACTCTGTGTACAAGGAATTTGGGCTTGGTGAGTTGAAGCCCACTACTGTTACTCTTCAGTTGGCTAACCGGTCTCTCAAAGTGCCACGAGGCATGATTGAGGATGTGCTAGTTAAGGTTGATAGGTTCTACTTCCCTGTTGACTTTTTGGTTTTAGATATGGAACCGATAGCCAGTTCTAGGAAACAAATTCTGGTGATCTTGGGTCAACCTTTCTTGGCTACGGCCAATGCATGCATTAATTGTCGTACTGGGGTGATGGAAGTTTCATTTGGTAACATGCAAGTGAAACTTAATGTTTTCCAAGCATCCCAACAACCTCATGAGAGAGAGAAGTGCTTATTAGTGCATGTTGTGGATGAGATTATGGAGGAGGTTTTGCTCTCCATTCTTGTAGAGGACCCTTTAGAGGCTTGTCTAGCTCATTTTGGGTTTGAAAATTTTGATATTGCTGGGTCAGTTGAGGAGGTGAATGTCTTGCTTAATTCTTCTTCTACACCGGATTTTCCTCCGTGGAATGCCCGGTTTGTGTCACTTCCTCCTCTGTCGAGAGAGCCTGCCACACCATCTTTGGTCACACCACCTACACTTGAGTTGAAGCCACTTCCGGCCACACTGAAGTATGCATTTTTAGGGCCCCAGGAGACTTTACCAGTTATCATTGCATCTGACTTGACTGCGGAGCAGGAGAGTCAGTTAATGAGTGTTCTCGTGGCACATCGAAGTGCTATAGGGTGGTCAGTGGCTGATTTGAAAGGGATAGATCCCTCCGTGTGCATGCATTATATACACCTAGAGGAGGACACCAAACCTTCTCACGAAATGCAACGGAGACTGAATCGTAACATGAAAGAGGTGGTGAAAAAGGAGGTATTGAAATTGTTGGATGCGGGTATCATATACCCGATCTCAGATAGCAAGTGGGTGAGTCCCACACAAGTGGTGCCCAAGAAATCGGGCATCGTCGTTGTTGAGAATGAGATAGGAGAGTTAGTCCCCACACAAACCACTACTGGGTGGCGAGTGTGCATTGATTATAGGAGACTAAATTCCTCGACTAAGAAGGATCATTTTCCTTTACCTTTCATTGACCAAATCCTAGAGCGATTAGCGGGGCAGGGTTTCTATTGCTTTCTTGATGGCTACTCGGGGTATAATCAAGTCCCGGTGTACCCCGCTGACCAGGAAAAGACCACATTCACTTGCCCTTTTGGCACTTTTGCATACAGGCGCATGCCTTTCAGGCTATGTAATGCACCGGCGACCTTTCAACGGTGTATGATGGCCATTTTCTCCGATATGGTGGAGAAATTCTTAGAGGTTTTTATGGATGACTTTTCAGTGTTTGGAGCGTCTTTTGAGGAATGCCTTAGGAACTTGACTAGAGTGTTAGAACGATGTACTGAGGCAAACCTAATCTTGAGTTGGGAAAAGAGCCATTTTATGGTTCGTGAGGGAATAGTGTTGGAACACATTATGTCCCCTCAGGGTATAGAGGTTGACAAGGCTAAGGTTGACCTCATTGCAGGCCTTCCTCCACCCAATTCCGTGCGTCAAATTAGGTCTTTCTTAGGGCATGGAGGATTTTACCGTAGGTTCATCAAAGACTTTAGTAAGATATCACGTCCTTTGTGTAGTTTACTGGTTAAGGACGCACCTTTTGTCTTTGATGAGGCATGCTTAAAGGCATTTGAAACACTGAGAATGGCCTTGACCACCGCCCCAATCATGAAATCACCAGATTGGTCGCTTTCCTTTGAAATCATGTGTAATGCCTCCGATTATGCTGTCGGGGCTGTGTTGGGCCAAAGGGTCAATAAAGCCCCATTTGCTATATACTATGCTAGTCGCACTCTCTCGGATGCACAATTGAATTACACTACCACCGAGAAAGAATTACTAGCTGTGGTCTTTGCCTTAGACAAATTCCGGTCTTATCTCCTAGGTTCCAAGGTCATAGTCTTCACTGATCATGCCGCTTTGCAGTATTTACTATCTAAGAAAGAGACAAAATCTAGGTTGATTAGATGGATTTTGTTGCTTCAAGAATTTGATTTAGAGATCCGTGATAAGAAAGGATATGAGAATGTGGTGGTGGATCATCTCTCTCGTATCTTCGTTGAGTATACTAGTGACACTCTTATTTTGCATGATTCGTTTCCGGATGAACAACTCTTAGAGCTGTCACAAGCGAGCCCCCCATGGTTTGTACATATTATGAATTACTTGGCTATTGGGCAAATTCTGCAGAATTGGTCTAAGCAAGACAAAGACCGATTCTTTTCGCAGGTTAGGTATTACTTTTTGGAGGATCCAGAGTTGTTTAAATATTGCTCTGACCAAGTGATCCGACGTTGTGTGCCAGAGAGTAAGGTGCATAGCATTCTTACATTTTGTCATTCTTCTGCATGTGGCAGTCATTTTAGTGGGTATAAAACAGCCACCAAGATTTTACAAAGCGGGTTTTATTGGCCCACAATTTTTAAAGATGCCCATCAATTTTGTAGAATTGTTTGCGCTGTTAGCAAATGGGTTCGATGTCTCGGCGTGACATGATGCCAATGTCCCCTATTCTTGTGGTAGAAATATTTGATATTTGGGGGATTGATTTTATGGGCCCTTTCCCGTCATCATTTGGTTTTGAGTACATTCTCTTGGCAGTAGATTATGTGTCTAAGTGGGTGGAGGCGATAGCTACTCGAACAAACGATCATAGAGTTGTAATCAAATTCTTGCATGAAAACATCTTTAGTCGTTTTGGGTTTCCTAGAGCCATAATAAGTGATCAGGGTACACATTTTTGTAACCGGTTCTTTGAGTTGGTAGTTAAGAAATACTCTATCACTCGTAAAGTTGGCACTCCATACCACCCCCAAACTAGTGGCCAAGTGGAAGTCTCAAATAGGGAGGTAAAGCACATAATTGAGAAAACGGTGAGGTCGGATAGGAAAAATTGGCCACAACGGTTAATTGATGCATTATGGGCTTACCGCACTGCTTATAAGACACCCATTGGGATGTCACCATATAGAGCGGTGTTAGGCAAAGCTTGTCATCTCCCGGTTGAACTTGAGCACCGAGCATTGTGGGCCATAAAGAAGTTTAACTTCGATATGGCCGCGACTGGGCTCAACCGGAAATTGCAACTCAATGAGCTAGAGGAAATCCGGAATGATGCTTATGAGACTTCGAGAGTTTTTAAAGCTCGGACTAAAGAATTTCATGACAAGCACATTAATAGAAAATCCTTTGAACCCAGTCAAAACGTGTGGCTTTTTAATTCAAAACTGAGACTCTTTCCAGGTAAGCTAAGATCAAGATGGGATGGCCCCTGTAGACACCCAATTTTTGACTGTCCTCAAGACTTGGACGTCATCGTTTGAACACTCGATGATCATTCATGTTCGTGTTCGTTTTCGTTTTGAGTTCCTGGAGGTCTCAGCCACAAGCCTTGCCTTAAGATCTCTCGACTTACTTGTTTTGTGCTTGGTTGTGGACCAAACACCTGTGTTTTTGCTTTTAAGGGAAGAGGGTGGCTTGTTGACCATTTTCTCAACCCACCGGCCAGGGCCTGAGGCCATCGACCCCTTTTTCTTTCCATCGGCTAAGTGTGTTGGCCGATCGGACCTTTAGTTGGTCGGTCGGCCATTTCCTTGGTTGGTCGGCCACATTTTCTGGTCGAGGCCTTTTCTTTGCCTTTTTCAGGCATTGTGCATGCCCGCTGTGCCAGCTAGTGAGCACAGACTCTGCCCTCCATACACGTGTATAGAGGGATTTGAGCCTTGTTTAGTTTCCCTTGGAAGCTTTGCAAAGTTGTTTTTCTATAAAAGGAGGGCCTCCCCTCCCTTTCCAGGGGTTGATCCATCTGATATAAAAGTTAGATATCTCTCTCTCTATATCTCCCTCTCTTTAGATTTGTGTGTGTGTTTGAGTTCAAAAGTGTGTTTTGTTCTTACTATTGCACATAAACACCTAGCATTACACTATCCTTGGTTGCTGAGGCCCTAGGAGATTTATTTCAAAGTTTTTGAGTTGGTTTTGATCCAAGAAGGGTGCTGGAGTTGGTGTTCTTGAAGTGTTCTTCAAGGGTGAGTCTACTTACTTTTGATACCCCATTTTGGCTTAAGCTTTTACACATACTTGCAGGCTATTTTAAGCTTAGTGTCCTACTAAAAAAAGTTCTGTATTTTCGTGCTTGAGATGTTTCATTAAGGTCACTTTTGTGTTGGGGGTTGACTCCCCCCTCTTAGGCCTTGTTTGGCCTCTTTTTGTGCCTTCCTCTTTGGGCTTTGGAACCCTTTTGTTTTGGCCTTCTCACCACTGAAATCTAGAGGATTTTCAGTGGTGGAGAAGTGGTTTTGAGGTCTTGTATAGCGGAGGGACACCCCCCTCCCTTTGTGTCTCATTTACATATGTTGTTGGCTTATAAGAGTAGCATGTTTACTTAGCATGTCTTGGTTCTATTTCAGCACTTTTTAGTGGTTTTTAGGGCCTGCATTAACTCTATTTCGTGTTGGTTTGATGTCATCTTGCATGCTTCACATACTTGTAGAGTAACCTTGCATGTTTGCATAACATGCATCTTGCATTTCGACCATCATGCTTGCATGTTCTAACTTAACTTTGAGAAGTTTTTAGCCTTGTTTCACCATTCTTAAGCTCTGTTTGGGTTTGTCTTGGTCATGCTTGCCATGCTTTGTATAGCCACCATGCATTTTAGCTTGTTAGCTTTGGGTGTGTGAGTCATTAGCATGCTTTACTTGGGCCATTTCAGTGATTTGGTATCACTTGTCATAGTGTTTCAGTTCGTGTTTCATGCTTATATGCTTGTGTTTGCCATCCTTTTAATGCTTTGAAGAGTTGGTGTCTTTTGCTCCATGTTTGGGTCATTGTGCATGTCTCCATGATTAAGTCTTTGGGATGCCATCTCATTGGGTTTTGGGGTTTGTTTTGGCATATTATAGCTCCGATTTCCCTTGATTGAGCCATGCCATGTTTGGTTGTAATGGGTGTAGTGCGATTCCCCCTTTTTGGCCTTGTATGCGCCTTGTTTTGTGCTCATCTTTCTAGCATGATTTGACCACATCCCATGCATGTTCTAGCCTTGTTTCGGCTTTTCTTGGGACTTTTTTGGGTCACCTTGGCCTTTTGGGGCTTGGTTGATATGGCCATAGTTCAAGTACCTTGGCTAGCTTTGAGCTTTAAGTCCATTAGCATGCTATGCTTATCCTATGTGCATGATTTGGCATCGTTATTGACATGATTTCAGAGCTTCTTACATCATCATATTCTCATGTTTATCCCATCTTGCTCATGTTTGAATATTGTGCATTGTGGTCTAGCTTATGGACCAATGTATGTATGTGTGTGCATGCCTCCCCTTTTGGTCCCTTGATTTGGGTGTTTTGGCTACTAATTAGGGCATGGCTAAGGTTTGTCCTTTTGGTTTAAGCCCACGGAGCATGTTTGCTTTCATGGTATTTGCATGTTCGTATTGAACCGAGTTTGCATATTGAGTATATTACATGATGTTTAATTAGTTGCATCGCATGACATTAGTATATACTTGTTGCATGCTTGGGTTGTTTGCAAGCTTGCTTGCATACTCATATTGCATTGGGTTTGTTTGCATGCCATTAGTCTTGTTGCATTGCATAATGTCCCCATGTTGCATTGCATTTGGCATACTCATTTGCATTACATTGTGTTTGGTTTGGGTTGTCAAACCAAACACGAGGAGGGAGGAACGTTCGTACTAGAAGTGACAAAATGTCCCTCAATCCTTAGTCGCCGATGCTCTTGATCCAAGCATGATAGAGTTCTATGCATTCATATGTTTTGTTGCATTCATTCCATATTAATTTGCACATTCGATACCTTTGGCCATCATGCATTGAAATGCGTGATTAGTGGCCCGAGGGTTGAAAGCCATACTCCCTTGAGTTCATAGCATGATGAGGAGAGTGGCTGTGCACACATTGTCTTGTAAATGCCTTGCCATGCACTGTCTGTCCTCTGTTGCAGCAAAAACAATTTTCTGTGGGAATAGATGGCCGGTCAGCCATCCTTAGAGCCGGCCGGCTATGCATTGTTGGCCGATGGCCCCACTTTTGGTCGATGACCATCCTTCCATGGCCGATGGTCCTATATCTTGGCCGGTGACCTCCCACAGTGCTCAGGAAGTGTTTTAGAAGCATCCCAAGGATTTTTGCATTTTTTAGAGGTGCAAAACAGTGCAAACAGAGGCAACACGTGGCATGGCAACGGGTTTCCGAGCGAGGCGGATCGAGCATACATCATTCAATCATTTCGAGGCGGAGCTGCGGCAGCCTCTTTAGTTTCATATTTAGACTATTTTGTAATTAATTTGTTAATTAATTAAGGGTTTTGTAATATTTAAGTAGCTAGGGTAGTTGATTAATTATTCAGTTTGTATTATTTATTCGGACCCTCCGTCGAGAGGGCGAGTTTTGTAATAAGTGTGCGTGAGTGTGTGAATGTCTTCCAACCCCATGTCTTTCTCCCTTTTACTTACCTATTTTTAATGGTTAGTTTTAGGTCATATTTCAATTAGCATGCTTATGTCAGCATGTTTGCAGACATTCGTTCGTATTGCACGTACCGGGCTCGGCGCATCATACTAATCGCATAGTATTTCAATTCCAACTTAAATACGTGTATCGAGTTGTCGCATTTCACATGCCACTCTTAGATTAGCCGAGCCTATTCTAGTTGCATTTTGCATGCATGGCATTAGCCATCTTAACATAAACTAGGATCATGCATGATTTCTAACTAGTTTCTTGTTTTGGCTAGGAGTACACTGTGAGTGTTTATGCTTTAGTATCTTGTATGTATGTGAGTGTTAACATGACAGCATGCTTACCATGAGGCTAACTGCTTACGTGATATAACTGCCTGAATGCCTATGGGTGAAGGTTGGATTGCTTGAATTGGAATAATTCGTCGAAATCCGTGTTTTAGCCTACTTACGAGTAGCAAGCTTCAAACCATCTTTAAACAAACGGATATGCGATGCTTTGTTCCAAATTAGGCGATCTAGTCTATACTAGTGTGTTGTGCGCATCACATAGTAATTCTAGCTAATTAACCGGAATAAGAATACATATATTTTCAAAACAAAATATCATGCTTAGTACAGGCCGATCTTCGGATCGGGCGAGCGGGGGTGCTCATAGATGACCTTCTCTAATCGTACCCAAGTTCCCGAGCCAAGACAACTTTGGTGATGACGGACACGTGGCCTTAGGCAACGAGTCAGGGTTTCCTAAATTTCCCAAAATAAAATATTTAGGTGGCGACTCTGTATTTGGCAAAGCAGTCCATGTTTGGCACGTCTTTCTTAAAAATCAGTTTTCCAAAACGATTTGCCGGATTTGGACTCTTTGGTGATTTATCGGTCTCGCATTGCACTTTTCGGGATTAGATTTAGAACCATGACATTTGAGTCCGAACTGTGGTAAGCATGAAGCCCGAGGGCGCGTCCACAGTTTCTGGCGACTCTGCTGGGGAGTTAGAGAACTTGACTCGAACTCATGATATCTTGTTTTGATTACACTTATGTGTTTCTTTGCATTGCATGTGCATTGGTGCGTCTAGGACACCGTGTTTGCCGTATGCTATTCCTGAATGGTTTGCCGGAGGCTTGCTTTAAGAAGCGCGCCATAAGGTTGACTGGATGCGGGCTCTGCCACAACGGGAACACAAACCCCAGTTTTTACCGGGGCACCTTTTTTGACCATTCAACCTAGTGCATGTCGAAATCCATAGCGACTATTCCAATCTAGGACAGGTTGCTTACCCAATTGTAGGTTGTTTGAAACCGCTGTGTGCGTAGTGAAACCGTAGCTCCTAACAAAATAGGACAGGGAAACCCTACCCCAACATAGGGGTGTTTTTGGTTTTTACTTGCTTGTTATGTGCTTTTTGAGTTGACCTCTATAGGAATGCACATATTAGTTTGCAAGTCTGGGTATCAGGCCTGCGGGCATCAGTGTTTTGAGAATCAGTTATATCTGCGGGTATCACATTCAGTTTTCGGATAGTAATTTGGGAACAGTGATCAGTGGCCGAATACAGTTATTCAGCTATGCTTGTGTCTATTCTGGTGAAATTGGGCTGAAATGCAGCCTGTTTTCTCTTTCAGGGGGGGAGTTTCAGAGATTTAGTTTAGAATAGCCAGTGTTCTCCTTCGCCGAAGCAAGGCAGACATCTAATCCGTTAGTCACCGGCCACATCACCTCCGTTCAGTTCAGCGGATTTATGGTGGCACACAATTCAGAGAAAATTGTGGTTATGGTAACCGCGTTAAACCAAGGAATCATCTTGCAGGGTGAGGCCAACGTTGAGGTGCCACACCCACCCAGATCACCTGTCGCGTGCCCGATCTGGGAACCCCAGTTGTTTCAAGCTCGTGAACCCACCACCTTTGAGCTAATGGGGATGATTGGCAACCTTCAAAGATCTGTGACTGATCTAGTCCATGGAATGTCGGCCCCGCCACCAACTGCGTCATATGCTGGGAACTTCATGCCGCAAGAGCCCCCGCTACTGGGGCGAATTGTAATTGAGCTCAGCCAACCTGAAGCTATCTCAAGCTCCGGCAATGATATGTCGGCGACAACAGGGCTTCGTACTGAAGTAGCAACCCAAACCATCCATCAAGCTGAGGCTAGTGGAAAGAACAAGATGAAGGTGGACACAGATCCCTATGAGTAACTCCAGCAAGCTGTTGAGGCTCTAAAAGCTGGGGGGTTGAATAAGCAACAAGTACTCGCAGTTGTGGCTAAGACTGCAGATGACATTTTCCCTATTCAGACCGAGAGCAGTTCAAGCCAAAAGGAAAATCGAGATAGGGACCGTCGTACCAGAACAGTTCCTTTCAATCCTAACCCTGCACCTGGAAAAGATCAGAGAGCCAAGGAAGCACCTGCTGATCCTTTTGCTAGTCGCCCAGAAAGGTCCACCGGCCGAGATGCTCGCCCGAGGTCAGAGGGTCTTTCATCCCCTCTACATGCCTTTGTCCCAGGCTCTTTGAATCCTCACTGAAAAAGTTCATCTCAAACCTCTTGAGCCTCGGCCTCTCTCGAGTAATCTCCCTCTCTCACATGATGCTACTTAGTACTGCGCGTACCATCAACAGTCTGGTCACACCACCGACAATTGCTTTCGTCTTCGCCACGAAGTGCAAGACTTGATCGATGATGAGGTCATCCTCCCACCTAGCTCAGTAAGGTCTGTCACCACTGAGTTCGTGGACTTCGAAGATAATACAAGTATGTGATCAGGGGTTGGTCCACCTGCGGGCGGCGCTCGGTTTATCTCAGATGTAGCGTATGGCACGCATTATTTTGGGCATTTGCGAATACTAATTTTTGTACTTTCTGACTTGGGTGTTGAGTCAGTTCTATGGTTTTGTTTCGAGTCTGTCTCATTGTTTTGAGTCAGTCTTTTGATTGAGGTCTATCTTGTTGTATCAAGTCAGTCCTGTTGAACAGAAGTCGGGAGATGTCGGGGGTGTTACCTTGGACCTCACTATTTTGTTTTGTGCTTGTCTTTTGCTTTCTTTTGGGTCTGTTTCTGCCACGGAGCTAGTTACACCAGAAGATCTGATTGAAACAGCTGTGGTTTTCATGTTTTTGTGCTTATTGCTACTTTGAGCCTGTTGTGCCAGCAAAATTATAAAGAAACGGCAGTACATTTCACCCGCCCTTCTGCGCCTTGAAGTCATTGTATTGACCTAAGTTTTTCAAAACCTTTTGAATAATGCGTTGAAAACGAAGAGAAAAGAATTCCTCGGGTTTTATAAAATTTGATCAATTAAGAGAAAGAAAGGCGTGCTAAGCCCTTAATGATTGAGATCATGTTTGTTAATGTGAATACTGAGAAGAATCTTGGCTTGATCTAGATTGGTTCTACACTGTCTTCAGCGCGAGCGGTTTGTCGCTTTCTTAAAAGATTTCAAAAAATGTTTTGCGCCGTCCTGCGAAGACCTGTGTGGAATCGCTCCTGAGATTGTGCAGCTTAGGATCGCTCTCAGCCTTGAGGCTCGACCCCTTGCTTTCAAACCTTGAACTTGCATTCAGAATGTTCAACGGTCAACCATAATGTAAGGCTAGTATGGCCAGATTAGAAGCACCCCTCGAACAAGGGGCAAAAGACGTCAGATAATGCACTCGAAGAGTCAAAGACGAAGATCGGCAAGAATGCCAAATCCTGGAAGGGAGGAAAGAAGAAAGTACTGCTGGAGAACAACTGAGTTCCTATCCACAACACTAGGGGCAAATTCAGCCCCCATTGGATGGATTCCGACATCATCAGCAAACAACAGCCACTCTCCTGGATTCAGATGGCTTCGAGATCTCAAAACCATTTGACAAGGACAAAGCTACACTTTTACCCTTAAGAGGCTTGCTGGGCCGAAAACCCGGAAGGGCGACCCAAGGAAAAGTTAGAGCAAGACAAAAAAAAAAAAAAAAAAATGCAAAGATTGAAGAAAAAGAAGAAAGAAAGAAAAAAAAAGAAAAGAAGTAAGAAAAAAAAAAAAAAAAGCTCGCAAGGTTGAAAACCCGGAAGGGCGGCCTTGGCAAAAGTTAGAGTGCAAAAGGTGAGGGTTAATACACGAGTGTACCTTAACCGAAACTACATAAGGCTTGATTCCCATGTTTGGGATACGTAGGCAACTTTATTCCGAAGTCCAGCCATAAACACTTCAAAATCAATTGTGTCTATGTAATGGTTCCGATCATCTTTTTCATTTTTCTATTTGAGAGTTCGATTGTGATCATCGCTATGAGAACTGGCTACAGTGTGCTGCGGTACATTTCAAACAAGGGGCAACTTTCCGTTGCCATACAGTGCGCTGTGGTGCCATTCAAACAAGGGGCAACTTTCCGTTGCCATGCAGTGTCCTTCAGATAAGGGGTGGTTTTCCATTTTTATGAATCCGAGGTTGTGCATCTTAAGAGTAAGTTCCATACTCGTTGAGCAGTGGACGTATGCAAAAATAATTTTTGAGAATTTTTACTGAGGTTGACTAATCTTCTCGAAAATTATTCCATTTTTCAAAACTGGACCATTTTCTTGGACCCAAAAAGGAAAATTTTCAGTGCTCACGATCTAACTTGCATGATTTTGAATCAGAAAAGTTGAACAAGCATGTTAATCAAACTCTTATATTGATCAAAATTGTTTTAGTAGAAAGCCAAAACAAAAAAATGATCAAAATGATGAACTAGGGGCATAGTTGAGTCAGGTGTTTATCTTCTCTCCATTGTTAACCAACCTGCCAAGAAAGGCACTCTACCTACTAGAAAAGGGCACAACTGAAGCTAACAGCAAAATGCCGAAACCTATCTCATCCCCCGAGTAACGAGGTATCAAGCCAAGTACGAAGCATAGATTGGAATGGATCAAGATATTCCACTCCCTCATCTGAACGGATTTGATCAAGTCCAAACTCCCCAGCAGAACATCGTCAACCGGTGTCAGTTACAGATTTGTTATACACCCAGTTGTAGCATAACCCCCATTGTGAGAAAGTTCACTGTTGTGAGCAGAAGAAAGAGAATCTAGCAGAATGCTAGGAGCATGAGCCCGCAACTTCCTGCTCATCCATCAACCACCCAGGGGAGGGATGAAAAATGAGAGATTGAAGAATAGAGAGATGTGCGATGAGAGAAAAAGTGAGAAAAGGGCTTTTTCAGAAAAATAAGAGATTGAGTGCCAGAGTGATGTGAGAATCACAAATAAGAAAGGATGGGAACCGATACTCGAAGAAACTGGCTCCTCGCGAACTGAGAGGTCTCTCGCCTTTGTAACGGGTCTGAGTGTCGTGTTTGTTGTTGTTTGTCTCGATTCTTGTTTTGAGTCATCTCGAGTGTTACTCAATGTGTTTAGGTTGTTTACCTTTTGTTTATCTTTGTCGAGTCATTTTGACTGTGGTCAGCTGTAGGCTCAACACCTGGTTGAGAACCTTTTTCTCACAACCGATTTTAAAAAATGAATTGTTTTTTGCTCAGCGTGCTGTGCCATTCTCCATATTTGTGCAAAACGGGATTCGTTCTTTCATAAAACCTCAGGGTTCAACCCAGGTCATCTCAGAATGGGAGAGAACCAGGACCTATCTGAAGCTATAGGTTCCAGACTGCGATGTAAAAGGAAAAAGAAGAATTCAGGGCATCTAAGCTTGTTCAACTTCTGCAAATTCCGTCTTTGCTTCCTGTGTGTTCAAAATGAATAAAATACTGTGTTATGGGCTGTGAGTTCAGAATGAGCAGTGTTCGGAATGGGCTGTGTGTTCAGAATCTGCAGTGCCCTACATGAGCCGTATGTTCAAAATAAACAGAGTACTGTGTTACGAGCTGTGTGTTCAAAATGAGCAGTCTATGTGTTGAACATGTTGGGAACTTGTGATTGGTTCCACCTCCAGTGCCTTCTGGTTTTGATTTTGTGAATTCACACCTGTGTTACTTCAATTTGCTTATCGAGTTGTTACTCATTTGCCTATCGAGTTGTTGCTCATTTGATTACCAAGTTGTCGCAATTTTGTTTATCGAGTTATTGCTCTTTGCTTATCGAGTTGTAAACTTGTCAAGGTCTTACTGTTGCTTATTGAGTTAATTTGTTTGTTATGTTGGCTCATTACTAGACCTGGTAGCACATGCATGTTCAATTTCCATTCGATTACATTGTTATGTAATATGATGCGATGCAATGCGATGCATAAAATGTACAAATGTAACACTTTTTGAGCAAAAAGCCTGTTTCATTCCATCATCTTTTCAAAGTACATAGTTTTGAGAAAGTAAAACCTGCCTGAGGTAGTATAATGTGCTCAAACTACCAGTCAAAAGAAAAGTAAAGCAAAAAAGGAAGGGAAAAGTAACAAAATGTCTGAACAAATCAAAGAAAAGAAAAAGTAGCGGAAAGTCTGGATCAATGTCAGTCATCTCAAGTGCGGGAATCGGTCCTGGTCCTCTTCCTGGACGAGGGTCCAAGGTCACCACCACTGTCTCCATAGTCAGAATCTGAACTGTCTCCGGCCTCACCATGGGACGACGCCATCTCCTCATCTGACTCATCGTCATTTGGAGTGGGCTCTCGTGAACTGCTCTCAGCACGGGTGCGCCTATGTCTGCCCCGGCTATGGATGGTCATCCTCCGCCTGACTCCCCCTCCTCCTCGAGCAGGAACAGATGGTCCAGCTGGAGCACCTCCCGCGGCCGGAATCTAGAATGGGGCCTGAAAAGGACAAATGGCAAATGCATCAGTTACAGAACGCAAAGCAGAGTATCAGCACAAAATGTCGTGTTTGAGTACAGTGTATGAATCTCGTGGAACGATATCGTCTGAGAATGCAATGTGTGAATGAGTATTATGAATCTTTGTGAGCAACTTGGAGCGATATATGGGTTTCTGATGTATCGCTGCCGTGAGTCTTTGTATGTCAAGTGATGTGTTGATAGTGTGATGCATCAGATTATGTATGAAACAGATTAGGCGGAGTTTGAAACTGCAGTTGAAAGAACTTGCCGGGATATTGTAGATGGTCAACAAGTCGATGCACCACTGCAACATCCCTACCGCTGAGGCTATCAACTCCAAGGATTGGCGAGTGTACTCGACAGAAGCCTGCAAAAGTGTTGAAGTCATTAGTATTCTGCGGAATATCAAATTGAAATGACTGTACAGAATGCAAAGTTTAGTAGTGCATACCAGGGTCAAGCCATAAACTCCGACGAGCTCAGAATTAGCCGGAGGAGGAGCGAAGGGAATCTGATAGGTCTCCCCACCCTGCCCTCGGGATGTGATCATCGTAGGAAGTGCTAGCCACTCAACTCCCTGTCCCCTCCGGGACCCACTCCTGCCTTGGGCCGGAGGTGCCCTCGGTGTCCCTGCTCCTATTGCTGGCGCCGCTGGCCTCTCTCGCTCAGCTCGACGAGCACCAGTTAAAGGCCGCATGATGTAAGCCTGAATGTACTCAGCGTAGTCACCCTCCTCCCTGAAAGGCTCTGAGTCCAAGCCAATCGTATAGTCCATCATCTCCTCCAAGGTGTACCTCTTAGTGTGCCTCATGTGGGTAGGAAGAGGTGCTGGAACCGACTGCTCAGACACGCCCAAGGTCTGCCGCAGGAAGCGCTCCCCAAAGTACCAAGTGCGGCAAACTGTCCCCTCCAGTAGAACCCTGAACCAGGTGGTCTCCGAAACGGCATACCAAGGCTCTAAGCGTCGCCAGTGATCTGCAAGTAAAACACGTTTCTTATCTACTGATGTTGAAAGAATAATGTAAAGCGAAGCTTAAATGGACTGTAATGTCTGACATACCTCGGCTGCGGTGATGGTGTCGAAATAACGGCGGAAGAACATGAAGGACTCCCGTGGCCTCCGCTCGCATCACACGTCGAAGCGATGAGAAAATGGAACGCCAAGGGGGACCTCCTCGTCTGGCACTGGGGCAAGCCTTGGAAAGTAGGCATATGCCCATAATTGGAAAGTATAACAGAGCAAACACCAGTATGCTTATCAGATAAACCAGAATGCAGAATAAAGCAGATTATGTGTATACCGTGTTTGTAGTGTGCAAATCGGTGCAAAGCAGATTACATGTGTACAGTGTATAGAGTACAGATAATGTAAAGCAGAAATGTAAAATAGAAAATGAAGGTGTACCTCCGAAGCTCGCCAGTAGCCTCCGAGCAACTGTCCGCTGCAGCGAGAGGATGAGCTCATGTGCCCGTAAAGAGTGGCCAAGCCTGCGCCACCCCAGTCGTAGCGGCGGATCTGTGTCACATCCACAAGCGCACTCAGCAGGTAGAGGGCGACGGTGTTCCCAGCAAGAACATAATAAAGCCACGAGCGTACTGCTCCTCCTCCTCCCGAGTGGTAGGTGCCTGGATCCGGAAGTGATCCTTGAACCATGAGTACCTCACAAACCCTGCCCGAGCGAGAGGTGGCTGAGTACCAAGCAAGTATAGCTGAGCGGCGTCCCACTCGTCCATGTCCGTATCAAAGGGGATTGGATCACCCTCTACTCCGATGCTTGTGAGCATGGAGAAGTCAAATGGAGTCATCTTCATCTCCCCGGTGGCAGAAAGGTGGAAGGAGTCGGTGGTATCCCACCATCTCTCCACCAGAGCAGCAAGAAGGGGCCTGCTTGTAGTGAGGCGCGAGAGTCCCATGCAGAAGGTCCCAAAGCCGGCTCGGTCGACAAGATGACGGACCGCGTCGGGTAACTCCATGTACCAACCTCGGGCGGTAGTGTTCCCATACCCCCGGAAGGCATGGAAATCTCCCTGTGATCAAGACAAACAATTGCGAAGCAGTGTTACAAATACAGTGTTGAATGCGCTCAAAATTGGTGAGAATGCAGCGTGTGTGCACGTGTTCAGATTCAAACAGATATTGGGTGCGGGTGTGCTCGCAGTGAACTACAGCATATGATATATCAGTATGTTTGAATGGTTCAGTTGAGAATACAACGTGTGTGCATTTGTTCATATTCAAAAAGATATTGGGTGTGGGTGTGCTCACAGTAAACTACAGCATTTGATAAATCAGTGTGTTTTGAATATGTGTGCACGTGTTCAGATTCAAACAGATATCGGCTGTGAGTGTGTTCACAGTGAATTACAGAATATGATGTATCAGTGTGTCTCAGTTAAGCAGTTAAAGAACAGAATCGACTATCGTAGTTATGTGTTCTACATTACAAAAAATGAAACAAGGGAAGAGTGTATCTCAGAAGCGCCATAGGACAGATGAGACTCTGGCTCGTGCAACAAAAGCTCTGATGGCGCGCCTCATGCATAGCACCTGAGCTGGCGGATGCCATCGGGAGGTAGCACGTGTATCGCCGGCCTATAGGTCGCTGGATCGAACGGTCGGATGTAAAGAGGTAAGAGCTCGACCTCGAGGTCCACGTCCATCTCAGGAGGAGCCCTACCCTATGGTATGTCATCCGCCATCTCAGAAAGAGTGTAAAAATGGCTGAGAATGTGAAAAATAGGCGAGAATGCCAAAAGTCAACCTCGAGAGGGTGAAAAATGGGAGGAAATGTAAGGGCATGGAAAAGACATGAAGATCAAGGTTTGACTCAGGGAAAACAAACCCTAAATGGTGGAAACCAAGAAAAATGCACTGAAACCAAGATTTGTTCGGTTCAAAATGTGCAAAACGGTGAAGATTTCGCGAATCGAACGACGAAAAAGTGTCGAAAACACGAGAAAAGCGGGGATCGAAGGTTGGAAAATCACCTAGAGAGAGAGGGGAGGGTTTTTCGAACTTGGAGGAAGTGAGAATATAGGGTTTGAGGCCCTATATTT
The DNA here is from genome assembly GCA_025200525.1 of Camellia lanceoleosa. Classification (NCBI taxonomy): domain Eukaryota; kingdom Viridiplantae; phylum Streptophyta; class Magnoliopsida; order Ericales; family Theaceae; genus Camellia; species Camellia lanceoleosa. Next base: position 156,635,808 of record CM045761.1, read on the forward strand.
AAAAAGACCCGTGGCTAAATGTCAAAATTGCCCCGACACTACCATTTTTGGCCGGTCGGCCAAATTGTTAGCCGATCGGCTAAATAGTTGGCCGATGAACTCCTTTGGTGGCCGATGGATGGCCGGTGGCCTCCCCTTGGGGTCGGTAAACCTCCCACACCCTTGGTTGGGTCAGTTATGTGGTTTGGAACCTTCATTACTCAAGACAGTGCAAGGAAGTGGACTTTCGAAGTTTAACCGGCTTCCGTGTTAACCTCGAACCATGTCTTCTGTATGCGATGCTCGGTACGCACAAGGTATATCCTTTTCGTATCCCTTGGTGTCTTGTGAGATTCAATAATCGCTTTACATGTATTGCATTGCGTGTGTTGTCATGTTTATGATACACATACATGGGTTGCATCGTCATGCACGTCTACACGCGTTGTAGCGCACACAACTCGCATTGTTATGCACTATTCACTTGCCTCGTTATGCATGTACTACATGCGTTGTACCGCACACCTGTCTTGTATTATTATGCACTGTTCATTTGTATTGTCATGAATTTCAAGAAATGTGCGTTGTCGTGCATTTGAGTTCATTTGCATTATCATGCATTTCAAAAAAAAGTGTGCGTTGTCACGCATTTGAGTTCATTCGCACTGTTATGCACTGTTCATTTGCATTGTCATACATTTCAAGAAACGTGCATTGTCGCGCATTTGAGTTCATTTGCATTATCATGCATTTCAAAAAAAAGCGTGCGTTGTCACGCATTTGAGTTCATTTGCATTGTGATGCATTTCAAGAAACGTGCGTTGTCACGCATTTGAGTTCATTCGCATTGTCATGCATTTCAAGAAACGTGCATTGTCGCGCATTTGAGTTCATTTGCATTATCATGCATTTAAAAAAAAGCATGCGTTGTCACGTATTTGAGTTCATTCGCATTGTCATGCATTTCAAGAAATGTGCGTTGTCGCGCATTTGAGTTCATTCGCATTATCATGCATTTAAAAAAAAACGTGTGTTATCACGCATTTGAGTTCATTTACATTGTTATGCATTTTAATAAATCATGCATTGTCATGCATTTCAATTACATGCATTGTCATGCGTGTCTCATTTGCATTGTCATGCATTCCAATAGTTTGCATTGTCATGCATTTCAGTTCATGCATTGTCATGCGTGTCTCATTTGCATTGTCATGCATTTCAATAGTTTGCATTGTCATGCATTTCAGTTTATGCATTGTCATACGCGTCTCATTTGCATTGTTATGCATTTCAACAACGTGCATTGTCATGCATCTCTTGTTTGCATTGTCATGCATTTCGAATAACTTGCATTGTCATGCATCTTCCGTTTGCATCATCATGTATGTCAATCTCTTGCATTGTTGCTTATTTCATGTGCATTGTCTTGCACCCCTCTAACTTGCATTGTTTTGCACATTCTTTTTTCGAAACACCGGGATACGTCCCTATGTTTCTTCCTTTTTTGGTTAAGAGCATTTGGAATACGTTCCAATGCTTAAGCTTATTCAAACACTTGGGATACGCCCTATGTCCCCCTCTTATTTTGGAACACCGGGATATGTCCCTATGTTTCCCTTTCTTTGGTTAAGAGCATTTGGAACATGTTCTGATGCCTAAACTTTTCTCCACTCGCATGCCGCATGTGGACGTCTCTAACTTTTCTCCACTTATGTGCCGCGTGTGGACGTAACTAAATTTTCCCCACTTACGTGCAGCGCGTGGACGTCTCTAACTTTTCCCCACTCGCATGCCGCATGTGGACATCTCTAACTTTTCTCCACTCGCGTGCCGCGTGTGGACGTAACTAACCCTTACTAACTCTTCCTAACCCCTCTCTCCCTTTTTCGTATTGTTACACACATTGCATGCGTTATCGCGTGTGCTTTACTTACATGTGTTTATGCACCCTATCTCCCCTTTTTGCATTGTTACACACATTGCATGCGTTATCGCGTGTGCTTTACTTACATGTGTTTATGCACCCTCTCTCCCCTTTTCGCATTGTTACACACATTGCATACGTTTTCACGTATGCTTTACTTACATGTGTTTATGCACCTTTCTCCCTTCTCGCATTGTTATACATATTGCATACATTTTCGCGTATGCTTTACTTACATGTGTTTATGCACCTTTCTACCTTTTCATATTGTTACACACATTGCATGCGTTTTCGCGTATGCTTTACTTACATGTGTTAATGCACCTTCTCGCATTGTTACACACATTGCATGCGTTATCGCGTGTGCTTTACTTATATGTGTTTATGCACCCTCTCTCCCCTTTTTCGCATTGTTACACACATTGCATGCGTTATCGCGTGTGCTTTACTTACATGTGTTTATGCACCCTCTCTCCCCTTTTCACATTGTTACACACATTGCATATGTTTTTGCGTATGCTTTACTTACATGTGTTTATGCACTTTTCTCCCTTCTCGTATTGTTACACACATTGGATACGTTTTCGCATATGCTTTACTTACATGTGTTTATGCACCTTTCCCTTTTTTCGCATTGTTACACACATTGCATGCGTTTTTGCGTATGCTTTACTTACATGCATTTATGCACCTTCTCGCATTGTTACACACATTGCATGCGTTATCGTGTGTGCTTTACTTATATGTGTTTATGCACCCTCTCTCCCCTTTTCGCATTGTTACACACATTGCATGCGTTATCGCGTGTATTTTACTTACACGTGTTTATGCACTCTCTCTCTCCTTTTCGCATTGTTACACACATTGCATGCGTTTTCGTGTATGCTTTACTTACATGTGTTTATGCACCTTCTCGCATTGTTACACACATTGTATGCATTATCGCGTGTGCTTTACTTACATGTGTTTATGCACCCTCTCTTCCCTTTTCGCATTGTTACACACATTGCATGCATTTTCACGTATGCTTTACTTACATGTGTTTATGCACATTCTCACATTGTTACACACATTGCATGCGTTTTTGCGTATGCTTTACTTACATGTGTTTATGCACCTTCCCGCATTGTTACACACATTGCATGCGTTATCGCGTATACTTTACTTACATGTGTTTATGCACCTTTCTCCCTTCTCGCATTATTACACACATTGTATGCGTTGTCACGCATACTCTACTTACATGTGTTTATTCATTACTCGGTTTGCATTGTTATGCACCACTCGGCTCGCGTTGTCGCGCGTGCCTTTCTTGCATTGTTATGCTTGTTTCAAATCGCATTGTTATGCGTCATACTTAGGTTGCATTGTCTCGCATCCATTCCGCATTGTTATGCGTCGCACTTAGGTTACATTGTCTTGCACCCCCCTCACTTGCGTTGTTACTCACTTTTCACTAGCATTGCCATGCATGTTTCTAACAATATTGTACCTGTTAAGTTTCTTTCTTTTTCAGGTACGTGTGGACGCGCCTCGAGGGACTTATGCCACCACAGTTTGGACTCGTTTTAGTTTACGGTTCTTAATCTGAACCAAAGAGTCCAAATCCGGCAAATCGTTTTTGAAAACAGATTTTTTGTAAAGAAGTGCCAAACATGGACTGCTTTGCCAGATACAGAGTCGCCACCTAAATATTTTATTTTGGGGAAATTTAGGAAACTCTGACTCGGTGCCAAAGGCCACGTGTCCGTCATCACCAAAGTTACCTCGGCTTGGGAACTTGGGTACGATTGGGGAAGGTCAGCTATGAGCACCCCCTCTCGCCCGATTCGAAGATCGGCCTCTACTAACCATGATATCCAATTTTGAAAACATTATGCGTTCTTATTTCGGTTATTAGCCTAGAATTACTATGTTGTGCGCACAGCAAACAAGTATAGACTAGATCGCCTAATTTGGGACAAAACATTGCATATCCGTTTGTTCGGAAAACGTTTTCGAATTTGCTACTCGCAAATAGGCTAAAATACGGATTTCAATGAGTTGTTCCAACTCAAACAATCCAACCTTCACCCACAGGCATTCAGGCAGTTAATCAAATAAGCATTTAGTCGCATGGTAAGCATATTATTATGTTAACATTCACACTCATGCGAGATGCTAAAGCATAAAATACTTACAGTGTACTCCGTGCCAAAACAGTAAACTAGTTAGCAAACATGCGTGATCCTAGTTCATGTTAAAGTGGCTAATGCATCGCATACAGAACGTCACATAGAATAGGCTCGGCTAATCTAAGAATGACATGCGAAAATGCACAAGTAGCATGTATTCAAGTTAGATTTAAATACTTATGCGGTTGGTATGATGCGCCGAGCCCGATGCATGCAATACTGATGAATGGATGCACGCATACATAACATAAGGTATGCTAAAGTAAGTATGCCCTAATGCTAACCACCAAAGCAGGTAAGTAAAAGGGAGAAAGAAGTGGGGGTTGGAAGACATGCACACACGCACCCACACTTATTACAAATTTGCCCTCGCTTGGAGAGGCCGAAAGAATAATACAATTAATTAACCTATAAGCTAATTAATTATTACAGACCACCTAATTAATTGACAAATCAATTGAATATAATTAAGCAGTAAACAGTAGCCTCGGGAAGAGGGTCCAATGCATGCGCGCTTGGTTTCGCTCGGAAGTCACTGCTATGCACAAGGTGCCTTTGCTTTGGCTGTTATCCTCCTCTGAAGACTGCACAAGTCCCAGGGTTGCTTCTCTGAGTGCTATAGAACACCACCGGCTAAAGGGATTGGTCACCGGCCATGTATAATGGTCACCGGCCACAAAATACTCCGTCGGCCAACAATGGATGGCTGGTCGGCACTAAAGATGGCCGGCTGGCCAAATCTTCCTGCAGAATCTGTGTTGACGGCAACAGAGGGCAAAACAAAGCATGGCAATGCATTTCAAGCAATGTATGCACCAACCACACCCCTTATCATGTGTATGACTCAAAGGTGGATGGCCTCGATTCTCGGACCACCAATCGCGCATTTCCATGCATGATGGCCCAAAGAATCAAGTGTATATTTCGATTTCAAATGAAATGCAATGCACATAAACAAACCAGGGGGCTTTCAACCTCTATCATGGCTTGATAAAGAGGTGAAGCATGCATGCCAATGCAATGCAATCCTAAGCATGTGAGCCTAAGTGTGCAATATGGGCATGCAAGCAAGTAATGCAAAGATGCAACTAACCAAGCATGCAAAGTGTAACAACAACATGCACACATGCAAGGTGTAATATCGACAACATGTTCGATACAAAGCATGCCAAATGCAACAACACAAAAGTGTGCAACAATGTGTCATGAGCCAAGTATCTACATATATAAGCATGCATGCAAACATGGCTTAAAACTTTAAACATCAAAAAGTAACTCTCAAGCACACTTAAGAGGATGCAAACATGGACAAACGGCATGCACCTTAAGCTTTGAAATTGCATAGAAAAGAGGTGCTAAACAACTAATCAAAGCAAGCAAAGCATGTAATTGGTCCAAGGACCTAAAGCATGATCATATGACACATGAAGCAAATGACCAAAATAGATCAAAACAGTCCTAAATCATGTTAAGGCAAGTCTTATAAACCACCTAGATGGCATCTAAATGATCTACACATGGAGGCATGCACAAATGCTTAAACATGGAGCATATAACACAACCTCTTAAAGCATCAAAGGAGCATTAAATGCAAGCATGCAAGCATATTATAAGGACTGAAATAACATGGTAAGTGGTTCCAAACCACTGAAACACTGCAAGTAATGCATGCTACACACTCACACACCCAAGGCTAACAAGCCAAAATGCAAGGTGGCTATACTAAGCATGTGATGGTCGACCAAAACAACCAAAAATAGAGCTTAAGCATGCTAAAACAAACACAAAAGCTTCACAAAGCTTGGCCAAAATCATGCTAGAACAAGGATCAAAACCTAAAGCATGTTAAGACCTAAACATGGCATTATAAGGCATGTATGCTAAGCAAGCATGGTGTACCAAAACCAATTGAAAACAGAGCTATATTATGACATAATAAGCACAAAAATCAGTTAAGGCATGGCCAACATGAACCTAAACAATATGCTCTCTCAAGAGGCTAAAATGGCCCTTTTCAAGGACAACAAGAAGAGGGGGTGGCCCTCTCCTTCTTAGGACCTCAAGGCACCATCCTCACCTTTGAAATCCCTCAAGATTTCAATGGTGAGGAGGCCCAAACACAATGGTCCCGGAGCTCAACCAAAAATGGCACAAAATGGAGCCTAACAAGGCTTAAGAGGGGTCAATCAACCCTAAAGCTTAAAACAACCTTAACCAACTATTTAGAGCACTAAAAAATAGAACTTTTCTATGTTATACACAAAGCTCAAAAATAGTTGTAAGGTAGGCAAAAATACAATGCAAAAATGGAATAAAAAGGGACAAAAGTCTTACCCTTATAGATCCTCTTCAAAAATGGAAGACCAACTGTTTCTTTGGCTCAAACCAGCTCCAAAACTTCAAAAACAACCCTCAAGCGCCTCAGCTTCAAGAGAAGGTGTGATGGTGGGTGTTTGTGTGCAAAACTAAGACAAAAACACTCACTAAACACAAGAAAGAGAGATATAGAGATGGAGGATATATAAGCCCTAACCCTAAAACTCAAAACCCTCTGAAAATGTTGTCTAACTTGTCTAAGTTGTCTAACCCTAAAACAAGAGAGAAGAGGCTCCCTCTTATAGACAATTTTGTCTTGTAAAGCTTCCAAAGGAAGCTAACAAGAAGGAAATCCCTCCATACACGTGTATGGAGAGGGTGAAAGCGCATGCTAGCTGCATGAAAATATCTGCAAAAGCAAAAGTACAGTAGTCGGCCGGCCAAACATGCAATTGACCAAAAAAAGATAGCCGGCCGGCCAAACATTTGGCCGGTGGAGTGTGGGGATGGCCCGCAAGCCATTCCCTGCCCCTCCAAGGCAAAGCACAAGTGTTTGGTGCAAAACCAGACACGAAATAGTCGAGTCGAGAGATCCTGAGGCAAGGCGCGTAGCCGAGACCTCCGAGAACTCAAGATGAACACAAACATGGATGATCACAGAGTGTTCAAGCGGTGACGTCCAAGTCTTGAGGATGGTCAAAAATGAGGTGTCTACAATTGCCCCTCTTTGACAGAACTCAAAAGTCATAACAATGACGAGAGTGATTGTCAAAGCCCTTAGACGACCCATTTTTGACAAGGCCGAAGACTTAGACAAAGCATGCAAGACAAACAAGATATGCGCCCAAAGGCAGAGGCAAGATGCAAGACAATGCACAAAGCCGGGCATAACTTATGATCATACAAAGAAAGCTGTAACGAAGCATAATAATGCGACAGTTTTAAGCTAGCATATACCAAACTTCACTACAATGCAGAAAGGATGTAAGAGAATTAGGCCATTCTCAATACGTCTCACTCGGAGAATACAATACCTGTCCGGTTCGTCTGGTTGCACCAGCCTCAAATGAACCGTACATACAATATCGTGCCTGCAAAAGAAAGCAACTTTAACAGGTACGATGGCGTTAGCAACATGCATAACATGCAAAATGAATGCAAAATACAAAACTATGTATAATAATGCAAATGCAAATGCAATGCAATTGACATAATGCAAACAAAATGCAATGCAATCGAATCATGATCCAATCATGAGCGGTTCAAAACCACACAAATGTCAAATAGATTGATGGAAGTAACAAGTCCGTCTACCATAGAAAAGGTGCCGCAACCCTCAAAGCGCGTACACATGCAGAACTATGAGTGATGTAGACGGATACGAGAACAAGTATTGGGTGGAATGACATAAGTGGGGAAACAACCCGCTAATGAAAGAACAATGATCCTAATGCCGGATGCAAAAATTACACTACAATGCAATATATACAGTGGATATGGCATGCAACCAAACCAAATCTTGCCTAGGAAAGGCATGGACACATACGAACCGCGTCTAACACAGAAAAGGTGCCGCAACCCTCAAACCAAGTTCATCAAGGAATAGGCGCGTACACATGCAGAACTGTGCTTTAACGTGAAAAGTATGAGCACATACCAAACCAAGGTCAACAAGGAAAGGTGCAAGCCATGGATGGAGGTGATGCAATGAATGCATGCAAGCTACAATGCGATATTTACAATATGCAATGGAATAGATAGATACGATGGATAAGGCACGCAGGCCAAACCAAATCTTGCCTAGGAAAGGCATGTACACAAACGAACTGCGTCTAACACAGAAAAGGTGTCGCCACCCTCAAACCAAGTTCATCAAGGAATAGGCGCGTACACATGCAGAGCTGTGCTTCGACGTGAAAAGTATGAGCACATACCAAACCAATCTCAACATGGAAAGGTGCAAGCCATGGATAGAGGTGGTGCAATGAGTGCATGCAAGCTACAATGCAATATTTACAATATGCAATGGAACGGATATTTACAACGGAAATGCATGACATATGCACTATATTACGATGAAATGCATGACATATGCATGTGTGTTTTTTTTTGTTTTTGGCTTAGATGCATGACATATGCAGTATTTAAAATGATGCATGACATATGCAAAATACAATGGAATGATGCATGACATATGCAATATATTACAATGAAATGCATGACATATGCATTATATTACAATGAATGCATGACATATGCAGTATTTACAATGAATGCATGACATATGCATGTGCTGTGCACACCAATGCACCAAAAGTCTTGCACCTTCCAAGGATTTAAGGTCTCCTAGACCGTGCGTATGTACAGGACGGTGTGATGCGCAAAATAGCGCGATTGAATGCATGCAAAATGCAATGAGACACACAACATAGCGCGATGCGTTGGACAACGCGAGTGCACAAGACAGTGCGATTGATTTGAAATGCACATGAGGCAACTTTCGAGTTTTGTAAAAGACAAAAGCATATGGAAAGGATACACCTTGCACGAATTCGAGTGACACGCACAAAAGACATGGTCCGAGGTCAAAACGGAGGCCGGTTGAGCTTCGAAAATGTCTTTTCTTGTACTATATTGAGCAATGAAGGCCCCAAACTATAGATCTGACCCAAACAAGGTTATAGGAGGCTCACCGGCCAGGAGGGGAGGTCACCGGCCATCTACCGGCCACCAAAACACATCATCGGCCAAAAATGCTTGAATCGGGGCAGTTTTGTCTTTTCGGCTTGGGTCTTTTAAAATAGGGTTTCAAACCCTATTTTCTTCACTTTCCCTAGCCGAAAACTCATTCTCTCTCTCTAGAGCATTTTTCTTCTCTCATTCTCCCATTTTTTTTGCGTTTTAGCCCCCGTTTCATCGTTCGATTCGCGATCTCCTTCGCGTTTCAAACATTTTGAACCTAACATTTCTTTGTTTCGGTGTTTCCTTTGCTATTTCCACTTTTTGGGGTCTGTTCCCCTTATGTTCCTCTCGATTTTCGTACATTTTCCACATTCTGGCTTTTCCGGCCATTTCCCACCCTCCTGGGTTGACTTTTCGTTGACTTTTCGTATTCTAGCCCTATTTCCACTTTCCCGGCCATTTTCTCATCACCTTTGATATGGCAGATGATATTCCACGGGGCGGGACTCCCCCGGATCATGAGATGGACCCCGGGGTTGAGCTCCTCTCCTTGAGCGTTCGCCCATTTGACCTGACAACTTACCGGCCGGCGATTCACGTTCTGCCCTCTGACGGACTTCGTTAGTTCAGGAGCTTTGAGAGGGGTGTGCCACCCGAGCTATTACTACGTGAGCTAGAGTCACATCTGTCATACGGCGCCCCCGAGGTACATTCTTTCTCAGTTTCATTTTCCGCAATGTAGAATACTTAACGGCCATAGGTGATTCTGTTCTTAATTGCTTAGCTCAAATACACTGATGCATCAGACATCGAAGTTGATCAGGAACACACTTGCAATCGATATTCGTTCGAATCAACACGCGCACACACACTGCACTTGCCCTGAACCACTCAAACATACTGACACGTCATTCACTGTAGTTCACTACGAGCACACCGACAACCGATATCTGTTCGAACTTGAAAACGTGCACACACGCTATATCTGTACTGAACCATGCAAACATATTGACACATCGCATGTTGTAGTTTACTGTACGCACACCGGCACCCGATATTTGTTTGAACTTGAAAACGTGCACACACTGCGTATCATTACCAATTCTAAATGCTTTTCAAAACTGCATGTTTTATCTTGCTTCGCAATTGTTTGTTTGAAAACAGGGAGATTCCCATACCGTCCGCGGGTATGGGAATATTGCCGCCAGGGATTGGTACATGGAGTTACCGGAGGCAGTTCGCCAGATCGTGGACCAGGCCGGGTTCGATGCATTCTGCAGAGGACTTTCTAGACTCACCACGAGCCGGCCTCTCCTTGCCGCTCTAGCGGAGAGGTGGTGGGACACCACCAACTCGTTCCACCTCTCCGCAACGGGAGATATGACGATGACTCCCTATGATTTCTCGATGCTCACAGGCATCAGGGTAGGGGGTGATCCAATCCCCTTTGATACCGACATGGACGAGTGGACGGCTGCTCAGATCTACCTGCTCGACGAGGTGCCACCTCTTGCGCGTCCCGGCTTTGTCCGATACTCCTGGTTCGAGGTCCAGTTCAGGGTTCAGCCAGCCCTAGTGGAGGAGGCTCCGATGACTCAAGAGGTTGTGGAGCGATATGCGGCGCTTCGATGTTTCACCGGGACAACTATTTTCGCCGATCGGGCGAATACCGTGCCCGTCTATCTGCTCAGCGCCTTAGTGGATGTCACACAGATCCTACGCTATGACTAGGGTGGCGCCGCTCTGGCCACACTCTACGGATACATGAGCTCGGCTTCGTGGGTGACGATTGTTTCGGGGTTACCGGGCGTGCTTGGGAGGTACATTTTTTCTCGCTTTACATTTCGCTTATTATCTCAGACCAGACATCGCACATTAATGCGCTTTACGACTATATATCGCACACACGACACATATATACTGCTTTCATCGATCGTACACTTTCACATCAGACACTCGCATCGCACAATACACGGCTCTGTTATTTCTGCTTTATTCTGCATTCTACTTTATCTGATAAGCATACTGGTATTTACTTTGCAGTTGTGGGTCTACGCCTACTTTCCCAGACTTGCGCCCGTACTAGACGTGGAGACTCCTCTTGTTATTCCGTTCTCGCGCCGTTTTGACGGAAGGTGCATACGGAGACCCTGTGAGTCATTCATCTTCTTCCGCCGTTATTTCGACACCATCACCCCCGCAGAGGTATGTTTAACTTTAGAGTTTATTTAAGCTTCGCTTTGCACTGTGTTTTTTTCAATAACAGATAGGTAACAAACTGCATTTCATTTCCAAATTACCTAGCAGCCCTGGGCTTCAGTGCCAACCGAGTTTCGGGCGCGGTTTGTAGGTGCAGAGGAGATTGCCCGCTTGAAAGCCACTGGAGGGGTCTTGTCGGCGTTGTACACTGGTGAGCTGCTTTCACGCTGACCCTAGGGTTACCAGAGCAGATAGTCCCGGTTCACCCTCCTGAGCATATGAGGGATACTGAACGGTTCACTTATGAGCAGATGGCCGACTATACGATCGGTTGGGGCGCGATCTGCTTCAGAGGCATAGGCGACTACAGAGACTACGTACAGACGTATATCATGCAGCCTTTGAGCGGTGGTCGTCGAGTTGAGGGAGAGAGGTCCGTGGTGCCGGCGGCTAGGGCAGGGGCAGGGGTTAGAGCAAGAGCGCCAAGGAGAGCTCGGGTCCGTGGCAGGGGTGGAGCTCAAAGAGGGCGGGGGGCTAGTTGGCTTGCTCTGCCCACGATGATGACATACAGAGGGCAGGGTGGGGTGACCTACCAAATCCCCTTTGCTCCTCCTCCGGCTGATCACGAGTTAGTCGGTTTCCACGACTTGCCTCCGGTATGTACTACTGCATTTTGCATCTTACATTGTTGTTTCATTTCATTTCATTTCTTTGATATTCCGCAGAATACTGATGCATCTAATACTTTTGCAAGCTTCCTCCAAGTACACCTAGCAGTCTCTGGAGCTGAATGCCTCCATGATGGGGATGTTACAGCGGACTTTTGACCTCCTGGCCCTCTACAGTATTCCGGTATGTTCTTCAACCACAGTCTCAAACCATACATAAATTGCTTCACATAATCTGATGCACTACGTAACTCCTGATAAACTGCTCACGGCATTCATACACCGTACTCATACACTGCATTCTGCCTTGATAAACTGCTCACGACATTTACACACTGTACTCATACATTGCATTCTGCCTTGATAAACTGCTCACGACATTCACACACTGTACTCATACACTGCATTCTGCCTTGATAAATTGCTCTCAGTATACTGATGCATTTGCCTTTTGTACTTTTCAGCCTCCCTTCCAGATTTCCACCGTAGGAGGTGTTCCAGCCAGGCCTTCTGTTCCTGCCGGAGGAGATGGAGAGGGCAGAGTATACCTCCGCACCAAGGCGGGGCGCACTCACGTCGGGAGTAGCTCTCGGGCGCCAGTCCCAAATGACGATGATGAGGAGGAGTCCGAGGCGGAGGCAGAGGCAGAGGCAGAGGCAGAGACAGAGTCATCGGAGGAGAAGACCGGGGATGGCTCGGACTCGGGCTCAGATGACAGTGCTGATGATGCTCCAGGAAGAGGACTAGGACGGACCGGTACCCTTGAGGCCACTTGATATTGACACAGATTTTTGCTGTTTTTCTTCTTTTTTGTACTTTTCCCTTTTTGGTTGGTAGCTAGGGTACTTTGTACTGCCGCAGGCAGATTTTGTTTCCAAAACTTATGTACTTGAAACAAATGATGAAATGAAACAAACTTTTTTTTTATTTGAAAAAGTGTTACATTTGTATATCTATACATTGCACTGCATTGCATCATGCTACACCGCATAACAATGGGATTGATCTGCACATCTAAATATTAAACACTTGCATTGTAATAACCAAGTAATGAACCGGCCAACGACAAAGCAACTCACACAACCCACTGCTTAGTCTGAACACTCGGCTCATACTTTGTTGGGGATTAATCTGCATACAGCCCGTAACATAGCATTCGGTTCATTCTGCACACAGTAACCCTGAGCAATAGTCCAATCTGACAAGACGGAATACGAAGGTGGAATTGGGTGAAACTGAAACACACTCAGATACCCAAATTTTCCCTTTCTTCTTTTGGTTCGCCTAAATGTAGAGAATGGCACAGCACTCTGAGCATAAACGAATTTTGAAATTGAAAAAGGGTTTTTCAACCGAGGTATCGAGCCTACAACTGAACACAGCGGGAAAGACTCGAACAAAAGGTACACGACCTAAACACAACGAAACACGCTTGGAAAAGACCCAAAACGAAAGTTGGGCTAAACAAGACAAAAGACACGACACACGGACATGTTTACAAAACGAGAGACGTCAAATCTCGAGGAGCCAGTTCCTCCGGGTATGTTTCCCACCCTTTCTAATTTGTGATTCCCACATCACTCGGCCCTCAGGCTCGGTTTTTTCTCTCAAAACCCTTTTCTTACTTTTCCTCTCGACTTACACCTCTCTATTCTTTATTCTCTCATTTTTCGTTCCTCCCCAGGGTGATTGATAGATGAATAGGAAGTCGCGGGTTCACGCCCAACACTATTAGCTTGCGGCTATTTCTTCTGGTGACGTCTAGTCGATGTTCCAGACAGGAAATGGTGTATCTTGATCCAATTCTGATTCGTGCTCCATACTTGGTTCAATACCTTGTTGCTCGGAGGTTGTTGAGGGCTTTCAGCCCTTTATAGACAGCTTTAGTTGTGCCTTCTTCCGGCAAATAGGGTGCCCTTTTGGCAAGTATGTTGATGACGAGGAAAAGACAGGGAGCCTGACTCAACTGTGCCCCTAGTTCATCATTTTGACCATTTTTTGTTTTGGTTTTCTACTAAAACAATTTTGACCAATATGAGAGTTAGATTAACATACTTGTTCGATTTTTGATTTGAAAATCATGCAAGTCAGGCTATGAGCACTGAAAATTTTCCCTTTTAGGTCCCAGAAATGGTCTAGTTTTGGAAAATGAAATAGTTTCGAGAAAATAGTCAACCTCAGTAAAAATTTTCAAAAACTATTTTTGCAAACGGCCAATGCTAAACAAGCATGGAACCTACCCTCGAGATGCGCAACCTCGAATCGGAGGCAATGGAAAATTGCCCCTTGCTTGAAAGGGGCTGCATGGCAACGGAAAGTTGCCCCTGGTTTAAACGGCGACTCATGGCAACGGAAAGTTGCCCTTTGTTTGGATGATGTCGCAGCATGCTGAAAGCCAGTCCTCATCGGTGATGATTGCAAACGAACTCTCGGACACGGAGGAGACGAAGATGGTCAAAACCAATATATGGACACAGTCACTGTGAAAGCGTTGGTGGCCGGACTTCAAGAAGAAGTTGACTGCGTAGTTCCGATTGTCACAATCGAACTATCGGATTCAGAGGAGGCAAAGGTGATCAAAACCATTGCATGGACTGAGACGCTATGAAAGCGTTGGGGGCTGGACTTCAGGATGAAGTTGCCTATGTATCCCAAACATGGGAATCAAGCCTTACGTAGTTCCGGTTAAGGTACACTCGGGTATTTTAACCTTCACTTTTTTTTTAGGCTCTAACTTTTGCCAAGGCGCCCGACGCAGGTTTTCGACCTTGCGAGCTTTTTTTTTTTTTTTTTTTTTCTTCTCTTCTCTTTGATATTCTTTTTTTGTATATTTTATTAGACACCCCATTTTTGACCATCCTCAAGACTTGGGCGTCCGCTTGAACACTTTCGGTGATCATCCATGTTCGTGTTCGTTTTGAGTTCCCGGAGGCCTCGGTGCGTGCCTTGTCTCAAGATCTCTCAACTTCGTTTGTTTTGTGTTTGGTTTTGCACCAAACGCTATTTGCTTTGCTTTAAGGCGAGAATGGCTTGTTGGCCATCCCCACACCCCACCGGCCACCCCTGTTCATCACCGGCCTTTCATTGTTGCCACCAGCCATGGTTTCTTGATACCAATGGCCGGTCGGCACTTTATGTAACCGGCCGGCACTTTGTCTGGCCGATGACCTCTTTTGCTAGCCGGTATGCACCTTTTGCACCCTTCAGCCATGGTGCATGCCAGATGTGCCAGCTGGAATGCACCAACACTCTTCCCCGTGCATATAGTTGATTGTTTTGACCCTTTTGCACCCTTTTGGTCTAGCTTCTTGAAAAAGCTTGACCCTTTGTCAAAGCTTCCTCAAGAAGCTTGCCAACTATCCTAGGTTCCTCAGGAAGCCTTGCCCCTCTTGCCCCCTTTGACCCTTTTTTAGTTTAGCTTCTTGGAGAAGCTTCAAACATTTTCTTTGTCTATATAAGGCCCTCTCCTCCTCCATTGTCAAGGGTTGAACAACTCCAGGCCTAGAATACATATATATATATCTGATATATCATCATCTCTCTCTATATCTCCCCCTCTCTCATCCTTAGTGTGTGTTTGGGAGCCTAAAAATGTGTTTTGGCATTAGTTTTGCACTAAGACACACACCATCACACCTTACTTTGACCTTGAGGGGCTTAGAGGGTTATTCTTGAGTTTTTGGACTGGTTTTGATCAAAAGAAGAGGGCTGTGTTGACTGTTCATCAAGGGTTCTTCAAGGGTAATCTCTTTACTTTAGATTCCCCAATTTTGCAACAGTTTTTTACCTATCTTGGATGTTGATTTGAGCTTTGTGTATAACTATAAAAAGTCTTATTTTTTCATGCTTAAGATCTTTCATTAAGGTTGTTTTGGCATTTGGGGTCGACCTCTCCCTCTTAGCTTCATTTTGGCCTCTTTTGGTACTCTTTTGTTAAGCTTTGGTCAACTTTGTGTGTTAGCCTTCTCACCACTAAAATCCAGTGGATTTTCAATGGTGAGGAAGGAGGTTTGAGGTTTTGAATAGGGGAGGGACACCCCTTTCCCCTTTGTGTTTCATTTTTGCATATTCTTGGCTCATATGGTAGCATACATGCTTAGTTGTTTATGACTCCATTTCAGAGGCTTTTTGGGTGTTTTGGGTTATATTATATCTCTGTCCCATGTGGGTTTGTTGACCCTTAGCATGTATTTTGTATGTGCTTTGTATTCCTTCATTTTGCCTAGAAATGTATCATGACTTTTGATCACTATACTCTCATATTTTAACTTTACTTTGTGAAGTTCTTCGCCATATTTTGTCATGCATAAGGTCTGTTGGCCACTGATTTGGTCTTGTTTAGCATGTTTGATATAGTTGCTTTGCATTTTGGATTGTGAGCCTTGAGTGTATGGGTCACTAACATGCCTAGCTTAGCCTATTATCATCATTTGGCATCAGTTGAGATCATATTTCAGTCCATGTAATGTGGTCTTACATTGTCCTTTGTGTCTCTTTCAATGCTTTGAAGTGTTGTGATTTCATGCCTTGAAATGTGCATTGTATATGCCTATGTGTTTGGGTCATTTGAGATGCCATGTGTGGGTTTTGGCGGCTTATTCTCACATGCCATAGCACTGATTTTGTTGGTCTAAATGTCCATGTCTGTCTTCTTTTAGGCGTGCTTGAGTTAGCTTTTATACCTTGGTCTTGGGCTCATTGATTGGCATGTTTGTCTTCTATGATTGGTACCTTTATTTTGGCATCTTTAGCCACTGTTTTGGGATTGGGCTGAGGTCTCCCTCTTTGTGGTCTACATCTACCTTTGCATGAGCATGTTGCATTACATTAGAAGCATTTTTGCATTGTATCTTACTTGCATGTTAGTTTAATGTTGAGCCATCTCACATACTTGCTGCATATTTGACATGCTTTGTGCCTTAGTTTCATTTGCATGTTTGAGCCATGCTTATATACTTGCATTGCATTGTTTGGCTTGGGGTGTCAAGCCAAACTTGAGTGGTCAGAAGTGTTCATACTACAAGTGATGTAGCACGTCTCAACTCTCGGTCGCCGAGGCCCTTGACTTTGACATGATGGGCTCTTGGTATTCATTTGTGTGTTGCATGCATTTTCATTGAATTGCAACCTTGGCCTCTTTGGCCATCATGCATCAAAACGCACAATTGATGGCCCGAGGATCGAGGGCCATGCTCCCTTGAGTCCATTGCATGATAGGGAGTGTGGCCATGCTTACATTTGCTTGAAATTCCATGCCATACCTGTCATCCTTTGTTCTTTGTCAAAAACCGGTTCAGAGGCAGTTTTGGCCGGTCGGCTAAATTAAGTGCTGGCCGGCCATTAATTTTGGCCGTTAGTAAAAAAAGGGTGGCCGGTGGTTCCTCCCTTTAGCTGGTGGTATTTGTGCTTGGCCGGTGGCATTCCCCAACATCCATAGAGCATGTCCCAAGACTTTTGCAGTCTTCAGAGAAGCGGTGTAAACAGAGGCGGCGTGATGGCATGAATGCGGGTTTTCGGGTGAGACGGACTCGAGCATGCATCATTCGCAAGCATTAAAGCGAGGTGCGGCCCCTTCTTTCTATTTATTTGCATATTCAATTTGTTAATTGAGTTAGAAATTTTGTAATAATTAATTAGCTAGGGTAGTTGATTTATTTATTTGGACTATAATATTTATTCAGACCCTCCGAGCAAGGGCAAATGTGTAATAAGTGTGCGTGAGTGTGTGTATGTCTTCCAACCCCACGTCTTTCTTCCCTTTTATTTACCTGCTTATGATGGTAGACTGGGGCATGTTTAAATTAGCATACAGTATGATAGCATGCTTGCATCCATTCATCTGTCTTGCACGCATCGGGCTTGGTGCATCATTCTAACTGCATCTATATTTCAATTCCAAAGTGAATACGTGTTAGTTGTAGCATTTCACATGTCATTGTAGATTAGCCGAGCCTATTCTAAAGTGACATTTTGCATGTGATGCATTAGCCATTTTTAATATGAACTAGGATCATGCATGATTACTAACTAGTTTCTGTTTTGGCACGGAGTGCTAGGTAAGCTTTTATGCTTTAACATATCGCATGCGTGTGAATGTTGCCATAGTAGCATGATTACCATGAGGCTAGCTGCTTATGTGATATAACTGCTTGAATGCTTGTGGATGGAGGTCAAATTACCTAAATTGGAATAATGCATTAAAACTAAGAGTTTTAAGCCCACTAGATAGTGGCAAAACCATCTTTTCTAAAAGTCCACTTGAGGGTGGCAAAACCTGCATTTTAGCCTACTTGCGGGTAACAAACCATTTTCAAAACAAACATGCAATGTTTTGTTCCAATTTGGGCGATTTAGTCTATACTTGTTTGTTGTGCGCACAACATAGTAATTCTAGGCTAATAACTGGAATAAGAACGCGTAATGTTTTCAAAACAAGATATCACGGTCAGTAGAGGCCAATCTTCGGATCGGGCGAGAGGGGGTGCTCATAGCTGACCTTCCCCAATCGCACCCAAGTTCCTGAGCCGAGGCAACTTTGGTGATGACGGACACGTGGCCTTTGGCACCGAGTCAGGGTTTCGTAAATTCCCCCATTAAAAATATTTAGGTGGCGACTCTGTATCTGGCAAAGCAGTCCATGTTTGGCACTTCTTTTCTAAAAATCTGTTTTCTCAAAACGATTTGCCAGATTTGGACTCTTTGTTTCAGATTTAGAACCGTAACAATTTGAGCCCGAACTGTAGTAGACCCACAAAGCGAACAGAACGGGAGTCATCCTCTCGGGGCGTTCAGGAATGTCTACAATTTCTGGCGACTCTGCTGGGGATTTTAGAGAGCTTGACTCGAACTCGTGATATCCTGCTTTGACTACACTTATGTGTTTCTTTGCATTGCATGTGCATTGGTGCGCCTAGGACACCGTGTTTGCCATCTGCCATTCCTGAATGGTTTGCCGGAGGCTTGTCTTGTCAAGGCATGACCATAAGGCTAACCGGTTATGGGCTCTGACAACATGGGAACACAAACCCCGGTTTTATCGGGGCACCCTTTTCGACCATTCGATCTAGTGCATATTCGGAATCTGTAGTGACCATTCCAAACTAGGACAGGTTGCTTACCCGATTTTAGGTTGTTTGAAATTGTTGCGTGCATAGTAAAACCCTAGTTCTTGACAAAAATAGGACAGGGAAACCCTACCCCAACATAGGAGTGTATTGGCTCTCATTTACTTGCTATGTGTTTTTAGAATGTATCTCTACAGGAACACACGTACCGATTTGTGAGTTTGAGTATCAGGCCCGCAGGCATCAGTGTTTTTGGGAATCAATTATTTGTGGGTATCAGATTCAGACTTAGGGGCAACGATTCGGGAACAGAAATCAGTGTTTGAGAAACAGTATAACCAACTCATTGGCAGTATATTATGATACCCAACCGTGTGTTGTATGTTTATTTTATGTTGTTGCGCTGTCCGATTGTCTGTTTATTTATACGCTTTATTTATCTTTTTACTAGGTAGTCGAGCACAATTGCTTCTGACCCAGTAGATATTCCCCAAGCACTCTAGACTAGAGGTCGTCAACTCCATCGATCTGAGGATCTAGTAGACGGACAACCAGTGTACCACTCTCTCTACCGGTTACTAGGCGGAGGGCGGCTAAGCGAAGGCATCGATTCGTGATCGATCTGAGAGGGCTTTGTCTACCCCACTGTCTGATGAGGATCAGGACTCTGCTTCTCCCACAGAAAGGGAACATACACCGATAATTCAGTTAGAGCAGAACAGTATGGCCAGCTTAGAAGAGATGGTGCGCCAGCTTCAGGAGAGCATGAAAATGATGCACCAGGATGCTGTCTGACAGACCGAGTTTGCCAAGCAGCAGGCCACGATTATGAATGAACAAGCAGAGTTAATCGTGAGGTTACAACAGCAAAACGGAGCATCTGCTTCGTAGCAAGTTCCTCCCCGCCAGGAGTTCCAACCCTCGGGGAGACAGCTAATGTTCAGAATGATACGGATATTCCCACAGGACCACCTCTACCCCTGATCCTACCCCAAATCCAACCCCAGTTATCCAAAACACCCACCAACCTGCCAGACTCCCCCTTTGAGTTCGAGACAGATCCCACAACGCTGAAGTTGAGCAAGCTTGAAAAGTTGTTCAAGAGATCCCAAGGAGCCAAGACCATCCCTGACATTGAAGATGGATATCTTGTGCCAGTGGCGTTGCTGTTCGATTCAAAATGCCTCATATCGATCGGTTTGATGGGTCGGGGACCCCATGGTGCACCTAAGATTGTTTTCGGATGTTTTAAGGCCAATGGGCCTCACTAGACTCTGAAGTTGTCTTTGTTTGGCGGACCATCGGTGTGGCGACCATATGGTATGCCAAATTAGAAGATGACGTCAAGAGAAAGTGGGACGAGATGGCTGAGGCCTTCATCGCACAATACTCGTATAATACACAAATCGAGATTACGACCCGTGATCTCGAGACAACGAGGCAAGAGCCCAAAGAGAGTTTCTCAGAATTCGTGACCAGATGGCGGGCTAAGGCTTCGATGATGACCTTAAAGCCCACAGACAAAGATCAGATTCAGATGATTCTGCGCAATCTTCAACCGAAGTTAATGTAGAAGATGATTGTACTCCCCTTTCCTACCTTTTCCGATTTACATGAAATGGGGGTACAGATCGAGGATGCACTGAAGCAAGGCTTAATTGATAATGATCGGGAGCAACTCCGAAGAACTTTCAATCGTAACACTAATGCAGGCCCGAGCGGCGCTACAACTACCAGGACCTGCGAAGTGAGTATGGTCACCACCAACCCCCTTCCAAGAACCATGGCAGCCACGCCATTTTCCGGTGCGTCCGGAAGCCATCCACAAATAGCCAAATACCTACCCAAAAATACAAGAACCTTTGCTCTGCTATATATGCCCCTGTACAAAGCTCTGGGGGTTTTAATCAGAAAAGGGCACTTGAAGCCCCTAGAGCCGCGGCCATTACCAGAAAAACTTCCCCCTACCCACAATCCAGCAAAGTATTGCGCATTTCACCAACAGCACGGTCATGATACCGACCTGTGTTACCGATTACATCATGAGATTCAAGATCTCATCGATAACGGGGTGATTATGCTTCCTGAGAAACCCAATGTTACAACCAACCCACTCCCTACACACAACCAAGCTCCACCTCCCAAAAGAATTAACTGTATCCAGACTGGGGTCATGTCTTACGATCCTAGCATCTATATTACTCCTTCCCGTCTACCTAAGCCGAAGGTGCTCCTTCCCTGACCGACTTTTGTGCATCTTGGACATCTCTAACCCAACTGAGCGGTGGTGGTGGCATTGAAGAAGAATGCAGGGAGTTTATGAAGGAGGATGGAACAGTTGAGTCGGGGTTTAGCGGTTGGGAATTTCTTTGAGAAGCCTACGATCCAGTGATTACATCTGTCGTCAAGGCTGAACCAAGTATAGAATTGCCGAGAAAGCGTGTATGATCAGGGGATAGATTTGAAGCGAGGGATGGATAATCTAACGGTTGTGGAAGAGGACCTTGCCAATCTCCGGTTTTACAATGACCAAGATCCAGGGGACTCAGCAGTCAACTGGTTCGATTATGAGGAATCAGCAGAGGCCACTGGATGGTTGGATGATCAACCGGATGTAGTGGAAGAGTTCTAACCAGAATGGGGCCCGGCAGAGGCAAGGGTATCGATTGAGTAGGAAGGGCGAAAGTCGAGTACATTCTTGGGAGAGTGCCGGTACGAAGAATTTCGCTCAGGATTGGAGCATTTTGACTACAGGGATTATCGAGCAGCCAGCTGTATTAACACAGTCGGAATAGGAAAGATTTGAAGATTCTGAGAGAATCAGGAAGGCTAAGGCTCATGTGAGGATTGAAACCGCTACGAGCACAGAAACAGAAGATGCCGCGAGCATAAGGATGGAAGGTATTGCGAATATGAGAACAGTCGTACCAGAGCCGGACAGGTGTCTGTTGGCTGCAGATGAAATGTGGTGGGAGGACGACGATTTATGTCTCGCCCACACGGACGAAGATTGGGGAAACAACCAACCCGACGACACTTGGTATATTGGAGAAGTTGACCATATGACAAGGAGCGGGCGGTACTTCAAACCCCCCGCACCTAGATCAACGAGGCTTCGGGAAGAGAGAGGCGAAAGCGAAGGAGAAACAACTTGAAGAGGAGGCTGTGCTCAAACAGTTGAAAAAGATACAAGCAGACATCTCCATTTGGGGACTGCTTATGGCATCACGAGTGCACAGACAGGCCGTCCTATCAGCCATGAACAAAGCCAAGCTTTCGATAGAAACCATGCCAGAACAGCTGGTAGGATTAGTCTTTCCAGGAGGTGCTACCCCGACGCTGACTTTTTCCCACAAAGAACTACCACCTGAGGGGGCAAACCATAACAAGCCACTCTACATCTCTGTGGAGTGTAAGAATAAATGGATACCGGTGGTTCTTGTTGATACCGGATCCGCTATCAACGTCTGCCCAGCAAGAATAGCATATGCGATCGGTTTGAAAACCGCGGATTTTGTACCAACGGCCCAGGTTATTCGGGCATGCGACAACACGAGTAGAGAAGTCATGGGGACGGTGAAAATTCAAACTAAAGTAGGGCCGGGACAGCACGAGATAGATTTCCATGTCTTAGAGGTTGCTGCAACCTTCAACCTGCTTTTGGGACGATTGTGGCTGCATCAGGTAAAGGCGGTGTCCTCCATCTTACATCAGATGGTGAAATACCCCTATGGGAAGGGAGTAGCCATTGTTTTTGGAAATTCATCGATTTATCCGCCACCGGAGGTATCTACGCCTGTTCTAGAGATTGAATACGGCATGGAGGATGTGTTCATATCAGGTTTTTCTCTAGCTGAGGCTTGGGTTGTACAGAACATCATGGCTACTAACGAAGGGATATATGTCAGTGCTCAAGCAGTATACCTCATGAATAAGCTTCAACACGTCCCCGGGATGGGATTGGGAAAGAGCGGCCGCAAGAGCGTCGCAGCATTGGTCGAAATGCCACACAACCCCCATACGTTTGGCTTGGGTTATCTGCGCACCAAGGAGGATTGGGTAAGGAAAGGAAAAGAGATGGCTGGGAGAGCCAGAGCGAAACAGATGGGAAAACCTTTTGAGTTAATGCATCGGCCCATCCGGGGTACCCTAAACGGACGCTTCGTCCAGGAGTGAGAGGATTTTCCATTCTGTGGTTTTCCAGAGCCATGGCTAAATGCGGAGAAGAAGCGCGTACCGGGGTTCGAGATTTTCTTTGACCTCTGATTGCGAGAATGATGTTGCGGTGACGAGATAGGTCTGACGGTTGACATTGAGCAGAACAAGGCAATGGAGTCTGAAGACACTGAACTTGAAACGGGGGTAGCACTGGCATGTCAACTTTCAGATCCTTCGATCGACCAGCTGTGCTTGGGGGATAACTCCTCGGTGTCCATGATCGGGAATGAAACGGCTGCGGGCCTACCATTAACTATTTTGGATGCATCTATCGCACCCTCCCTTGTTTGTATCTGAGGAGGATTTTTGTCGGCGACAAGTCGGGTAGTGGTAGGAATCTGATTCCACCAGTCTTGTGAGTCGAATCGGGTTCAGCTCAATAGTCTGAGTCCGTATTCTGGGGTGATAACGGATGCCTGATCTGTCGGTCGTCTTTTTCTTTCTCTTTTAAGTCTGTTGTAACAGAAGAATCGGACGGTTTGGAAGTACATAATGAAAAGGATATGGATGTGGTTTCTGAGTACTTTTCTGTGCCTTTGATTTATTGCTTAAATCAGGACTTTCAAAATTTTGACGAAAACGATGAGGAAGAAATTCCTCCGGTTTTGCAACGATTAATTGATCAAGAGCAGGAAAGATTTGTTAAACCTTTAGTTGATGAAATCACTACTGTGAATATTGGTACTGAGAAGGACCCGCGGCTGGTCCAGATCGGGTCCATGTTGTCTTCGGAGGACGCGAGCGCATAGTCGCTTTATTAAAAGATTTCAAAGATGTTTTCACGTGGTCCTACGAAGACATGCCTGGAATCGATCCTGAGATTGTACAGCATTGGATCCCTCTCGACCTCGAGGCCCGGGCACATTAAGCGAAACTTCGGAAGGATCATACTGGTGGGCCATTAAGATTAAGGAAGAGGTCACCAAGCAAATTGATGCAGGCTTCCTGCTGGTATCCGAATACCCGACTTGGTTAGCCAACATCGTTCCAGTGCCGAAGAAGGATGGAAGAATTCGAGTATGCGTGGATTTCAGGGATTTGAATAGAGCTAGTCCGAAGGACGACTTTCCCTTACCGCATATTGACGAGTTAGTGGACTTCACAGCGGGGCATGCTTTGCTCTCATTCATGGATGGCTTCTCAGGGTACAATCAGATAGGGATGGCACGAAGGAGGAAAAGAGCATTCACCACCTCGTGGGGACATCTTTCTGAGTAATGCGTTTGGGTTGAAGAATGCTGGAGCTCCTTATCAACGGGCTGCGACCACAATATTGCACGACATGATCCACAAAGAGGTTGAGGTGTATGTGGACGACATGATTGTCAAGTCCAAAGAAAGAGAGGGCCACTACACCGCCTTGCAAAAGTTCTTTCAAAGGATCAGAGAATTCCGGTTCGGTGAATCCTCGAAAATGTACGTTGATTCTGACAAGAAAGATCTTTGGGGTTTCTGATTACACAAAGAGGTATCGAAGTCGACCCTTCCAAAATCAAGGCCATCCTAGAAATGCCCCCACCAAGGACCGAAAAGGAGGTACGAGGCTTTCTGGGTAAAGTGCAATTCATAAGACGGTTTATCTCAAAATTAACCTTGACTTGTGAACCACTTTTTGGTCTCCTAAAGAAAGGAAAGAAATTCCAATGGAACGGCCGATGCCAAGCTGCTTTTGAACAGATCAAGAAATACTTACAGAACCCACCTGTAGTGTCACCGCCGGAGACGGGGAAACCGTTGATATTGTACCTTTCAGTAACTGAGACTACAATGGGCTGTATGCTCGCACAAGAATCAGAGGATAAAGTAGAGAGGGCCATCTACTATCTGAGCAAGAAGATGCTGGATTACGAGACCCACTACACTCCACTGGAAAAGGCTTGTTTGGCTTTGGTATGGGCTACCAGGAAGCTGCGGCACTACATGTTAGCTCACTCCGTAATGTTGGTTTCACGACTAGATCCCATCAAATATCTTTTCGAGAAACCAGCACTTACGGGTAGGCTAGCTCGTTGGTTGCTTTTGCTCTCCGAATTCGATTTGAAATATGTGACACGCAAGTCAGTCAAAGGAAGAGCAGTGGCAGAATTCTTAGCCGACCATCCAGTGGAAGGAGGTGAAGCAGTCAAGTATTTATTCCCAGACGAAACCATTTTGCACATCGACGATGAAACTTGGACGATGTACTTTGACGGAGCATCAAATCAATATGGGTATGGGATAGGAATGTTGCTGATAGCACCCGACAAATCCCGTATCCCTCTAGCATTCAAACTCCGGTTCAAAGTCTCAAACAACGAAGCAGAATATGAGGCATGCATTGCCGGCCTAGAAGCAGCCCTGGAACTAGGGGCAAAACGGTTGGACGTCATTGGAGACTCGAACCTCGTTGTGTCTCAAGCGAAAGGAGATTGGAAAGTCAAGGAAGAAAAGATGATAATGTACCACCAGACCTTAGATTTGTTAATCTCTCGGTTTGAGAAGTTAAACTTCGCTCACCTAGCAAGAGAGAACAACAGGTTTGCAGATTCACTAGCAACTCTATCTTCCATGATAGACATCCCGTTTGGAGTCCGGATGCGTCCAGTCATCATTGACCAGAAGTTCGTGCCAGCGTATGAATCAATCGCTGCTATAGATGAAACTCAGGACGACAACCCCTGGTATTACGACATTTGGAACTTCTTGGAGAAAGAGACGTATCCACCAGGGGCAAATGCCAAAGATAAAAGAGCAATCAGAAGAATGGCTGTTCAGTTCATCATCTGTGGGGGTAAGCTGTATAAGAGAGCTCATCTGGGGATGCACAAGCTGTGTGTAGAGGCTGAAAAGTCGAAGCGCCTGATGGAGGCCATCCATGGGGGAGAATGTGGTGCGCATATGAATGGAGTAATGTCGGCCCGGAAGATCCTCAGGTAGTCCACCATGGAGGAGGATTGTATTGGCTTTGTTCGGCGATACCACAAATGTCAGATCTATGCAAATCGCATGAACATCCCGCCGTCGAAGCTGTACAACATGACTTCGCCATGGCCATTTTCAGTTTGGGGAATTGATATGATCGGGGCTGTCACTCCGAAGGGGTCAAATGGGCATGAGTTCATCGTGGTCGCAATAGATTATTTCACAAAATGCGTCGAGGCCCAATCTTATGCGGTGTTGAAGGCTTCACATGTTGCGAAGTTTATCAGAAATAACATCATCTGTCGCTACGGAGTCCCAAACGAGATAATTTCAGATAACGGTTCCCACTTCAAGAAGGAAGTGATTGACTTGTTGGAAAAATACAACGTGGCTTTTCATAAGTCATCTACTTATCGGCCGCAAACCAATGGAGCAGTTGAGGCCGCCAACAAGAACATCAAACACATACTGCAGAAGATGGTGGAGACCTACCGGGACTGACCAGATAAGTTGCCGTTTGCTCTGTGGGGCTACCGGACTTCAATCAGAACTTCTACCGGAGCGACTCCGTATTCATTAGTCTATGGGATGGAGGCCGTTCTACCTATCGAGATTGAGGTTCCATGTTTGCGAGTATTGGTCGAGTGTCAGATAACTGAAGCAGATTGGCAGCAGAGCAGGTTTGAGGAACTCATGCTCATTGATGAGAGAAGGCTGAAAACACTGTACCATGTTCAAGGTTATCAACGTAGAATTGCCCGGGCTTTCAACAAGAAAGTTAAGTCCAGGAATCTAAAGGAAGGAGATTTGGTAGTCAAGGACAACCGAGCTCCCATCCATGACCCAAGGGACAAGTTCAGACCCACTTGGACTGGTCCCTACATCATTAAGTCTATCTGGTCAAGTGGAGCTGTGGTTCTGATGGATCTAGATGGCCTAGACTTCTCGCGACCGATCAATATGGACAAGTTGAAGAAATATTACCCTTGAGAGGCTCGCTAGGTCGAAAACCCGAAAGGGAGACCTGAGCAAAACTTAGAGCACAAAAAATTTGAAATTATAAAAACTGAGCTCGCAAGGTTGAAAACCCGCAAAGGGCGGCCTTGGCAAAAGTTAGAGCGTAAAAGAAGAGTGAAAATACTCGAGTGAACCCGAGCCCGAACTACGTAAGGCTTGATTCCCATCTTTGGGATACGTAGGCAACTTCATCCTGGAGTCCAGCCATAAACTTTTCCTCGATCAACTTCGTCTATTTGATCAGCTCGGTCATCTTTGTCTATTCAGCATTCAAGAATTCGATTGTAATCTCTGGTGCAGTGCTATTCAGACTAGGGGCAACTTTTAAGTTCTTGATGCGATTCTTGCGGTACCATTCAAACTAGGGGCAACTTCCCAGTTGCTAGGATCCAAGGTTGTGCATCTCAGTGACAGATCTTAGGCGTGTCCAGTTCTGATCCATATCGAAAATAGTTTTGAAAAGTTTTAATAAAAGTTGACTTTGTTCAAAGTAATCTTTTTACAACTATGACCATTTCTGGACCAAAACGGGAAATTTTCAATACCACAACCTTCAATTTCATTGATTTCAATACAAAGTCCTCCTGCCCTTGCATACAAATTAAAGTTGCTTTTTATTACATTCATAAGGAAAACTCGAAAGTACGAATAAAGCAATAAATCCAGGGCATAGATAAGTCAGATGTTCCTGTGCCCCTTCCCAGAGCTGCTCGAAGCCTCTGATGCCAAGCTGGGCCCAATCTGTGCCTCTTCATTGAGCCAATCCAAGCACTCATCAGACAAAGTACAACTGAAAGTAGGAGCGGGGACTAGGAGTTCTCTTGTCCTCCACGCTGTGGCCTGCCGAACAAGCTGCGCACCTCGAAACGGAAAGGCAGCAGGATATTCTATCCCCTCTACGGGGCAAATCTGGTCATGACCGAACTGGCGTCGGAACCGGAACAGGAAATAGAACACACAGTGAGTAAAGCCAATCAATTGAATCCCAATCTGCCGGGAAATGCTGTAGCTCATGGCCGGTAGATTGAGCCAAGGACACCGCCAAGCAATGCCGTCGGCAGATAAATGGCACATCTAGTCGAACCACCAACCCTCATCAAGGGCATCGACCAGACGTTGCCTGAAGAAGTAGCCGCGAGCTGAGTATGCTGGGCAAGAGTCCACGACCTGCAACTTGTCCATCAACCACACCTGGGAAGGGATGAAAAATGAGAGAATAAAGAATAGAGAGATGTACGATGTGAGAAAAAGTGAGGAAAGGGTTTTGTGAGAAAACGAGTTTAAGGGCCGAGTGGCGTGAGTAGTACATATATGAGATTGGGTGGGAAACTTTACCTGCAGCAATAGTGGACTCCCTGCAAATCTGGTCGTCTCTCGACGATAAAAGGCGTCTAACCCCATCAACATCTCAGCTAAAGTCATGACAACACAACTCTTACCCTCTTTCAAGCCCTGGGTAACCTCGATCAATCGAACATTAGATCCTCCGGAGCCTGAGACAAACAGAAAATGAGATAGCAGGCATAAACAGAGGGCGTGTCACTGGAAGCCTTGCCAATGATGGTCGTTACGATCGCCAGCATCGGAAAACCGATAGATCAAACCGGGAATGTCTAGCATTCCGTCATAAATCAGAGACCGAGCGTCATACATGGTGAGTCCACACATTCGCCCTAAGGCTTGGGCATGGCCGAAATTAAGATGAGGCAGGATCTCATCGTCACGCTCGGATTCCAGTAAAACTCGAAAATCTTCAAAGGTAAGACATACCTCTTGCCCGCTGAAGCTGAAAACATGTGTCACCGGATTCCAAAATCTTGCCACGGCGTGGAGAAAAGAAAGTGCAGCGGGGTTCGACCCAAAGTGAATAGTGCGTTTATGTCGAAGCCTCGGAAATTTAACTTTTCCGAACCATCCAAGTTATTAATCCAAGTTGTGAGATTTTGGGCAAGAAGCGCTTCCATCTGGGGCAAATCAGTGTTGAATTGAGAAAAACTACGAAGCTGAGGCCTTTTTGTGGAAGATAAGATTGAGTGGAGGACTGATGTCAGCACTCTGCTGGTTCTGGCAATTAATGGCCGGCCGGCCAAATATAGTGCCGACCGGTACCACTTTTGGCCGATGAATCAAAGCTTTTGGCCGATGGCCATTTCTCACGACCGACGGCCTCTATCTCGGGCCGGTGGTCTCCCTCCTTGTTCTCTGAGCTGTTTATGCTAAGGCTTGGGGAATTCCACCACTTCCAATGCCCTCCGGTGATTGATTCTTACGGAGTCACGCCTATTTGCTTATCGAGTTGTTGTACATTTGCTTATTGAGTTGTATGTCACTCTCTTCAAGTCTCTAATTTGCTTATCGAGTTGTACTCACGCTTGGTTGGTTATATCGAGTCTCTCTATTTTGCTTATCGAGTTGTAATTTGGTTCACTACCTGATTATTACGATGCGAATGCTCTATTTTCAAACGAATTTCATTCACATTGTTATGTGATGCCATGCGATGTAATGCATAGGATGTACAAATGCAACACTTTTTGAACAAAATAGCAGTTTCATTTCCACCATGTATTTTGCAAACATACACAGTAAAACCTGCCTGAGGTAGTGCAATGTGCTTAAACTACTAGTAAAAAGGAAAGTAAAGCAAAAAAGAAAGAGCAAGGAAGTAAAGTATCAGGATTGATACCGGTAGCCCCTCCCCTGTGGTCAATGCATCTCTCGCACTCCTGTTTGATCAATTGTATGGCTTGGCACCTTCATTTCTTGAGGCAGTGCAAGGAAGTACACCTTCAGAACATTCATAGACCTCCGAGTTGACCTCAAGTTGTGTCTGCTATGAGCGATGCTCCATACTTACGAGGAATCCCCCCTTCCTGTATCCTTTTGTATCATGTGAACTCCACGAATCACTCCAATTATGCTGCATTGCAGTACTTTGCGTTTCAATATCATGAATGACTTGTCTTTACCATAATGCCTTTTATACACATTGCGTGCATGCGTACATTGCTCTACTTATATGTGTTCAAATTCCTTTTATACACATTGCGTGCATGCGTGCATAGCTTTACTTATATGTGTTCAATTTCTTTTTATACACATTGCGTGCATGCGTGCATAGCTTTACTTATATGTGTTCAATTTCTTTTTATACACATTGTGTGCATGCGTGCATAGCTTTACTTATATGTGTTCAATTTTTTTTATACACATTGCGTGCATGCGTGCATAGCTTTACTTATATGTGTTCAATTTCTTTTTATACACATTGTGTGCATGCGTGCATTGCTTTACTCATATGTGTTCAATTTCTTTTTATACACATTGTGTGCATGCGTGCGTAGCTTTACTTATATGTGTTCAATTTCTTTTTATACACATTTCGTGCATGCGTGCATTGCTTTACTTATATGTGTGTTCAAATTCTTCTCATACACATTGCGTGCATGCATGCATTGCTTTACTTATATGTGTTCAATTTCTTCTCATACACATTGCGTGCATGCGTGCATTGCTTTACTTATATGTGTTCAAATTCCTTTTATACACATTGCGTGCACACGTGCATCGCTTTACTTACATGTACTCCAATTCCTTCACACACATTGTGCACGTTGTTGCGTGTACTTTACTTACATGAATTGGCGCCTTCACAGCATTGTTATGCTTCCCACTTGCTTTGCGTTGTCACGAACTTTCAATTACATTGTCATGCATATTGCTAACGGCATCGTACCTGTTAAGTTTGCTTTCTTTTCAGGCACGATACTGTATGTACGGTTCATTTGAGGCTGGTGCAACTAGACGAACCGCACAGGTATTGTATCCTCCGCGTGAGACGTATTGAGAATTGCATAATTCTCTTACATCCTTTCTGCATTGTAGTGTAGTTTGGTGTATGCTAGCTTAGAACTGTCGCATGTCATGCTTCGTTACAGTTTTCTTTGCATGATCATAAGTTATGTTTGGCTTTGTGCATTGTCTTGCATTTTGCCCCTGCCTTCGGGCGCATATCTTGTTTGTCTTGCATGCTTTGTCTAAGTCTTCGGCCTTGTCAAAAATGGGTCGTCTCTAGGCTTTGACATTCACTCCCGTCATTGTTATGACTTTCGAGTTCTGTCAAAGAGGGGCAACTGTAGACACCCCATTTTTGACCATCCTCAAGACTTGGACGTCACCGTTTGAACACTCGGTGATCATCCATGTTCGTGTTCGTTTTGAGTTCCCGGAGGCCTCAGCTGCGCGTCTTGCCTCAGGATCTCTCAACTCGTTTGTTTTGTGTTTGGTTTTGCACCAAACGCTTGTGCTTTTGCTTTGAGGGGCAGGGAATGGCTTGTTGGCCATCCCCACACCCCACCGGTCACCCCTGTTCATCACTGGCCTTTCATTGTTGCCACCGGCCATGGTTTCTTGATACAAATGGCCGGTCGGCACTTTATGTAACCAGCCGGCACTTTGTTTGGCCGGTGACCTCTTTTGCTGGCTAGTATGCACCTTTTGCACCCTTCAACCATGGTGCATACCAGCTGTGCCAGCTGGAATGCACCAACACTCTTCCCCGTGCATATAGTTGATTGTTTTGACCCTTTTGCACCCTTTTGGTCTAGCTTCTTGAGGAAGCTTGACCCTTTGTCAAAGCTTCCTCAAGAAGTTTGCCAACTGTCCTAGCTTCCTCAGGAAGCCTTGCCCCTCTTGCCCCCTTTGACCCTTTTTAGTTTAGCTTCTTGGAGAAGCTTCAAACATTTCCTTTGTCTATATAAGGCCCTCTCCTCCTCCATTGTCAAGGGTTGAACAACTCCAGACCTAGAATACATATATATATATATCTGATATATCATCCTCTCTCTCTATATCTCCCTCTCCCTTATCCTTAGTGTGTTTGGGAGCCTAAAAGTGTGTTTTGGCCATAGTTTTGCACTAAGACACACACCATCACACCTTACTTCGACCTTGAGGGGCTTAGAGGGTTTATTCTCGAGTTTTTGGAATAGTTTTGATCAAAAGAATAGGGCTGCGTTGACTGTTCATCAAGGGTTCTTCAAGGGTAATCTCTTTACTTTAGATTCCCCAATTTTGCAACAGTTTTTTACCTGTCTTGCATGTTGATTTGAGCTTTGTGTATAACTAGAAAAAGTCTTATTTTTGCATTCTTGAGATCTTTCATTAGGTTGTTTTGGCATTTGGGGTTGATCTCTCCCTCTTAGCTTCATTTTGGCCTCTTTTGGTACTCTTTTGTTAAGCTTCGGTCAACTTTGTGTGTTAGCCTTCTCACCACTGAAATCCAGTGGATTTTCAGTGGTGAGGAAGGAGGTTTGAGGTTTTGAATAGGGGAGGGACACCCCTTTCCCCTTTGTGTTTCATTTTTGCATATTCTTGGCTCATATGGTAGCATACATGCTTAGTTGTTTATGACTCCATTTCAGAGGCTTTTTTGGTGTTTTGGGTTATATTATATCTCTGTCCCATGTGGGTTTGTTGACACTTAGCATGTATTTTGTACTTGCTTTGTATTCTTTCATTTTGCCTAGAAATGTATCATGACTTTTGATCACTATGCTCTCATATTTTGACTTTACTTTGTGAAGTTCTTGGCCATATTTTGTCATGCATAAGGTCTGTTGGCCACTGATTTGGTCTTGTTTAGCATGTTTGATATAGTTGCTTTGCATTTTGGATTGTGAGCCTTGAGTGTATGGGTCACTAACATGCCTAGCTTAGCCTATTATCATCATTTGGCATCAGTTGAGATCATATTTCAGTCCATGTAATGTGGTCCTACATTGTCCTTTGTGTCTCTTTCAATGCTCTGAAGTGTTGTGATTTCATGCCTTGAAATGTGCATTGTGTATGCCTATGTGTTTGGGTCATTTGGGATGCCACGTGTGGGTTTTAGGGGCTTATTCTCACATGCCATAGCACTGATTTTGTTGGTCTAAATGTCCATGTCTGTCTTCCTTTAGGCGTGCTTGAGTTGGCTTTTATACCTTGGTCTTGGGCTCATTGATTGGCATGTTTGTCTTTTATGATTGGTACCTTTATTTTGGTATCTTTAGCCACTATTTTGGGATTGGGCTGAGGTCTCCCTCTTTGTGGTCTACATCTACCTTTGCATGAGCATGTTGCATTACATTAGAAGCATGTTTGCATTGTATCTTACTTGCATGTTAGTTTAATGTTGAGCCATCTCACATACTTGCTGCATATTTGACATGCTTTGTGCCTTAGTTTCATTTGCATGTTTGAGCCATGCTTATATACTTGCATTGCATTGTTTGGCTTGGGGTGTCAAGCCAAACTTGAGGGGTGAGAAGTGTTCATACTACAAGTGATGTAGCACGTCTCAACTCTCGGTCGCCGAGGCCTTTGACTTTGACATGATGGGGTCTTGGTATTCATTTGTGTGTTGCATGCATTTTCATTGAATTGCAACCTTGGCCTCTTTGGCCATCATGCATCAAAACGCACAATTGATGGCCCAAGGATCGAGGGCCATGCTTCCTTGAGTCCATTGCATGATAGGGAGTGTGGTCATGCTTACATTTGCTTGAAATTCCATGACATACACTATGCATCGCTGTTCTTTGTCAAAAACCAATTTTAGGAGTTTTGGCGGTCGGCTAAATTATGCCGAAGCCATTAATTTTGGCCGTTAGTAAAAAAAGGGTGGCCGGTGGTTCCTCCCTTTGGCCGGTGGTATTTGTGCTTGGCCGGTGGCATTCCCCAACATCCATAGAGCATGTCCCAAGACTTTTGCAGTCTTCAGAGAAGCAGGGCGGTGTAAACAGAGGCAGCAGTGGCATGGTACGAGTTTTCCGGGCGAGACGGACTCGAGCATGCATCATTTGCGCATTCCGAGGCAGGGCTGCGGCCCCTTCTTTTTATTTATTTGCATATTCAATTTGTTAATTGAGTTAGAAATTTTGTAATAATTAATTAGCTAGGGTAGTTGATTTATTTATTCGGACTGTAATATTTATTCAGACCCTCCGAACGAGGGCAAATGTGTAATAAGTGTACGTGAGTGTGTGTATGTCTTCCAACCCTACGTCTTTCTTCCCTTTTATTTACCTGCTTATGATGGTAGACTGGGGCATGTTTAAATTAGCATACAGTATGATAGCATGCTTGCATCCATTCATCTGTCTTGCACGCATCGGGCTCGGTGCATCATTCTAACTACATCTATATTTCAATTCCAAATTGAATACGTGTTAGTTGTAGCGTGTCACATGTCATTGTAGATTAGCCGAGCCTACTCTAAAGTGACATTCTGCATGTGATGCATTAGCCATTTTTAATATGAACTAGGATCATGCATGATTACTAACTAGTTTCTGTTTTGGCACGGAGTACTAGGTAAGCTTTTATGCTTTAGCATATCGCATGCGTGTGATGTTGCCATAGTAGCATGATTACCATGAGGCTAGCTGCTTATGTGATATAACTGCTTGAATGCCTGTGGATGGAGGT
Source organism: Camellia lanceoleosa (assembly GCA_025200525.1). Classification (NCBI taxonomy): domain Eukaryota; kingdom Viridiplantae; phylum Streptophyta; class Magnoliopsida; order Ericales; family Theaceae; genus Camellia; species Camellia lanceoleosa. Next base: position 156,670,420 of record CM045761.1, read on the forward strand.
CAAATTACCTAAATTGGAATAATGCATTAAAACTAAGAGTTTTAAGCCTACTAGATAGTGGCAAAACCATATTTTCTAAAAGCCCACTTAAGGGTGGCAAAACCTGCATTTTAGCCTACTTGCGGGTAGCAAACCATTTTCAAAACAAACATGCAATGTTTTGTTCCAGTTTGGGCGATTTGGTCTATACTTGTTTGCTGTGCGCCCAACATAGTAATTCTAGGCTAATAACCAGAATAAGAACGCGTAATGTTTTCAAAACAAGATATCACGGTCAGTAGAGGCCGATCTTCGGATCGGGCGAGAGGGGGTGCTCATAGCTGACCTTCCCCAATTGTACCCAAGTTCCCGAGCCGAGACAACTTTGGTGATGACGGACACGAGGCCTTTGGCATCGAGTCAGGGTTTCCTAAATTCTCCCATTAAAAATATTTAGGTGGCGACTCTGTATCTGGCAAAGCAGTCCATGTTTGGCACTTCTTTTCTAAAAATCTATTTTCTCAAAACGATTTGCCAGATTTGGACTCTTTGTTTCAGATTTAGAACCGTAACAATTTGAGTCCGAGCTGTAGTAGACCTGCAAAGCGAACAGAACGGGAGTCATCCTCCCGTGACGTTTGGGGACGTCTACAATTTTCTTTTTGTATTTCTTTTTTCTTTTCTTTTTTTTCTTCTTTTTTTTCTTTTTTTTTCATTTGTATATATTTTTTTGTTTTTTTTTTGTTTTTGCTCTAACTTTTGCCTAGGTCGCCCTTCCGGGTTTTCGACCCAGCGAGCCTCTCGAAGGGTAAAAGTGTAATAAGTCCATGCCAAATGGTTTTGAGATTGAAACCTCTCTATATCTAGGGGAATAGCTATTGTATTTGGCTCTTCGAGACATTTGACATTTGACATTTTTGTGCCCCTAGTTTGAGGGGAGCTTCTGTTCTAGCTTTACAAGCTTCCGTTGACGACGTCTGACCTCTTGATCTGACTTTGGTGCCTCTTGTTCGAGGGCTGCTTCAAGCCTGGCCACGCAGGCCTCACATGATGGTTGACCGTTGGACATTCTGAATAGGTTCAAGGTTCAAAAACAAACGAATTGAATCTTGAGGCTGAGAGCGATCCTAGGCTGCACAATCTCAAGAGCGATCCCACATAGGTCTTCTCCGAACCACGCAAAACATTTTGTTTTTGAAAGTTTTTTACGAAAGCGAAACATCGCTCGTGCTGAAGATAGTGTGGAACCAGTCTAGGTCAAGCCAGGGTCCTTCTCAGTACTCACGCTAACAAGCATGATTTCATTCATTAAAAGGCTTAGCACACCTATCTTTCTCTCGAATTGATCAAAGTTTTGCAAAACCCAAGGAATTCCTTCCTCTTCATTTTGGAAAAAACTTAGGTCATTATAATGATTTTCAGGGCACAAGAGAGCTGGTGGAATGTACTGTCGTTCCATTCAAATCCTCTGGCACAACCAGCCCAAAATAGCAATAAGCATGGAAACATGATAGCCACAGCTGTTTCATTCAGATTTCTTGGTTGCAACTAGCTCCACAGCAGAGACAGACTCAAAAGAAAGCAGAAGGAGCAATTACAAAATGAAACGGTGTTCGAGGCAACAACCCCAGAATCACTTGTCATTCTATACAAAGGGGACTGACTCGCTACAACAAGACAGACCCTTAAGCAAAAAGGACTGACTCAAGACAAGGAGACAGACTCAAAACAAAACAAAAGACTGACTCGACACCCAAGCCAAAATTTACAAAACTAGCAATCGCAGATGCTCAAAAATGCGTGCCAGACGCCACATCCAAAAATACACCAAGCGCCGCCCGCAGCTCATTCACTCCCTGATTACATACTCGTAGCATCAATATCCTCAAAATCCAATAGTTGGGTAGTAACGGACTTGGCTGAGGTGGGTGGGAGGATAACCTCGTTGTTGATCAAATCTTGTACCTCATGACGGAGGCGAAAACAATTATCGGTAGCATGGCCGATTTGGTGGTGGTATGCGCAGTACAAAGTAGCATCATGTGTGAGAGGAAGATTCTTCAGGAGAGGCCAAGGCTCCAAGGGTTTAAGATGCCCTCTTTCGGCCAGGATCTGGAGTGCCTTGGACAGAGGCATGTAGAGAGTGTGGAAGACCTTGCACCCTCAGGACAGGTACTTTGAAGTCTAAGTATTCTTGCTAGACGCATTAGCGAAAGGGTCGGCAGGCACTGCCTTGATTTTCTGATCTTCCCCGGGTGCAGGGTTGGGAGCGGAAGGAACTGTTCTAGCGTGACGAGGCCTATCCCGGTTTTCTGACTGGCTTGTACTGCCTTCGACTGGAGTGAGGAAAACATCCTCCACAGTTTTTGCAACAACTGCGGATATCTGTTGCTTGTTCATCCCCCCGGCTTTCAAGGCCTCGACTGCCCACAACAGTTGTTCAATGGGATCAGCATCCGCCTTCACTTTGTTTTTACCTCTGGCCTCAGCCTGATCAAGGGTTTCGGTTGATGTTGATACGTCATTGCCATAGCCGGAGGCTACCTCGGGTTGGCTAAGTTCAATCACAATCCGTCCCAATAGCGGGGGCTCCTGTGGTACAAAACTCCTGGCATATGGTGCAGCTAGTGGCGAAGCTGATATTCCGTAGGCGAGATCCGCCACGGACCTCTGGAGGTCACCTATCATCCCCATCAACTCGAATGTGGTGGGCTCACGAGCCTGGTACAACTAGGGGTTCCAGACCGGGTGCGCGGCAGGCGACCTGAGTGGATACGGTACATCAACATTGGTCTCACTTTGCAGAGTGATTCCTTGATCTAATGCGGCTGTCATAACCACAATCTCTTCCGAATTCTACGTCATCATAGATCTGCTGTACTAAATGGTGACTGACGAGTCAGCTATCTGTCTTGCCTCAGCAAGGGGGAACACTGACTATTCTGTCTCAACTTTCTGGACTGAAAGGGAAAACAAACATCATTTCAGCCCAAACAGATCAAACACAGGTGTAGCCGAACAGTTGTACTCTACTAGTGATTACTATTCCCCAGAATCACTGCCTCAAAACACTGAATCGGATACCCACAGATATAACTGTTTCTCGCAAATACTGACACTGGTGCCCTCAGGCCTGATACTCACACTTGCAAACTGATATGCGCGTTCCTGTAGAGATATACTCTAAAAGCACATAGCAAGTAAATGAGAGCCAAAACACCCCTATGTTGGGTAGGGTTTCCTTGTCCTATTTTGTTAGGAGCTAGGGTTTCACTACGCACGCAGCGGTTTCAAACAACCTAACATCGGGTAAGCAACCTGTCCTAGTTTGGAATGGTCACTATGGATTTTGATATGCACTAGGTCGAATGGTCGAAAAGGGCGCCCCGGTAAAATCAGGGTTTGTGTTCCCATACTGGCAGAGCCCACAACCGGTCAGCCTTATGGCATGCTTTGACAAAGTCAAGCCTCCGGCAGACCGTTTAGGAATAGCATACGGCAAACACGGTGTCCTAGGCGCACCAATGCAAATGCAATGCAAAGAAACACATAAGTGTAATCAAACCAAGACATCATGAGTTCGAGTCAAGTTCTCTAAATCCCCAGCAGAGTCACCAGAAACTGTGGACGCGCCCCGAGGGACTTATGCCACCACAGTTTGGACTCGTTTTAGTTTACGGTTCTTAATCTGAACCAAAGAGTCCAAATCCGGCAAATCGTTTTTGAAAACAGATTTTTTGTAAAGAAGTGCCAAACATGGACTGCTTTGCTAGATACAGAGTCGCCACCTAAATATTTTATTTTGGGGGAATTTAGGAAACTCTGACTCGGTGCCAAAGGCCACGTGTCCGTCATCACCAAAGTTACCTCGGCTTGGGAACTTGTGTACGATTGGGGAAGGTCAGCTATGAGCACCCCCTCTCGCCCGATCCGAAGATCGGCCTCTACTAACCACGATATCCAATTTTGAAAACATTATGCGTTCTTATTCCAGTTATTAGCCTAGAATTACTATGTTGTGCGCACAGCAAACAAGTATAGACTAGATTGCCTAATTTGGGACAAAACATCGCATATCCATTTGTTCGGAAAACGTTTTCGAATTTGCTACTCGCAAATAGGCTAAAATACGGATTTCAATGAGTTATTCCAACTCAAACAATCCAACCTTCACCCATAGGCATTCAGGCAGTTAATCAAATAAGCATTTAGCCGCATGGTAAGCATATTATTATGTTAACATTCACACTCATGCGAGATGCTAAAGCATAAAATACTTACAGTGTACTCCGTGCCAAAACAGTAAACTAGTTAGCAAACATGCGTGATCCTAGTTCATGTTAAAGTGGCTAATGCATCGCATACAGAACGTCACATAGAATAGGCTCGGCTAATCTAAGAATGACATGCGAAAATGCACAAGTAGCATGTATTCAATTTAGATTTAAATACTTATGCGGTTGGTATGATGCGCCGAGCCCGATGCATGCAATACTGATGAATGGATGCACGCATGCATAGCACAAGGTATGCTAAAGTAAGTATGCCCTAATGCTAACCACCAAAGCAGGTAAGTAAAAGGGAGAAAGAAGTGGGGGTTGGAAGACATGCACACACGCACCCACACTTATTACAAATTTGCCCTCGCTCGGAGAGGCCGAAAGAATAATATAATTAATTAACCTACAAGCTAATTAATTATTACAGACCACCAAATTAATTGAAAAATCAATTGAATATAATTAAGCAGTAAATAGTAGCCTCGGGAAGAGGGTCCAATGCATGCGCGCTTGGTTTCGCTCGGAAGTCACTGCTATGCACAAGGTGCCTTTGCTTTGGCTGTTATCCTCCTCTGAATACTGCACAAGTCCCAAGGTTGCTTCTTTGAGTGCTGTAGAACACCACCGACTAAAGGGATTGGTCACCGGCCATGTATAATGGTCACCGGCCACAAAATACTCCGTCGGCCAACAATGGATGGCCGGTCAGCACTGAAGATGGCCGGCCGGCCAAATCTTCTTGCAGAATCTGTGTTGACAGCAACAGAGGGCAAAACAAAGCATGGCAATGCATTTCAAGCAATGTATGCATGTTAATGCAATGCAATCCTAAGCATGTGAGCCTAAGTGTGCAATATGGGCATGCAAGCAAGTAATGCAAAGATGCAACTAACCAAGCATGCAAAGTGTAACAACAACAAGCACACATGCAAGGTGCAATATGGACAACATGTTAGATACAAAGCATGCCAAATGCAACAACACAAAAGTGTGCAGCAATGTGTCATGAGCCAAGTATCTACATATATAAGCATGCATGCAAACATGGCTTAAAACTTTAAACATTAAAAAGTAACTCTCAAGCACACTTTAGAGGATGCAAACATGGACAAATGGCATGCACCTTAAGCTTTGAAATTGCATAGAAAAGAGGTGCTAAACAACTAATCAAAGCAAGCAAAGCATGTAATTGGTCCAAGGACCTAAAGCATGATCATATGACACATGAAGCAAATGACCAAAATAGATCAAAATAGTCCTAAATCATGTTAAGGCAAGTCTTATAAACCACCTAGATGGCATCTAAATGATCTACACATGGAGGCATGCACAAATGCTTAAACATGGAGCATATAATACAACCTCTTAAAGCATCAAAGGAGCATTAAATGCAAGCATGCAATCATATTATAAGGACTGAAATAACATGGTAAGTGGTTCCAAGCCACTGAAACACTGCAAGTAATGCATGCTACACACTCACACACCTAAGGCTAACAAGCCAAAATGCAAGGTGGCTATACTAAGCATGTGATGGTCGACCAAAACAACTAAAAATAGAGTTTAAGCATGCTAAAACAAACACAAAAGCTTCACAAAGCTTGGCCAAAATCATGCTAGAACAAGGATCAAAACCTAAAGCATGTTAAGACCTAAACATGGCATTACAAGGCATGTATGCTAAGCAAGCATGGTGTACCAAAACCAATTGAAAACAGAGCTATATTATGACATAATAAGCACAAAAATCAGTTAAGGCATGGCCAACATGAACCTAAACAATATGCTCTCTCAAGAGGCTAAAATGGCCCTTTTCAAGGACAACAAGAAGAGGGGGTGGCCCTCTCCTTCTTAGGACCTCAAGGCATCATCCTCACCTCTAAAATCCCTCAAGATTTCAGTGGTGAGGAGGCCCAAACACAATGGTCCCGGAGCTCAACCAAAAATGGCACAAAATGGAGCCTAACAAGGCTTAAGAGGGGTCAATCAACCCCAAAGCTTAAAACAACCTAACCAACTATTTAGAGCACTAAAAAACAAAACTTTTCTATGTTATACACAAAGCTGAAAAATAGTTGTAAGGTAGGCAAAAATGCAATGCAAAAATGGGGTAAAAAGGGACAAAAGTCTTACCCTTGTAGATCTTCTTCAAAAATGGAAGACTAGCTGTTTCTTTGGCTTAAACCAGCTCCAAAATTTCAAAAACAACCCTCAAGGGCCTCAGCTCCAAGAGAAGGTGTGATGGTGGGTGTTTGTGTGCAAAACTAAGGCAAAAACACTCACTAAACACAAGAGAGAGAGATATAGAGATGAAGGATATATAAGCCCTAACCCTAAAACTCAAAACCCTCTGAAAATGCTGTCCAACTTGTCTAAGTTGTCTGACCCTAAAACAAGAGAGAAAAGGCTCCCTCTTATAGACAATTTTGTCTTGTAAAGCTTCCAAAGAAAGCTAACAAGAAGGAAATCCCTCCATACACATGTATGGAGGGGGTGAAAGTGCATGCCAGCTGCATGAAAATATCTGCAAAAGCAAACGCACAGTAGTCAGCCGGCCAAACATGCAATTGACCAAAAAAAGATAGCCGGCCGGCCATCTATAGTGCCAGCCGGCCAAACATTTGGCCGGTGGCAACAAAACACAGCCGGTGGCCTCAAGCCATGGCCGGGGGAGTGTGGGGATGGCCCACAAGCCATTCCCTGCCCCTCCAAGGCAAAGCACAAGTGTTTGGTACAAAACCAGACACGAAACAGTTGAGTCGAGAGATCCTGAGGCAAGGCGCGTAGCCGAGACCTCCGGGAACTCAAGACAACCACAAACATGGATGATCACCGAGTGTTCAAACGGTGACGTCCAAGTCTTGAGGACGGTCAAAAATGGGGTGTCTACAGTACGATATTGTATGTATGGTTCATTTGAGGCTGGCGTGACCAGACGAACCAGACGGTATTGTATTCTCTGCGTCAAACATAGCGAGAATTACATAATTCTCTTACATCCTTTCTGCATTGTAATGTAGTTTGGTTTTTGGCTTGCTTAAAATTGTTGCATGTTATGCTTCGTTACAGCTTTCTTTGCATGATCATAAGTTATGCTCGGCTTTTTGCATTGTTCTTGCATTTTGCCCCTGCCTTCAGGCACATATCTTTGCTAGCTTGTATGGTTGTCTAAGTCTTCGGCCTCGTCAAAAATGGGTCGTTTCTGGGCTTTGACATTCACTCCTGTCATTGTTATGACTTTCGAGTTCTGTTAAAGAGGGGCAACTGTAGACACCCCATTTTTGACCGTTCTCAAGACTTGGACGTCATCGTTTGAACACTCGATGATCATCCATGTTCGTGTTCGTTTTGAGTTCCTGAAGGTCTCGGCCGCACGCCTTGCCTCAAGATCTCTCGACTTACCTGTTTTGTGCTTGGTTGTGGACCAAACACCTGTGTTTTTGTTTTTAAGGGAAGAGGGTGTCTTGTTGACCATTTTCTCAACCCACCGGCCACGACCTGAGGCCATCGGCCCCTTTTTCTTTCCATCGGCTAAGTGTGTTGGCCGATCGACACTTTAGTTGGTCGGTCGGCCACATTTTTTAGCCGAGGCCTTTTTTTTGCCTTTTTCAGGCATTGTGCATGCCAGCTGTGCCAGCTGGTGAGCACAGATCTGCCCTCCATACACGTGTATGGAGGGATTTGAACCTTGTTTAGCTTCCCTTGGAAGCTTTGCAAAGTTGTTTTTCTATAAAAGGAGGGCCTTCCCTCCCTTTCCAAGGGTTGATCCATCTGATATAGAAGTTAGATATATCTCTCTCTATATCTCCCTCTCTCTAGATTTGTGTGTGTGTTTGAGTTCAAAAGTGTGTTTTGTTCTTACTATTGCACATAAACACCTAGCATTACACTATCCTTGGTTTCTGAGGCCCTAGGAGGTTGATTTCAGAGTTTTTGAGTTGGTTTTGATCCAAGAAGGGTACTGGAGTTGGTGTTCTTGAAGTGTTCTTCAAAGGTGAGTCTACTTACTTTTGATACCCCATTTTGGCTTAAGCTTTTACACATACTTGCATGCTGTTTTAAGCTTAGTGTCCTATTGAAAAAAGTTCTGTATTTTCGTGCTTGAGATGTTTCATTAAGGTCACTTTTGTGTTGGGGGTTGACTCTCCCCTCTTAGGCCTTGTTTGGCCTCTTTTTATGCCTTCCTCTTTGGGCTTTGGAACCCTTTTATTTTGGCCTTCTCACCACTAAAATCCAGAGGATTTTCAGTGGTGGAGAAGTAGTTTTGAGGTCTTGTATAGGGGAGGGACACCCCCCCTCCTTTTGTGTCTCATTTACTTATGTTGTTGGCTTATAAGAGTAGCATGTTTACTTAGCATGTCTTGGTTCTATTTCAGCACTTTTTAGTGGTTTTTAGGGCCTGCCTTAACTCTATTTCATGTTGGTTTGATGTCATCTTGCATGCTTCACATACTTGTAGAGTAACCTTGCATGTTTGCATAACATGCATCTTGCATTTCGACCATCATGCTTGCATGTTCTAACTTGACTTTGAGAAGTTTTTGGCCTTGTTTCACCATGCTTAAGCTCTGTTTGGGTTGTCTTGGTCATGCTTGCCATGTTTTGTATAGCCGTCATGCATTCTAGCTTGTTAGCTTTGGGTGTGTGAGTCATTAGCATGCTTTACGTGGGCCATTTCAGCGATTTGGTATCACTTGTCATAGTATTTCAGTCCGTGTTTCATGCTTATATGCTTGTGTTTGCCATCCTTTCAATGCTTTGAAGAGTTGGTGTCTTTTGCTCCATGTTTGGGTTATTGTGCATGTCTCCATGATTAAGTCTTTGGGATGCCATCTCATTGGGTTTTGGGGTTTGTTTTGGCATATTATAGCTCTGATTTCCCTTGATTTAGCCATGCCATGTTTGGTTGTAATGGATGTAGTGCAATTCTCCCTTTTTGGCCTTGTATGCGCCTTGTTTTGTGCTCACCTTTCTAGCATGATTTGACCACATCCCATGCATGTTCTAGCCTTGTTTCGGCTTGTCTTGGGACTATTTTGGGTCACCTTGGCCTTTTGGGGCTTGGTTGATATGGCTATAGTTCAAGTACCTTGGCTAGCTTTGAGCTTTAAGTCCATTAGCATGCTATGCTTATCCTATGTGCATGATTTGGCATCATTGTTGACATGATTTCAGAGCTTATTGCATTGTCACATTCTCATGTTTATCCCATCTTGCTCATGTTTGAACATTGTGCATTGTGGTCTAGCATATGGACCAATGTATGTGTGTGCATACCTCCCCTTTTGGTCCTTTGATTTGGGTGTTTTGGCCACTGATTAGGGCATGACTAAGGTCTGTCTTTTTGGTTTAAGCCCATGGAGCATGTTTGCTTTCATGGTATTTGCATGTTCGTATTGCGCCGAGTTTGCATATTGAGTATATTGCATGATGTTTAATTAGTTGCATCTCATGACATTAGTATATACTTGTTGCATGCTTGGGTTGTTTGCAATCTTGCTTGCATACTCATATTGCATTGGGTTTGTTTGCATGCCATTAGTCTTGTTGCATTGCATAATGTCCCCATGTTGCATTGCATTTGGCATACTCATTTGCATTACATTATGTTTGGTTTAGGGTGTCAAACCAAACACGATGAGCAAGGAACGTGCGTACTAGAAGTGACAAAACGTCCCTCAATCCTTAGTCGCCAACGCTCTTGATCCAAGCATGATAGAGTTCTAGGCATTCATATGTTTTGTTGCATTCATTTCATATTAATTTGCACATTCGACACCTTTGGCCATCATGCATTGAAATGCGTGATTGGTGGCCCGAGGGTCGAAAGCCATACTCCCTTGAGTTCATAGCATGATGGGGAGAGTGGCTGTGCACACATTGTCTTATAAATGCCTTGCCATGCACTGTCTATCCTCTGTTGCAGCAAAAACAATTTTCTGTGGGAATAGATGGCCAGTCGGCCATCCTCAGAGCCGGCCGGCTATGCATTGTTGGCCGATGGCCCCACTTTTGGTCGATGACCAACCTTGTCGATGACCAACCTTCCATGGCCGATGGTCCTATATCTTGGCCGGTAACCTCCCATAGTGCTCAGGGAGTGTTTTAGAAGCATCCTAAGGATTTTCACATTTTTTAGAGGTGCAAAACAGTGCAAACAGAGGCAACACGTGGCATGGCAACGGGTTTCCAAGCTAGGCGAATCGAGCATACATCATCCAATCATTTCGAGGCGGAGCTGAGGCGGCCTCTTTAGTTTCATATTTAGACTGTTTTGTAATTAATTTGTTAATTAATTAAGGGTTTTGTAATATTTAATTAGCTAGGGTAGTTGATTAATTATTTAGTTTGTATTATTTATTCGGACCCTCCATCGAGAGGGCGAGTTTTGTAATAAGCGTGTGTGAGTGTGTGAATGTCTTCCAACCCCACGTCTTTCTCCCTTTTACTTACCTGTTTTTAATGGTTAGTTTTAGGACATGTTTCAATTAGCATGCTTATGTCAGCATGTTTGCATACATTCATTCGTATTGCACGTACCGGGCTCCGCACATCATATTAATCGCGTAGTATTTCAATTCCAACTTAAATACGTATATCGAGTTGTATCATTTCACATGCCACTCTTAGATTAGCCGAGCCTATTCTAGTTGCATTTTGCATGCGTTGCATTAGCCATCTTAACATGAACTAGGATCATGCATGATTTCTAACTAGTTTCTTGTTTTGGCTCGGAGTACATTGTGAGTGTTTATGCTTTAGCATCTTGCATGTATGTAAGTGTTAACATGATAGCATGCTTACCATGAGGCTAACTACTTACGTGATATAACTGCCTGAATGCCTGTGGGTGAAGGTTGGATTGCTTGAATTGGAATAATTCGTCGAAATCCGTGTTTTAGCCTACTTGCGAGTAACAAGCTTCAAACCATCTTTAAACAAACGGATATGCGATGCTTTGTTCCAAATTAGGCGATCTAGTTTATACTAGTGTGTTGTGCACATCACATAGTAATTCTAGCTAATTAACCAGAATAAGAACACATATATTTTCAAAACAAAATATCATGCTTAGTACAGGCCGATCTTCGAATTGGGCGAGCGGGGGTGCTCATAGATGACCTTCTCTAATCGTACCCAAGTTCCCGAGCTGAGGCAACTTTGGTGATGACGGACACGTGGCCTTAGGCAACGAGTCAGGGTTTCCTAAATTTCTCCAAAATAAAATATTTAGGCGGCAACTCTATATCTGGCAAAGCAGTCCATATTTGGCACTTCTTTCTTAAAAATCAGTTTTCCAAAACGATTTGCCGGATTTGGACTCTTTGGTGATTTATCGGTCTCACATTGCACTTTGCGGGATCAGATTTAGAACCATGACATTTTAGTCTAAACTGTGGTAAGCATGAAGCTTGAGGGCGCGTCCACTGCCCCTTTGAGGTTGTTGAGGCATTTATTCATGGCGCCGTTAAGGTGCGAGATCCAAAGACTGGCCACACTTTCAAAGTGAATGGCCAAAGATTGAAACCATATATAGAGGGGACTAAGAATGGGGATATGATTGAGTCCATTGCTTTGATGGACCCATTTTACTATGATTGATAGATTGATTTCTTATTCTCTTGTCTTTCCCTTCTATGTTATTCTGTTTTTCTTTGTTCTCATTATGCTTTACTTGCGTCTAGGAGACTTAAAATCCTCTAAAGGTGTAATTCCTTTGGTGTTTGTCGTGCCTGAACGGCATTTGACGGTCTGGTATAGCCACCTAACCGTGTTTGTAGTGAGTTCCTAGGAGACCAACTGAGATGGTGGAAACTAGAGTTCGAATAGCAAAGCCTAGAACACAAAGGTTTGGGATTTCCGAGACTAGAGTCTAGTTTAAATACCCAGGGATGTGGAGATTGCTTCAAAACTACCTTGGCTTGAACTCTGTATGGCAGCCCCATAGGTTGAGGTAGCTTTATGCGCCTTGATTCTGGATACCGAATCAACCTAGTCTGTCACCCTGTTGGAGAATAAGGAAAGTTACAAACATAGTTAGGGAGAAAAGTAGTATCCGTGGTTTTCGCGTGAAGATTATACCTTTAGTGGGCATTCCGTTATCTTTTTATGTGCTATATTTATTTTGGATGTCAATTGAAGCTAGAAATGGTTAGGGTTGCAATAGCCCGAAGGCGATAAACTACACTGGCTTTTATTACCTGCGAGATTCTGAAGTTGCAACTTTATGCCATAACTCTGGTGCCTTTTGTTAGGTGCTGGGAGTTAGTTTTCCATTTTCTTGAAGCATGTACGCTTGCGAGTGCTTCTTGTTTTTGTTAAACTATGCTGTTACAATGTAGCAGAAAAAGGTCATTGCATGCGTATGGGTGGAAAGGACCCTCCCTAGCCTGGGTAAGACCTTGATTTCTGCTTTGTGGTTTATGGGAAATCAAGTATTCAACCAAGTTCAAAGGCTTAGAACTTTATTTTTATCTTATTTAAAAACAATAAAAAAAATATATATTTGTGTTGTACTTGTTGTGGAAAAAAAATATATATATATATATTTAATTTCCTGCACGTGTAGAACTGTTCACGCATGTGCGGCAAAATGTGGGAACCAAAGTTTGCACTCTGCTTAATAAGCAGGTGCGGGGGTTAAAGTGTTGACCAAACGGCACGTGCGGCTTGACTCCCGCACGTGCTGGACGACGATTTTCAAAAAAAAAAATTTACGCGAGGGGTTGAAATCGCCACATGTGCGGCTTGGGCTCCGCACGTGCGGGAAGTTTGATCGTTCTGAAGTTAGCACACTGCTTAATAAGCAGGTATGCAAGATGGTGCGGAAACTTTTCAAAAAATTAAAAATTAAAATTTTAAAATTTTTTTAAAAAAAATTGTTTTGTTTTATTCTTATTATTTTTATTTCATTTTTTTTATTATTTAAGTAAATCAATTTTTAAATAAATATATAAATAAATTTTATATATAAATAAATAAATATACAATTATTTTATTTATAATTTTTTTTATATAAAAAAAATTCATTTTATTTATTTTTTTATTTACTATTTTCTATTTTCGTAAAAAAAAAAAAAAAAAAAAATTCACAAACACAAACACAAACCTTATCTACACACCTACCACACTCCCAATCACTCTCACTCTCTGATTTCCCTCTCTCTCTCTCTCTCTCTCTCTCTCTCTCTCTCTCTCACAACCCCACTTTCTTCTTCTTCTTCTTCCATTTTCTTCTTCCTCACCACCATCATCTCACCGCCGGCATCACTTCCCTCTCCATCCGACGAATCTCCAGCGACCACCATTTTTTCCGGCGAACCTCTATTCTTTTTCTCTCTTTCTCCACTTTTTCAAGGTAATTTTTTTTCTTTTATGTAGATTTGTGGATGTAGGAGTTAATTTATAGATTTTTTGTTTTTGTTTTTGTGTATTGTTGATCTATAGTTCATCCAAAAAAAAAAAAAAAAAAAAAATTTATATATATACATAAATAAATTTGTTCATAAGTGATTTACTTCTTTTTATTATTTTTAGTGTTCATTCTTTCTTTGATGTTATTTTTTTTTAATTTTATTTGTGTTTCCTTAGTTGTAGAATGCATGTTTATTAAATTGTTCATACTAAAAACAAAAAATAAAAAAAATAAAACAACAACAACATCATCAACAACAATCTGCGGAAGAAGATAAGAGCTGCATGTGCGGCCATCTCCGGCGCACGTACGGGGCAGGTGCCAAAAAAAAAAAAAACTCAGAAATAAAGTTTATAATAATAATCCTAATTTAGTTTATTTTTATTTCCTTTATTTGTTTAGTTTAAATTGTTCGTTAGTGATTCTGGTTAGTTTAATTAGTTTGTGGATTGTTTTATTTTATTTTTAATTTTATTTGTTTAGTTAGTGCTATTATTTTTTTTTTTTTATTCTTTGATGTAATTGTTCATTTAATTATTTCATAGTTTAGTTTATTTAATTTAATGTCATTTTAATTCATTTATTTAATTAATTTCATTTTTTTTATATATTAACCAAAAAAAAAAATTGGTGGGAATTGCATGCGGTACATTAGTGGGCAAACTTGTGCTTTCATATTTTATTTTATTCTTATGATTGGTTCCACGGGTTTGTGTCTATTTGCTTTTGGTGTGTGCAGCATATGAGTTGACGTGTATCTACTCGGGCCTCCAAGAAGGCCAGAGGTTCCACCTCTCCGGCGCCACCACCACCACCGTCACCACCATCATCGCCACCACCACTGGGTGACTTGCCCCGGTCGGAGTGGACTTCACACCCTCTTCACAAGCTCACGCAGTTCAATATGCTATTTTTTCAGCATGATGCAGACATTACTTGGGCCGTTAAGCAGCTCCGCCTCCAGCAACAGTTGGGCATTTGCGCTGTGACAGCGCCCACTTATCCTCATCTGGTACAACTATTCTACCAGAACTTGTATGAGACACCCACCGAGGATGGACTGCTCTCTAACATTGATAGTCATGTTTTCCACATCACCTCATCTATGATTGCCACAGTGTTAGGGTTTTTCGCCAAACCCGAATATCAGCCCTTCCCGGCAGTTGAGGATCGACAGCCCATACATAGCCTCATCCAACAATACTTCCCGAGGGCCCACGGTGACCTCAATTTCACATGCTTGCGGTGGAGCAAGCTGCCTAGCCCCTTGTTATTCCTTGATTCCGTGGTCCATAAGAATGTCCTTCCACTTGGGCATCAAGCTGAGCGACGTTTGGAGTTTGTTCGGGTCTTACACGAGTATCAGTATGGCTATCAGGTCCCGCTTGCGCATACCATCTGGATGCATTTGCGAAAATTTCTACGGGAGGCAGTTCGGCCTAATCCTATGCAGAACCTGACTTGGCCACTACCATTTGCCAATTTGTTGGCACTTGTGTTTGAGCTGAACCACCTCCCCATTGCGAAGGATGAGGAGATTGATAGAGGGTATCCGACTTTCGGCCAGCAGGAATGGCAGCATAGCATATCTCGCATCCCGCAGCTGGTTGGTGCCCTAGTTGATGAGGCCCAAGACCCCGTCCACGACCACCCACCTCATCATGTTCCCCCCGTGCCTCCCCAAGTGGACCCACTCTACATGACTCGCGATAAGTACTTACAGCTTCAGCACTCTGTGGATCAGGTCCACAATACTCTTCGTGATCACCAGCAGAGTCTCGTGGAGTTGCGCATGGATTTTCAAGTACACCGTGACTATTCTCAGGCGACCTTCGACTAGCTCCACGTCGACAAGCTCGCCATCCAACAACGGGTCAGGATGCCACCTTTGAGACGCACTCTTTGATGCAAGCCTTGTTTGCCCAGCATTTTTCGCCGCCACCACCACCACCATCACCACCACCACCGGCTTCCCCGTAGTACCCGCCTATATATTGCTTTGTCTCTTTTATTTTTTTTATTATTTTTTATTTTTATTTTTATTTTTATTTTTAGTTCTTTCTTTTCTTCAAAAAAATAAAAAATAAAAAATAAAAAAGTAGAAAAAGTGTGAAGTGTGTATATGTTACTCTCTGCCTACCTGGGTGTGCACCTACAATTCTGGTAATATTCTCTCATTTCTCTTTACTTTTCCATTGAGGGCAATGTCATATTCAAGTTGGGGGATGAGGGTTATATTTTCTTTTGCGCATTTCTATTTGGCTCATAATTCATGCTTATACCTGTTTCACTTAATTGCATTACTTCACTTGATGTGACTTTTTGCTAGTAGGGTGATGATATTTGCATATGTTAATTGGAGAGCATAGTAGACTTGTATGAAAAGGGTTTATTGGGTAGATACTTGCATGCGATGTTTGCAAGAGGAGAGTTGTCTGTGTTTGTGGTATTAGTACACTTGTCATGAGTATGCCCTAATTCACATGAACACATTATCATAGCGGTGATCTTTTTATTATAATCCATGGTGTACATCATTGATAATAGCTAGAGTTGTAGAAAAGAATAAATAAGGAGCCAAGATTCTTAAAAAAAAAAAAAAAAAAAAAAAAAAAAAACACTTTACTAGTTTGGGTTCGTAACCTTTTTAACTCGAGTTATTAAGCCCATAGGGGTGTCTCTATACCTAATGCCCTAAAACCGTCTGGTTTGGGAGTCATTGGCCCAAAACTTGCTACATGGGTTAATTAGAAAGCTTAAGGGACGCGGACATTGCACAGTTAAGGAAAAATAAGAAGAATGACTAGTTCGGATTCGTAGCCTATTCAGCTCGAGTTATTAAGCCCGTAGGGGTGTCTCTACACCTAATGCCCTAAAACCATTTGGTTTGGGAGTCATTAGCCCAAAACTTGCTACATGGGTTGATTAGAAAGCTTAATGGATCAAGACATTGCACAGTCATAAAAAAATAAAAAATAAATAAATAAATAAAATTGAGAATCTTGGCTGCAACAGATTAGTTTTTCTGTATATGTTGGGTGTTATTATGAGTTACACTAGGCTATTATAGTGGACAGTTAACTAATATGGAGATTGCACTTTACACCGAGGGTACTCATGACTTGTCTACTAGCATGCACAAGTATAGGGAACTTTACTCTTGTATTAACTAAATTGTGGTTTTGACACAATAAGTTCCTTCATACTTGTCCACTGTGCCTTTAATGACTCATGATGTCTCAATATCACACTGTAGTGACACATAAGTTGATTGTTAGGTGGAGTAGTGTGGTCATTTGTTGTTGAGTATATATGAATATGTTAATGTTTGTGGGTATCATTTCTGGAAACCCTCACGAGATTTTACTCGTCCACTTGGGGTAATCTTGTGATTTAAAGGCTTGTTGCATATGCTAAATGCAACCGTTTTCCCACGAAAGAGGAAATAGATAGATTTTGTTTTATTTTATTTTATTTTACTTGCTTGAGGACCAGCAAGTAGTAAGTTAGGGGATGTGATTAATGCAGAAATGTACATCATTGAGGCTGTTAATTAGAATCTCTTAACTTCACTTGCTGGTCAAACCGTATACTTTATGTGTGTTGAATGTTAATCAGGTTGTACATAGTCGGAGCATAAAATGGGCAAAAAGACAGAATTTGGAGAGAGTTGACTTTCCCGCACGTGCATTGACTTTTTCCGCACGTGCGTTGACTTTTTCTAGGAAAGTTAGCCCAACATTTTAAACCTGTTTGGACGAGATTAGAAGTATAAAAAGGCAAGGAAAAGGCTTTTCTAGGGTTCTGAACTTGTTTTGACCTAAAGAGAGAGGCTAGGGTTTGGAAGGGAAGATTCTCCATCTACCTCCTTCCACTCCTTCATGAGTGGCTAGTCTCCTTTTCTACGGTTTTGATGAAACCCTAGCCATGTAATTATTTTGTTTTCTTTTTGATTTTTAATTATGTAAAGGTTTGAACATTTGTATGGTGATTTAGAAGTTTCTTTTATATATTTTTCATTATTTTTTCGAATATTTGACTTTTTGTGATTGTTGAATGTTATCCATACATGAGTTTTCTATTCCTTCATATTCAAGGTATGAGACAAACCATGCTACAAGGAACGAGTCGTATCACTACCTTAGTTTAGAGTGAACGATTCATATTACTTAAGATGGTTCGTGCCCGTACATTGAATGTGATGATCTTCTTGTTAAATGCTTTGAGCTTGTAGTTGCGAAGCATTAATCCGTTCAAACCATAGCATAATTGATTTCAATTGGAAACCCTAATTACGTGGCTAGTGATGGACTCTTTGCCCTAGTTTTTCCCCCAATTCAGTAAACCCAATTTCATTTATTATTGATAATTTAATTCCTTAGTTTAATTTATTTGTTATTAATTTAGGCTATGAACAATCAATCTTTTTATCAAAGTTAATTTAGGAATTTAACAATTAAATTAGTTTAATTTCACAATTGTCCCTGTGGATCGATAGCTGGACTTGCCATTATTCTAATAGAATTTGGTATAGTTTAGTGATTGTTTTTGGTGTGTTCAACAACCCATCAGCAGGCTTAAAGGACCAAGGCTTGGTTCAAAAATGAGGCAACATGGGTGTGGGGTTTGAAAGGCTCAAAGTTGTGGCATTCCGCTGAGGACTTCCAGCACTAGATGAGCATATACATTCATCATCAGGTGTGTATATGATAGTGTCCAAGTCGTAAGGGCCTTCAAAAATGGGGTGTCTACACCTCTTCCCTGGATAAATGATTTATTTGACCAACTTAGAGGATCTCACTGCTTTTTGAAGATAGATTTGAGGTCTGGGTACCATCAGTTGAGAGTCCGGGAGGAGGACATCCAGAAAATAGCTTTTCATACACGTTATGGACACTATGAATTCCTCGTAATGCCTTTTGGTTTGACCAATGCACCCACTTCCTTTATGAATTTGGTGAACTGAATTTTTCAAGAATTCTTAGACCGCTCCGTGGTCGTCTTTGTGGACGACATCTTAATCTATTCCACCTCCGAGGAGGAACAGGAGAACCACTTGCGGGTAATGCTTGATTTGCTTAGAGAGCACCGATTGTATGCCAAATTTGAGAAATGTGAGTTTTGGCTAACCGAGGTGAAGTTTTTGGAACATGTGGTGTCGAGAGAGGGAGTAACTGTAGACTCTTCAAAGATAGATGTTATGCAGGATTGGGGACAGCCCATAAATATTTTTGAGATCCGAAGTTTCTTGGGATTAGTAGGGTATTATCATCGTTTTGTAAGGGACTTCTCTAGATTAGCCGCACCTTTGACTAGGTTGACAAGGAAGGGTGTCAAATTTATGTGGAGTGAAGCTTGTAAAAAGTCATTCCAAGAACTTAAGACTAGATTGACTACTGCACTGGTCTTGATAATTTCAGAAAGAAGTTTGGGTTACACCGTCTATTGTGATGTGTCCCGGGATGGTCTTGGTTGTATCTTGATACAAGAAGGGAAGGTTTACAACAATTAAACGACTCATGAGAAAAATTACCCCACCCATGATTTGCAATTAGCGGCGGTAATTTTTTCCCTGAAAAATTGGAGACATTATTTGTATGGCGAGAAGTTTGAGGTTTTCTCGGATCATAAGAGCCTAAAGTATTTGTTTTCCTAAAAAGACTTGAATCTATGTCAACGAAGGTGGATGGAATTTATGGAAGATTATGATTTTGAATTGCACTATCATCTGGAGAAGGCCAATATAGTGGCCGATGCCTTAAGTCAAAAATCTATGAGTAGTTTGGCAAGTGTGGCCATTCGGGAATGGGTTATGCTAGGTGCTATTGGCAAGTTTGATTTGCACTTGGGTGAGTTCGGCGAGAGTGCTACCTTGTTTACTTTGAGTGCTCAACATATCTTAATTAGCAAGGTCATAGAGGTACAACAGGGAAACCGTGAGGTGGAGTTTATTAGTGATAGAATTTCTAATGGGAAGAAAGAGAAGGGTTTGAACATCCAGGAGAGAGGAAGTACTTTAGGAGTTCTTCAAGAGTTATCTAGACCATTTGTTTATGC
Source organism: Camellia lanceoleosa (assembly GCA_025200525.1). Taxonomy (NCBI): domain Eukaryota; kingdom Viridiplantae; phylum Streptophyta; class Magnoliopsida; order Ericales; family Theaceae; genus Camellia; species Camellia lanceoleosa. The sequence goes on from CM045761.1 coordinate 156,690,151, forward strand.
CAGAATCTCATAGAGAGAAAGTACTTCGGGAGTTCCATCACTCATGCCTTACGGTACATTCGGGAGCACCAAAATGTATCATGATCTTAGTCGCCAGTTTTAGTGGAGGGGTATGAAGTGGGATGTTGCTTTATTTGTATCGAAGTGCCTTACTTGTCAACAAGTGAAGGCCAAACACCAAAGACCAGCGGGTTTGCTACAACCCTTACCGATAGCTGAGTGGAAATGGGAGCATGTTACCATGGATTTTGTAGTTGGGCTTCCTATAACACAGTGAGGCAATGATGTCGTTTGGGTGATTGTTGATACGCTAACCAAGTCTATACATTTCATTCTGATGCGCACCGGTGACTCAGTTAAGCATTTGGAAGAGTTATACATTAGAGAGATAGTTCAACTTCATGGGGTTACTGTAACCATTGTATAGGATAGAGATCCTCATTTTACTACCCTGTTGTGGCAAAGCCTTCAAGAGGGGTTAGGAACTAAGTTGACCTTTAGCACCGCTTACCACCCTCAGACCGACGGGCAATCAGAGCGTACCATTCAGATTTTGGTGGACATGCTTAGAGCTTGCGTTGTTGATTTCACAGGGTCTTAGGAGAGACACTTACCATTGATTGAGTTCGCCTATAACAATAGTTATCAAGCTAGCATTGAGATGGCACCATTTGAGGCCTTGTATGGCTGACCATGTAGATTACCGGTTTATTGGGCCGAGGTGGGTAATGCACCGTTGTTGGGTCCAGAAATTGTTAGAGAGACAACCGAGAAAGTTGCTCTTATTCGGAAGAGGTTAGCTACGGCCCAAAGCTGATAGAAAAGTTATGCTGATAAGAGAAAATGACCTTTGTCTTTTGAGGTTGGTGACCATGTGTTCCTTAAAATCTCACCAAGGTGGAGATTGATGCGATTTGGTAAGAGTGGTAAATTGTCTCCAAGGTTCATTGGGCCTTTCGAGATATTGGAGCGAATTGGGGAAGTGGCATACCAGTTAGCCTTACCGCCACAACTTTCCGGGGTTCACAACATGTTTCATGTATCCATGCTTAGGAAATATGAATCCGACCCTTCTCATGTGTTTGATTGGGTTAATTTAGAGGTAGATGAGGATGCTTCTTACAAAGAGCGACCGATACAAATATTAGATACCCGGTAGCAAGTGTTATAGGGCAAAACTATACCGTTGGTAAAGGTGCTGTGGAAACACCATGGGGTTGAGGAAGCTATGTGGGAACAGGAGGCGGAAGTCTGCTCCAAGTATCCAGATTTGTTTGAAAATGCTTAATTGCTTAATTTGTAATATTCCCTAATGTTTGAGGAAAATGTGTGAAAGTTGTTAATCATGTGTTGTTACGTGTATTGTTATTTTAAGGCATGAGATTACTATGAATTGCCATTATTTTGTTGGAAAGTTTCATGCTTACGAACCGTTGTTGTTGACATTGTGACTTAGACACTTGGAAACCATAATGAAAATGGTGAATTTTGGTTGAAAATAAACATGGTGATTTGAAATTGTATATAACGTAATTTAGATCGCTTGTTGTCTCTTTTATTATATTCGAGAGGTTGATTGAATTTTAGGGACGAAATTTCCTATGATGGGGAGGTTGTGATGACTAGGTACGTTGTCCTCATCCTCTTGAGTTATGTTGGATTTACTTTCATTAGAATGTCAGGTTTAATGTGTGGTCTTGTTAACTATTGGGCTCGTTGTTTTTAAAAACTTCCTTCAAAAAATCTATCGTTCTTATTTATTTCAATCCTGAGTTTCACTTGTTTAGGAAGATGCAAGGGTGGATTCAGAGTGTCTTGAGTTAAGCCGAAGAAAATTTCCTGGCTGGAGGACAAAGTCGCACGTGCGGGGGCTTGGGTCGCACGTGTGGAAGGGGAGCCGCACGCGTGGGAGGTGAGGCCGCACGTGCGGGGCAGGGGAGGTTTAGGGTGCAACACTGCAATATATATGCAGGTGCAAAGCAAAGTGCGGAAGAAGAACGCCGCACGTACAGGGGTGAGAGCCGCACATGCGGAGGGGGTTGCCGCACGTGCAAGACGAGTCTGTGTCTGAAAATCTACTTTTTCTTTTTTCTTGGGCTGTGTGTATATCACTTTTATACATCTCTCTTTTACTCTAAAATCATCTTTTGCTCCCCGTTCTCTCTAAAAGCCTCCACCAAACATCTTAAACTCTTGATTTCTCCTAATCCATTGGGGTTTTGACCCATCATCCTTCATAAATTTTGGAGAGCTAACCGAGGGCTTCGTCTTGTGCGGTGGAGATTGGATTTCAACACCGTCAAATTTGGGGCTTTTATCTCTTTTCCTTCAAGAAACTTGAGGTAGGGACTTTCTTAGAGTTATATATATGTTTTTGCAAGATTTGTGTTAATTTTGGAGCTTCTTTAATGACATTAAAAATTTGGTTTTTGGCTCAAGAATGATAAGAGTTTGAAAAGTGGGTTTAACTCTTATCTCTTTCTAAACTATTTCTTGAAAGTTTCAACTACATTGTGTGAGAGAAGATGCTTTGGGTGAGATTCTTTCAAAAGATGAAGAGGTGCCTATTTTTAGTGAAAAACCTACAAATTTGAGATTTTGAAAGGGGTTGAGAATCTATAAATTTTTGTCACTCATTAATGTGCCACAATAGATGAATGATTGGAAAATTTCTTATTGTTATTATGTAAATGATGAATTTCCTGGAATATATGAAATGTGGATTTTGGAACTTATTATTGAAATTGTAGACATAGTCATGAAGTGACTAATTTGTTGAGAACACATGAAATGTGGAAATATTATTACTTTTGATGAATTTGAATAGATATATGGTTATCTTGTGAAATCACATTGGAATAAGGAATTGGAAATTGTGATCTTCACGGTTGAATTATGTGAAGGAATTGAAAATGGAAGTGATGTTGCATTGCATTGCATTGATAATTGTTGCATGTGCATTTCAATTCATTTGGTTATGATAAATTTTGATTATTGGATTTGAAAACTTTTGCATTGAGAAAAGAATGTCGCGAAATAAGTTTTCTTGGAATTGCTTTGGGGTAAATATGTTGGTAAGTTCGGATAAGGGGTGTAGATGAAATTGATTTAAGTTGGCCTGAGTGTCCGGGATGAAAGACCGAAAATACGTGCGGAGGAAGTACCCCTTCCCTTCCAGTTAGTTACTGGTAAAGTGGGGTTTTGGTGGTGCTAGTTATGCCTACTTGCAGACACCAACCTAAGGATTACCTAAGTCGTATTTACCGCCCTTTGAACTAAATTGATAATTTTTGGATTGTTGAAATTTCAAGATAGCATTGAACTTGATGGTTTTCAAAAGATGAAGATGTGATTTTCTTTCAAAAAGCATAGGATGGCATGTGCATTTCATTTCGTGAGACTTGTATAAAATGTATATACTTTGTTAAGAATTTTCTACTGGGCTTTATACTCACCCTACGGGATTTTGTGCATGAAAAGATGTGGTGATTCCGCCTAACTAAGGGCATGGAAGTGTGTGTCGAAAGCACAAGACTCTCGTTTGTTGTGACTGTATTTTTGTAAGCCAAGGGCTATAATTGTATGGGTTAAGAAACCATTTTTTTTGTAACCGGACTTAAGACTTGGAACTTGTAAGCCCTTGAGGGCATTTACTTACTTTTGACTAAATGTTCTACATGCTATATATTCATGTGCTACAATTCATTGAATGTATATCCGTATGTGGAACTATTTTGTTCAAACCTCATGATCTTTAAATGCAAGCAGTGAGGATTTATTTCGGTTTGTCATAAGGAGTAATAGATGATATACTATCATTGTGCGTATTTTCTTGGGGCGTTACAAAAGAAAAGAAAAAAAAATAAAAACAAAAAAAATCTATCTATCTATATATTATATATGCAAAAGAGAGTTTTTAGTGACAAAGCCTCTAAGGCCTCCACATGTTCGACCTCAATTTCTTATTTTTTATTTATAAAAAATAATAAACTATTCATATGTTTCACATAATTTTTGAATTAAAAAACAAATACATAAAAACTCTTCAAGCTCATCTCTTAACGTCATTGTCTAAAAGATGATCATTTCCTACAATCAAATATAGAAACATGATTTGTTGACTTTTCAATTTATTTGAATATCTTCTAAAATCTCTACCTAAAATCTTTCATTCCTTAAAATAAATTAAACAAAAATCAATTCAAATCTGTTTAAATTATTTTGTTTCATTAATTTTGTTTTCTTTATAATTAATTTGGAAAACTAGTTTAGTTATTTGTTTATAATTAAATTGTTTCCCTATAAATAAATTAAACATACTTATTTGTTTGTTTCCCATACTAAATTTGTGAATTTTTAAGTTTAAAACAAAAATAATTTCATGATTTATGATTTAGAAAAGAAAAGATGAAGAAGATCCTTGTGGGAGCCGAATAATTGACAAAGGCAGAAGACGCGCACAATACAGGGCTAATAATAATCGGCTGTATCCGAATACAATATTTAGGCCGAATAAGTGTGTAACATTGGAGCCGGATAATGTAAAGGATAATGATCAAAAAGTAGGCCCTGGCCCCGAGGATCGAAGGAAACAGGTATAAATACAGGAACAACATATTTAGTAGGTATGTAAGAATCACTCCACTTAACTTAGACAAGAAGCTATCTTGAGTGTCTGAACTAACTTGTCCGTCGGAGTGCTAATCCCGGCACTCCCGACCGGAGTGTGCATCTTTTCAGGTGACTAGCTGAGGATCACCAGTGTCTCCCAGGATCTAAAGAGTATTTCCAAACCACTTCTCCACAATTGGCGCCGTCTGTGGGAATACTCAAATACATCCATGGCAGGCGTGACTGAAGATCCTCTGGTTGCCATTAACGAGACCACACAGGGAGATGACCTCACTCCAGCAAATATGCTCGGAAAAGAAACCATCGCTGCAAGACACGCCTTGAATTCGATTCACCAACGACTTCAGCACAAGAGACAATGCAGGCGATCATGGAATAAGCGAAGCAGAACGAACAAAGGATGGCGAACATGATCGCTGAAAATGAACGTCTCCGTCAAGACTTGGCTCTCGAAGTCGCAAAATCGAAAGAAGCCATGCGCCAAGATCCCGAACGACCTCCGAGGGCCGGTGGACAACGACCTCGAGCCCAACCAAAGGACACCGATAGCGACTCCAACTCATTACCCACGGAGCTCGCCAAGAAGGGATGATCCGAAACTTCCAGCTCCTCCAAAAAGAGTCTACATACAAGGACCAAGCGTAGGAGGAGCAGTTCAGATGAAGAAGACTAGCACAATCCTTTTGTCCAACGAATTGCAAGGGCGGCCCTACCCAAGAAGTTCAAAGCTCCGTCATTCACTCTTTACAATGGAAAATCAGACCCCACTGATCATATCCGTCATTACAAGCAGGCCATGACATTGCATGCAGACAACGAAGCCCTCATGTGCCGAATATTCCCCAGCAGCCTGGGGCCATTAGCTGTCAGGTGGTATTACAAGCTGGAGCCGGCCTCCGTCAAAAGCTTCCATCAATTACAGAAATCCTTCAGGGCCAGGTTCATCACCAACGAGGTACAGCCGAAGCAGGCCGACTCTCTCTGGGCTATGTAGATTCAATCAGGAGAAACGCTCAGAGCGTATTCGGCGGGCTATTGGGAGTGTTTCAACCTCGTCGACGACGCTTGCAATGACTCCATGGCCATCACCGCCTTCAAAATGGGACTACATCCTGACAGTCCTCTTCCCAATTCCCTACACCAGAAGACCCCCAAAACAGTCTGGGCGTTGATGAAGAAAGTTGAGGAGTATTGCAAGGTGGAAGATGATGCCTTGAGAATAAAAGCCGGCCAAATGTCCAACAAAAGGGCCCCCCCTGAAATCGCTCAACCAATAAGTTCCGTGCCACCTCCTAGCCCAGAGCCTCGGCAACGCGCTAAACGAGACAAAAGGCGGGATACTCACCGATCAAGCGATCAATGTTCCCACCGGACGAATGAGTAACTGCAAGGTGACAGCAGACGTTCGAGGCATGCCGACAAAAAGTACACAGAGTTGTCAGAACCAATCGCTGCAATAATGACCAAAGTCCAACACCGTCCATTCTTCAAATGGCCGTCAAAGATGGTAGGGCCGCCCAACACGTGAAAAAGGGATAGGCGATGGGAATATCACAAAGATCAGGGCCACGAAATAGAGAGTTGCTACGCATTAAAAGATCACCTGGAAGAACTGGTGCAAGACGACCGACTGCAACAATATGTGAGAAAGGGAAAGCCAACCAAGGCACTAGCCTTGAGGCTGGACTCTCCTCCACTTGGCATGATCCATGTGATCTATAGCCTGCCTGCAACCCCAACCGTGCACACAATTCAATCGCATCCAATCCCCCCGAAGCAACGTATTCCGACTAAATGGCCCAAAGAAGTTCCGACAATTACTTTCAATAACTCCAACCTTAGTGGCACAACAGCTTCCCACATTGATTCGTTGGTCATTAGATTACGCATAAACCGGTTCACCATTGAACGCATTCTCATAGACCCGGGGAGTACTTCAGAGGTTATGTATTACCAAACTTTCACCAAACTCGGCCTCAACGAGTCAGATCAGTCTCCGGCGCCTCATCCATTGTTCGGTTTTAATATGAATCCCAAGTACCCGTTAGGGAAGATCATACTACCTGTCCGAGCGGGCTCCAAAACAGTCGAAGTAGAATTCCTGGTCGTAAAGCTCCATTCGCCGTATAATGTCATCATGGGGCGAACCTGGATACATATTATGAAAGCCGTTCCAAGCACTTATCATCAGCTTGTACGCTTCCCGACAGCCCATGGCATTGAAGAGATCCGTGGCTCCCCCCAATCGGCACAAGCAGCGATTTTATGAAAACCATATCACTGACCCGACCTGTAGGCTTTGATACTTGTATATATTTCACTTCTGCAACGCAAACCATCTTTCTTTGTCGTTCAATTCATTTCACAAATCCCATTGTGCCGCTCGTCATGATGACAATTCAGAGCCCCCTTCGATGCATGACACCTTAGGGCCGATTAAGTCTCCAGATTCGGAGCCCCCTTTGGTGCATGACACCTTAGGGCCGATTAAGACTCCGGATTCGGAGCGCCCTTCGTGGATATCACGATTGGCCACATCAAGTCTCCGGATTCGGAGCGCCCTTTGTGGATATCACGATTGGCCACATCAAGTCTCCGGATTCGGAGCCCCCTTTGGTGCATGACACCTTAGGGCCGATTAAGACACCGGATTCGGAGCGCCCTTCGTGGATATCACGATTGGCCACATCAAGTCTCCGGATTCGGAGCCCCCTTTGGTGCATGACACCTTAGGGCCGATTAAGACTCTGGATTTGGAGCGCCCTTCGTGGATATCACGATTGGCCACATTAAGTCTTCGAATTCGGAGCCCCCTTCGGTGCATGACACCTTAAGGCCGATTAAGACTCCGGATTTGGAGCACCCTTCGTGGATATCACGATTGGCCACATTAAGTCTCCGGATTCGGAGCCCCCTTTGGTGCATGACACCTTAGGGTCGATTAAGTCTCCAGATTCGGAGCCCCCTTTGGTGCATGACACCCTAGGGCCGATTAAGTCTCCGGGTTTGGAGCACCCTTCGTGGATATCACGATTGGCCACATCAAGTCTCCGGATTCGGAGCCCCCTTCGGTGCATGACACCTTAGGGCCGATTAAGACTTCGAATTCGGAGCGCCTTTCGTGGATATCACGATTGGCCACATTAAGTCTCCAGATTTGGAGCCCCTTTTTGGTGCATGACACCTTAGGGCCGATTAAGTCTCCGGATTCGAAGCTCCCTTTGGTGCATGACACCTTAGGGCCAATTAAGTCTCCGGATTCGGAGCCCCCTTCGGTGCATGACACCTTAGGGCTGATTAAGTCTCCAGATTCGGAGCCCCCTTTGGTGCATGACACCTTAGGGCCGATTAAGCCTCCGGATTCGGAATACCCTTTGGCACGAACCAAACAAAGCTTTTCAATCATTGACAATGTCAAGGCAAGACGCAAATAGAAAATTCAGAATAAGACGCAAATGTTTGAAATACAACTTTTTATTTGATCAAACAGCTGTTACATAAACGCAATTTGCATTTGAGCATTAAATTTTTATTTTTTATTTAATCAGACAGTTGCTACATAAACGCAACTCGCATTTGAGCACTACAATACCCATTTCCAATCTCAAAAGCTACAAAGGGGAGAAGACGCATTGGTAAAACGGCAGTGCCGAATCAACTCCCGTCACCCAGAAGTCCTCCACGGTTTGCAATGCCTCGAGCCAACTGTGCCCAAGTCCTCCCCTAATACCATTGACAATGTCAAGGCAAAGATCCAGGACATGGAGGAATAAATCCAACGGTCGTTGCCTTTCCTTTCGGGGTGATCTGCTTTAACGACTTGAAGGTTCATGCCAACTTTCGGACACCCTACTTCCCATACAGATGGCTCCTCTGCCACATGGCAACACCAAGGTTGGCTGAACTCCAGCCTCTAACTAACATCCCCACTTATCTCACCTCACATAAGCGATTGTTGATCTGCACAAAGCGCCTACTCCTTTTATTTTCAATGCTGGCAGCGATCTCGAGGCCCCAATCCCGAGGCGATTTCACTAACACTAAACTCCATGAGAAAAACATCGGTTGACATTCGCCACGGCATAGTTATCCAAACGACTTTTTAAAGCACGTGCATTGGCCAAAAATTTAGGCCCCGAGCCAAGTTGAATTTGCCAAAGTCACTCTACCCACCGGCTTTTGGCTTCAGGTTACAATAGCCTGTCAGGAGTAAATGGCTATCAAGTATGGATTGACCCTGCCGGTCAACGCTTATACATTCATTGAAATACAATAAAATGAAACACATACATGCCGAATACGAACTGCAATAAAATATTTGTAACATAACGTTTTTTTTATTCAACAAAACAAGCAATAAATTACATAGTTTTGAATGTGATCTGCATTTCAGCCTTACAATAAATATAATTATGCGGCGTCACCCTCATCATTACTCTTCTTGACGTCAAAAGCAGAAAACGGAAAATTTTTACTATGATAGAGTGGTGATGCCGAATCAATGCCTGCCGCTCGAAGAGCTTCTGTGGCTTGAGATGCCTTGATCCAACCGTGCCTAAATCCACAATTCTCACATCGGCAAACTTCTTCGGCAAGTTTTTCCTTGGTCTTCTCGATCCCAACTTTTCGGCCTTCATGGAAACCTTTCCCATAGGCCCTTGCCTTCGCGTTCTCCATTGCGAACATACTCGCCGTCTCACGATCGGCAAGCGCGGAACTGATGAGCCGGCTAGTAACCCTCTCTTCCACGATTGGGTTTCCTACCCGGCGGGTTGTACCTGGGACGCCTTAGTCTTCCTCAACTCGTGCTCAGCCGCCTCCGCGCGGGCCTCCAAACTTCGAATACGTTCATCCTTCTTCTCCATTTCTCGGCGGGCAGTGCACAACCGCATGCCGATTTCATAGGCAATGTACAGCCCCTTCACCGCCCCATGAACGCCTTCGCGAAACACTTCGTAGTCTTGGCTACCTACCATCGATTGCTGAACCTCAGGCGGGAAAATTTGTCAAGCAAACTCGACCACTACATTTGGGTCTCGAACGATCGAGTCCGCCTCCGTCATGGGTCTATTCCCCACAAATACCGCGAAGCTTAATGGGCGCGGATTCGCCTCAAGTCCCTTCTCGACTTGAGGTTGAGAAGTTCTGCCCTGCGACTGCTTGTCCCACCTGGGCGACCGGCTTCGACGTCGAGGAGACTGACGCCTCTCTCGATCCTTGGAACTCCTGCTCCCTGTGCGCGGAGGGTCATTACCTCGATTCATGTTCACCAGCTCGGCCTTCGTCTTCGCTCTCCTTTGTTAAAGAAGAGTCTGTTCGACATTCACTCGATACCTTCAAACGCTGGAGTCAGTTGTCTGCTATGCTCATAAAAGTTTTACCTTTAATCATTTATCCTTTACAGAGGCAGCACCCTCGTGGCCATCTCATTAATTGTAAAAACCTCAAACGCCCGGCGCCAACTAGATCGACCCACTTGGGTCAAAGGCAGACAGATCTATCAAAACTCCTAAGGTCGTCTCCTCCGGCCCCTGAACGATCATGCACCGCCTGGGGCAAGGGCAGATCCATCAATCTATTCAGCTTATGTACCCCAGCCGGCTCATGAATCGATCTATCAAAACTCTTAGAGCATGTTTGATTGGATGGATTAGAGCATGGGATTAGGATTATTAATCCATGGGCCCAATTATCATATGTTTGTTTTAACATTTTGGTTTAGGATTATTAATCCAATGGATAATTAATCCAACAAATTTGTAGGATTATTAGTAATAAGGTAGGGGTGGGATTATTAATCCAATGAATATTAATCCTATTGGATAGTGAATACCACACTAATTTAATAGGATTATTAATACTTCATTATTAATCTTGTGAATCAAACATGACCTTAAGGTTGTCTCCTCCGGCGCCCGAACGATTATGCACCGCCTGGGGCAAGGGCAGATTCATCAATTTATTCGGCTTATGTACCCCAGCTGATTCATGAATCGATCCTTCACAAATCTTAAGGTCGTTTCATTCGGTGCCCGAACGATCATGCACCGCCTGGGGCAAGGGCAGATTCATCAATCTATTCGGCTTATGTACCCTAGCCGGCTCATGAATCGATCATTCACAAATCTTAAGGTCGTTTCATCCGGCGCCCGAACGATCATGCACCGCCTGGGGCAAGGGCAGATTCATCAATCTATTCGGCTTATGTACCCCAGCCGGCTCATGAATCGATCTATCAAATCTTAAGGTCGTCTCCTCCGGCGCCCGAACGATCATGCACCACCTGGGGGAAGGGCAGATTCATCAATCTATTCGGCTTATGTACCCCAGCCGGCTCATGAATCGATCCTTCACAAATCTTAAGGTCGTTTCATCCAGCGCCCAAATGATCACACACCGCCTGGGGCAAGGGCAGATTCATCAATCTATTTGGCTTATGTACCCCAGTCGGCCCATGAATCGATCATTCACAAATCTTAAGGTCATTTCATCCGGTGCCCGAATGATCATGCACCGCTTGGGGCAAGGCCAGATTCATCAATCGATTCAGCTCAATACCCACAATACGCGGCACATGAATGATAATTCAATATTGTCATAGGATATTCAATTTCTGAAAGCTAAAACACAGCAATGATTTTATCCAAATTCGTGAAAGGCAAAGTATTCTTCATTAACATAACTTCACAAACCATGAAAAGTAGTGGAGAAATACCAAGGCAGTTTTCATTAATAAATTGAGTCCAAATAGTAACCAATTTATACATGAAAATTGCCCTAAGCCAACAAAAGTCTACCGAACAAAAACTTACATCAAAATCAAAAGCACATAATAAAATCAAGATGACTCCCAGATCAATCCTCAGGGTCAAATTCAAGTGGCTCAACGTCCACTTGCTCGTAGGGAATTGGCAAGGCCAATGTAACTCCAGTGGCAGCAAGGGCTTTGAGCCATCCGTGTTTGAACCCCCGATTCTTGAATTTGGGGACTTCATCTTTATATTCCATGAAGGTGGTGCTTTTTCCTGCCTCAAATGCCGCAGAAGCTTCAGAATTGGCTTTCTCCTTGGCGGTCTTGAGCCCCGCTAACTGAGCCTCCGCCTCGGCAAGCGCCTTCTTGGCTAACTTGAGCGATTCTTCGCTCGCATTTGCCCTACTCTTAGCGTCAGAGCGGAACTATTCAGCTGAGTGAGCCCTCTCTTTCTCTGCTTCAGCTCGCGCACTCTCCATCGCGGCTCTCATACTTTCAAATTCGGCCCTACTCTTTTGACCATCCGCCTCCGCTTACAAACGCTCAACTCTGCCGGGGGCATCATGGAGGCGGCGGCCTAGGTCCGCGATCCTGCCAACAGTCTGCAAAACAAGTTGGGATCGTCAGATATCTTTGACGAAAACAAAGTCAAGAGAATTTGAGATGGTCACTAACCAGGAGCGCCAACTGCGCAGATAAGGCTACGGCCATAACATCTGGCACGGTGCGAAAGGCTGCGACATCAGCCGGTAAGGAAATTGAAGCCGCGAGGCTCAACGCCACGGTTGGATCCTCCATGGCTAAAGCATCGAAGGAGATCGGCGCATCTTTGATCTTAGGTCGAACAATAAAAGGCGCAGCCACACCCGACTCTTCTAAACGAGGCCGTTTGGTAGCAAGCCTAATTTCTGACCTAGCCTCTCCCTCGGCGCTACGCTTTTCACCCCGCTCCTCCGGAATCAGCCGTTCATCAATGACCTGTTCCCCAACCTCTTCTCCCGTTTCGGCCTCAACGACCTGAATCGTCTCTTTAATAACAGGTACGAAATTTTTAATCAAGGTGGGCTCAGAATGGACGGCCTCAGCCTTCTTTCGAGCAGCCATTCGCTCTGTATTTTTCTTTCGTGCCATCTGCGTAAGGCTTTCCCCAGCTATAGCTTCAAAAGTATCGCCGGGTAGGTCCCCCAAATTTGCAAAAATATCTCCAGACGAAAACTCTGCCCGACCCGAAGTGGACGGTGAAGGCTGGTTAAGTCCCGCAGCCTCAAACGCCGAGCGTATCACGTCGTTGACCTCTTTAGCCTCCCCAGCAACCTCTCTGGTTGGTTCGGCAACTACCTCTACCACCGACTCAGCCTCTGCCCTTGAATCCGAAACTTCGAGGCCAATTTGCCTAAGGCTCTTGAAGTTGGGAAAGATAAGAGCCGAAAGGTGTTGATCGCCGGATGGAATTGGAATGCCTTCCGCAGCCGAGAATGTAGTATAAGTCGGTTCGTATCGGAGGAGTATATGAGCCGCTCTCCCTTGCTTTTGGACAGCCGAAGTATCTAAGCGCAGACTTGATCTCCTTAAGAACTGCTCTGTCGGTTGACGGAAGAATTTTCTTCAATCTGTTACCTACAAAGAACAAGGGGTGATTAAAGGGAAAAAGCCGAGTGAAGGGTAAGTCAACAAACAACAAGGCGTTACGCGCAACTTTGGATCACCCTTTAAATGCAGGAATAGGATCTAGGCGGTCTTCGCCTTCACCGAACTCCCAATTACCTTGGACGTTGACCATTACATCGTCAACCCTCTTACCAGAACTGGCAAGCATGGTTATCAAGTGATGGTCAGTGTCCTTGGCCCTGAGAAAGTATCGCCCAAATGACAGGAAGATTTGGCCAAAACATAGCGATCTTTGAATTGCTTAATGCCAAGGTTGATCCTAAGACGCCGGTTCAACTCAATCACCCCCATGATGATTCGAAAGAAATTGACGTTAGGTTGAGAAGGAATCAGACTCCAATAGCGAAGGACGGCCCTAAGCAATGGGTGTAGGGGAAAACGGACTCCGCCCTCCGCTATAGATAAGAGAGGGAAGACGATCGTATTATGATCCTCCCTCTCCATATTAAGCGTACTGTCCGTTACAAGAGATAAGTGAACGTCGGGAATGGAAAAATGTCTCCGGAATCCGAAAATATGACCCTCGGAAAGGAGGTCTTTCAAGTGTTTAGCCATGCTCGCAGGGATTCAAGGTTTCGCCGGAATCAAAACGACAAACAGAAAATAGGATCGTAAAGAAGGGAGAAGAAGACTTACGAAGATTAAACGGAGACGAGGGTAGACGGAGAAGAGTTGCAGAGCATGCGAGTCAGAGAAGGGATATCCGCTGGCGGTCTAAGAGTCTCGAATACTCGACGAACTGTGCATTCGAAAGGACTGAAATTTCAAATCACAATAAATGCGAAACGCACGATTGAGGCGGGAAAGCGTAATGATGAACGAAAAGGTGTGCGCATCCTGACATCTATATTGGGATACGCGAAGCCGCCTGACCTACTTTAACTTTTCTAATTCAAGACCAAACACGCCGATTAACTACCATCAATAGGGAGTTCGGGGGGCAATTGTGGGAGCCGAATAATTGACAAAGACAGAAGACACGCACAATACAGGGCTGATAATAATCGGCTGTATCCGAATACAATATTTGGGCCGAATAAGTGTGTAGCATTGGAGCCGGATAATGTAAAGGATAATGATCAAAAAGTAGGCCCTGGCCCCGAGGATCGAAGGAAACAGGTATAAATACAGGAACAACATATTTAGTAGGTATGTAAGAATCACTCCACTTAACTTAGACAAGAAACTATCTTGAGTGTCTGAACTAACTTGTCCGTCGGAGTGCTAATCCCGGCACCCCCAACCGGAGTGTGCATCTTTTCAGGTGACTAGCTGAGGATCACCAGCGTCTCCCAGGATCTGAAGAGTATTTCCAAACCACTTCTCCACAATCCTTTTTGTGCACTTTTTATCTAACCAATTATGTCCCCTTCCCCAAAATTCTAACCGCCATACATTACACCTTCTCCAAGTCATTTACACCCTCCTATTACATTCATGCGATGATGCAATTCATTATTTTTTCCTTATCTTTATCATACAATTAGAAGTTAGTTAATATTTTACATTGTTTAAACAAACTCTTTCATCTTTTAAGTACATTCATTATTATTATTATTATTATACTTCTGACTATTTTTCTTTTTTGCATTTCACATTTTATGTGTCATTTGTCCCTTTACTATCTATTGACCATTATTTATTTTTTTGCTTATAACCTTTTTTTTTTTTTTTTGGGAATTCACTAGAATTTTTATTGAAATTTGTTTTTTTTTCATTTGGAAAATTATTAATAATGTTTTTCATTTGTATAATAAAAAACATGTCAATAGACTCTTTATTATGAAGTGATAGATCAAAATCTAACTCAATCATTATTAATAATTTTGTTGTATTGATTTAACGTTTGTATATCACAACTCTTTTCTATTTTTTACTTTTAATATTTTGTGATACCGTGTAAATTGAGAATGGGTGTAGAGCATTCCTTCAAAAGTATCTAATAATTTTTTAAAAAATATTTTATAACTTCACTTTAATATTTTTATCTACAATTGACTTTGTTTAAAAATATCAATTCAAAAAATATTTACATAAACAAACATATGTTTAATTTTGTTTGAATTGAAGTGATATTTTATTGGAAAATTTACCCATAAATCCCATATGGGGGAATGTTAATCCATTTAGTCCTAGGAGTTTTCTTATAGACAAATTGGTCTTATTTATTTTTAGGAAGATTTATGTTTTTACTGGAATACCCTTTTGTGTGATTAATTTTGGGAACAAATTGATTTCCCCTTGTGATTAGGTTGGTAAGACGTGGAAGATATTATTCTGTGTGCATGATTTGGTGGAGTGTATCACGATGGATGTGGTTTTATTCTCTTTGTGGATTGTTTAATGTTGGTTTTGCCATTGTTGAAAGGGAATAGGGGTTTGCAGAAAGGTGTTTGGCACGATGACACAAGGTTTGTACATTGTTTGTGGGTTTTTTTTTTTTTTTTCCTACATGGGTCTGATGTGTGTGTTTCGTTGGATTGGGGGATGGGTTGTCGTTTTTTGTTGGGGGTTTTTGTTTGGTGTTAGATCATGCTCCCGTTGGTTTATTTTTTGGATTGGGTGTTTATTTACCATTGCACACTAACAAATATTCACATTGATGCATTGGGTTTTTTGTTTTCCCAACCAAAAAAATCCATTGCATGGAAATCCACTGAAGGAAGTACATCTTTACATTGACAAATACACCATGTTTATTTACTAGTGTACTGTAAGAAATATTCACATTGATTGGGGGATGGGTATTCGTTATTTCTATGGGGTTGTGTGTATAGACTGTCGTGGGTGTTGTTAATGGTAGATGGTTCTAGGAATTGTGGATATATATATTTTTTTCATTATTCTTGCCGGCGGTGTTTGTATGTTGTGATTTGTTTAAGCGTTATTCGTATGGGTCATCATGGTGATCTCATTCACAATGTTTAACTGGAAAACGCACATTTAATTTCGCGTGTTCAGATAAATGTACATCAATTTATTGCGTTTTTTTTGTAGCCAATGTGTGATTGCTACGACGTTTCTTTGATGCGTAGGTGTGGATGTTGCACTTTTGTTGCTGTGTAGGTATGGCCAAACCAATGCAGTTCTTCGTTTGTGTCACGCGTCCATATTCGAGAAGGTTGTTGATGTTATTTGTGGAAAGTTTGATGGGTTGGTACCAGGTCTTGTGTACATAATGTTCGACATTCTCGGTTACAATAAGTTCAAGGTGGATTGCGATGATGACATTCAGAATATGTTCTGCCTTACCAAGTCATTCGGTCTTGATCATATCAATGTCCTCGTTCAATTACGGACTGGCTGGTCTGCTAATAAATGTGGTGCGGTGGATTGTGTGAAACACAGCGGGGTTACTCCAAATGTTTGGTCAACATTTGATATGGAGGACTGTACGGATTTGTTGCCAACGTATTGTCCTCATAAATCAAAGTATTATTTGTCTTCCGAGTGGGCATATGGGATTACACATGTAGGCCAATGTTTTGGAGGGGACGCAAATAAGTTTCGGACTGTGCTTGCTAAGTTTGCTGTTGAATCTGGTTTTCAGTACCAATATGTGAAAAATGATGCAGTGCGCATTACAGTTGTTTGCAAATTTGCAACGTCTATCGGATGCTCGTGGATGGTACATGCGAGGGTGTTACCATCAAACGGAGTTTTATGCATTAGAAGGTTCAATAGTTTGCACACTTGTGGTGTTGCTGTGCGGACGTATAGGAACCCGCGTACTGGTTCTGAATTGGTTACACGCCCAACAGATGTAGTGTTTGATATGAAGAATGATTACGGGTTAGATATAAGTTATCGAGTTGCATGGTTGGGTGTGGAAAAAGCCAGGGGTATAGTGTATGGGGATCTTGCTATGTCATTCGACCAACTCAGATGGTATAGTGATGCGTAACCCGAATAGTTACATTAACCTTGAATTTGATCAGAAGTTCGCAAGGTTTGTAAGATATTTTATTTCATTTTGCGCATGCATAGACGGGTTCAATGAATGTTCCCACTGATTTTCCTGGATGGAACGTTTCTGAAGGGCCGATTTAAGGGGAATTTACTCGCTGTAATTGTTAAAGATGGCAACCAAAGTGAGGGTGTCATTTTCTTATGCTCAGTCGAATGTTTATATATCATTGCATGTTGTCTTTGTCTAGGGAAGAAAAATAATCCACATTGAAAATTTACATACCATTTCATGTTTACTAGGTCTGAATTGCTCTGTGTAATGTTTACATACCATTGACATATTGTTCTTTCTTTTTTTTAAAAAAAAAAAAAAAAAAAACAACCCAGAACATCGACTTACCAACCCCCATCACACATGAAAAAGTATGACTTATGCAAAACAGACACACCATAGCGAACTCATGCCACTTCATAAAAGTAGGGTCAGAATAAACTTTGTTTAATAATAGAATAAGCAACTTCTAGGAAATATGTATGAAGCAGGATACAACACCCATAACCAAATTATAGAGATCCACCAAAATATAAAGCAACCGATGATGGTTGCATCCCTGATTTCTTAAAGCATATGGACGTAATTATCAACTTCCCTTGATTACCTAATTAAATGGTTGGTATACATTCCCACATTGATTGATTTTTTTCCTTCCCATTGCATACTGTTATGTCTATGTTTCTTTTCAGGTTTATTTCCAGTTGCTTTTGCAATTGTTGATTCCGAAAATACGGCCAACTGGGAGTGTTTCTTGAAGCAGCTCACACAGGTTGTATGACATTCGTATCTGACCATAACGCTGGTTTGCTTCAGTCAATGCATATCATCTTCCCTTTGGCACATCATGTTTTTTGTCTGTTACATCTCCAAATGAATTTGCGAGACCGAATGAAATATGTAAACGCAACGCATAAGTCTGGACTGCTGCGCAAGTTGTGGGAATGCGCTTATGCACCCACGGTGACATGTTTTAATAAAAAAAATGGAGGTATTAAAACAATCAAATCCAACGATTATCAAAAACTTCATGAGAGATTTGCATCCCAATCACTGGGCAAACGCGTATTTCAGGTATGTGTCGACTGTTTTGTATACATTTCGACCAATTTTTTGTGTGTCACACATCGACACATTACTGTTTGTTGGGTATTTTTATCAACCCCCACATTTTTGCCTATTTTACTCTAATGTACTAACCTTCACCACGTGTTTGTTTTCATTGATATTTTTTAGGGGTCAACGTTACAGGTAAATGTGGTCCAATGCAGCTGAGTCATTCAACAATTGGATCAGCAAAGCACACCACCTTCCCATCGCCCATTTGGTTGATACGATAAGAGAGAAAATCATGGGAAAAATGACGAAGCGTAGACTAAAATCTAGTAAATGGACCAGCGTTATATGTCCTAAAATGGAGAAGAAGTTGGAGTCGGAGTTACAAACAGGTAGGTCTTGGATTGTTAGTCAAGCTGACGATAATGTGTACGAGGTTCATTCTCACCCGTCGGTCATGGTTGACATAATCAGACGTACTTGTTCATGCTACCAATGGCAGTTGAATAGGTTTCCATGTTCACATGTGCTTGTTGCTTTTCAAAATAGTGGTAAGAACATGTATGACTCGGTGGATTTTCATTATTGTGTAGATAAGTATAAGGCATCATATTCTGGAGCTGTTTTTCCTATTCCTACAACGGGGAAGCCGACATTCAACCCTAATGACTACCTCATTGCACCACCAATTGTGAAGCGTCCCCCCGGGAGGCCTAAGCGGAAAAGGATTCCTTCGAAAGGAGAGGTGATTCAACGTATTCGATGTGGCCGTTGCGGCAAGATGGGCAACCATAACAGGAAGACATGCAAGGAAATGGATACACCTCAAAACAGATACACCTGAATCGACACTACACAACATTGTCAAACCGACAAACAACGTCTTAAACTAAACAACACGACAACGTTACATAAAAGCCACAACCACATAACAAACAAACATTGCATCAAACATCAGCATCAAACCCCATTATTATAGAACCCCTACCTATACAGCACCAAACCCTAAAACGACGATTCCAAAATTCCATTGCAAATCGGACAACCATTACTAACCTCGCTGTGCCGTCATCATATATTGTGCAACAAAATTCCCAAAACGAATTCAACGATTTCTGGAACAAAACCCAAATCCTTGCTCGAACAATGAAGAGTTTCTACTTCCAAAACAAAGGAAATACCACGCCTTCAGTGAAATACAACCACGAACATTGGCACACAATTACATATCAATGCCTATCGAAATCAACATTCGAAAAGAAATCTTTCCATCCTTGATAATGTGGGATTCGATCACGAAGGAGGGAAAACACAATAAGTCTATAGTGAGCTTGATCCAAATGTGTAATTTCCCCTAACGTTGAATTCCACATTTACCCCTCATTTTACTTACACGCGTCTCTCCAAAACAACGTTTTAGGTAATTTCATTTAGAACAGGACTTTTAGGTTCATTTGAAAATCCTAAGGACTAATCATTTCACAATACTAAATGTTAGGATTTATTGGTGCTTCACCCATAATTTTATTATACTATGAAACTCAATTATTATAAATTAATTCAAAATGACAAACTTCACACATAAGAGGAATAGTGAATGAATATTTTGATACAAAAGAGTAATTATCGTAACTTATTAAAAATTAAAAAAAATTAATCATCCAGTTAAGAATAAAAGAGCCAACCACCAACACACAGAAAAAAGCAACACAATCACAATATTTCTAATGTGGATTAGTCACCTGTAACAAAACCACTTTAACGATTGAATTCGACTTTAAAAAATCAGCTAAAATAAATCACAACAGGAAAAATCATTCAAAATATTTATGAGAAATTGGAAAACTAATAGCTATATTTTAAGAAGAATTAAACACAAAAAAATTTATAACATAACTCTTCTTAATAAATCACCAGTTTCTTTCCCAATTTACCTACAATTATCAAACTAAATACAGTAATTATCACATTCACACTCGGAACACTTTTTTTGTGATCAAAATACATGTGATTCCCTATAGAAGGCTAAAGAAAAAAATTGTTTAAAAAAAAAAAATTACCATACAAAAAAAATGTAACACTTGATAAAATCCAAACGGACTAATAATGACAAAAACTAAAAGGCAAAACAAATTATTGGATTAAGACTAAAAGATAGGACACCTAGTCAAGGTTCCTTGCCTTCATAAGTATACTGTAGATAACCAATTTATTCCATTCAAAACAATTTTCCTTGAGTTGGAATAGAGTATCTTGGAACTAAATACGAAAAGCAATATGAAGTCCCACATTTCCTTTTACATAGTGTGTAAAAAAAAAAAAGACAATGCTTCTAAATGCCTTTGAGAATTACCAAATGCATCCATCACTACAAAACAGTGAATTAGTATTATAAAAGATTGTTCTAAATTTGTTTACATAAAGTCACATAAGAAATCATATAATTAAGCAGGTTAAATAAATAGGCATTGAAGAAAAAATATTCACCTAAAAAGGCATTGAAAAAAATTATTGATTTCATTAGATAGTGATGAGACTGTTCGAATCTTTAAAATCTAAGATCTTAGGCCCCATTTGTTTGGAGAGTTAGAGGGGGGATTGAAATTGGTAGTGAGGTGGAACCCACTAATATTGTATTTGTTTTGAGAGATGGAGAGAGGATTAATAGTGAGCTCCGGATTAGGATATGCCTCCTCAAGGGGATTCGGATGGGCCTCCAGGACTTGGTATTAGAAAAATAGTTCGGCGGACTAGAAATTTTTTTTTTTTTTTTTAATTTTTAACATGTCGGGTATTTTTATTTTTTTTTTGAACATTAATGTTTAATTTTTTGTATTTTTGGTTAAGTAAAAATCATTATTTTATGTGTTTTATTTTTTTTTTTTTTTTTGAAAATTTTTTATTTTATTTTTTTTTTTTTAGAATTTTTTACATGTTGGGCATTTTTTTAAAAACATTAATGTTTAATGTTTTTGTATTTTTTTTATTTGTTTTATTATTTTAATTTATTTTATATAAAAATAATTTAACAATCCCTACACTAACAACTATCATCAAAACAAACACAATTTCACTTAGTCCTCTCACTATCAATCCCCTCACTAACAATCCTCTCACTATTAATCCCTTCACTATCAATCCCCTCCATTCTACCTCTAAAAACAAACGGGGCCTTAGGCCCCGTTTGTTTAGGAGGATTGGAATTGAGATGGAGGAGGGATCCACTATATGTTATGTTTGTTTTGAGAGATGGAGAGGGGATTCCTAATCTCTTGGTATTAGGATGGGCCTTGGGGAGAGTAGAGAACTGATTGAGAGCTCGAAAAACTGGTGCCCGATGCCCTAAAACCATGAAACGCGACATCGTTTAAGTTTTTTTTTTTTTTTTCAGCTGAAGAACGAAGAAGAAGACGGAGGCGGAGGGGAGGGGAAGGGGGAGGGGGACTGGAGGGGGCCTAAACAATGGGCTGGAGGCGGAGGCGGGAGGCGCGGCGATCGACGATGGCGGAGGCAACGAGCAGAGGCGGCGATCGGCGATGGCAAAGGTGGCGATCGGCGATCGGCGATCGGATTGGCGACGGATCGGAGACGACGGGGACGGCGACCGCAACCTCTCCCTCTCCATCTCCCTCTTCTCTCCTCTCCTCTGCAGGTCGACAATGGCAGGAAAAAAAAGGGGGGGAAAAAATGCCTAATGCCCAAAACGACGTCGTTTTGGGCATTAGGGGCATTCGGGGCCAAATAATTCGAGGCACAAATCATTTTTGGGGAGAGTATTAGGATGGAAGCTTGGGACTTGGTATTAGAAAAATAATCTACCGGACTATTTTTATTTTTTATATTATATTTTTTACATGTTGAACATTTTTGTTTTTTTTTTAACATTAATGTTTAATTTTTGTATTTTTTGTTAAGCAAAAATCATTGTTTTTTTTTTTTTAAATTTTTTTTACATGTTGGGCATTTTTTTTTAACGTTAATGTTTAATGTTTTTGTATTTTGTATTTTGTATTTATTTTATTATTTTTATTTATTTTATATAAAAATAATTTAACAATCCCTACACCAACAACTATCATCAAAACAAATAAAATTTATTTAATTCTCTTACTACGAATCCCCTCCATTCTACCTTTAAAAACAAATGAGGTCTTATACAATTATTAATAGTACATTATCTCCCTATTTCTCGCTTAATCACATTAAAATAAATAATTACAAATGCATTTAAACTAATAAAAATAAAATCCATGAGATCCATGGCCATCAAATCCACTATCTTGTTGTGTTCTTGGGTCAATATTCACTTATTCAACTTTTCATTGGAAGAAAAATTCCGAACATGCAAATCAAAAAAAAGAAAAATGAACAAATTTGCCATTTAAAATCTTTGTTTTTAATGAACATAACAAATCTCGAAGTTCATGGCAAAATTAATATTACACTTATTACTACATTTCTAAATATGTATCACTGTCAGAATTAAGAAAAGATCACAATATTACATTCAATTATCAGAGAAATATTAGATATCCAAATGTTTTATCAAATTTCTTATCAAATATTAGTGAGTGTTTGATAGAAATTTTGATAAAATATTTAACACTTCTAATATTTTTAAATTTATTATTTGAAAAATTCTACTCTTCACACATTTTATAAAAATCATAATTAAAACTTACTAGAGGTAATAATTGGATATATGAGGCATCCAATAAATAGATGTGTATGATTTAATTTTTCATATTATTTTAAAGATCACACTAAACACGTTCTTACAAAGTAAATTCTAAATATTTATAATCATTCACGAATTATGAGTATCACATTTGGAGAAATCTCCTAAAACATTAACAAAACACTCTATCCCTTCATTGTTTTGCTGCCATGTGTCCATCATCATTAATACCACACTCAACTCTCCCTTCCCTTCACATACTCATGAGCCATAACTCGTGCAACCAGTTCCATCGTGGACTTTGGCCTCTTTTGGGATGGTAAAAAAAAATAAAAATAAACAATTGGCTTATCAGTTTATTAGTTTATTTGAATTATATAATTTCTTTATTTTTTATATTTTTTTATAATAAATTAATAAGTCAAAAAAAAAAAAAAAAAAAAAAACTTTCCAGAATAGGCCTGTATTCCAACAAATATACAACAACATTTAAGAACTAATTAAAAATTTTTAAATTCACAAACTAAATTTTTAATCATATGAGTGTAATCAAAATTATTGAATGCCACAAGGCAAATCCAATCTCTAAATTTTTTATATATTTTGGGACAAAATCTTTAGGGCCTTTTTACCTCTGCAGTTGAATATATATATATATAAGTTTTATGCATTATTGGTAAAGATAAGAAATAAGAGAGTTGTAGAAGAAGACAAGAGTGATGGGCAATAGATTAAAAGGAATTTTGAAACCGCAGCCATAATTGTTGGATTAAAAATCATTCTAAAAGATCTCGTAGAAGTATGATAGCACGATATCGTCTTTAAAAAAATCATAAAAATAACTAAAAAATAAATTATATGATATAGATTCAAATTTAATATGACAAAAATCATACATAGAATAGAATCATATGCTTTAGAAACAACATAATGCATGAATTGTAGCCTTGTGATGAGGTTACAATCAACAGAAAGTTGATTATATGTTAATTATTTTCGCATAATAGTTTCAATCCCATAATAATTTTCTTGAGAGAGCAATGAGTTGAATCGGAGCATTAATAAATCAAAGTCATCCTGGGTCTTGATGAGGCTGAGACGCACATACCGCCTTTCTGCACCATATACACTCCCTCTCCGGCTTATTATACCATTCTCTCTCAGCACTTCATAGCAATCTTCTTCTTCATCCCTTTCACATTTCAACCATGCATAAGCTGCCAAAAAATAAAAATAAAATCAACATCTAAATTGATTTTGTGTACGATCCACAAAATTGTAAACAAGAAAATAAAAATAAAAAAATAAAAAATACAAGATATACGTGGTTCAACATTGTGTTTACATTCATGAGGAGAGGGAAAAGAATTATAGAAGTCAAGACCCTCTCAACTTGTCCGCTTAACAATACTGTCACATTCTTGCACAGAAATCTTGCTTGAAAAAATATAGTAATCTCAATGGAATATATTATAGGTGCCAAGAGATGTTCTTAGTCTTAGGCAGTGTTGTGTTACGATCTCACATTGAATCAAAATAGGTTAGGTCTTGTGAATATAAACTACTTGGGCACCTTTCTTTTGCAAGTTGATTTTTAGGTTGAGTTTTACTGGAATGGCTCATATTACTGAACCAATGTTCCAGATCTAGTTCACTCATTTCAAATTTTGTATTTTTTTTCCCCCCAAATACAAAGTATTGCCATTATTTAACATTCAATTTTTCACCAATTCATGCCATTCCATAAAACATTTTCCCTTTGTTATCAACTTCTATAGTTTTCTAATGCACATTCCTCTGTTTTTGCTTTTCCACTATTGTGGTTTTTACATAAGAATTAGTCTACAAACACAGGAGATATTCACAGAAACAGACACAGAAAGCAAATTGTCCCATTGGTCACACAGCGATTGACTGTTTTTTTTTTTTTCCATTTTTTCTTCCTCATAAGTAGGCCCTACTATCTGACCTGTTACGCCACCATATTTTTTGTGTGAGTCCTACAAACATACATGTAAGTAGATAACAAAGTTGATAAATTAGGTATTATTATTATTTACTTATTTATTTCCAGATTGAGAAGCTAGTATTGAGTGAATGAGAATGATGATCACCTGGAGAAGGTCCTCTGAGTTGTTGATAAAAAGTGCAAAATTGGGGTTCAATTTTTTGGATAGAGAAGCGATTCGATTCCAATAATGCCTTGCTCAGAATTTCCCAGCGCTTCCTCATTGTTGTGAATCCAAACTCAAAAATATCACTACCATTATTCCCTTGGAAAATTGCTTTGAGTTGCTGCAATGCTATTAACTGGGTGTCATGAGAAACCCCAAAGCTAATTTGATCAGTATACTTCAACATTCTCTCATAAACTTCCTCAACCCTTATCAATGCCCATCTGTATAATCAAAAAACAATGCAATATAACTGTCTAGTTTGCGTCGACTAGGTTGCTAAAAATGCTATGCACCAGAAAAATATATAGAAAAGTGCTCGACTAGGTTGCTAAAAATGCTATGCACCAGAAAAATATATGGAAAAGTTCTCATAAAGTAAAATGTGTGATAGCAATGGTTTTAGCTTCTGTATTTTGAACTGAACTGGTGCTCTCTGGTGTGCCCTGCATCAGATGCTGTAGTCTGTTTTTATGGCCTGTCTGCTGCTATGCTGAGGTGATAGCATTGGTTAGTTGGCTGGTCTGCTATGCTTAGGTGATAGCAATGGTTTGGCTGGTTTGTCTCAGTTGATTGGCTGTATGCCTGGTCTGTTCTTTTTTCGTTGGTCTCTTACCAACTGTGAGGTGCTAGTAAATGATAGGACCAGCTTTGTGGTGTCAACCTAGTTGGGATCATTTAGCTCATTATGATACTTTTGCACTTCCCTTTTCTTTATTGATGCTATTTGCGTTGTACCTTGTACTTGTTTATTCCATCAATAAAATTTCTTTTTTGCCAATCACAAAAAAAAAAAAGTAAAATGTGTAACCTAATTTATTTTAAATATAATCCATACCAAATTTGAATCTACATCATATACTTCATTTTCTGGACATTTTTCTAAAGGTTTTTTTCTTTCATCATGACTAAAACTCAGGGATGGTGTGACAAATGTATTTTAGCAATTTTTGGTTAACTTTTGTTTTTATTTTTGTTCTTGTTTTTGTTTTTCAGTTTTCCTAAATAACATTTAAATTTAAAAAAAAAAAAAAAAAAAAATCCATTAGAGACAAAAACTAAGAAGCAAAAAAGTTGAAATTTTTCCACATGTACGGACAATGTTCAGAATGGACTTATAAGATGGCACGTGTTTTAACTTAGAGTTCAAAAGGACAAATTTATAAAATCACTTATTAAGCTGAATCATAATAGATAATAACTAAAATTGTCTACATTTAATGTGGGATATCAACATTTATTCAAAATTCTAAAGTTATGTTTTGATCTTGAATTTATAGAGAAAGAAAAAGGGAAGGAAAAAAGAGACCACAAATCCAAACACAACCTAAGTAGAAATAATAGTAATACAATACTATGAAGCCAAGTTAATATTAACATTGGTTTAAATACTCAAGTGCATATATAAGTTCTAGAGTAGTGATAATTGGACTTACCCAAATCTGGAGCCAGAAAGGCCAGTAAGCTTAGAAAGAGTAAACATGAGATCTTCATCAGCTGGTGCTAGAATTGCTGTAAAATGGGGCCAATAATGAGCATGATCATGAATTGTTTTCACTGAGGACCCTCTCAGCACTGCCTTCTTCAACTGGCCATCAGGGTTGTTTGGTGAAGTCACAAACTCAATCATATTCATATTCACATCTGAAGTGTTCTTCCACATTCATGTATCTCCAACAAACATATAGTCCATTGATCGGAAAAAGTTCGTCTGTGACTTGTAGGCCTGCCAAAAAAATACCCAGATTTTTTTGATCAGTAAAAATACAAACTCAGAATTTTTACCAGACTTGTCAATTTATGGTCCACGTTTATTTTATAAATAGATTCCACACAATACCAATTCAATCATCACCGCAGGATCTTATTATTGGTTTATAGGATTTCTGTTTATATATATCTATATATGGTTATATTTTTGGAATTTGTGTTAGATTTATGAGTGAAAAATAATTTAAATAAATTAAAAACTTGATTATGGCCCTGTTTAGTACAGCTTAATTTCAGCTTTCAGCTTAATTTAAGTTATTTTGATGTGTTTGGTTTAGTTTAACAATACAGCTTATAGCTTTTTGTAAGTCAGAAATCAACTTATTCTTTGAGTGGGGTAGGAGAAGCTTAATTTATAAGTCATAAATCAGCTTATGTTCATAGTTATAAACTATAAACTGTTAAGGTATAAGCTATAAGCACTTTCCCACAGCTCTACCAAACAGGGCCTATGACTAGAAAGTTAGAGAAGAATAGTTTTGATTTCTATTTATTTTCTGATAATCAATTTTGAACTTAAAAAAAATTACGAGAAACAAACTTAAGTTGGATTACAGGGTGTTTTTCTAGCTTAATTTTCTTAGATTTCACACATTGGACTGAAAAACATTCAATATTTTTAAAACAAGTCTTGCTAACAAATGTCTTTGGAGTATAAGAAAATGACAAAAAAATAAAAATAGTTTTTACACAAATTTCAACATTAAATAACATTGCTAGGACACTTGTTAGCATATTTGTCTTTTGACTAAAAAGTAGCTAGGTAGGAGTAAAAAAATTATAGACAATTAAACTTAAAGACTTCAAAAAAAATCTTCAATCTGCCAAGAGCTTTTATGTTTTTCACATGTTATCCAAAAAATACACAAAACACTTTTACAACTAATTTAAAAAAATTTAATCCAATAGTCTAAAAAGTCATAAATTGGGTTAGAAGAACAACCGGGTAGAAACGGATGGTAGCTACGACCCCAGCAGGAGAAGAAGAGTTGGAAAGGGCATGAACTGCTGCATTAAGGAGTTGGGTAGATCCAACACCAAACACTATGAATCTCCCTTCTGTCACTGCATTCCCAACTCTCTCATGTAGTTTTCTGATGTGTTTTTCAAGCTCTTCTGAGATGATAGAGTGGTCATTGAATGCATAGCTCATTCTGTGCCACCCTGCCACTACTACTACACCTTTAGCTGCTTGTTACATCCAGTAGGGCTCCAAGAATAACGGATTCCCACTACAAAACAACACACACAATTCGGTAATCAAATGTACACAGTCTTATTCTTATATGGGAAGAGACTGTTTTCGTAATTTGAAGTCATTAGATTGAGATCACAAAAGGTAAATTGCACTGATATCTCTTGAGATTTGAAAAAAAAAGAATAATTAGTTTCATAAATTTGACATGATTAAATTAGGCCCTATAAGGTTTTATATAACACAAATCTTATTTTCAACAGTAATTCGTTAGTCATGTAGATAGAAAAATAATATTGTCATTTTTTTTTTTCCTACTAAAATGTATACTTTATCTTATTTATTTTTGTACCTTCAACTTTTTGCTTTTGAAAAAAGAAAATCAGTATAGTTATGCCAAAATAATGGGACTTTTTGTAATTTTTTTTTCAAATTTGAGGGAGGTTAGTGTAATTTGACCAAAAGAAATTGTAGTAAAAAGATTAAATTATTTTGTGAATGTGACATTTCAATTGTTAATGTTATGTTGGGAAATTTTATTATATACACCCCATACTATATATATCCTTATGATCAAATTTTTTCTTTAGTTATAATCAAATTTCTTCTTTAGTTATGACATTATTTTGAGATTTTGATTATGACTTTTTTATATTTGATTATGACTTTTATATTTTTTTTAGTTATGATTCAAAAAATATAAAATTATATTATTTTCTTTTATAATTATAAGGTATATATAATACACAACCTCATAGTCTTTCCCTATTATGTACATGGTGACAAAATTTTCTAGGTAATCCTTTCTAATATTTACTACTATATTTAATGCTACATATTGCGTTTGGCAGTGGCTTTGGTCCAATCCAAGATCGAACTAGACCGTACTGTTGGGCCTGTAGGGGCCCACCACAGGTCCTGTTTTGATAATCCGAACCGTTCAATGTGTAGAACTCGTCGACTACTATATGCCTGTAAAAAATAACGTTGATCGGATATCGATAGCTATGTGAACAAAACAGTTTTTTATCAACCGTTAATTGATTCACCGTCCATTTTTTTTTATACAAAACTGATTTAATCACATAGCTATTGATATCCGATCAACGTGATTTTTTACAAGCATGTAGTACTCGACAAGTTCTACACATTGACGATTCGAATTATCAAAACGGGCCCAAAAAATGGGCCCCATGGGCCGAACTAGACGGGTCCAGTCTTAATCTTACCTTGAGACAAGTTGGACCCTTATGTTTTTGTCATGTCTACCTGTTCATTTACAAAAATGATTCGTACACATTTTTTACTTCTTTATGGCCAAATCTCTTTAAATTGTATTTGGTTGGAGAATTAGTTAAGAGAAATAAAAAGAGAAATGCAATCCAATCTCACTTTTTGTTTGATTGTAATGGAAAATATATAAGAAAAGTGAGAGGAAAATGTAATTTCAATTTTTGTCTTTTAAGTTCACCTTAGGCTATTTTCTTTTCCATTTCTCAACTCAATGTTGTTTGGGAACTATTAGATTAGTATATTTTTTTACTTTTTATGAAAAAAACATGAAATATGAGTTGGATTTGAAATGATGTGATAGAAAGATGATGTGACTTAAATAAAATGATTGTAACCTAAATAGGATAATATGCTAAAATAACACATGCTATTCTAACTGTGTGAGTCGATTTCTGACCACACTGCCAAACTGGAATTCAGCTGGAGAGTATCGGCAGAATAGATTAAGCCCGAACAACCTGTCACAGAAAGAAGAGATTTCGGCGATGGTTCGTCCACCCTGGGGCACTCCAACGATCAAGTCAGTTACCTCTCAAAGGTAGCAAAAGTGCTTAACTCACTATTCAGAATATAAAAAGCGTACCTTAGACCCATGGGGGTGCTTCTCTTTTATAGCTAACACTGACATAATCCCAATAGAAGCCTAGCTCCAATGGATTCTATCTCAATGCTAATCCTAGACTCCCAGTTAGATTAGAATAAACTCTCTAAGAGTCTTATCTTTATCCAAACTGAAGTCCTCTCCCAATCTAGGACTATTGTCCCTTATCTGCTCATCCCAGATTCCGGTATTCTCGCAGATAACCTCGGTCTAGCCGAGATTACCTCGGCGTTATGACCAGGACACGTGGCACCTCGGCTGACACTTTGGTGCCACCTCGGCCACGTGTTGTCACTCAAAAATTATGTCCCCACAACTGCCCCCTAGGTTCTATTACCTCGACATCCTGAGGTGATGGAACCTATATCACTTCTTTCTTTTAGTACGTTGGCTAAGCTCGCTTTATCCTTCATTACCGACGTCATCATTCGTTGGTCCCATATGACCAAGACCTGTAATCTATTTTCACCAATGCCTTAGAACAAATAATCAAGTCGGTTCAAATTATTTAGCCGAGATCATCCTCCTAGCCGAGGTCTTTGCTTCATTAAACCAAGCACTTCAAGAGATTCAACACGCGTATGAGCTGTCACGCACAACAACCCAATCGTTTTTCCCATGCGTCTTTCCCCCATTGGACCGTACTCGACACGTGCCATTAAGTCGCATCGCTCGTGCATGCGCCGTCTGACAAGCACGTCGCCCTAAGCACATTGCTTGCAATTTTGCCGCCATTTCGTGGTTTTGATCAAAATCACTTCTCTCTCTCCGTCTTTTCACTTTTACATCTCCGTTCTCATTCAAACTTTCTCTCTCAAATCTTCCATTGCTGCTTTCGTGAAGCTTTCTACAACCAGCTTCACTCACCCCTCCGGTGAGGCTTTTGCTGCACTTCTTTGCTCACTGCTACCGTCTGACACCGGCGTATTTCACACTGGCCTTTTTCTTCCCGGTAAGCCACTGTTCCTTTTATTTCAATTTCTTATTTTACTCCAAAGAACTCCACTGTTATACTCGCTGCCTTTGCGTACCTGCTCATGTCTTTGATCGTTAACTTGTATCTTGAATTCCACCATGTATTGAGCATGTTTGTTTCATGATTCTGTTTTTGCCTAATCCATTCTTGAGTATACATACATTTGCTAATTTTTGCCACTGTGTTCTTGATAGTTCATCACTATTTTTTATTTTGAATCGTTGTTCTTGTTTTTGTTTTCTGTGTCTTTTTTCCAGATTCTTGCCTTCAGTCCTTGTTTACATAGACTTAGGTTTGGGATTTGTTGTAGAACTCACGAATTTTAGGAAAAACTAAAACGAATTCCCCTTAGATCTTTCAAAAAAAATTTCCCTAACACACTTGTAATTTTTAGCCAAGGTCCCTCAAACCCCTACAAAGCACTTCCTTCTGAAATCCAATACTTTCCCCTTAAGCCGACATCATGGGTATGTGGAGGTATAGGGTAAACACCCCAACCAAGTTAGAATATTTCAGGCAGGAGTTTTCCATCCCTACCGACGTTTATCTCAGGTTGGCAGGGGAGGAGAACTCCATCATACCTAACGAGAACTTCATGCCCTTTCCTGTTGTAGCCTTTACAGAATGTGGACTCAAGTTTCCACTTGACATCCTTTTCTGAGAAGTCCTCCGTTACTACAAATTGAACCCAATGCAGCTCGCCATCAACTCTTACCGAGTTATCAATGGTATAATTGCCTTAGCCTAAAAAGAGAACGCTAGGGTTACTCTTGCCGATATCCAGTACTGCTACACTATGCGTGGCCTTAGTTTAGAAAAAGGTTATATCTACTACCTTAAGCCGAGATCGACCCAATACAAACTCATCGCTGACCTCCCTGATTCCAACAAGGGTGCCGGGGATGATCATTTCATCATCTCGGGCAACTGGGAATTTTCACCAGATAAGGACCTCCATCTCTATCCCTTGAGCCGATCAGTCTTTAAAGAGGGTGATGGTAAGAGCCAAGAGTCACCTTACTTGTTCTCAAGTCTTTAACACTTTGTTCCTTCCATATATGTGCTAACGTCTGTTCTTTCTTGCAGCTCTTCCTCAACCACCAAAGGATTTTCGGAAGTCCTTCTTTCCCAGCAAGGACCTCAAAAAGATGTTGGGTCTGCCAGTTGAGTGATGGAAAGCTCCCTTGTTGCTCAACTTCATCCCGACTTACAAATTCGTCTTGCCCGACGTCCCAAAAAAGAGCAAGTCACCCCCTTCTGCTACAACTCCTCCAACAACTTCATTCCCTTGGCCAGATCAGGGGTCAACCTCTGATCTATCAGAACAACCATCGACCTCGGCTCCACAGCTGATCCCTCTATCTCAACGCAAACGCCGACATCGAACTGCAATCACCACCGAGATGGGTCGTAATAAAGCTGTTGCAAACGACCTTTTAGCTGACATTCCTGATACTGTCACCGCACAACCAGCACCATCCCAGCCTCAGCCAAAACCGAAACCAAAAAGGTTAAAGAAAGCCCAACATAAGGCAACAGTGACTCAAATTGACACAAAGGACACCTTGCCAATCTCCAAAATTACTAAGGCGGAAAAAAGTGCCTCCGCCGCTGAAAAGAGGCCCGCCGAGGCCGCACCCTCCGAATCAACTAGGTCAAAGAGACCAAGGTCTGAGTCGGCAACAACCTCGGGCTCCCTAAAATCTAATGCCCCTTGGGCTCCTCCAATTACGATTAAGGACAAGCCGATCAGGGCTGGCGACAGTGCTGACGACATTGAAGTCGGCGTTGCCCTTTTTACTGCCTTGCTCCTTCCCAACGATCTCAATCGCAATGCCGAGATGAGTGAGTACGAAAATTTCGCTCTAATGTTGCAACATTCCGTACAAGTAAGCCCCTCAAACTTGGTACTTTACATTCTCTATTTCCCTTACTTAGAAAATTTTGCTAACTTTTGTACTTGTCTATTTCTGCCAGGCGATCTAGCATGGCCACTCCTTTGCAATGCAAGCCTTCAACATTAAGAAAGAGTTGGCAAATAAGACCAAGGAGGCTGCTGGCTTGCAGAGGGCCCTTAACAAGGCCGACGGCAAAATGAAGGCCTTGATAGATCAGGCCAAAGTAGCCAAGAAAGCTCAGGATGAAGCCGAGGAAAAGGCAGATGCCGCAGAGGCCATTGCCAAGGTCCTTGAGGCCGAAAAGAAAGAGGCCTAAATGAAGACTGCCAAAGCACAAGTCGAGCTCCGGACTGCCCTGGCCACAAAAGATGCTGAGATCAAAGCAGCTAATGAGAAGGCATACGCCGAAGGGGCAGCCGACGTCAAAGAAGATTACAAGAGACAAGTGAAGCAGGCATGCAACAAGGGTTTCACCCTTGGTTGGATGGCTGCTCTAAAGAAGTTGGCTGTCCCTGAGGACTTTCCCCTAAAAAATGCCAGCAACCTCATTCTGCCATTCCCTCTCACTCCAAGCTAATTCGAGGACGAGGCTGAGTCTGAGAAGGAAGTTGAGGCCGAGAAAAAAAAAGAAGTTGTTCGGGCCAAGTCCCTTACTCTGAATGAGCAAGTCGTAGACTTGTCTCAAGATGAGGAGGGTGAGGTCTCCAAAGATGCTACCCCTGAGAAGACAACATCTGACGCGCCTATCGCTAAGAAGAGCATCGACCAGACTCTTCAAGAGATCGATGTTGAGCTCGCGGCTGAGAAGGCTATCGAGAAGTCTTCCCAGCTGTCTTCTGGGGGTGAAACACAGTTCGTCGCCGTTGCCGACGCCGAGTAGTTTATTTTTTTATGTTTTTTCTTTGTTTCTTGTACCTTGTGCTTTCTCTTACTTTTGAAACAATGTAAGTTTTAACTTGGCCGACGTGCCACTTTTGTAATCTAAACAATTACTCTTCAATGTTAGGCCAAAGTGTCTTCTTTCCTTATCTGAATGCATTCTCTAATTTCTTCTTTTAATGTGATTGAATGTTTGTCCTCCCATTGCTGTCTTGTATGACTCTATAGTTGGAATAATTTACATGTCTTCAATCGTAGACCTTAACTGTATAATCTTCTCAGTGTGGAATACTTCGGCTATACACACTAGCAGTTTATCTCGGCTAACACTTGAAAATATATTTTTTATAATATTTTCACAGGTGTTATTTACAACTTGCCACTTCACTCTTACTTACTAAGGCTTCTGTCTTCCAATATCTTCCAAGTCTTGGGAAAGTGGTAATCTCGGCAAGTACGTAAGTATTTCTTTCAATACAGCCTTGGCTTAACTTGTAAACTTTTCTTAAAAATTTCAGTAAGTGTTAAACCAATCTTCTTTTAGTATAACCTCGGTTTAACTTCAACTTGTAAATTTTTTGTTAAAATTTTAACAAGTGTTAAACCAACCTTAGCTTGTGAATTCTAACTCCCAAGCATCATTCTCCAGCTCTCTGCCCCCGAATGTGAACCTAAGTTCTACTTGTGTTCTCATTAAGCATGTGGCTTTGACCTTGTCGCCGAGGTCAAATTCAAACAAAGAGTGGCCGAGGTTACCAACCGTGGTCTCTTTGTTAATCTGATTGACATGTACTTAGTTCCAATCTGTGTTTGACTCTGTGGATATGGTAAGTTCAAGTTGATTCGACTTAGTTCAACTCTATTATATGCAAGTATAATTTAACTTTGCCATATAATAAGTCTAAGTTATTCATTATGTTTCAATCAGAAACATCGCCAACTTAATTCAACTCTATTATGTGTAAGTAGGAACTCTGCCATATAGTAAGTCTAAGTTATTCGTCATGTTTCAATCAGAAATATCACCAACTTAGTTCAACTCTATTATATGCAAGTAGAAACTCTGTCATATAATAAGTCTAAGTTATTCGTCATGTTTCAATTAGAAACATCGCCAACTTAGTTTAACTCTATTATATGCAAGTAGAAACTCTGTCATATAATAAGTCTAAGTTATTCGTCATGTTTCAATTAGAAACATCGCCTAGGTGACTGATCAATCATACTACACAAGTTAAAAAATCAAGCTAAAACTTTATTAATACTTCTGTTAATAAAAAAAAAAAAAAAACTTAAAAAACAAGAAAATCTAGTGATAGAAAAACTTCAGATTGCAAGTATTCTAGGGTCTTGGCAACTCTTTGCCTTCACTGTCCTCAAGCCAATATGCCCCGTTGCCTAAGACCGAAATGATTCTATAGAGTCCCTCCCAATTCGGGCCTAGCTTGCCCTTTCTAGGATCCTTCTTGTTGCCAGCGACCTTTCTCAAGACGAGGTCACCAACTTGGAACTCTCGTGGGCTGACCTTCTTATTATAAGCCCTGGCAAGCTGCTGCTAGTATGCCCCCAACTGAATTACTGCTTTCTCCCTTCATTCCTCTAACAGATCTAGATCTCGGGCTAAGAATGCCTCATTGGTCCCATTTTCTACTCCTTGGGTTCTAATCCCTGGGATACCGACCTCTAGTGGAATTACTGCCTTTGTGCCATAAGCCATGGCAAATAGAGATTCCCCAGTTGATCTTCTCAGCATAGTCCGATATGCCCAGAGTACACTGGGCAACTCATCCACCCACTTTCCCTTTGCTGCTTGCAGCCTCTTCTTAATCTCATCCAAGATAACTTTGTTGGATGCTTCTGCTTGTCCATTGCTTTGAGGAAAACTTGGGTGGAATAGTAATTCTTGATCTTGTACTTTGCACAGAAGTTCTTGATTAGCTCACTATCAAATTGTGTACCATTGTCTGCTATTATTGCCCTTAGGATCCCAAACCTGGTGATGATGTTCTTCCATATGAAGTTCTTCACATCAACGTTTCGAATTTTTGCAAAGGGTTTAGCTTCTATCCACTTTGTGAAGTAATCTGTTACCACTAGCAGGTACTTCCTTTGTCCAGTTGCTTGGGGAAGTTTTCCAATAAGATCCATGCCCCATTGGGCAAATGGCCAAAGGTTGGACATTGGGTTCAAGTCTGCTACTAGTTGGTGTATCAAAGGTGCAAACCTTTGGCACTTCTCACACTTCTTGACATAAGCTTCAACATCTTTCTGCATGTAGAGCCACTAGTACCCTTGGGTAATGGCCCCATGAGCAAGTGACCTGCCCCTAGCGTGGCTTCCACATACTCCTTCATATATCTCATACAGAAAGTCTTCAACTTGTGCAGGATACATACACTTCAGAAGGGGTCCAGTAAAAGATCCTCTGTAGAGATGTTCTTCTACTGTCAAACAGAACCTTGCCGACTTCAGTCTAATCTTGTGCGCCTCTTTATGATCATCTGGCAGTTTTCCTTCTTTAAGGAATACTATTATTGCATCCATCCAGCTTAGTCCTATCTCCACACATATTGCTTCATGCTCTGTGTTCAGTGGTTCTATACTTGGTCCTAGTAAGTAGTTAACCATTATTGTTCTTGCCTCTCCTAGTTTCATTGCACTAACCAGGTTGGCCAAAGCATCGGTATAGCTGTTGCCATCTCGGCCGACTTGCTATAGTCGGCAATTTTGGAATAATGCCATCAGTCTGCCCACTTCCTTTACATAGGCCATCATTCTTTCATCTCGTGCTGCATATTCGCCTGTTGCCTAGTTGACGATAAGTTGGGAATCACAGAAGACAATTACCTCGTCGGCTTCCATTGTTGCTGCCAACTTTAGTCCTGCAATCAGTGCTTCATACTCTACTTCATTGTTTGAGGCCTTAAACCCCAAATGAATGGATTGTTCTAGTATCTGTCCATCCGGTGATACTAGTACTACTCCTGTCCCCGCTCCTTGTCGGTTTGAACTCCCATCAACAAATAACTAGAAGGAGTCGCCGATGTAAATACTGCAGGGCCTTAGTTTCTCTTCTTTCCTTTGCTCTGCTATCCTCAGCTGGGTTCCTCTTGGTTCACCTAGGCATCGCGCACCTCGGCTCAACGAAGCCCGATGTGTGATGGCGTCTGGTGTGAACTCGACCACAAAGTCGGCCAATACTTGGCCTTTGATTGTTGTTCTGGGTCTGAATTCCAAGTCGTATTGGCCTAACACCACTGCCCATCTGGCTATCCTGCTTGTCAGATCCCCTTGCTTCAACAAGAACTTCAAAGGGTGCTCAATTAACACCACAGTCTTGTGGGCTTGAAAGTAATGATTCAGCTTCTTGAAAGCCATTACTAAAGCCAGTGTTAAGTTCTCCAAGGGTAGGTATTTGGTCTCTGCATCTGTCAAGGTTTTACTTACGTAGTAAACTGCCCTTTGCTCTCTCTTTTCTTCTCTAACTACTACTGCACTTACTGCATGCTCTGAAACTGCCAAGTATAAGAACAGTTCCTCTCTAGGTACTGAATTTGAGAGAACTGGAGTTGTGGTCAAATACTTTTTCAAGTCGACCAAGGCGACTTCACACTTTTCTGTCCATAAGAAGTCCGTGGCTTTTTTCACTAAACTGAAGAAATGTTTACACTTGTCAGAGCTTCTGCTTATAAATCTATTCAGGGCTGCAGCCCTTCCAGTCAACATCTACACTTGCTTAG
The DNA here is from genome assembly GCA_025200525.1 of Camellia lanceoleosa. NCBI lineage: Eukaryota > Viridiplantae > Streptophyta > Magnoliopsida > Ericales > Theaceae > Camellia > Camellia lanceoleosa. Next base: position 156,727,423 of record CM045761.1, read on the forward strand.
CCGATGTTGGGCTCTTCAATTCTAGGATTGCCTTAATCTGATTCGGGCTAGCCTCAATGCCTCTTCTGGTAACCAAATATCCTAAGAACTTTCCAGACCCAACTCCAAATGCACACTTCAATGTATTGAGTCGGAGCCGATATGTTCTAAGGATGTCAAAAGCTGCCTTTAAGTCTTCTAGATGATCCTTAGGTTCCTTAGTCTTCACAACCATATCATCTATGTATACCTCTACTATTTTGCCAATTAGATGTCTGAACATCTTGGTTACCAATCTCTAGTAAGTTGCTCCCGCATTTTTCAACCCGAAAGGCAACACTCTATAGCAATACAGCCCTTTTGGGGTGATGAATGCAGTCTTCTCCTCATCTATGGGGTACATGGCTATCTGATGGTACCCTATGTAAGCATCCAGGAAGCTCATCCTTTCATGCCCTGAAGTGGCATCTACCAATTGGTCAATTTTGGGTAGTGGGAAACTGTCTTTGGGACAAGCCATGTTCAGGCTGGTGAAGTCCACGCAGACCCTCCACTTCCCATTCTTTTTCTTCACGACGACTATGTTTGATAGCCATGTTGGGTAGTTACCTCTCGAATGGCTCTAGCCTCTAGAAGTTTGCCAACTTCCTCTTCCACTGCCTCAATATGCATCAATGTCGGCCTCTTTGCTCTCTGAATTACAAGTTTGGCCGACCTGTCCACATTTAGTCTATGGCAAGTGACCTCGGGGTCAATGCCAGGCATATCGTATGGTGTCCAGGCAAACACCTCAATGTTTGCTCTCAGGAACGTCTCTAGCTCTTTTCCTCTTCCTCGGCCAAGCCCGAGCCGAGAAGGAAGAAGCGTTCTTCATCCCCTTGCTACACAAGAATTTTCTTCAGGGCTTCTTCACTCTTCTCGGCTGGCTCTTTGCCGACGTCCTCCAGGACTTCCACGTCCTTGTCCTCGATCTCTGTTGTTTCTGCTTCTTGTATGTTGCAGGTAGATTTCATTGCTACTATGGAGCAATTCTTTGCCTGCACTTGATCCCCTCTGACCTCCTCAATTCCATGCTCTGTTGGGAACCGCAACAGTTGGTGCAATGTTGAGGGAACAGCCCCCATTGCATGCAACCACGGCCTTCCAAGGATAGCATTGTAAGGTGAGGGAGTGTCAATTACAGTGAATTTAGTTTTAATCTTCTTGGTGCCAGCCTACACCTCCAAACTTACTACTCCCAAGGGTCACGTCGGCGTTTCATTGAACCCGACCATTGAACCATTGGATTGTTCCAGATTCTCTTGGTGAAAGCCAGGTTCCTTGTAACACCTGACATAAATGATGTCACAAGAGCTGCCCTGGTCAATTAAGATGCGTTTCACTTGGCACTCTCCAATCTGGAGGGATATTACCAAGGCATCGTTGTGTGGATGCTGCACTATCTCTAGATTATTTTCAGTAAAGGACACCACTGGTCCCTGACACTAGTCTGCCCTAAGTCTTTTTTGGCGGACCTGGTACACATGCTGCAAGTGCTTTACCTTCTGAGTCTTCCCACGTATTTCGTTCTCATTGACCTTCGAGTGAATCACATTGATTACTCGGGGTCCGCCTGCTTGCAGTTGTGGTGCTGGCGGAGGTGGTGCTACCAGCGCCTGAGGCAGTCTTGCTTGTTCTTCTCTTGTCCTGGTTTTGTCTACCAGGTCCCTTAGATGACCTTGTCTTACCAGATCTTCTAGATGTGTCTTTAAGGCTCTGCACCCTTGAGTCAGATGCTCATTCTCATTGTGATAGGCGCAGTGCTTCTCCAGATTTCGTCCCATAAACTCGCCAAGAGTCTTTTCTGGTGCCCTATAATACAGTTGGTTTATGATCCTCTTAAGGACTTTGTAGATCGGAATCCAGAATACGGTAGTGATTGCTTGTGTAGCCCTCAGTCCTGTCTCTTTCTTATTGTATCCACCATCACCTCGGCCTCGCTTCGGCAAGCTGCTTTTCTTCTCTTGTTTTGACGCATTTGTTCCCGACGTGTCCTCCTCGGCCCTGGCATATTTTTCTATCCTGGCCATAAGTTCCTCCATACTTTTTGGCAATGTCTTTGCCAATGACTTTCGAAGCAGGCAATCATCTTTCAGTCCGTTCTTAAAAGACACGACCGCCACCTCCTAGTTGCATCCTGGTATACGATTAAACACCGCATAATATCTTTTGGCATAGGCCCTAAGGCTTTCGTCCTCGGCAATTCTCAAAGCCATCAGGGCGTCCACCCTCAATGGCTATAGTTTATTTGTCATGAACCTGACCACAAACATCTCAGCTAGGCCTTCCCAACTTTTCACAGTTTCTTTCGGCAACTTGTGAAACCAGTCTGATGCAATCTCCCCAAAGGATGAGGGGAACACCTTGCAGAGCAATTGTTCGTTCCCGGTGTATGATGCCATTGAGTTCAGGTATAAGCCGACGTGAAAACTAGGGTCTGACTTACCGTCGTATAGTTGTAACCTCGGCATATGGAACCTTTTCGGGACCTCAAATTTTCCCAACTCCACCGAGAATGGCGTTCTTGGCTTGACCGGAGAGGTTACCTCTGCATCTTATTACTTCTTCTAGAGGTAATCCCTCAGATCCTCCTTGGTCCGTCTAGGAGCTCGACTATCAACGGATTTCAGCCTTTTTGGTGTGCTGCTCCCAGTATCATTATGAGTCCTCTTGGACCTTCTCCATTAGTTGCATCGAAACACAGCTCCTTCCCTTGAACATGCCAATGTTCTTTGGGGTCAGCTTCCTTGGTGCGATGCGTCCTCCGTGAATCTCCCCTTCTTGATTCTCCTTGCCCGACCTCCCTTGAAGGCCAGTGAGAGTGTTCCTTGGTCCTATCGTACTGAGGAGTCATAGGAATTGTCCTCTGCCCCCCTGTCTGGGCATCTTTTTTGGCCGCTGGAATTGACGTATCTTGTAACGGAAACGGTGGTTGCATAACGTTGTTCTGCATCATAAAATTGACAACCGATTGTAGGTCCGCCAGTTTGTTTGGCAGTTCCTTCATCTCGCCGTCCCTCTGTAGGCATCTATCTTTCCATACCTAGAGGTCGTTCTCGTTATAATACCCGCCTCGGTCTGATTTCTTTGTTACGTCGCCTTCCTTGCCAACGTCTTTTTCTCCGTGATTCTTATCACGAGTCTTTTTGTTACAGTTGTCTTCATTGACGTCAAGGTCAATATGTTTCCCACTCCCAATAGGAATGTCATTCCGAACCTTCTCTTTCTGTCCGTCGTTGGCCATCTATTCTCTTGTCTTTCGCACAGACGGCACCAAATTGTGTGAGTCGATTTCTGACCACATTGCCAAATTGGAATTCAGCTGAAAAGCATCGGCAGAATAGATTAAGCCCAAACGACCTGTCACAGAAAGAAGAGATTCTGGCGGTGGTTCGTCCACCCGGGGACACTCCGACGATCAAGTCAGTTATCTCTCAAAGATAGCAAAAGTGTTTAACTCACTATTCAGAATATAAAAAGCGTACCTTAGACCTATGGAGGTGCCTCTCTTTTATAGCTAACACTGATCTAATCCCAATAGAAGCCTAGCTCCAATGGATTCTGTCCCAATGCTAATCCTGGACTCCCAGTTAGATTGGGATAAACTCTCTAAGAGTCTTATCTTTATCCAAACTGAAGTCATTTCCCAATCTAGGACTCTTGTCTCTTATCTGCTCATCCCGAATTTCGGTATTCTCGCAAATAACCTCGGCCTAGTCGAGATTACCTCAGTGTCATGACAAAGACACGTAACACCTCGACTGAGACTTCAGTGCCACCTCGACCACGTGTCGTTATTCAAAAATCATGTCCCCACACATACATATACCAAACAACCACTTAAATATGATTTAAAAGTTAAATCTTATCAACTTTTTTTCTTTTTCTGTTTTTCCTCTTTATTCTTCCCATAAAATTTTCCAATCAAACACATTCCTTGTCCAATCATATGATGGTGGTCAGCATTTAAATTCAACTGAGGGACTTGAAAGCTGAATGTTGACATGGGTGTGGCGGACTACATCCACGTGGTTTTCTATGAGCACTAATGTGAATCCTTAATTGTGTACCAATTTTTTCCTAGTTGCAGCACGTCACATGTAGAATTAAATATTAGAATAATGTTTGAGGGCCCGAAATTTGGGGCTCAAATCCGGCTCGAAGCCCAAAACGACGTTGTTTTGGGCTTCGATTTTTTTTTTTTTCTTCCTTTTCTTCCTTCTCTTTCTTTCTCTTCGTCTTCTTCGTTGAACAGAGAGAAGAGCAGAGGCGAGGGAGAGAAGAGCAGCTCGCCGGCGTGCGTCGCAGCTCGTCGCTCGTCTACCTCCACCCGCCGCCGCCTCTACCTCCACCTCCGCCTCCAACCCCATTTTTAGGGCCCCCTCCAGTTCTCCTTCTCCTCCTCTCCTTCTCCTTCTTCCTCCTCTCCTTCTTCTTCTTCTTCCTCCTTCCTTCTGAAATTCGAGCCGTTTGGCTCGAAACCCTTTCGGGCCCTGTAGCAGAGTCGTAAATATTATAAGTTATTTAAAATACTTACATCAGTGTGAATCTCTTTTAAAATTACACGCGTGAGGAATGTATACCCACGTGAGTATTATGAATATTTTTTGTAATTTAATTTACAATGAAATTTTCTCTCCTTATTTTTCTTGTCCTTTTGTCTCAAATTTTTTTATTAAATACAGAATACCTTAGCTACATATGCACCTCACAAGTCTTAAAGTTATAGTTGGTTCAAAAATTTATGAATGGATTTAAAAAAGAAAAGAAAAATAAAAAATATATGTAAAATTTTAATAAAATATATTTATATTTCACCTAATTTTATATATATATTTTATTTTTCATTCTAAATTCCTCTCAAAATTAATGAACCAAACACAATCTAAAGAAATCATTCCAAAGGAAACTGAACAATTCGGTGTAAGAAATTGAACTAGATCAATCACATGATTATTTATTCATATAGGAGTGGTTTGAGAATTAACTATTTTAATTAATTTTTTAATATTTGATAATGAAAAATATAAAATAAAAAAAAATGATATGACAACTTATATTTTGTTCCAAAGGGGTGTGAATTTTTTTCTGTTAAGGAAAGGAATCAAACACACAAGCTACTATGGCTTGGTTTGGGCAGTGAGTTGGCTTTTTGATTTTTTAATTTTTTTTTGACTATTTTAACCTAAGGATAAAAAGTCTGATTTGTGAAGAATTTTTAACTTTTTTACGAGAGAAAGAATTTAATGATTATGAATTAAATGTAATATTTTGTCTTATTAAATCTAAAAAATCTATTTTACTTTTTTTATAATTATTTTAACCTCAAACCCACTTCCCAAATAACCCCTATGTACCTTCTTGTGGGCTTCTGATGGAAGCACTATCGAATAAAATATTTTTATCCATCTCAACTTAAAATTTAGACTTGTTATGTGCAGTGTTATCAAAGGCGCGCCTAGGCGCGCGCCTAGGCGCAGGGCGAGGCGAGGCGCACCTTCTGCGCCTGTCGAGGTGCCAGGCGAGGCGAGTTGAATAAGGCGAGCGCCTGAGACGCGACTGGAGCAAGGCGCGAGAGGCGCGAGGCGAGCGCCTAGTCGCGACTGATGGTTCAAGTTGTAGATCCCATCGAACGACTGAGATGAACCTAATCGACCTAATCGAAGGCCTCGTAATCACAGAGGATTACGACTCATGGACCATATAAGCCAAATAGGGCTCAGATAACCCTAATCGAAGCCTTACCTAAGATCAAAAAACGAAATCGTCTCTTCCTCTTCCTCTGCGAGACTGCGACTGCGACTTCGACTTCGATTAGGGTTCGCTGGTTCGATTCGCAGGCTCGATTCGCAGGCTCTACTTCGATCAACTTCGCAGGTTTCAACTTCGATCAGCTCTGTTCTTCCTTCGCAGGTTCGACTCGACTCCTTCGTCTTCGCAGGTTCTACTTGGCTTGGATCAGCTCTGTTCTTATTTATTTTTATTTTTTCTTTTATTTTTTTTTCAACTGTTTTGATTCGGTTATTTATTTAATTTTTTTTTTTCAGCTTTTATTTTTTTATTTTTTTCTTTCTTTTATTTTTTTTTCAATAATTTGAATTGAGTCTGAAAATAAATAAATAAATAAATTAAATTAATTAATATTTAAGTTGAGTCTGAAAATATTTGAGTAGTTGAGTCTGAAAATATTTTTTTTTTCAATTTTTCAATTATAAATAAATAAATTAATTGATTAATTAATTCATAAATAAATAAATTAAATTAATTGATTAATTAATTCATAAATAAATAAATTAATTGATTATGATAAATTAATTAATTTATAAATAAATAAATTAATTAATTGATTATGATAAATAAATAAATAATTAATTAATGTGTGGTGTATGTTAATTTCAGTCCCTATGTATACCAAGGTGCATATATGATCTGTTATCCTAAGTTAATATTTGAGTCTGTTTCTCTAAAATATACTAAAATTAGTTTTTTTTTATTCTGAATTCTCTACTTTTATGATTTAGATGGCATCTGAAAATACAAGAAAAGATCCTGCACGGAAATGTGCACATCAGTTAGATCCTAAAAACCTAAATCAATTCAAGTGTAATTTTTGTGGTAAAGTATCTAATGGAAGGGTTTATAGAGTCAAACAACATCTTGTTGGAGGTTCAAGGAATGTCACAGCTTGTCAAAAATGTCCACCTGATGTACGGGAAGAGATAAAAGAGTATATGGGAAACAAGAAAACACAGAAAGAGCAAATTAACTTGTTGTCTCATTTTGATGAGATGAACAATGATCTTGAAGAGGATGAAGATGACATTGCTTTTGAGATTCATCGGCCTCGTGGACCAAGCGGTAAATCATTGCCAAGCAATCAAAATAGTTCTTTTGCTGGATCAAAAAAGTTGAAGACAAACGGGCCCATGGATGTATTCTACACACCCAATCCTGATTTTGTGCTGCAAAATAGAAAAGGAAAACAAACAACAATTGATCACAATGATCTTTACAAGAAAGAATTAAGAGACCGAGCAGTGATAAGAATCACAAGGTGAATGTAGGATGCAAGTATAGCTTTTAATGCAGTTGTGACAGCTTTGGATCAATGGTTGAAGCTATTGGGCAGTATGGTCCTGGTATGAAACCTCCCAGTTTCCATGAAGTGCGGGTTCCATATCTGAAAAAAGAGTTGAATCATACAAATGAGTTGATGAGGACTCATAAAGAGGAATGGGTGAAATATGGGTGTTCTTTGATGTCAGATGGATGGACTTCGCAGAATGGAAGGACTTTGATTAATTTTTTAGTCAATTGTCCTAGAGGAACTATGTTTGTTGAGTCCATCGATGCTTCAAGCTATTCAAAGGATGGGCAAAAACTCTTCGAACTACTTGATAAGTTTGTGGATGATGTTGGAGAAGTTAATGTAGTCCAAATTATCACGATAGTGCCTCAGCTAATGTGTTGGCTGGTAATAATCTTTTGTCTTCTTGATTCTATATGTACTTACTAGCTAGCTAGTTAGTTAGTTTAGTTGTTATTAAATAATCTTCTGTGTTTTGCTTCTATAATTTTAATAGGTAAGTTTTTGGAGGCAAAGACCACACCTTTTTGGACACCATGTGCGCTCATCGCTTGGATTTGATCTCGAAGATATTTTCAAATTGCCACATATGAAGAAGACATTTGATGTATTATTAAGGTACACGGTTATATTTATAACCGCCGTGTGTTGAATATGATGAGGATGTTTACACGCTTAAAGAATTTGGTCAAGCCAAAGACAAGATTTGCAATGACCTTTCTCACTCTATCTAGGATTCATCAACAAAAAACAACTTGAGAAAGATGTTCACTTCGAGGAATGGACAAGCTCCAAATGGGCAAAGGAGCCAAAGGGTAAACAAGCAACACAGATTATGTTGATGCCATCATTTTGGAATTTGGTCATCTATGCTCTTAAGGTCTCAGTCCACTTGTGCATGTGCTTAGGTTGGTTGATTCTCGAGAAAAACCCGCCATGGGATACATTTATGAGGCTATGGATAGGGCTAAAGAAAGTATTGCAAAGTCATTTAATGAAAAGAAGAAAAATACAAGAACATCTTTGAAATCATTGACAATAGGTGGAATATCCAATTGCATCAACCTCTTCATGCAAATGGCCATTTTTGAATCAGGAGTTCTTCTATTCTAATCCAAGTATTGAGCATGATCCTGAAATCATGACAGGTTGTATAAGTGTGTGTCAAGGTTGGTTCGAGGCAATCGACATTCAAGATAAAATCACTCAAGAAATGAGTATTTATACAAAATCTGAAGGTCTCTTTGGGATGCCACTAGCAATTAGGCAGAGAATGACAAGAGCACCAGGTAATCCATTTTACACCATTAACTTTTTCATGCCTCTAGATTAAATCAAAAGTTTCTAGTGTTGTGCTAAAATTAGTTGCAATTCACGGTGATTGGTGGTCTGCATATGGTTCTTCAGCCCCAAATTTGCAAAAGTTTGCCATAAAAGTTCTTAGCTTAACCTGTAGTGCATCTGGTTGTGAAAGAAATTGGAGTGTATTTGAGCATGTGAGCATCTACCTTAAGTTTGGTGAATTCCTTTTTTTTTCCCCTTCTCATATGGTAAATTTTAATACATTCTCTTTTTCTTGTAGCTCCACAACAAAAAAAGAAATAGGTTGGAACAACAACGTCTCAATGATTTGGTATTTATTAAGTACAATAGACAATTGAGACGTCGATATGATATGCGAGCCCCACTTGACCCAATCACATTAACAAATATTGATGAAAGCAATGAGTGGTTGGTTGGAAGGATGGATGGAGAAGAGGATGAAGACAACGATAATGTGTTTGATGATGAAAGTTTGACATGGGGTGATGTTGCTAGAGCTTCTGGTGTTCGGGAAAGAAATAAGCGAACTAGATCAACAACTTCAAAGACACCATCATCGTCGAGGGCAAGGTCAAGGGGTTCTAGATCATCAAATGCATGTCAATTGATAGATGAGGAAGAGGCAGATTCAGAGAAGACAGAAGAGGAAGATGTAGAAGGATACAAATCCAATGATGAAGAAGAAGATTATGAATTGCGTGTTGTTGATATTGAGGATGATGATGATTGTTAGATCCTCATTGGATAAATGGAAGCAAAGACTATGTTTTGTTGGTTTAATTTGTTGATGTTTTGAAATGTATGCTTAAACTTTTGAAATATTGTTATTAGTTGACTTTTAGATCATGGATATTCGCGTTTTATGTTTTGAAATGCATGCTTATACTCATTTGTCTATGTTAAAATAGCGATGTTTGTTGGTATTTATTTTTTTAAATGTTCAATATTGCATTTTGTTTATGTTATACCACTTAGTTATTTGCTTATATGTCTCATATTAAAGTATATTATTTTAACTTGTCGTGGTGCGCTTTACTTCGATAAAACTGCGCTTATATGCCTAAGGCCCCAAGAGACCTTGGCGCCTTGGTGCGCTTATCGCTTTTAATAACACTGGTTATGTGTGAAATGGAAACTGTATGTAAGCAAGCACTAGTCGAGACAAAACTCCAGAGACCCTTAAAAAATTAAAAAATAAATAAATAAATAAATTCATATATCTCTCTGTATTTGATCTTCTTAGATTTCATTTAATTGAGAACACATGTTTAGTTTGACTTTAAAATTTTATTTCAGATTTTTTTTAAATTTAAAATTAATTTAGCTAAAGAAATAAAAAAAACACCAATAATATTTATATAATTTTATCTTATGTGAGGCCAAAAAATATTTTTTAAAATTTTAAAATTATATTTTTATTAAACTAGTTTTATTAAACTAATTTTAATAAGCATAGCGTTTTTTTTTTTTTTTTCCTGAAACACAAACCAAACATGACTTTTTTACTCTCATGTTCAATCTTCCTCAAAAGAGTTTTATCATTCTAAACACACACACACACACACGTACGCACGCACACAGAGGAGGAGGAGTAGGAGGAGATCTGTCTACATTTGCGAAACAAGCAGCATTCTAAACACACACACACACACACACACACGCACGCAAGCACACAGAGGAAGAGGAGTAGGAGGAGATCTGTCTACATCTGCGAAACAAGCGGGGGAAAATTAAGAGCAATTAGGGCCACCAAAGCATGTATTTCACTCACAAATTGGTTTTCCATCAACAACTAAACCATCAAAGTAGGCTCTTCCATGGCTTGAGCATGGCTATGCTGCTACATCTTTTGCTTTCTCTACAGCTCTTATGCTCCAACTCAGCTTCCATTTCTCACCCACAACAAAGTAGACTATCAACAATATATTTACTACCACAGATGTCCCTAAACACATTCCATACTCAACTCTATCAATCTTGGCTGCCATTTTTTCCCTTATTTTTGCTCATCTCTTCATAGTAAGCTTTTCATTCCTAAATTATCAAAAAAAAATTAGTTGTGGTCCATGGTAGTTTTTCATGTTTCAAGTGTGACCAACTAGGTCACAAGGCCTTTTCATGCCCACAGAAAGGAGGAGGGTAGCAGATGTTACCATCACCACCTAACCAGTCTTAGAGTCAGTCCCAGAATAAAGGACAAGGGCTTACTTGTTTTCAGTGTAGTCAGTCGGGGCATATGAAGAGAACCTGCCCGCAGTTGGGAGGTGAGTCTGGCGTATCAGGGTCGAAGCAGACTCAAAGCCACCAGCAAGCTCATTTAGTTCAGACTCCACGAGCTAATCAATGAGCCGTCTCGATCGGTCTGATGAGGCCTATGCTCCGAGAAATAAGCAAGTTGATTAGAGGCCACATGGCCGCATGTATGCTGTTACCGCGCTAGAGCAATTACCAAGATCCTCAGTTGTGAGAGGTATTTTTGTTGTGTGTAATTCTTTGGTTCATGTGTTGATAGATACGAGTGCATTTTATTCATTTATATCTACTGCATTTGCTTCTGCATTGAGGTTAGAGGTGTCACGGTTAGCATCTCCATTCAGGGTAGAGTCACCAGTTAGTAGTACGGTCGACTTAGACCAAAGACGTCGCCGTTGTTGGACGTCGACTTTCGTTTGCTTTTGTGTTGCTAGACATGTCGAGTTTTTATGTCATTTTAGGCATGAATTGGTTATCTTCATATCGTGCTGTGATTGACTGTTATCGTCAGAGAGTTACGGCGTACACCTCAAGTGACAATTGTTTCTATTTTCTATGGGACCAGGTTGATAGGGTCTTGTCGCCAGCTTTTGGCGCTCGTGGTAGAGGCGAGCTTAGTGGTATTCTTGCGACTCTCTGGGATAGTGAGAGTGACAAGACCCGCGTTGAATTGCCAAGGGCAGTTTGTGACTACTCGAATATCTTTCTTGAGGATCTTACTAGTTTGCCACCCCACCAAGAGATCAAGTTCTCCATCGACTTAGTGCTTGGCACGGCATCGATTTTCATAGTGCCTTATAGCTGAACTACACGAGTTGAAAATTCCACTCCAAGAGCTTTTAGATAAGGGCATCATTCGCCCTAGTACATCACCTTGGGGAGCATCGGCTCTCTTTAAGAAGAAGAAGGATAGGTCGTTACGATTATGTATGGATTACCGCAAGTTAAATCGGATTACCATTAAGAACAAGTACCCTCTTTGCCGAATAGATGGTTTATTTGACAAATTTAGAGGGTCTCATTGCTTTTCGAAGATAGATTTGAGGTCGGTGTACCATCAGTTGAGAGTCTGGGAGGAGGACATCCAGAAAATGGTCTTTCGTACGCGTTATGGCACTATGAATTCCTCATAATGCCTTTTGGTTTGACCAATGCACCTGTTTCCTTTATGGATTTGATAAACTGAATTTTTCAAGAATTCTTAGACCACTTCGTGGTCGTCTTTGTGGACGACATCTTAATCTATTCCGCTTCCGAGGAGGAACACGAGAACCACTTGCAGGTAATGCTTGATTTACTTAGGGAGCACCGGTTGTATGCCAAATTTGAAAAATATGAGTTTTGGCTAACTGAGGTGAAATTTTTGGCACATGTGGTGTCGAGAGAGGGAGTAACTGCAGACTCTTCGAAGATAGATGTCGTGCAAGATTAGGAACAACCTAGAAATGTTTTTGAGATCTAGAGTTTCTTGGGATTAGCCGGGTATTATCGTCGTTTTGTAAGGGACTTCTCTAGATTAGTCACACCTTTGACTAGGTTAACAAGGAAGGGTGTCAAATTTGTGTGGAGTGAAACTTGTGAAAAGTCATTCCAAGGACTTAAGACTAGATTGACTACCGCATCGGTCTTGATAATTTCATAAAGAGGTTTGGGTTACACCATTTATTGTGATGCATCCTGGGATGGTCTTGGTTGTGTCTTGGTGCAAGATGGGAAGGTTGTGGCCTACGATTCATGACAATTAAAAAACTCATGAGAAAAATTACCCCACCCATGATTTGGAATTAGCGGCGATAATTTTTGCCTTGAAAATTTGGAGACATTATTTGTATGGCGAGAAGTTTAAGGTTTTCTCGGATCATAAGAGCCTAAAGTATTTGTTTTCCCAAAAAGACTTGAATCTACGTCAACAAAGGTGGATGGAATTTATAGAAGATTATGATTTTGAATTGCACTATCATCTGGGGAAGGCCAATGTAGTGGCCATTGCCTTAAGTCGAAAATCTGTGAATAGTTTGGCAAGTATGGACATTCGGGAATGGGTTATGCTAAGTGATATTGGCAAGTTTGATTTGCACTTGGGTGAGTCCCGCGAGAGTGTTATCTTGTTTACTTTGAGTGCTCAACTTACCTTGATTAGCAAGGTCATAGAGGCACAGTAGGGTGACCGTGAGGTGAAGTTGATTCATGATAGAATTTCCAACATGAAGGAAGAGAAGGGTTTGAACATTCACTTGGATTTGAGTGTACGTTATCTAGACCATTTGTTTGTACCAGAATCTTGTAGAGAGGAAGTGCTTTGAGTGTTCCATCACTCACGCCTTGCGATACATCTAGAAGGCACCAAAATGTATCATGATGTTAGTCGCCAGTTTTGGTAGAGGGGTATGAAGTGGGATGTCGCCTTATTTGTATCGAAGTGCCTTACTTGTCAACAAGTGAAGACTGAACACCAAAGACCAGCGGGTTTGCTACAACCCTTACCGATAGCCGAGTGGAAATGGGAGCATATTACCATAGATTTTGTAGTTGGGCTTCCTAGAACACAACGAGGCAATGATGTTGTTTGGGTGATTGTTGATAGGTTGACTAAGTCTACACATTTCAATTTGATGCTCACCGATGACTTAGTTGAGCATTTGGCAGAGTTATACATTAGAGAGATAGTTTGACTTCATGGGGTTCTTGTAACCATTGTATTGGATAGAGATTCTCGTTTTACTGCTTGGTTGTGGTAAAGCCTTCAAGAGGGGTTGGGAACTAAGTTGACCTTTAGCATTGCTTACCACCCTCAGACCGATAGGCAGTTAGAGCGTACCATTCAGATGTTAGAGGATATGCTTAGAGCTTGCATCCTTGATTTCAAGGGGTCTTGGGAGAGGCACTTACCATTGATTGAGTTCGCCTATAACAATAGTTATAAAGCTAGTGTTGAGATGGCACCATTTGAGGCCTTATATGACCGACTGTGTAAATCACCGGTTTGTTGGGCCGAGGTGGGTGATGCACCATTGTTCGGTTCAGAAATTATTAGAGAGATAACCGAGAAAGTTGCTCTCATTTGGAAAAGGTTAGCTACGGCCCAAAGTCGACAGAAAAAGTTATGCCGATAAGAGGAGACGACCTTTGTCTTTTGAGGTTGGTGACCATGTATTCCTTAAAATCTCACAAAGGCGGGGATTGATGCGATTTGGTAAGAGTGGTAAATTGTTTCTAAGGTTTATTGGGCCTTTCGAGATATTAGAGCAAATTGGGGAAGTGGCATACCGGTTAGCCTTACCGCCACAACTTTTGGGGATTCACAACGTGTTTCATGTATCCATGTTTAAGAAATATGAACCCGACCCTTCTCATGTTCTTGATTGGGTTGATTTAGAGGTAGATGCGGATGCCTTTTACGAAGAGCGACCGGTACAAATATTAGATACTCGGGAGCAAGTGCTACGGGGCAAAACTATAGCGTTGATAAAAGTGTTGTGGGGACACCATGGGGTTGAGGAAGCTACGTGGGAACGGGAGGCGAAAGTCCACTCCAAATATCTAGATTTGTTTGAAAATGCTTAATTGCTTAATTTGTAATATTCCCTAGTGTTTGAGGGAAATGTGTCAAAGTTGTTAATCATGTGTTGTTACGTGTATTGTTATTTTAAGGCATGAGACTACTATGAATTGCCATTATTTTGTTGGAAAGTTTCTTACATACGAACCGTTGTTGTTGACATTGGCCCTGCTTGGTAGGGCTTATTTCCAGCTTATTTCCAGCTTATTTCACCTTTTAGTTTAATTTAAGTTATTTTGATGTGTTTGGTTCAGTTTAACAATACAGCTTATAGCTTTTTGTAAGTCAAAAATCAACTTATTCTTTGAGTGGGGGAGGAGAAGCTTAATTTATAAGTAAAAAATCAGTTTATGTTCACAGTTATAAGCTATAAGCTATTAAGTTATAAGCTATAATCACTTTCCCACAGCTCTACCAAACGGGGCCATTGTGACTTAGACACTTGGAAACCATGATGAAAATGGTGAATTTTGGTTGAAAATAGACATGGTGATTTGAAATTCTATATAACGTAATTTAGATCGCTTGTTGTCTCTTTTATTTTATTCGACAGGTTGATCGAATTTCGGGGACGAAATTTCCTATGGTGGGGAGGTTGTGATGACTGGGTATGTTGTCCACCTCGTCCTCTTAATATATTAGATTTACTTTCGTTAGAATGTCAGGTTTAATGCGCAGTCTTGTTAACTATTAGGCTTGTTGTTTTTGAAAACTTCCTCTAAAAAATCTATCGTTCTTATTTATTTTAATCCTAGGTTTCACTTGTTTTGGAAGGTGCAAGGGTGGATCTGGAGTGTCTTGAGTTGAGCCAAAGAAAATTTCCTGGCTGGAGGAAAAACCGCACGTGTGGGGGCTTGGGCTGTACGTGCGGGAGGTGAGGCCGCACGTGCGGAGAGTAGGGAAGGTCTAGGGTGCAACACTGCAATATATACAAGTACGGATGGAAGTGCGGAGGAAGAACGCCGCATGTGCGGAGATGAGAGCCGCACATGCGGAGGGGGTTGCCGCACGTGCAAGACGGGTCTGTGTCCGAAAATTTGCTTTTTCTTTCTTCTTGGGCTATGTGTATATCACTTTACATCACTTTTCTACATCTCTCTCTCACCCTAAAATCATTTTTTGCTCCCCCTTCTCTCTAAAAACCTCCACCAAACATCTTAAACTCTTGATTTCTCCCAATCCATTGGGGTTTTGACCCATCATCCTTCACAAATTTTGGAGAGATAACCGAGGGCTTCGTATTGTGCGATGGAGATTGGATTTCAACACCGTCAAATTTGGGGCTTTAATCTCTTTTCCTTCAAGAAACTTGAGGTAGGGACTTTCTTAGAGTTATATATATGTTTTTGCAAGATTTGTGTTGATTTTGGAGCTTCCTTGATAACATTAAAAATTTTGTTTTTGGCTCAAGAATGATAAGAGTTTTAAAAGTGGGTTTAACTCTTGTCTCTTTCTAAACTATTTGTTGAGAGCTTCAACTACATTGTGTGAGAGAAGATGTTTTGGGTGAGATTCTTTCAAAAGATGAAGAGGTGCCTATTTTTAGTGAAAAACCTAGAAATTTGAGATTTTGAAAGGGGTTGAGAATCTATGAATTTTTGTCACTCATTAATATGCCACAATGGATGAATGATTGGAAAATTTCTTATTGTTATTATGTAAATGACGAATTTCATGGAATATATGAAATGTGGATTTTGGAATTTATTGTTGAAATTGTAGACGTAGCCATGAAGTGACTAATTTGTTGAGAACACATGAAATGTGGAAATATTGTTACTTTTGATGAATTTGAATAGATATATGGTTATCTTGTGAAATCACATTGGAATAAGGAATTGGAAATTTTGATCTTCACGGTTGAATTATATGAAGGAATTGAAAATGGAAGGAATGTTGCATTGCAATTGATAATTGTTGCATTTGCATTTCAATTCATTTGGTTATGATAAATTTTGATTATTGGATTTGAAAACTTTTGCATTGAGAAAAGAATGTTGCGAAATAAGTTTTCATGGAATTGCTTTGGGATAAATACGTTAGTAAGTCCGGATAAGAAGTGTAGATGAAATTAATTTAAGTTGGCCTGAGTGTCCAGAGTGAAAGACTGAAAATACGCGCAGAGGAGGTACCACTTCCTTTCCGGTTAGTTACCGGTAAAGTGGGGTTTTGGTAGTGCTAGTTATGCCTACTTGCAGATACCAACCTACAGATTACCTGAGTCGTATTTACCACCCCTTGAACTAAATTGATAATTTTTGGATTGTTGAAATTTCAAGATAGCATTGAACTCGATGGTTTTCAAAAGATGATATGTGATTTTCTTTCAAAAAGTATAGCATGACATGTGTATTTCATTTCGAGAGGTTTGTATAAAATGTATATACTTTGTTAAGAATTTCCTACTGGACTTTATATTTACCCTACGGGATTTTGTACAGGAAAAGACGTGGTGATTCCGCTTAATTAAGGGCGTAGAAGTGTATGTCGAGAGCACAAGACTCTCGTTTGTTGTGACTGTATTTTTGTATGCCAAGGGCTATAATTGTATGGGTTCGAGAAACCATTTTTTTTTTTATAATCAGGCTTAAGTCTGGAACTTGTAAGCCCTTGAGGGCATTTATTTATATTTGACGGAATATTCTACATGATATAGATTCATGTGCTTGAATTCATTGAATGTGTATCCGCATGTGGAACTATTTTGTTTGAACCTCATGATCTTTAAATGCAAGCATTGAGGATTTATTTCAGTTTGTCATAAGGAGTAATGGATGATATACTATCATTATGCATGTTTTCTTGGGGAGTTACAGAAGAGAAGAAAAAAAAATAAAAACAATCTATTTATCTATATCTATATACTATATATTAAGCAAAAGGAGATTTTTAACCCCAAGCCTTATGAGAGCTCCAATCTCTCAATCTAAATTTTCTGATTTTTTGATTAAAAAAAAAATCGTAGCATTTATTAACTTCTCCCAACTCCCATAATAACACTTTAATGCATTAAGAACAAGCATAAAAAAAATATATATATTTCTTTAAAATCCAACACATATGAATTTCTTGAAAAGTCCCAACACATATGATTATTATCCCTCATAATAACACTTTAATGCATTAAGAACAATCATAAAAAAAAATTCTTGAAAAGTCCAACACATATGATTATTATCAAAATATTAAACTTTAATATAATATAATAAATAAAAAAAGACATTTAATTCCTTGAAAAATCTAACACATATTATTATTATCAAAATATTAAACTTTAATATACTATAAAAAAGGGGGAAAAAAAGACATTTAAAAAAAAATCACAATTTACATATATAGATAATTGTAAATATAATCCGTGCATAGCACGCGTGATATGCTAGTATTATAAAAGCAAAAGAGAGTTTTTAGTGACAAAGCCTCTAAGGCCTCCACATGTCCAACCTCAATTTCTTATTTTTTATTTTAAAAAATAATAATAAACTATTCATATGTTTCACATAATTTTTGAATTAAAAAACAAATACATAAAAAATCTTCAAACTCATCTCTTAACGTCATTGTTTAAAAGATGATCATTTCTGACAGGGATAGGCCCACGAGGACCACGGCCCACCGTGAGTAAACCCAAGCCCACCATTTAGACCCCATTGCACAACCCGGTCAGTAAAACCCAGTACAGCTGGAGGCCAACTGAGCAGGAGAGGCCAATGATGCTCGGACACGTGGCGGGTGCAGAACAGGCCACGTCGGCAGACAAAGATCTGCAAAGTTATTGCCACAGCACATCACCATTAATGCAACCCATCACAGCATTTATTGCGACAACACCTCTCAGCCGGAATGACACCCCCTCACCCTGAACAAGACGAACCACGGCGTAAGCTTTCGGCGGGGAGGTCAGAACGGCTGAAACAGCGAAATGATTACCAAAGGATATAAGCAAAACTTGAAGACAAGAAGAAGGTTAAGTTATCTATCTCCCTCTCTCTCTCTCTACATTTTGTCTATCACCTTTTCTAATTCACACACCGGAGGGTTTGCCGGGGGACTACCCCGTTCCCCGATTGAACTTGCTTGCAGGTTATCCAGTGGGCTTGAGGAGCTTAGATCGGTCTAGCCCATCCACCAGATTTGAATCAGATCATCGATTGGCAGTATGGGAACCGGTTTGTCCGTGCGCCAGTTGTGTACATTGCCGCCGGAGACCCTGTTCCAGTAACCTTTTCACCTCATCCGTCAAGTGTATGGTCACGACTAGAGCCATGGCTTCCCACCATAATGCTCCCAATCACCAAACCGACCCTCCCAATCCAAACAACCCACCGCAGTACTTCGTCGAGCTCACCAACAGCATCAACCGTATGGCCGAACAAAACCAGGCCTTAATCAATGCTCTGCTCCAACGGAACCTCCTTATTCCTCCACCACCTCCAGATATTCCACCCTATCCAAAACAAGTTCCAGGCCATACTGTCCCACAACCCAATCCTCCCAACTCGGGGGGCTTGCAACCCCCTCACCCACATATACATCCGCCTCCTCCACCCCCACGTCCATCAGTCATAGCTCCAGCTCCCGAGGGAGAAGCCAGCAGCGTCCAACATCTGTCTCCCTCTGGCGGTGACAACATTCCCCTTTGGGACGCTGAACTCCGAGCCATGAAACTCCAACTCCAAGGGGTTATGCAGAATATCCAACATAAGCCCTCCGCCACAGCAAACTCCCCATTTGTCGCCTCCATCCGAGACAAACTCCTACCCGCCAAGTTCAAAATGCCTACCATTGACTCCTTCGATGGCACGACTGACCCGATCGACCATCTGGAGACCTACCGCACCCTCATGATCCTTCATGCCTTCCCCGACGAGATCATGTGCCGAGCCTTTCCCGTGACTCTGAAGGGGTTGGCTCGGCTGTGGTTTAGCCAATTACCACTGGACTCAGTCTTCACTTTCCAGCATCTCAGTGACTCTTTCTTGAGCCATTTCACCGGTGCCCAACGCCAACGACGCCCGGCCACCCAGCTACTCAACATCCGTCAGACCGAGGGGGAATCACTGCGCAGCTTCGTCACTTGCTTCAACACTGAAGCCCTGCAAGTTGCCGAAAATGACGACAAGGTCATCCTCACAGCCTTCATGGCCGGTCTGCGGTCCTCTGACTTCCTCTTCTCCCTCTCCAAGAACCCCCCGACCTCCATGGCAGCCCTACTCTCCAAAGCCCAAAAATACATGAATGCCGAGGATTTACTAGCCGCTTGGCAAGACCCGCCAGCTAAAGACCCGACCCCCCGAGAAAAGAGAAAAGACCAAGAACCCAGCAACACCCAGTATCATAGCCAAACACCCCGCTACACCAACCGACCTCCTCGCACCGACCGGTCAGCACCAGTGAGACCGCCCGGTCGGTTCAAGCGATATACACCCCTCAACTCTCCCATGGAACATGTCCTTAACTAGATCCAACGGGACTACCCCCTCAAGTGGCCTCTCCCTCCACGGAACCCTTCCAATCGGAAAGACCAGTCCAAATATTGCCGTTTCCACCAGGACCATGGCCATAACACCGACGATTGCATCAACCTCAAGGATCAAGTGGAGACCTTCATTCGCCAGGGGCGTCTAAGCCGATTCACAGACACCCGCCCTCAGCAGAGGCAAAGGACCGAGCCCCACAGGGACAATCGCAGACACACCCCTCCGCGGTGACCAGCTCAACCAGACCAGGGGCATGATCGACCCCCTCAACCGCCTCGGCCTCAAGGTAATCCACCTCCACCAGTTGGCGAAATTAGAGTTATTTTAGGTGGTCTTGCCTGTGGGGGACCATCCCGCTCAGCTTAGAGGGCAGAACTTAGAAAAATACGACAGGGCTCAGACAAGGCGCCACAGAGACCCGAATTCAAACAACCCAAGCAAGGATGAACCCATCACCTTCACGGACGCCGACTGTACTGGCATCCGTTATCCTCATGATGATCCCCTTATCATCTCCACCGTTCTCTCCAATTATAAGGTCAGACGAGTTCTCATCGACAATGGCAGCTCGTCGGACATCATCTTCCTCAACTGCTTCCGCCAACTGAAGATCGGGGAAGAAAGCCTGTCCCCACTCCAAACTCCTCTGGTTGGTTTCACTAGCGACCGGATGACCTCTATCGGCTCCATTGATCTCCCCATCACCATTGGGAAGTACCCACGGCAGACCACGAAGTTGCTTACTTTCCTTGTTGTCGACTGCCCCTCTGCTTACAACATCATCCTCGGACGCACCGCCCTCAATGCCTTCCAAGCCATCACATCCACCTATCATCTTGCCCTCAAGTTCCCTACCGATCTCGGGGTCGGAACAGTCAGGGGAGAACAGACCGTGGCTAGGGAATGTTATGTGGCCTCACTTAAAGAAGTCAAACTGAAGGAGGCGATGATCATTGAAGGGCTTGACGTCCGGGATGAGGACGAGCTGATCAGAGGCGAACCTGTGGAAGAACTCGTTGAAGTTAACATTGATCCTACCAACCCACTCAAAACTGCCAAAATCGGCAGTCAATTATCTCCCCAAACCAAGGCCAACCTTACCGCTCTCCTAACCGAGCACAGAGACGTCTTTGCCTGGACTCATGCAGACATGATCTCTCTTTCATAACTCACCGCCTCAGTATCGAACCTCATTTCCGACCTTACCGACAAAGGCAGCGTATTTTCCATCCAGAGCGCAACAATCTCATAGCTGCAGAGATTGACAAACTCCTCGAGGCCCGGTTTATCGGAAATGTGGATTATCCTAAGTGGCTGTCCAATGTGGTCCTGGTTCGCAAGAACAATGGCAAGTGGTGTCTCTGCGTCGACTATTCCGACTTGAACCAGGCTTGCCCCAAAGATAGCTATCCCCTCCCCCGCATTGATCTACTGGTCGACGCCACGGCCGGTCATCAAATGCTCAGCTTCATGGATGCTTTTTCTGGGTATAACCAAATCGTGATGCACTCATCCGACCAGGAACACACATCCTTCATCACCGATAGGGGCACTTACCACTACCGTGTCATGCCGTTCGGACTAAAGAATGCTGGGGCCACCTACCAACGTTTAGTCAATGCGCTTTCCACCATCGATCGGACGGAACATGGAAGTGTATGTGGATGACATGCTAGTTAAGAGCAAACTCTCCGACCACCTCACCGACTCGAGAGACTTTTGCCGCCTTCGCAAATATCGATGAAGCTCAACCTGAGAAGTGTGCCTTTGGCGAGGATCCGCAAGTTCGGGTTTTATGGTCGGTAGCGGCATCGAGGCCAACCCCGAGAAGATCAAGGCCTTGATTGAGATGCGCGCTAAAACCGTTAAAGAGGTTCAAAGACTCACGGAAAGTGGCGATTCAACTGCTTTCATCTCCCGTGCAACGGATAAGTGCCTACCATTTTTCAAGGTCCTTTGGCAGACTTTTGAATGGACAACTGAATCTGAAGAAGCCTTTCAACAGTTAAAACAGTGCATGGCCAATCCTCTCTTTCTCTCACAGGCAATCACGGGTGAGCCCCTCTTCCTCTACTTAGCAGTATCCAAAGATCGCAGCAATTTCATCGAGAGAGGACGGCTCAGTCCAACGGCCGGTCTATTACATCAGTCGGGCTCTCAGGGGAGTGGAGCAGAACTACCCCCTATTAGAAAAGCTGTCCCTGGCCTTGGTCACCACCTCCAGACGACTCCGCCTCTACTTCCAAGCTCATGCCATAGTGGTCCTCACCGACCAGCCCCTGAAGAAGGTCATGCAGCAACCAGAGCTCTCAGGAAGGCTAATGCAGTGGTCAGTAGAACTAAGCCAGTTTGACATCTCTTATTGCCCCCGGACAAAGAATCAAGGGCAAGTCAGAGTCGACTTCATCTTGGAATTCACCAATCCAGCTCCAACCGCTAACCCTCCACCCCCACCAACTCCACCAGAGCCTGAAGATCCTCATTGTTGGACACTCAATGTTGACGGCTCATCTCGCAGGAAAGGAAGTGGGGCTGGCCTCATCCTCACATCCCCCGAAGGGGGTTACTTCAAATGTGCTCTCCGCCTCTTGTTCGCGGCCAGCAACAATGAGGCCGAATACGAAGCATTGATAGCAGGGCTTCGTCTAGCCAAAGACATTGGTGTTAGCCACATCCGCGTGTTCAGTGACTCCCAACTTACCGTCGGCCAGATCACGGGAGAATTCGATGCCAAGGATACCACAATGCGGGCTTACAGGGACATGGCGCTCACCCTTGTTCGCCTCTTCAACACTTTCCAGATCAGACACATACCTAGGGCGGAAAACTCCAAAGCAGATGAGATGGCCCAACTGGCCTCCGCCGACCAATCCGACCTCAGCCATGGAGTTCGCCTCGAATACCTAACTTACCCAGCCATCTCACCCGACCTGCAAGAAGTGCAATTCCTCCAGACGGAACCCATCCCTTGGGCATCCGACATCTTCCTCTTATTGACCACTGGAGAACTCCCAGATGACCAACAAAAGTCGCCAAGGTCGAGCGGTCGGCTAACTACATTCTGGTCGACGGCGTCCTTTACAAGCGCGGCTTTTCACAACCGTACCTGCGATGTCTCAGCCCCGCCCAAGCAACCTATGTAATGCAAGAGATCCATGAAGGAATCAGGGCAATCATTCGGTGTGTCTCAGACACAAAGTACTCAGACAAAGCTACTTCCGCCGACCTCAACAAAGATGCCATCGATTTCGTGCTTAAATGCAACAAGTGTCGGTAACTTCGCCAACATCCCCATGCTCCTCCCATCGAGCCGATCACCGCTCTCTTACCCGCGATTAGCCAAATGGGGATCGACTTGGTTGGTCCACTTCCCACCGTCGAGGCTGCACCAAGTTCGCAATTGTTGCCATTGATTACTTCACCAAGTGGGTCGAGGCGTAACCCTCGCCACAATCACCGAGCGAAACACCACCAAGTTTATCTGGCAATCGATTGTCTGCAGATTTGGCATCCCTCAGGCCATCGTCTCCGACAACGGCAAACAGTTCGACAATGCTAAATACAGGAAATTTTGTGCAGATCTCCAAATTCAACCATGCTTCTCTTCCCCTGGTCATCCCCAAGCAAATGGCCAAGTTGAGGTCACCAACCGTTCTCTCCTGAAGATCATCAAAACTAAGCTCGAAGCTGCTAAAGGCCTCTGGGCTGAGGAACTACCACATGTACTCTGGGCTTACCGAACCACTGCCCGGACTCCTACTGGGGAAACCCCTTTTCGCTTAACATATGGCGCTGAGGCGGTCATTCCGGTAGAAGTCGGTCTGCCCACCCCCAGGGTCTTACATCCGGATCTCGCCTCAACCGAAGAACTCCGTCGAGCAGACCTGGACCTCATCGAAGAGCTCAGAGAGACTGCCGCTGTCAGATTGGCTTCGTACCAGCAGAAAATGAGAACACACTACAACCGCCGAGTCCGACCACGGGAATTCTCTATTGGCGACCTTGTCTTGAGAGAAACAACTCTTGCCACAAGGAATCCGACCGAGGGCAAACTAGCAGCCAAATGGGAGGGACCCTACGTTGTGAAGGCCCGACCACGGCCAGGCACTTACCGACTTCAAGACATGGACGGCCGAGACCTTCCCCATCCCTGGAATGCTGAACATCTGAAGCGTTACTATCAATGAATCCTTACTTTTGTATTGTCAAACTTGTTGTATTTTCCTTTTTCAATACATAATGCAAGCTTCGGACCGAGTTCCCCACTTTTATCATTCAACTGTCTGTATGCCGTTCTCATGACTCTCTCACTTGCAGCATTCAAAAGCCTCAGTCCAACCTGAGCACTTACAAAAGCCTCGGCCAGACCGAGCACTTTCAAAAGCCTCAGTCCAACCTGAGCACTTTCAAAAGCCTCAGTCCGACCTGAGCACTTACAAAAGTCTCGGCCAGATCGAGCACTTTCAAAAGTCTCAGTCCAACCTGAGCACTTTCAAAAGCCTCAGTCCGACCTGAGCACTTACAAAGCCGGCGACCGAGGCACTTTCAAAGCCTCGGTCCGACTGAGCACTTACAAAAGCCTCGGCGACCGAGACACTTTCAAAAGCCTCGGTCAGGCACGAGCACTTACAAAAGCCTCGACGGGCCAGAGCACTTTCAAAAGCCTCAGTCCAACTCGAGCACTTTCAAGCCTCGATCCACCACGAGCACTTACAAAGCCTCGGCGGACCGAGCACTTTCAAAAGCCTCGGTCAATCGAGCACAAAAAGCCTCGGCAGACCGAACACTTTCAAAAGCCTCGGTCCAACACGAGCACTTTCAAAAGCCTCAGTCCAACCTGAGCACTTTCAAAAGCCTCAGTCCAACCTGAGCACTTACAAAAGCCTCGGCCAGACCGAGCACTTTCAAAAGCCTCAGTCCAACCTGAGCACTTACAAAAGCCTCGGCCAGACCACTTTCAAAAGCCTCAGTCCAACCTGAGCACTTACAAAAGCCTCGGCCAGACCGAGCACTTTCAAAAGCCTCAGTCCAACCTGAGCACTTTCAAAAGCCTCAGTCCGACCTGAGCACTTACAAAAGCCTCGACCAGACCGAGCACTTTCAAAAGCCTCCGTCCGACCGAGCACTTTCGAACATCAGAAGACCCAGCGAAACAAGTACCAGCATAGCCTTGGGAGAACACTTAATCACAAGTTGAGGTCACAAAACCTTACAACATCTCTACTTAGTCAAATTACAACGGTGTTCCCCAATTTCTCCCCTACAGGTCTACTATTGGCCCTTTAGTTACAATTTAAAACCCACTTTCCTACCCTCATTCATTGAATTTTTACACAAGTCCAATCTCACTCTGCATGAAGGAATTTTATCAGTTCACTCTTACTCTGCGTGATGGAATTTTTAATTTAACAAGTTCGAATTCACAAGTTCAAATTCAAATTCAAATTCACCAGTTCATCCTCTTCAATTTATCAGTCCAATTTTATCAATCCAATCTCACAAGTTCAAATTCACTTGGCTCACTTAGCTCAAGTTCACTCTGTCATGAAGTTGAATTTTTTCATAAGTTCATTACTCGTTTTTATTACAAGCATTTCTCCATTTCAAACCCACCAAACAAATAAACATAGTTAATTACAAGACATAAATGGAGTTTTATTCATTCGCAAAATGTGTACATCAGTTTATTACAATACTTCAAAAACAAAACAAAACAAAAATGTGTATACAAGGACGAAACAAAAACTCCTAAGTACACCTATCCTTCATATCACCCCTCCTCCTCACTGGAGATAAGATCTGCTTCTTCTATACCCTCGTCCAGGGGGGTCTGGGCCACATCCTCTTCCCCAATCGTCACCCTGCTGAAGTCAAGCTCTGGGAACAGCTCTTCAGCCTTGCGCTTGAACATTTTCCACCCGCTATCCCAGAACTCTGCCATTTCATGCTTATAAAAGTCTGACCGTTGGAAGCTCTCTATGACTTCAGATTCAGGTCTTCCTTCAGCCGTCGTCCGTGATGGGCAGCCCCAGACTCCTCCTTGCCCTTGCTGCTGCGGCATCAATAGCCATCTGAAATTCAGCGATCCTTGAATTGTTCAAGCTAACGCCACACTCTGATCGGGGTAGGCCTTTTAGGCCTACGCCTTTCCTCGTCCAGCTCTCTTTGGAGGAACGCCTTCTCAGAAGACGCTTTGCCTCTTTCTACCTCCAACTCTCCACGCAGAGCATCGACTGTAGTGGCTCCCCTCCTCCTCTCCTCCTCCAACTCCCTCTTCAGGCTCTCCTTCTCCGCCCTCGCCTTCTCCACCTCTGCTTCCAACTCCCTCCTAAGCCTCCCTCTCCCCTCCTCTGCCTTGGCCAGCTCATCCTCCAACGCCTTTTGCAGAGCCTCCACCTTAGCATCTGCCTCATCTTTACCTTCACTGACTCTTCGTTCTTTGTTCATTCATGGCCTCTTCATGCCGATCGTTGGCAATGGCATAGGCTCGTTGGGACTCTTCCAATTTCTTCTGCTCGCCGACCAGCTAGAACTCGAGTGACACAACCCTGCGGCGTGTATCCTCCAGCTCCAGCTTGACTGCTTGCAACTCAGCCTGGGCATTCCCCCAACTTGCCTTCTCAACCTTCAGTTTCTCCAGCTGTGCCTCAGCCTTCTCTGCCTTGAGCCTGGCTCCCCCCGCCTTCCTTAGAAGAGCCCCTGCCAGGGCAGCTACCTCCATCTGAGCGGAGCATAACCCCCTCAGCAGCTCAGCCTCATTGAATCTGGAGGCCGCGCGCAGGTCTGACCCTTCCACAATCTTCAACAGACGGTCAGCCCCTGCCCTAGCTGGTCCCTCTTCCCCTTCCACCCTTCCAGCCACCGCGCGAGCATGGTAGAAGGCGGTGTTCAGACCCACTCCTCCTTCCTGGGGTGCAGGACCCCTTTGGGTCTGTTGCCCCCCACTTGGCTCAGCACTGCCTACGCCCACTGCCACTTGAATTGCTGGGGCGACCTCCACAGCCCCCAGTGCTGGGATGACCCTTACTACTTCTGGGGTATCCTTCACCACAGGGGTCTCCACCGCAGCTGGGGCCCCCTTCACCTTCTTGGACCTCGGCTCCCCTACAGCCTCTACAGGGGCACTTCTCTTCTTCCTCTTCTTCTTCAGAGCCTCCTGCCCCTCCCTGGCCCTCTCCTTCACAGGGTCCACAGGGAGCTTTCGTGGTTCAAACTTACTTAAGTCCTTCTCCCCCAACGGCTTTGGGCGAGGCCTGATCCTCTCCTTCGCAATCGGTTGTGAAGGTCGGTCGTCCTGTGCCCTCTTGAACATGGTGGCTTTGGCAAGAATGGCTTGATCCTCAGCCTCCTGAGCCTCTCTCCTTGCCTCCAACTCTGCTCGGTCAAGATCCCCACCGGTCGGCTGAGGACCCAGCCCTGCCTCAAACAGTGCAGAGGGCTGCACGAGGTCGTCCCATCTCGCCTTCTCTTTCTCCCTCCACTCTTTCACCCTCTTCACCCTCTCCCCCGCCGCGGGCCCCAGTCTTGCCTCCACCATCCTGATTGGCACCTTCCAGATGGTGCGCACCCCAGGTCCCCCGTTGGCAGAAACGTAGAACCACCGTGCCCGCCATCCCTTGATCGACGTAGGCAGACCAGCCACCAACCCCTTCCCCACAACTGCCTGCAGGGTGACCCACGTCTCCTGTTGCCCTGAGGCCTTGTAACAGGCAAAGAACTCCTCCACCGCCATCGACTCCCCCTCATTTGCCTTTGGCCACGCACTTGCACAGGCCAACAGGATCTTCCAGGCATTGGGCATCAGCTGGCCCGGGGCTACTTCTAGGTGGTTGAGCACGTCCACCACTATTTGAGGCATTGGTAACCTCAACCCCACCTTCAGCGCCTCCTCGTACAGGGAAAACCCTTCTAGCCTGGCGTCTAATGGCCTTTCCATCGACGTCGGCAACCACAACTCCACTCCCACCGAAATTTGGTACTTCTCGCGGATTGCCCTCAACTCCACCTCTGTTATCGTCGATTTGTCCGCCTTTGTGTGCCAATGATCTGGCTCCGCCTTACTGATCGGCGTCGGAGCTGCCACCAAGGTGGAACCATGGAAACGTATCGTTGGTTCCCCCACCCTCTACGTTCTGTACTGTGCAGCTAATTCCTCTGCATCGTCGTCTCCCAGAGGATCCACCTTCACATTCACGTTTTCTTCCTGCGCCATTCCTAAAGTATGTCTGCGGATCGCTTCTGAGGCAACCACTAAGAAGTCGAAGAAATGCTCCAATGGTGTATCGCGCACAACAAATGGTGTAATACTTGGAATGTTTTGGGTTCTTGAAAACAGGTAAGTAAAACGAATAA
This sequence comes from Camellia lanceoleosa, assembly GCA_025200525.1. NCBI lineage: Eukaryota > Viridiplantae > Streptophyta > Magnoliopsida > Ericales > Theaceae > Camellia > Camellia lanceoleosa. The sequence goes on from CM045761.1 coordinate 156,755,495, forward strand.
TACCAAACGCCCACGGTTTACCTGTATTCCAAGGATCCAAATTAATTTTCGCCAGTTTGAAAACTTTTCAAATCATCCGCCAAAACTGCCTCCTCAATGCCCATAATAATGCCCTGACGTTTCACTTCTGATCTAACGCTTGACCTTTCTCCTCCCCCGCAATTCTACCACGTGTATGGCCTTGATGCGCTGACTTCTGCCCTTACCTTGTCTTTTCCACTTCAAATCATCACGTGACGCGCCGCCTCTTGAGCCCCGTGCCCTTCCGCTCGGCCACCCACGTGGTCGACCCGCCTTGTGATCGGCCTCACGGTCGGTCCCCCTCACGGTCGACCTCTCCCGCTCGGTCGGCCCTCCCCCGCTCGGCTGCCCTCACGCTCGGCCAACCTCACGGTCGACCTCTCCCGCTCGGCCGCCCTCACGCTCGGCCAACCTCACGGTCAACCTCTCCCGCTCGGTCGGCATCTCCCACTCGACTACCCTCACGGTCGACCTCTCCCGCTCGGTCGGCCCTCTCCCGCTCGGCCGCCCTCACGCTCGGCCAACCTCACGGTCGACCTCTCCCGCTCGGCCGCCCTCACGGTCGGCCTCCCCCCACTGGGCGGACCCATCTTCCTTGTCATTATTCCCTTCGTTGGACTAAAGCTGTACTCGGGAATGGGGGACTACTGACAGGGATAAGCCCACGAGGACCACGGCCCACCGTGAGTAAACCCAAGCCCACCATTTAGACCCCATTGCACAACCCGGTCAGTAAAACCCAGTACAGCTGGAGGCCAACTGAGCAGGAGAGGCCAATGATGCTCGGACACGTGGCGGGTGCGAGCGTCGGCGGAACAAAGATCTGCAGTTATTGCCACAAAGACATCACCATTAATGCAACCCATCACAGCATTTATTGCGACAACACCTCTCAGTCGGAATGACACCCCCTCACCCTGAACAAGACGAACCACGGCGTAAGCTTTTCGTGAGGGAGGTCGAACGGTGAACAACAAATGAAATGATTACCAAAGGATATAAGCAAAACTTGAAGACAAGAAGAAGGTTAAGTTATCTATCTCCCTCTCTCTCTCTCTACATTTTGTCTATCACCTTTTCTAATTCACACACCGGAGAGTTCGCCGGGGGACTACCCCGTTCCCCGATTGAACTTGCTTGCAGGTTATCCAGTGGGCTTGAGGAGCTTGGATCGGTCTAGCCCATCCACCAGGACGAACTGTATCATCAATTTCCTACAATCAAATATAGAAACATGATTTGTTGACTTTCCAATTTATTTGTATATATTCTAAAATCTCTACCTAAAATCTTTCATTCCTTAAAATAAATTAAACAAAAATCAATTCAAAGCGGTTTAAATTATGGGGAATTGACCAGTAAATCCCATTTTACTATCTTGTAGATCATGTGATCCCAATTGTTTTCTTTTAAACCATTTAGTCCTTTGGGTTTTTTGTTTACTATTTTGCCATTAAAGTGTTAATTTGAGTTTGTAGACCCGCATGTATTTATAGGAAGGGGTGTGTGAGATTCACGTTCCAAAAAAAAGGTAATAGTACTCTTTTTCTGTGACGTGGGTTGTGACGTGAATTTGACACTTTTTTTTTTTTTAATGACGTGGATTGTGTCACGTTTCAACTTTACGTCAGTTTGAGCTTTTATTTTCCAATTGCAATTTGTGACGTTTCGACGTGAACCTCACCGATTCCACGTGGAAAAATATCTATTGGATAGGGTGTGTGAGATTCACGTTTCAAAAAAAAGGTAATAGTACTCTTTTTCTCTGACGTGGGTTGTGTCACGTTTTGGCTTCCTCACAATTTCACCCTTTGTTTTCCAATTGCCATCATGAGATGAAATTCAATTCCCAGATCTGGCGATGCCGACGTGGTACACCAAAATCAAAGTTCATAAAATCTGTGAAAAATCCAAATCAGACGATGCCCACGTGGTTCGCATGTCTGAAGTTCACATTTCTACGGCATAGTCTGTTCGCATATTCAAAATATAGTCTGTTCATACAATATGCGAACTCATGATTTCAGATTTTGTAAAAAGTTCGCATTTTTAGATTTAAAGTTCACAAATTTGTATTTTTAGAACTTGAATATGTGAAAAATCCAAATCAGACGACGACATGATTTCAGAAACCAAAGTTCGCATTTGTAGAAATGCATTTCCCAGATCTGACAATGCCGACGTGGTACACCTATCACGGATCAAACGGATCCTCTCATTGTGGTATATCGGCAAAACGAATCCTCTCATAGGTACACCGGATTCAAAACGGATCCTCTCATAGGTACATCGGCCTGCCGGATTGAAAACCCTAACCCAAGCCCAACCGCGATCATCAAAAAAATCTCAACAATCACAATCATCATCAACCCTAACCAAACCATGTCCCTGAACATGAAAACCCTAACCCAAGCCCTAGCCAAGACCACCGCGGTCATCGAAAAAACCGTACAAACCACGGTCCAAGAAGTCACCAGACCCAAACCCCTCCAAGACTATGACCTCCTCGACCAGATCGGCTCCGCCGGTCCAGGCCTCGTCTGGAAGCTCTACTCCGCCAAAGCTCGCTCTGAATCGGCTCTCTCCACCAAGATTCCCACCTCGACAAGCGGTCTCTCCGAGGCTCGCGTGCGAGCCGGCTTGTCTAAGTCCGTTGAGGACTCGTTTTCCGACGTTGTTCGAGCCGATGCGGCGCGGTTCGTGAGGTTGAGGCACCCTGGGGTAGTTCAAAACAGCCCATAATTGATGTAGGGCATATTTGTCCATCATATAACAATGTAATTCAAAAAAGGAGATATCAGTAAGATATGTCTACTATCATGAACTGTTTAATCAAACAAAATATTCATGGGACCAAATAGAATACAATTTCGCCATATGGGACTTTCTGATAAATTCCCCTTAAATTATTTTGTTTTCTTTATAATTAATTTGGAAAACTAATTTAGTTATTTGTTTATAATTAAATTGTTTCCCTATAAATAAATTAAACAAATTGATTTGGTTGTTTCCCATACTAAATTTGTGAATTTTTAAGTTTAAAAATAATTTTAAAACAAAAATAATTTCATGATTTATGATTTAGAAAAGAAAAGATGAAGAAGATCCTTTTTGTACACTTTTTATCTAACCAATTCTTTCTCCTACCCCAAAATCTTAATCGTCATACATTACACCTTCTCCAAGTCATTTACATCCTCCTCGTCTTATAAATATTACATTCATGCATGCAATTCATTATTTTTTCTTTATCTTTATCATACAATTGAAAGTTAGTTAATATTTAGTCTCTTACATTCTTTAAACAAACTCTTTCATCTTTTAAGTACATTTATTATTATTATTATTATTATTATTATTATTATTATTATTATTATTATTATTATTATTATTATTATTATTATTATAGTTTTGACTATTTTTCATTTTTGCATTTCATATTTTATGTGTCATTTGTCCCTCTATTCTCTACTGGCCATTATTTATTTTTTTGCTTATAACCATTTTTATTTTATTTTTTTTTTTGGGTTGGGAATTCACTAGAATTTTTATTGAACTCTCTTTTTTTTTCATTTGGAAAAGTATTAATAATGTTTTTCATTTGTATAATAAAAAACATGTCAATAGACTCTTTATTATAAAGTGATAGATCAAAATCCAACTCAATCATTATTAATAATTTTGTTGTATTGATTTGACGTTTTTATATCACAACTCCTTTTTATTTTTTACTTTTAATATTTTGTGATACCGTGTAAATTGAGAATTGGTGTAGAGCATTCCTTCAAAAGTATCTAATAATTTTTTTAAAAAAAATATTTTTATAACTTCACTTTAATATTTTTATCTACAATTGACTTTGTTTAAAAATATCAATTCAAAAAATATTTACATAAACAAACATGTGTTTAATTTTGTTTGAATTGAAGTGATATTTTATTTGAATTGATTTTTGTTTAATTTTGTTTAAAAATATTATAAAAATATCTACTGTTGTCTAGATTAAGTAAAGTTATGACCATAATTACAACACTATAAAAAAAAGTACACTTAGGCCCCGTTTGGAAATAGGTTAATTTAGTAATTTTTTGGCTATTTGGCCAAAAAGGTAGCTAAAAAAAGCTAAGTTGTTTGGGATGAACTTTTTGGTTTTTTACGAAAAAATGTATAAAGAAATAATATAAAAAAAATGAAAGATTGAAACTTGACATTTTTGCTCTTGCACGGAATTCGAAGTGTAGGACATTTTGGACAGGTGCAGACGTGCTGTCCGTTGTAGCTGCCCGTTGCAACTTTTGACAAATTTTTAAATTTTTTTTTTTTTTGTATATAGCAATGTACAACTACTGTACACATTTTGTAATTGCTGTGAAAGCAATGTCAACGTACCACACGTGGCCACATACTTGTCATTGCAAAATCATATTCATGTCACTGTTGTGATGTATTGGTAATTAATTAATTATTATTTTTTTTTTTTTTTTTTTAATTTCAGGATTTTGACGCCAACACATGTGCAACATGTAGGCCTTGTTTGGTTCAAAGTTGGAAAAGAAATGTAGGGGAAACAATCTAAAAATATTATTTGGTTTAGTGGTTTTGAAAAAAAAAAATCAAAATCATTTTCTATCTCCTACACATAAATCAATCACTTTTTTTTTTCCTCCGCTTTCCTTCTGAATCACTTTTGTCTCTCACACACATCTGGTCAAGTACAGAGTAATATACAGTCTTTTTAAATTCCCACACTCGAAAACTATTTCCACAATATACAACATATCAAACAAAAAATATTTGTAAATGCTTTCCCCAATTTTTTTTTTTTCATTTTTTATAAATTTATCTCCCAAAACCAAACCACACACGGATAAGCTCTTTAAAAAATTCTCAATTTATTTAAATTGGTAAATTCTCAATTTTTTTTGTTTCAAAAATTTGACATAGCTGTACGGTCCACACACATGGTAATTTCTTTGTTGTCCACAACATTTTCGAAAAAAAATTTCGTAATGAATAACATTCACCCTTTTTATAGATGAAAAGTTTGGAAATAAAATTGAAATTATTGTCAATTTGCAATATTGGAAGTAGTTTATTTAAAGATTTTTCAAATACATCTCCATTTTTTATCTTATTTCTGAAATACTGATTTTTCAGTTTCTGTTGGTTGTTTGAAAATTTTGTGCCATGTTTTTTACGTGATGTAATTGGGCACAATTACAGACTTTACAGTTAATGCATGTAATATGTGTGACGAAATTCGTTACGACAAGCCCTGAATTAGGGATTTTCCATTAACCATACACGCACGGTACGACAAGTTTGAAAGTTTTTTTTTTCAAATTCATACGACATCATAAAATAAGTACACTACCGACTACATTATGCATAAAAAATTACAAAACAAGACATTACAGACAGTTTTCACAAAACACATTACGGAAAACATTAAAAAGCAGTCATGGTAAACAACATTGTCCGACTATCTACCATTGCGCCGAATTTGGTATAACTCTGCCCTTATCCGATGACGCACCTCCACCATTTCAATGTCCTCGTCTGTAGGCACGACGGCTTCGTCTAGGGCAGCCAAATCTGCACGATCAGGAATATCGTCATACGTGTACTCCGCCTCATTTCTGACAGCTGCAATGGTCGCATCATCCTCGTAGTTTCTGCGTATGAAATTGTGTAATGCCATAGATGCAGCCACCAATGGCACCTGCACTCTACGAAAGTCAAACCAAGGCATGTTGTGCAAGAATCTCCACCGCGACTTCCAAGCGCCAAATGTTCGCTCAATCACACTCTGCAATGAAGAGTGGGCACGGTTGAACAACTCATCACGATTCCTCGGCTTGTGACGTTGAAAGTGTGGTTGGTGATAGTGGCTACCCTTATATGGTGCAAGAAATCCCTTCTTATTATTGTATCCACTATCCACTAGTTAATAGCGACCTGTGAATGTGTACATATTAATACATATTTGTTTCACGTGTAGACAAACAAATTTAACAAGTTATGGCATTGAACAAATGAACTTGTCGTACGTACCATCCACTGCAGTTGGAAAATTATATTGCGGATCCTCGGTGACAATGTTTAAAATTCGGCTGTTATGCATGCTACCCTCCCAACCACATGACACAAAGACAAAACACATATTGAAATCACACACTGCCAAATATATTTTGAGTGTGGCAACCCTTTCGGCTAAAATACGGGGCTGCTTCCGACTCCTTGATGCACGCTGGCACGTGTGTCCCATCCAAGGCACCTAAACAATCCTACACAATTCGAACAACTAGGCAACATAATAGTACCATGAAGTTATGCATTATACCCTCACATTTTTTAAGTGACATCTTTGTAGAATTTGAAAAAAGAAACTCGAATTGTTGCATTTTTTTCGCACCTTAAACGGCACGTACTGTGGTTGGGTCTGCAGGTGGGGATCCCTACTGTTTTGGAAATCGTGGGCGTGGCGGTCTTGTGACGATAAACTTTTTCATTGCTTTCAAAACATTATGAAAATGGCGTGATATTGTTTCACCGGAGTGTTGGAATCTTTCTTGAAGCTCGCGGTTAGGCAAGTTTTTCAGAACATGAATGAAGATTGCAACACTCTCCTCAACGTGCAAGCTGTGGTCCCGCTCAGGTACATGCAACCCGAAGTCGTTCACTAGTGTGGCACATAAACGAGTGAAAACGACTTTGGGCATCCACATTTCATAGTGAAATCTGCCACTGTGTCCATTATACATTTCCAAAATCCATGCCCTCCCCGTCAAGATGGACGTGCGACATGGGACTTTAAGCACGTGCGCCTTGTAGTAGTCGGAGGCAATTCTGTACGCTTCAACATAATTATTATTCATTTCTGTCTGCCACTCGATTGCGAGCGCCGCGATATCATCACACATTTCTTGCATCCGTGCATCGGTGTCATCGTCGCTTTCCATGCCTAAATCACATAACTTCAAATAAAATCAAAAGCAGAACATGACAGACTACAACTCTGCCAAAATTAAACATGCAAAACTTAAACAGTTTGGTCAAGTGTAAAGGCTGTCAATAACATAAAAAAATAAATAAATAAAATAATCAATTTAGTTCATTTCCCATTCTTCTGAGACCTTCTAGTGTATTTGTCAAGTTCTATTACCAATGCATGATAAACGTGAAGACATTTATTTGAAGTTTCCCAACGGACGTTAACACATAATTAATTTTTTTTTTCCTTTTTCCCACCTTACAAAGGGTGTAACTTGTAGTAATTTTTTTTTTTTGCCTTTTTCCTGACTAATAAGCAATATAGAAATTGCACTGACATATACAAAGAACAATGTTCAAATAAAATATACAAAAATAATAACTTAATCTATTATGTTTTTTTAGTACCTTATAAAGGGTCTAACTTCCACTTTTTAAGTTGAAGCCTTCAGTAAACTTCACATGTCTCTGTACAAGTAGCAACGCTTTTGTTCAAATGGTCGAGTATGGCTGATTTACAACCACTGTTTACATAACTATGAAGCTGCAAATTGGAAAAGTGTAATTAGATTCATGGTTTATTGAAATTTAAAATTGTAAAATCCAACCATAGCCAATACCCAACCAATGCACATCCATAATTTTAAAACGAGGGAGTACACTTCAATACCATAACCATCTCCCTACCAATTCTCCTTACAAAGCATAGTTAAAAACATCATGTCATTTGCAAATACAAAACCAACATAAGCGAAAAGAACTCCAACACAAAGCATTTCATAAAAACGCAGGTCTTTAGCAAATATAAATGAAGTCCAACACATAAGCGTAGTTAGAAATGAAGTCCAACGCATAAGCAAAAAGAAGTCCAACACATAACGCATAAGAATGCCAACACAAAGCATAGTTAGAAACAAAGTCCAACGCATAAGCGAAAAGAAGTCCAACACATAATGCATAAGAAGTCCAACACAAAGCATAGTTAGAAACGAAGTCCTTGATTGCGCAATATGCTTGCTAGAGTTGGAACTGTTGTCGTCCTCTCTTTGTCTTGTTGCTTCACCTGGAGCCAGCCGATAATGCCTGCATCGGAAGGAATACTCATAACCATCTCCCTATTATTGGGCACCTCCATAAGGGAAATACTGAAATGGAGCAGTGGATTACTTTGGTCAAGTTCCTGAATTTCATAAAGACGTCCAACTGCTTCGGCCATAGTGACACTTTGGCCACCGACAACATGGTTTACAGTGAGTTCCTTGCTTTGTGTCTTCACCGAATTCGCCAAATCATCCATGCTTGTTGCCAATGCTTCTGCCCCGGTGATTCGCTTTTTTTGCACGGCTGTGACAGATGAGTGCCTCCTTTTGCTGCCACTACCTGATGCGTTAATGGTTGCAGATTTCATCAAGTTTGCCGTTTCAGAGGCACCCGATTCGTTGCTGTCCGTAGAGAAGTCAGCACTGTCGGACTCCTCTTCCACCTCCAGCTGGTTCCGTATCTCGCCAGGCGTCCAAGCATTTTTACCCGTTGCCGCAGCCCCCGTGAATACATGACGCATCAGTTCCTCATGATCCAAGCGCTTTGTTCTAAACTTGCAACACTCTTTATCAACCTGTAATACAATACAAAGGGAGTACACCATTAGCAAAATGAATAACTTATGTACATGGACTATGCACATCATTAATGAACAGTGTAACGCTGCAAATTGATGTGGTTATATATGGAAAAAAAAAATTAAAGAACAAAACATTATTATTGTTATTGTCATGGCATGTTTCATGTTACCCAGGATCTTTACAGAGCATCAACTGATTACCTATCAAAGTAACATATATTTTTTTTTTTGGGTAACTAGTTCCCCAAGTATATGCACTGCCGGAGGGAATAATTAAATAACGAAGCAGTAACCAATAAATACAGATTCTGCAAAATAATGTTATATAATACACGGTCCAACAAAGTAAAACCAGTCAAATGTATTTACCAACCCTATATTTTTGTCATAAACACCTAGACATAACCCTATGAACATATAAACACAATATACCAGTCCGAAAGAGGTGGGACATGAAGCCTGTATTACAATACTCGCTAACTACACACACAAAAAAAAAAAAAAAAAAAAAAAAGAAAAAATGAGAAAAGAAAAAATAAGATTGCACACTTTTGTCACTGCTATTAGCAGAGAGAAAGCATCCTCTATTCTTCAGTAATAATATAGTGCATCACTGAGATTGTAATGGAGAACCTTTATTCTTCAGTAATCATCCTCCATTCTTCAGTAATAATATAGTGCATCACTGAGATTGCTTTCCTTTCTCCAATTTCAAATGAACTTTCCTTACCTTTTTGACAGGATTTTAGTTCATTTATGGACATTATATCATTCCTGTTGGCAAAATAAATTTCTTTTTTAAAGAAAACAAAAGAAAACATGGTAGAATAATACATTTTCATGTTTGAAATCCTACACATCCAACACCCACCCAATAACACTATCCACTGTTGAAGAAAAACAAAACAAAACTAAAATAAATAAATAAATAAATAAGTATGTGTATTTACACAAAATAAAATAAAGAAAAATGACAACTTTTCATTAGATGTTGAGGGAACATGGAACATGTTCCTCCATATGACATTATGTCATGAAAATACTTCTAATGAGGGCTAAGAAATAGCTTAACAGTTCATACAGAAGCCATCCAAAACCAGCACAAGAAAGAATAGCAAAACACCGTGCAGAAATATACCAAAAAGGCCCTTAGGGCTCTTCTTTCCTCTAACAGTCCCCTCCCCTCCATGAAGACCGCCACCATCGTCATCACCCCTCCCGTCCAAGGGCTCAAGTAACTAATTAAGAATTGTTATACATTAAAAATCTAAATACAAGCATATGCATTTAAGTAGACCGTAACAGGCATTTTACGGAATTGGACCACATACTGTGAATGCAAATGAAATGGTACCAATCAACACATCAATAATGGACCAATTTTTAGGTGAAAACCCATGCGTATTTTTTCTAATTTTTTTTTTATCACAAACTGCAGTCATTGGTTATGTGAAGAGAATGAAGAAGAGAGACTCAGGACACTGCTTCTATGAATGACCTTGATGGAGCTTTGTGGCTTTTATTTGTTCTTTTCCTTGTTGATATAGACCATTTACAGTCTCCCTAGTTCAGCAAACAAGGGAGACGGAGAGAGAGGAAGGAAAATAACAAAGATAGATTTGTTTGAGAAAGCTTCAGTGGTAACGACCTGAACCTTGGTTCAGTGGACATATCCTCTCTCACATCTTCAACATTGACATCCTCAACAGCTTGGGCATCTGTTCGAACAACAGATGCCTCTGTTGTGTTGTAGATATTTTTAACAACTTTTGAATTTCATATTTTAGGCACCCCAGACTGGTATCTTGCCTGGTATCCCAATTAGACAACAACGAGAAATAGTATGTAAATGTTTATGATATTTTAAGTACAAATTATTTTTGAACAGTCTAGTTTGAAAATGACTCTGAATGATTTGTCTCAAGTCCAAAAAGAATTTTTCCAAAACAGATGCTGCCTTGCCTTCCCTTGTACCATGCAAGCAAAACGGAATTTCACACAAATTGACATGTAAATATATCTGTTAGGCGCTTCCAGAAATGATTCAAAATGTTTGGTATGCCTACTTGATATGTATAATCAAATGTATTTCAAATGAACATGTGTCCCTATGAATACTTTACAGCAGATTCAATTTATAGCAGATTCAATATGTATAATCAAATGTATTTCAAATGAACATGTGTCCCTATGAATAATTTACAGCAGATTCAATCTATTGCAAATTCAATATGTATAATCAAATGTTTTTCAAATGAACATGTGTCCCTATGAATACTTTACAGCAGATTCAATTTATAGCAGATTCAATATGTATAAGCAAATGTATTTGAAATGAACATGTGTCCCTATGAATGCCTTTACAGCAGATTCAATATGTATAATCAAATGTATTTCAAAGTCACTTCAATAACGAAGCAGTAATCAATTGCAACGACATTGTGAAACAGAAAAATATGTAAACATGAGTTCAAATCGGTACCTTCTCCATTGTAGCCCACCATTCATCCAACGCATTGATCAACCCAGTCTCTTGGTCGAACCCAATTCTAGTGGGGCCTTTACGGCTATCCATTAGCTTTGACCATGCACGCCACTCCGCCTTTAGTTGATTGTACCTATTTTTAAGTTATTTCATGCTATGCGTCAACCCAGTTGCTGCCTCATAAGTCTTAGCCAAAGACCGGTACCCATTCGGATTGATTGACATGTGCGGCCTGTTACCTGCGTCTATTTCCTTAACAACCAGTTCCAAATAGATACGTGTGTTCTCCCAGTCCCAATTGGCTTTGTGATAAGGTTTTGGGCCCTTCCCTTTCCCGGAAGGGGTACGAGAGCCGGATCGAGTTAAAGCCATGTGACTATAGAACATTATAATTTGCATTACTTATTAGTTTGTTCTGTGCATTACTTCTCGTTGTGTTTATGATATATTATTATGTTTGTCCAACACATATGCAATAGTGAAATGCACACGGATAAGTAATATATTACTTAAAAAAAGCATAGTATGGTGACCAGCTACACACGGATACATATATCACATACGGAAACCATAGTACAGTAACCATCTAGACACGGATACATATATTACATACGGAACAACAAAATAACGGCGATGATGGACAAAAAAACATGTAACAACTTTAAGTACACGCAGAATCTGTTCAATGTCAATCAAACGCACCTCAAAACGACAAACATTGTCTCTATCATTCTCAGGAGCTGTTTGTCTGCCATATTCGTCACACCACCCAATCCAATTGACACATGGCTGAGGTTAAAAAAATTATGAAATTATTAGTGACGGTTTGACAAGGTAATAATCCCAAACAAGGTGAAGGTGCTTGTACTCACCGCTGCACGAGGGCATTGGTAGTAAGCACGTCTTGGATTTTTGGCAGACCGAGAAATCTTGACCACACAATGCTCGTACCCACAAGCACACATAGGGCGTGGTTGTGTTGATGTCGCAGTGGACATAAACGAGGCCATCTAGTCTGTGATGACTTGTTCGATGACATGACAAGCAGAACAAAACAGGTAAACGGGTGTGACACTTATGCTATGGGATAAGTTTGTTGTGTAAACAAGTTTCTTGTGTAAACACTTTTTCTCAGTGCACGTCATTTGTTATGTCCATGAAAATTAATTGGAGAAAACATGAAAAAATTTAATTGGGAAATAAAAAATTGGGAAAATTTTTGTAATTGAAGTTTAAAATTCATTTGGAAAAATAGTAATTGAAATAAACAATTATCTGCCAAACCAAATTAATGTTGTATGTAGAAGAATTAACAAAAACACGCAAACATACAACAAAATGTTTTATCAAACTCTAATAAATTATGTTTTCCCGAGCTATTCCTATAACATTATACTTGGTTCCCGTTAACATTCTAACTTGGCAAAGAAATTTGTACAAGAATTAACACAACAAACCAACATTAAAGAAAAAAATTGTATCCAGAAGCCTTGAAGAAGACTAAATACACATGTTGAATGAAAAATGATATCCATTACGCACACATATACATCACTTTAAAATGCAGACAGTATTGGAAAAAAGCAAAACAAATAAATAAAATAAATCAGGAATTGTTAACAAGGACCAACATATATAGTTTTTGATCCGCCATTTCAAGGAGCACCATATTAGCACGTTGTGTCCAAAAATAAGAAAGCCTCAAGTAGAAAAATGAAGACCTTGTAGGTTTTTGTGAATTTAAAATATAGCTCCATCAAATGCATAGTACATTACCTTACCTTAAACAGATAAAATCTTAAACGCATGCAAACAGATTACAAATTTTAAACAGATTAAAAATGTGAAACATATTACCTAAATATAGCTCCATCAAATGTATACATTACCTTACGTTAAGCAGTTACCTTAAAATCTTAAATAGATTAAAAATTTTAAACAGTTAAACATTTGTAAAAATGTTAAGCGACTTAAAATCAACATTACCTTGAACACATTAAAAATCTTTTGCTGAAGTACATTGTTTAAACACTGAGAAATATGGAAGATGAGTTTGTTGTGGAAATTCGTATGATTCGTTGTTTTCTAGTGACAAATTTTCTTTTTCCTCCCCCCTCATTTTTCATTATAGGGATTGAATCCACCTTACTCAAAAGATTAACAGGGACAACCAGACTGCCATATACACAAAAGAAAATGACCAATTATTCACCAACTTTATTGTCATGTGTTCGTAGAAATCACTATGGTAGCATTTGTAGGTAATTTCACCAAATGTACAGGAATAGTATAAATGATAATTTCATGTCAGCGTATTCAACAATTATAACCACAGAGAGAGACAGAATACTTCATCAGAATACTTCGAACTTGTTGATTTCAACAAACTACTTCATCCTATTTAGGGGACTTTCTTGTTAGGGGAAAATTAATGAGAATACAAAATCAGTATTTAGGGGACTTTTTTTGTTGTTAATCCCCCAAAAAAATGCACTGTAATTTTTGGTTTTACAATACATAATGCGTATGAAATTAGTAACGCTTGATGCACAGACACACACACATACACACACACACACACAGAGCAACAAAGACAAATAGAGAGGGAGAGGGAGAGAGAGCAGACTGTTTACATATACAAAAACCAGAGCATAGAAGTCATGGTTATGAGATCCACACCCCCCCATCAACAGACAACCCTACATATTGCTAAACTGTGTCTATTTCTGGTATGTGACAGAAAGCCCTAAAACCCCCAACATAATAGGCCAGTTTCGGCAAAAATTTACCCAACTCGAATGTTGAAAACAAATTGAAAAATGACAATGGTCAGACAGAGCGACAGACACACAGACACAGAGAGAGAGAGAGAGAGAGAGAGTTCATACATACATACAAACCAAACAGAGCATACGATGTTTGGGAACATAGCGAAATAGAAACAAGAGAAGCTGAAGAGAGAGAGACAGAGAGCGAGAGAGCGAGAGAGAGAAAGAGCGAGAGCATACTTGCAGTTGAGGGGATCATCGGAGGAGGGACTGGTTTTCCGTTCGCCTTGGCGGACTATCGTCGTCGCTTGGTTCCTCTTTCTCTTCAGATCTGAGCTTCTACTATGATCCAGCCTTGAACGAAGGGCCATCTTTATCTTCACCGTTTGATGTAGCTAAATAGTTGTAGGTACTACACCTTGTAGGAGAGTAGCTCTGCAGATATTCCCATCAATGTTTGACATAAAGCCAGGGGTGAAAACGAGATAAGCAAAATGAAGGAGGGGCAAAACAGTCATTTTACACTACAGTTGACAGCCTTCACGTGTAGCTACTGTACATAGGTTTTTAGGGTGACTTTTTGGCTTTTTTAGTAACTTTTTGGCTAAAATGATGTGTCCCAAAAGGGGCCTTAATCTACTTTTTCAAAACTATTAAATATGCATAAATATGTACATTTTGGATTCGTTTAGGATGTGGGTTAATTTTTTGACTTTTTGACTTTTTTGGCTATTTTATCATAGGGCTAAAAAGTATCGTTTGAGATATACTTTTTGGCTTTTTTGACTTTTGTGAAAGAAAAAATGAAATGATTATGGTTTGGATGTGATATTTTGTCTTATTAGGCTAAAATCATATTTTGTCTTTTTATGACTAAAATAGTCAAAAAGTGAAAAAACCTGGCATGCCAAATAAAGGCTTTATTATGAAAAAATAAAATAAAAATTGCCTCTGCCTCTATCTCTGCTGCTGCTCTTTGGCTCCAACTCAAACTTCTTCCACTTGCCTCCAACACCCACACCTTCATGATACAGATTTCTCAAAAACAACAGATTTAGAGCTATAGAGGACACTAGGCATAAACCATACATGGAGCTTTGGACCTTTCTCATTTTCATTACTCTTCTTTGGGTCTTCCTTTTCTTTCTCTATATTATTCCCACAAAACTTTTTAATTGTTTTATTGGTCATGACTTGAAATAACTTTTTTGTGTTTTATTTTTTTTTCTTCATATTTCACCCGGTCAAAACACATTTCTCCCTCTCTCTCTCTCTCTCTCTCTCTCTCTCTCAGTTCCTTAGAGCATCTCCAATGGGGGCTCTATATCTTTAAATATAGAGGATTTAGTAAAAAAATTCACTCCAACCCATCATCTATATCCTCCTCCATTTGGAAGGATGGATGTTTCATCCTTCAAATTTGAAGGAAGTATGAAAAATGAAGAATTATCCTTATAACACTATTCATTCTATATTTTTTATTATATTACAAATAACTTTTAATATGTAAATTTATTTTTTATAAAATTGACATTATTAAAAAATATGAAATCATACCTTTAAAATGAGTATAATATCAAATATATTTTACAAAAATTTTAAAATTAAATATTTGTTAACAAACAAAAATTACTTTTTGATGAAGGGAGGATGAAGGGTTTTGAAAATTTATGATTAAAATTTAAATGAATAATAACATACTTTATATTTATTTTTTGACTAAAAAAATTATTTTTACCCTCTTGATAACGGAATTAGGTTGGAGATGCTCTTAGAGCATCTCCAACGGTTCAGCAAATGTTTCATCAGATTTGAGTCAAAAATAAGCGATTTCCTTCATTTGATACTTCGCGCTCCAACGGTTCACATCAAATTCGTTTCACCAAAATTGCGCCGGGCAACCGGTTGGTTGACCGGCCGGTCGACCGGCCGGTCAACCGGTAAAGGCCAAAAAAATTTTTTTTTTTTTTTTTTTAACTGGTTTGAACCTTTGTTTCTGGACTTTTTGAACTTCTGGGTGGTCGACCGGGTGGTCGACCACCTAGGCAAAAAATTATTATTTTTTTTTTTTTTAACTGTCTGAACCTTTTCTTCGAACCGTTTGAACCTTTAGGCGGTTGACCGGTTGGTCAACCGGCCGGGCAACCGGTTGGTCAACCGGTGTCGCTCCTTCAACGGTCAGTAACAGTGATTTCACCAAATCTGGGTTTGGTTCTCAGTTTGATGATTTTTTTGCTGAAATCTCATTCTGATATCAATCTGATGAAACGGTTGGAGCATGAAAAGGGGCCTTTTTCATCAAAATTTAAATTTGGTGATGGATTTGGTTAACCGTTGGAGATGGTCTTAGGAAAAGTTGCTTTCACTTGGTCCTTTTTTTGTTTTGGGCATCTTATAGGTGGGGTGTCCCCTGTATTGTTGTCACTAATGAGCTCTGACATTTTTGGAATCATTGTTTGTCGAGCCTGACGTTTCCAATCACCTATTAATTGACTTTCATAATTTTATTGATTTATTTATTTTTACAAAAATGATTTGTCCCCTTAAAAATAATTTCCTTAATTTTCCTAATTTTTTTTTTGGAAATTGTTTTCTTTTTCTTTTTTTTTTGTTTTCTTTTTTGTTTTTTTTTTTATACTTGAAATGGAAAATCGGGAGATTCGGGGATGAATCAGCGCCCTTATTTTGGAGTTTTCTTAGGTGTGCAACCCACAAAAGGTGTAAGTGGGTTGCACACCATGTGCCACTCACACAAAAGGTGTAAGTGTAAGGTGTAAGTGTAAGTGGAAGGTATAAATGAAATGTATAAGTTGCACACCATGTGCCACTTACACAAAAGGTATAAGTGCAAGGTAAAAAATGTGTAAGTGTAAGGTGTAAGTGAACACAAAAAGGTGTAAGGTGTAAATTGCACACTATAGCATTACCCCCTTATTTTTATTATGTTAGAATTTAGAAAATTTACAGTTTAGTGGGCTTTTGAAATTTTTTTATAAATACATGAATAAATTTATAATTTTAATTATTAATGTTTATAAAATTTGTAATTGATGTGTAATGTTTTTTAATTTTACAATAAATTGCTATTTTTTCTTAAAATTTTCCTTCAAACAGTTCTTAGACAATTATCTAGCGATAATCTAATAAAATGGGAGAAATTTACAGTGGAACAAGAACTTAAATATAAAAAAGGAAAATGATTTGTCCTCCTAAAAATGCCCCCTTAATCCCCTAATGCCCAAAACGACGTCGTTTTGGGCATTTTTTTTTTTTTTTTTTTGCCTTGTTCTGATTTTTCGGGGGATTAGGGCTCCCCATTTTCGGGGATGTAGCAGGGCCCTATAAAAAAATAACAAAACAATTATTTATTTATTTATATATTTCTATTTTCCAAAATTCAAAACATTGGTGCTATGTTGGATCTTGATTTTATGAAGTAAAAAGGGGAAGAAAAAAAAATTAAATGAATAAGAATTTTTTTTTTTCCCCTTTTTTTTGTTTTGAAGAGAATCACAAAGTGGTTGTGGAATAAAATAAGTGGTTGTGTGTGGGGGATATCAAGTGCCGCTAAATAAACGAAAAGGGCAAAAACGAAAGGATGGAGTGGCCTCCATTATTGCATATAGGGAAAAATTATTGATTAGTCTTGGAATATTACGTGGATATATTTTATATTAATCATAATTTATTTATTTTTTAATATTTTTTAATTACTTAACATAAATTTGTAAATTTTATTTGTTTTATTAATCACACCGTCATTGAATTATCACATGATAATGTCCCAAGAATAATTCATAACTTCTCGCATAAAGGACCATCATATTAATTTTGTCTTTCCACCACTTGAAAATTTTATTGAGAAAGAAGGAACAACCCGCGTCTAAAAAGCACTCAACAATTTTTTTTATATGACACATTGTACAAAACTTAATTAAAATAAATTAATTTAGAATGACAATAATTTTATTGTACTATGAAACTCAATTATTATAAATTAATTCAAAATGATAAACTTCACACATAAGAGAAATAGTGAATGAATATTTTGATACGAAAGAGTAATTACCGTAGCTTATTAAAAATAAAAAAATTAATCATCTAGTTAAGAATAAAAGAGCCAACCACCAACACAAATAGAAAAAAACAACACAGTCACAATATTTTTAATGTGGATTAGTCATCTGCAACAAAATCACTTTAACGATTGAATTCGACTTTAAAAAATCAGCTAAAATAAATCATAACAGGAAAAATCATTCAAAATATTTGTGAGAAACTGGAAAACTAATAGCTATGTTTTAAGAGGAATTAAACATAAAAAAATTTCTAACATAACTCTTCTTGATAAAAGCACTAGTTTCTTTCCCAATTTACCTACAATTATCAAACTAAATATCAGTAATTATCACATTCACACTTGGAACACTTTTTTTGTGATCAAAATACATGTGATTCCCTATAGAAGGCTAAAGAAAAAAACCATTTAAAAAAAAAATTACCAAATAAAAAAAATGTAACACTTAATAAAATCCAAACAGACTAATAACGACAAAACTAAGAGGCAAAACAAATTATTGGATTAAGACTAAAAGATAGGACATCTAGTTAAGGTTCTTTGCCTTCATAAGTGTACTGTAGATAACCAATTTATTCCATTCAAAACAATTTGCCTTGAGTTGAAATAAAGTATCTTGGAACTAAATAGGAAAAGCAATATGAAGTCCCACATTTCCTTTTACATAGTGTTAAAAAAAAAGAAGACAATGCTTCCAAATGCCTTTGAGAATTACCAAATGCATCCATCACTACAAACAGTGAATTAGTATTATAAAAGATTGGTTCAATTCCTTCTACTTCCACGAGATGAAGAACTTTTACAATTTGTTTACATAAAGCCACATAAGAAATCATATAATTAAGTAGGTTAAATAAATAGGCATTGAAGAAAAAGTATTCACCTAAAAAGGTATTGAAAAAAATTATTGATTTCATTAGATAGTGATGAGACTATTCAAATCTTTAAAATCTAAGATCTTAGGCCCGTTTGTTTAGGGAATTAGAGTTGGGATTGAAATTGAGATGGAGGTGTGATCTACTATATGTTATGTTTGTTTTGAGAGATGGAGAGGGGAATCCTAATCCCTTGCTATTAGAATGGGCCTTGGGAAGGGTATTAGGATCGAAGCTTGGGACTTGGTATTAGAAAAATAATCCACCAGACTATTTTTATTTTTTATTTTTTACATGTTGGACATTTTTTTTGAACATTAATGTTTAATTTTTGTATTTTTTGTTAAGTAAAAATCATAGTTTTATTTTTTTTTCTATTTTTTTTAATTTTTTAAATTTTTTACATGTTGGGCATTTTTTTTTAACATAAATGTTTAATGTTTTTGTATTTTTTATTTATTTTATTATTTATTTTATGTAAAAATAATTTAACAATCCCTATACCAACAACTATCATCAAAACAAATATAATTTATTTAATCCTCTCACTATGAATTCCCTTTATTTTACCTTTAAAAACAAATGGGGCCTTATAAAATTATTAGTAGTACATTATCTCCCTATTTCTCACTTAATCCCATTCAAAAGAAATAATTACAAATGCATTTAAACAAATAAAAATAAAATCCGTGAGATCCATGGCCATCAAATCCACTATCTTGTTGTGCTCTTGGGTCAATATTCACTTATCCAACTTTTCATTGAAAGAAAAGTTAGGAACATGCAAATCAAAAAAAAGAAAAAAAAAGAACAAATTTGACATCTCACTAAACTTAAAATATTTGTTTTTAATGAACATAACAAATCTCGTAGTTCATGGCAAAATTAATATTACACTTATTACTACATTTCTAAATATGTATCATTGTCGGAATTAAGAAAAGACCACAATATTACATTCAATTATCAAAGAAATATTAGATATCCAAAAATTTTATCAAATTTCTTATCAAATATTAGTGAGTGTTTGATAGAAATTTTGATAAAATATTTAAAATTTCTAATATTTTAAATTTATTATTTGAAAAATTCAACTCTTCACACAATTTATAAAAATCATAATTAAAAATTACTAGAGGTAATAATTGGATATATGAGGCATCCAATAAATAGATGTGTATGATTTAATTTTTCATATTATTTTAAAGATCACACTAAACACGTTCTTACAAAGTAAATTCTAAATATTTATAATCATTCACGAATTATGAGTATCACATTTGGAGAAATCTCCTAAAACATTAACAAAAACACTCTATCCCTTCATTGTTTTGCTGCCATGTGTCCATCATCATTATGAAGTTCCAGTCGTATAACGCATCGTGGACTTTGGCCTCTTTTGGGAGGGTCAAAAAAAAAAATTAAAAAATAATTGGCTTATCAGTTTATTAGTTTATTTGAATTATATAATTTCTTTATTTTTTATATATTTTTTTATAATAAGTTAATAAGTCAAAAAAAAAAAAAAAAAAAAAAAAAAAACTTTCCAGAATAGGCCTTTGTATTCCAACAAATATACAACAACATTTAACTAATTAAAATTTTTAAAATTCACAAACTAAATTTTTAATCATATAAGTGTAATCAAAATTATTGAATGCCAAAAGGCACATCAAATCTCTAAATTTTTTATACATTTTGGGACAAAATCTTTAGGGCCTTTAATAGTTGGATTAAAAATCATTCTAAAAGATCTCGTAGAAGTATGACAGCACGATATCGTCTTTAATAGTGTGAAGAAAAAGTAATTGAATTAAAACTATTTTTTATTATATTAAAAAAATAAAATAATATGTACACCACATGATAAAAATAATTTAAAAGATATGGGATTTGAATTAAATTATGCTACACACCATTTTAACATAGTTTTTAGCCACTTTTTTGGTTAGTAGCAAAAGTCAAAAGTTGGCTTTTTTGTCTTTTTTTTTTCATTTCGGAAGTTGGTTTTTAGCCAACGGTGAAATTACAATTTTACCCCTCATGGGTCAAAATGTGTTACATATGTGAAGTTGTAAATATTTTAAATAAATAGGGTAGTTTGGTCATTTTATTATGATTTGACATCATAAACAAACATTAATCAAAAAAGTCAAAAGTCACTTTTTACCAACTTTCCAAATCATTTGTCTAAAAAAGCCAAAAGCTTGGTTAAAAGTAAAAAAATCACTTTTTACCATCTTCCCAAAACAATATATATTTTTTAGGTACATAGGAATAAATCTATTTTTGACAAGGGAAATGCTATGGGGTGCACACCATATGCACCCTAATATAAGATGTGTAATTTTATTATAAAATTTTGTAACATCAATTAGAAATAATCTCGCTATAAATTAGCATAATAAAAAATATTGTAACCAAGTCACAATTTTTTACAACATCAAGCACAAAATTTTAAATATTTTGTTACGTCAATTTGTGATTTTGTAATTGATTTTGCAAAATTTTATATTAAAATTACATATTTTTGTGATGAGATACATATGAATATAGTATGCACCCCGAAACCTCATTGTTTGGTAAAAAATAGAAACATTTTAGAAACATTACATAAGAAAAAAAAAAAAAAAAAAAAAGGACTTTTTGGGGAGTAAATTTAATGATGAAATTTGACTTGAAATTTGATAATACAATTTTTATGACATCATCAAAATTAAATCATGATTACAAAGAGATTTTTTGAGAAGTAGATTTAATGATTAAAAAATTGAAATGAAAATTGATGGTGTCAAATAGAATGTGAACTATTAAAGTGGTGTACGGGGAGGAAATATTCCGACAACCCGCACTTCCTTTCTTCCGAGTTCCTCAGCTGTCCGATCACCTGAAAACACAACGACGGTGAGCTACCCGGCGGTGTGTGGCCGGAAAACACCTCCGACGCTCAAGTTAGAACCTCACACACCTGAGACAGATAGCTAGAGAAGGAGAGTGTTTGAGTGTAAGTCTTACTTACAAAATTGTCCATCCCATAAGGGGTGGCGCAGACTTGTTTATATACTCTCTGCGCCCCATATCCACTCCCATTGATCTCTCAACACGTGGCTCGCTATCCCATCTGCCAAGACATACACCATGCCTGTCAGTTACACCATGCCGACATCACCTAACTCCAACCCCCAATTTCTATGTTGGAGCTCGGCAATGAGTTGCCCAATTAGCCGGCCAGGCTTCATGCCCGAGCACAATACCGGCTAAGCTTGAGAGAACCGAGTGCTCCATCTGCTGTCTTGCCGGTCGGTCTTCTGATCATGAGTCAATAAATTTCGATGGCGCCTTTCCGGGCTGGATTCTCAGATCACGGCTTGCTCAGATCGAAGTACGCAGTTTGGTTCGCCTAATCGATGCCCCAACCGAGCACCTTCTTGGCTCAAGACTGCCTGCCCCAATCTTGCCCTAAGATACTGTCCGCCAAATCTTTCCGGCGCGGTATCAGATCATTATTTTCCCACTCAAGTGGTATAGATAAAAATTAACTTTTTTTTGCACTATAATAAGCTAAAAATAACTTCAATAAAGTCATTAACATTTTATCATCGAGTATAAAATAAGAAACACCACCACATACACAAGCTACATGGTTGTTGGGAGTACAAAATAATTTTTTATCGGTTTATCAAAAGAAAAAAAAATTAAAAAAATCATAAAAATAACTAAAAAATAAATTATATGATATAGATTCAAATTTAATATGACATAAATCGTACATAGAATAGAATCATACGCTTTAAAATCGACATAATGCATGAATTGTAGCCTTGTGATGAGATTACAATCAACAGAAAGTTGATTATATCTTAATTATTTTCACATAGTAGTTTCAATCCCATAATAATTTTCTTGAGAGAGCAATGAGTTGAATCGGAGCATTAATAAATCAAAGTCATCCTGGGTCTTGATGAGGCTGAGACGCACATACCGCCTTTCTGCACCATATACACTCCCTGTCCGGCTTATTATACCATTCTCTCTCAGCACTTCTTGGCAATCTTCTTCTTCATCCCTTTCACATTTCAACCATGCATAAGCTGCCAAAAAATAAAAATAAAAATAAAAAATCAACATCTAAATTGATTTTGTTTACAATCCACAAAATTGTAAACAAGAAAATAAAAAAAAAAAAAAAAATACAAGATATACGTGGTTCAACATTGTGTTTACATTCATGAGGAGAGGGAAAAGAATTATAGAAGTCAAGACCCTCTCAACTTGTCCGCTTAACAATACTGTCACATTCTTGCACAGAAATCTTGCTTGAAAAAATATAGTAATCTCAATGGAATATATTATAGGTGCCAAGAGATGTTCTTAGTCTTAGGCAGTGTTGTGTTACGATCTCACATTGAATCAAAATAGGTTAGGTCTTGTGAATATAAACTACTTGGGCACCTTTCTTTTGCAAGTTGATTTTTAGGTTGAGTTTTACTGGAATGGCTCATATTACTGAACCAATGTTCCAGATCTAGTTCACTCATTTCAAATTTTGTATTTTTTTTCCCCCCAAATACAAAGTATTGCCATTATTTAACATTCAATTTTTCACCAATTCATGCCATTCCATAAAACATTTTCCCTTTGTTATCAACTTCTATAGTTTTCTAATGCACATTCCTCTGTTTTTGCCCTGTTTTTGCTTTTCCACTATTGTGGTTTTTACATAAGAATTAGTCTACAAACACAGGAGATATTCACAGAAACAGACACAGAAAGCAAATTGTCCCATTGGTCACACAGCGATTGACTGTTTTTTTTTTTTTTTTCCTTTTTTTCTTCCTCATAAGTAGGCCCTACTATCTGACCTGTTACGCCACCATATTTTTTGTGTGAGTCCTACAAACATACATGTAAGTAGATAACAAAGTTGATAAATTAGGTATTATTATTATTTACTTATTTATTTCCAGATTGAGAAGCTAGTATTGAGTGAATGAGAATGATAATCACCTGGAGAAGGTCCTCTGAGTTGTTGATAAAAAGTGCAAAATTGGGGTTCAATTTTTTGGATAGAGAAGCGATTCGATTCCAATAATGCCTTGCTCAGAATTTCCCAGCGCTTCCTCATTGTTGTGAATCCAAACTCAAAAATATCATTACCATTATTCCCTTGGAAAATTGCTTTGAGTTGCTGCAATGCTATTAACTGGGTGTCATGAGAAACCCCAAAGCTAATTTGATCAGTGTACTTCAACATTCTCTCATAAACTTCCTCAACCTTTATCAATGCCCATCTGTATAATCAAAAAACAATGCAATATAACTGTCTAGTTTGCGTCGACTAGGTTGCTAAAAATGCTATGCACCAGAAAAATATATAGAAAAGTGCTCGACTAGGTTGCTAAAAATGCTATGCACCAGAAAAATATATGGAAAAGTGCTCATAAAGTAAAATGTGTGATAGCAATGGTTTTAGCTTCTGTATTTTGAACTGAACTGGTGCTCTCTGGTGTGCCCTGCATCAGATGCTGTAGTCTGTTTTTATGGCCTGTCTGCTGCTATGCTGAGGTGATAGCATTGGTTAGTTGGCTGGTCTGCTATGCTTAGGTGATAGCAATGGTTTGGCTGGTTTGTCTCAGTTGATTGGCTGTATGCCTGGTCTGTTCTTTTTTCGTTGGTCTCTTACCAACTGTGAGGTGCTAGTAAATGATAGGACTAGCTTTGTAGTGTCAACCTAGTTAGGATCATTTAGCTTATTATGATACTTTTGCACTTCCCTTTTCTTTATTGATGCTATTTGCGTTGTACCTTGTACTTGTTTATTCCATCAATAAAATTTCTTTTTTGCCAATCGCAAAAAAAAAAAAAGTAAAATGTGTAACCTAATTTATTTTAAATATAATCCATACCAAATTTGAATCTACATCATATACTTCATTTTCTGGACATTTTTCTAAAGGTTTTTTTCTTTCATCATGACTAAAACTCAGGGATGGTGTGACAAATGTATTTTAGCAATTTTTGGTTAACTTTTGTTTTTATTTTTGTTCTTGTTTTTGTTTTTCAGTTTTCCTAAATAACATTTAAATTATTAAAAAAAAAAAAAAATCCATTAGAGACAAAAACTAAGAAGCAAAAAAGTTGAAATTTTTCCACATGTACGGACAATGTTCAGAATGGACTTATAAGATGGCACATGTTTTAACTTAGAGTTCAAAAGGACAAATTTATAAAATCACTTATTAAGCTGAATCATAATAGATAATAACTAAAATTGTCTACATTTAATGTGGGATATCAACATTTATTCAAAATTCTAAAGTTATGTTTTGATCTTGAATTTATAGAGAAAGAAAAAGGGAAGGAAAAAAAAGACCACAAATCCAAACACAACCTAAGTAGAAATAATAGTAATACACTACTATGAAGCCAAGTTGATATTAACATTGGTTTAAATACTCAAGTGCATATATAAGTTCTAGAGTAGTGATAATTGGACTTACCCAAATCTGGAGCCAGAAAGGCCAGTAAGCTTAGAAAGAGTAAACATGAGATCTTCATCAGCTGGTGCTAGAATTGCTGTAAAATGGGGCCAATAATAAGCATGATCATGAATTGTTTTCACTGAGGACCCTCTCAGCACTGCCTTCTTCAACTGGCCATCAGGGTTGTTTGGTGAAGTCACAAACTCAATCATATTCATATTCACATCTGAAGTGTTCTTCCACATTCATGTATCTCCAACAAACATATAGTCCATTGATCGGAAAAAGTTCGTCTGTGACTTGTAGGCCTGCCAAAAAAAATACCCAGATTTTTTTGATCAGTAAAAATACAAACTCAGAATTTTTACCAGACTTGTCAATTTATGGTCCACGTTTATTTTATAAATAGATTCCACACAATACCAAGTCAATCATCACCGCAGGATCTTATTATTGGTTTATAGGATTTCTGTTTATATATATCTATATATGGTTATATTTTTGGAATTTGTGTTAGATTTATGAGTGAAAAATAATTTAAATAAATTAAAAACTTGATTATGGCCCTGTTTAGTACAGCTTAATTTCAGCTTTCAGCTTAATTTAAGTTATTTTGATATGTTTGGTTTAGCTTAACAATACAGCTTATAGCTTTTTGTAAGTCAGAAATCAACTTATTCTTTGAGTAGGGCAGGAGAAGCTTAATTTATAAGTCATAAATCAGCTTATGTTTATAATTATAAACTATAAGCTGTTAAGGTATAAGCTATAAGCACTTTCCCACAGTTCTACCAAACAGGGCCTATGACTAAAAAGTTAGAGAAGAATAGTTTTGATTTCTATTTATTTTCTGATAATCAATTTTGAACTTAAAAAAAATTACAAGAAACAAACTTAAGTTGGATTACAGGTGTTTTTCTAGCTTAATTTTCTTAGATTTCACACATTGGACTGAAAAACATTCAATATTTTTAAAACAAGTCTTGCTAACAAATGTCTTTGGAGTATAAGAAAATGACAAAAAAATAAAAATAGTTTTTACACAAATTTCAACATTAAATAACATTGTTAGGACACTTGTTAGCATATTTGTCTTTTGACTAAAAAGTAGCTAGGTAGGAGTAAAAAAATTATGGACAATTAAACTTAAAGACTTCAAAAAAAATCTTCAATCTGCCAAGAGCTTTTATGTTTTTCACATGTTATCCAAAAAATACACAAAACACTTTTACAACTGATTTAAAAAAATTTAATCCAATAGTCTAAAAGTCATAAATTGGGTTAGAAGAACAACCGGTAGAAAGGGATGGTAGCTACGACCCCAAAGCAGAGAAGAAGAGTTGGAAAGGGCATGAATCTGCATTAAGGAGTTGGGTAGATCCAACACCAAACACTATGGTGCCGTTTAACATTTACGCCATTGCTTATATTTACAAAAATTTTAAAAACTCAAATAAAAACTTGTTTGGTAATATTTTTGATTTATAAATCAGTGGTCTCAGTTTATAAATTTGGCCAAAAAATGAAAACACAAAAAATGTGTTTCCGTTTTGAGTTTTCAGTTTATTTTTTTTTTTACCACCTAACACTAGCCACCACCTGCTACCATTTCCCACCACCGTCTTCCGCCATCACCACCCGCCACTACCCACCTGCCACCACCACCCACCACCCACCTGCCATCCACCCGCCACTACCATCCACCGCCGCCACCACCACCCGCCACCTACTTGCCACCGCCACTCACCACCCACCTGCTACCACCATCCACCACCTGCCACTACCAGCCACCCGCCACTACTACTCGCCACCACCACCACCCACCATCCACCACCACCACCTACCACCACCACACACACCCACCTACCCACCACCACCCACCGCCACCACCACCCCCCACCCCTACCACCACCCACCCGGTCCCACCCACCACCTGCCATCGTCACCCACCCACCCACCAACACCACCCATCACCCATCCGCTACCACCAACCACCACTGCTATCCGCCACCCACTGCTACCACCACCCACCACTCGCCACCACACCCACTTACCCACCACCACCACCCGCCACTCCACCCACCACTACCACCCACCCGCTACCTATCCACCACCACCACCCACTCACTACCACCTATCCGCCACCCACTTGCCACCACCACCCGCCACCATCCACTCACTACCACCCACCACCCGCCACCGTCACCCACCCACCCATCCACCATCACCACCCACCCCCCACCCGCCACCCGCCCCCACCCCTCCCCACCTATCATCCGACACCCACCTGTCAACACCACCCGCCACCCGCCACCTCCACCACTCACTGCTACCACCACCACCCGTCACACACATCATATTCCACCACCGCCACACACCCATTACCGCCACCCGCCATCACTCCACCCCCCGCCACCACCCGCTACCTACCCGCCACCACAACCCACCCGCCACCCGCCATCCGCCACCCACCTGCCACCACCCGCTGCCACCACCACCATCACCCACTCGCTACCACCCACCACCTGCCACCGTCACCCACCCACCCACCATTACCACCCATCACCCATCCGCCACCACTCACAACCATCACCCACCCACCCACCATCACCACCCACCACTACCCGCCATCCGCCACCCACCTGCCACCACCACCACGCCCACCACCACCCACTGCCACCACCTGCCACCGTTACCCACCCACCCACCACCACCACCACTACCACTACCCATCCGCCACCACTACCCATCCGCCACCCACCATCTGTCACCCACCTGCTACCACCACCCGCCACCACCACCCACTCGCTACCACCCACCACCCGCCACCGTCACCCACCCACCCACCACCACCTATCACCACCAGGTACCCACCACCCATCGTCATCACTTTCTACCACCGTCTTCCGCTGCCACCTGCCACCACTTGTCATTTCTCACTCTTTTTTATATTTTTAAAATTTTTTAAATATTTTGTCAATTACCAAACGCGTTTGTAGTTTATGTTTTTCTAAAAATAAACAAAAACCAGTTTATAAAATTTTTGTAAATATAAACTGAAAATGTAAACGTTACCAAACACACCCTATGAATCTCCCTTCTGTCACTGCATTCCCAACTCTCTCATGTAGTTTTCTGATGTGTTTTTCAAGCTCTTCTGAGATGATAGAGTGGTCATTGAATGCATAGCTCATTCTGTGCCACCCTGCCACTACTACTACACCTTTAGCTGCTTGTTACATCCAATAGGGCTCCAAGAATAACGGATTCCCACTACAAAACAACACACACAATTCGGTAATCAAATGTACACAGTCTTATTCTTATATGGGAAGAAACTGTTTTCGTAATTTGAAGTCATGAGATTGAGATCACAAAAGGTAAATTGCACTGATATCTCTTGAGATTTGAAAAAAAAAGAATAATTAGTTTCATAAATTTGACATGATTAAATTAGGCCCTATAAGGTTTTTTATATAACACAAATCTTATTTTCAACAGTAATTCGTTAGTCATGTAGATAGAAAAATAATATTGTCATTTTTTTTTTCCTACTAAAATGTATACTTTATCTTATTTATTTTTGTACCTTCAACTTTTTGCTTTTGAAAAAAGAAAATCAGTATAGTTATGCCAAAATAATGGGACTTTTTGTAATTTTTTTTTCAAATTTGAGGGAGGTTAGTGTAATTTGACCAAAAGAAATTGTAGTAAAAAGATTAAATTATTTTGTGAATGTGACATTTCAATTGTTAATGTTATGTTGGGAAATTTTATTATTTACACCCCATACTATATATATCCTTATGATCAAATTTCTTCTTTAGTTATAATCAAATTTCTTCTTTAGTTATGACATTATTTTGAGATTTTAATTATGACTTTTTTGTATTTGATTATGACTTTTATATTTTTTTTAGTTATGATTCAAAAAATATAAAATTATATTATTTTCTTTTATAATTATAAGGTATATATAATACACAACCTCATAGTCTTTCCCTATTATGTACATGGTGACAAAATTCTCTAGGTAATCCTTTCTAATATTTATTACTATATTTAATGCTACATATTGCGTTTGGCAGTGGCTTTGGTCCAATCCAAGATCGAACTAGACCGTGCTGTTGGGCCTGTAGGGGCCCACCACAGGTCCCGTTTTGATAATCTGAACCGTTCAATGTGTAGAACTCGTCGACTACTATATACCTGTAAAAAATAACGTTGATCGGATATCGATAGCTATGTGAACAAAACAGTTTTTTATCAACCGTTAATTGATTCACCGTCCATTTTTTTTTATACAAAATTGATTTAATCACATAGCTATTGATATCCGATCAACGTGATTTTTTACAAGCATGTAGTACTCGACAAGTTCTACACATTGACGATTCGAATTATCAAAACGGGCCCAAAAAATGGGCTCCATGGGCCGAACTGGACGGGTCCAGTCTTAATCTCACCTTGAGACAAGTTGGACCCTTATGTTTTTGTCATGTCTACCTGTTCATTTACAAAAATGAGTCGTACACATTTTTTACTTCTTTATGGCCAAATCTCTTTAAATTGTATTTGGTTGGAGAATTAGTTAAGAGAAATAAAAAGAGAAATGCAATCCGATCTCACTTTTTGTTTGATTGTAATGGAAAATATATAAGAAAAGTGAGAGGAAAATGTAATTTCAATTTTTGTCTTTTAAGTTCACCTTAGGCTATTTTCTTTTCCATTTCTCAACTCAATGTTGTTTGGGAACTATTAGATTAGTATATTTTTTTACTTTTTATGAAAAAAAACATGAAATATGAGTTGGATTTGAAATGATGTGATAGAAAGATGATGTGACTTAAATAAAATGATTGTAACCTAAATAGGATAATATGCTAAAATAACACATGCTATTCTAACTGTGTGAGTCGATTTCTGACCACACTGCCAAACTGGAATTCAGCTGGAGAGTATCGGCAGAATAGATTAAGCCCGAACGACCTGTCACAAAAAGAAGAGATTTCGGCGATGGTTCGTCCACCCGGGGGCACTCCAACGATCAAGTCAATTATCTCTCAAAGATAGCAAAAGTGCTTAACTCACTATTCAGAATATAAAAAGCGTACCTTAGACCCATGGGGGTGCTTCTCTTTTATAACTAACACTGACCTAATCCCAATAGAAGCCTAGCTCCAATGGATTCTATCCCAATGCTAATCCTAGACTCCCAGTTAGATTAGAATAAACTCTCTAAGAGTCTTATCTTTATCCAAACTGAAGTCCTCTCCCAATCTAGGACTATTGTCCCTTATCTACTCATCCCAGATTCCAGTATTCTCGCAGATAACCTCGGCCTAGCCGAGATTACCTCGGCGTTATGACCAGGACACGTGGTACCTCGGCTGACACTTTGGTGCCACCTTAGCCACATGTTGTCACTCAAAAATTATGTCCCCACAACTGCCCCCCTAGGTTCTATTACCTCGACATCCTGAGGTGATGGAACCTATATCACTTCTTTCTTTTAGTACGTTGGCTAAGCTCGCTTTATCCTTCATTACCGACGTCATCATTCATTGGTCCCATATGACCAAGACCTGTAATCTATTTTCACCAATGCCTTAGAACAAATAATCAAGTCGGTTCAAATTATTTAGCCGAGGTCTTTGCTTCATTAAACCAAGCACTTCAAGAGATTCAACACGTGTATGAGCTGTCACGCACAACAACCCAATCGTTTTTCCCATGCGTCTTTCCCCCATTGGACCGTACTCGACACGTGCCATTAAGTCACATCGCTCGTGCATGCGCCGTCTGACAAGCACGTCGCCCTAAGCACATTGCTTGCAATTTTGCCGCCATTTCGTGGTTTTGATCAAAATCACTTCTCTCTCTCCGTCTTTTCACTTTTGCATCTCCGTTCTCATTCAAACTTTCTCTCTCAAATCCTCCATTGCTGCTTTCGTGAAGCTTTCTACAACCAGCTTCACTCACCCCTTTGGTGAGGTTTTTGCTGCACTTCTTTGATCACTGCTACCGTTTGACACCGGCGTATTTCACACTGGCCTTTTTCTTCCCGGTAAGCCACTGTTCCTTTTATTTCAATTTCTTATTTTACTCCAAAGAACTCCACTGTTATACTCGCTGCCTTTGCGTACCTGCTCATGTCTTTGATCGTTAACTTGTATCTTGAATTCCACCATGTATTGAGCATGTTTGTTTCATGATTCTGTTTTTGCCTAATCCATTCTTGAGTATACATACATTTGCTGATTTTTGCCACTGTGTTCTTGATAGTTCATCACTACTTTTGATTCTGAATCATTGTTCTTGTTTTTGTTTTCTGTGTCTATAGACGTCCCCGAACGCATCCCGGGGGAAGAGAGTGCGAGTCCCCCCCATTCTGGTTCGATATTGGGTCACTACAGTTCGAAGGACTCAAATGTCACGGTTCTCAATCTTGAACCGAAGAGTCCAAATCTGGCAAATCGTTTTGAAAACAGATTTTTTGAAAGAAGTGCCAAACATGGACTACTTCGCCAGATACAGAGTCGCCACCTAAATATTTTTAAATGGGAAATTTAGGAAACCCTGACTCGGTGCCAAAGGCCACGTGTCCGTCATCACCAAAGTTGCCTCGGCTCGGGAACTTGGGTACGATTGGGAAGGTCACCGTGAGCACCCTTCGCCCGATGCCAAAGACCGCCTCTACTAACCATGATATCTGATTTTGAAAACATTGTGAGTTCTTATTCCGGTTATTAGCCTAGGTTACTATGTGATGCGCACAGCATACAAGTATAGACTGAATCGCCTGAATTGGAACTAAACATTTCATGTTTGTTTGTTTGAAAATGGTTTGATGGTGCTACCCGCAAGTAGGCTAAGACGCGGATTTGCCACCCTTAGGTGGGCTTAGAAAACATGATTTTGCCACTATCTAGTGGGCTTAAAACAAACATTTGATGAATTGTCCCAATTCAAGTAACTCAACCTCCACCCACAGGCATTCAAGGCAGTTATATCACATAAGCATTTAGCCTCATGGTAAGCATGCTTTTCATGGCAGTCACTCACACGCATGCAAGGATGCTAAAGCACAAAAACTCACCGAGTACTCCAAGCCAAAACAGAAGCTTATTAGAAATCATGCATGGACCTAAGCATACTGAAATGTCTAATGCAACTCATGCAAAGATGCAAACTATAGCAGGCTCGGCTGTCCTAAACATGGCATATGAAATGCTACAGCTAACACATGTTCAATTTGGAATTGAAATACAAATACAGTTTGTATAATGAGCCGAGCCCGGTGCGTGCAAAACAGATGAATGATGCAAACATCCTGTCATACTGTATGCTAATTGAAATATGCCCTATATCTAACCATCGTAAGCGGGTAAATAAAAGGGAGAAAGAAAGACGTAGGGTTGGAAGACATACATCACACTCACCCACACTTATTACAATTATGCCCTCGCGCAGAGGGTCCAAATAAATAATACAGTCCCGAATGAAAGAATAATGCAGTCCGAATATTACAGATTCCTAATTAATTATCAAATTAAATAAGAAAGCTGTAAAATTGGCGTGCAAGTCAGGGGGCTGCCTTGATTTCGCTTCGGATAATGAAATGATGCATGTTGGGCTGCCTTGCGAGGAAATCCACTAGGATGCCCCAATTAGCCTCTGTTTGCGATGTTTCTTGAAATGCGTGCCAGACTCCGGAAAGTTGCTGATTCTTCATTTTGCTGCAACAGAGAGCAGAAAAGGGGCACAACAATATATTTCACAAATATATGCATGCCTCGATCCTCGTGCCACCAATCACGCATATCGACGCATGATGGCCGAGAAATCGGATTGCACAACTCAATATGGGGTGAATGAAGATGAATGCTACAACAAAACCTAACTCCATCATGGGTAATCCGGAGTGTTGGTGACTTGGGAATTGAGACCCGTTCCGTCACTCAGAGTACGGAACGCATTGCTTCTCGTGCTTGCTAACTCCTATCCCGAACACGATGCAATATGCATGATATGCATGAAATGTAGCTAATATGCAATCCTAAGATACACAATGCTATGAAAATGAGATGCCTCGAAATGCGTGCACGTGGACACGCATACCGAGGAAATGATCCTAAGGCATAGAATGGCATACGCAATGCAAATTGAACTTACACTAACACGAGTAGACCTCAGCCACACTCACATAAGAAGCCGTCGGATAAAAAAAGAAGTGCCTCGAAATGCGTGCACACGGGCACGCGAATCGAGGCAATGGCATAAAGGCATGAAATGTCATGAAATATGATATACAATGAGACTAAAATGAGATGTCTCGAAATGCGTGCCCACTAGCACGCAAATCGAGAAAATGGCATACGGAATGCAACAGGACTAAAATGAGATATGCGATGCAATATGGGCTTATACTAGCATGAGTGAGCCTCAGCCACACTCACACAGGAGGCCGGGAAATGAAAAAGAAGTGCCTCGAAATGCGTGCACACGGGCGAGCAAACCGAGGCAATGGCATACGGAATGCAATAAGACTAAAATGACATACAGAATGCAAAATGGACTTACACTAACATGAGTGAGCCTCAGCCACACTCACATAAGAGGCCGTCGGATAAAAGTGAAGTGCCTCGAAATGCGTGCACACGGGCACGCAAACCGAGGCAATGGTACTAAGGCACAGAAATGGCATGCAAATGCAATGATGGGCTTATACCAACATGAGAGGGCCTCAGCCACACTCACATAGGACGCCGGAGGAGGAAAAAAAAGAGATGCTTCGAAATGCGTGCCCGTGGGCACGCAAACCGAGGCAATGGCCCTAAGGCACAGAATGACATACGAAATGAGACATGGCATATGGAAAATGGAAAATGCAAATTTCAGCAGCCAAAATGATGCAAAAAAAAAAAAAAGAAGCCCCCGAATCATAGCAAAATTACACCCGATGCACGAAATGCTATGCTGAGTACCCGAAATGACTTGCAGCTATGCCAAACATGCACAATATGGACATGAAGTGTAAAGAAAGATGCTAGGCAGTCCCTAAAATAGCATTTTTCCAGTACAAAGCATGGCCAAACAACAATCACAAGTATGGAAAAAATAGCATGCAAAAATGGGGGAAAAGAGGGGAACAATGAAGCAGATGGTATACGCAATGCTCAAACTGAAAAATACAGTTCTAAAACATTGAAGAGGGACCAAAAATATGAACATTTACGGCTTATGACAACCCCCAAAACAGTATGTAGATATGCTCAGCATAGCATGCAAAATATGAGCCAAAAGAGGGCTATAAAGAGAGGTATACCAAGAATTCACCAAAAATCCTAAGACCCTTAACAAAACATGACAAGATGGCCAAAATATGGATATTTTCATTACTGATGATGGCCGAAAACATAAGCTAGATAGGCCTAAAAAGCATGCAAAAATGGGGGCCAAAGAGGGATATAAAGACAAGCATAACATGGAGACTCCCAACAAGGTTTATCCCTTCTACAATGATGTAGAGGGACACAAAATAAGCTTACTTACAGTTCATGATATGCTCCAAATCAGATCACACATAGGCCAAATAAATCATGCAAATTTACGGTAAATATGAGGGATTATGAAGCAAATGCATGATAGAGAGGCCAAACAGGGTTGAGCCCTTCTTAAATGTTGAAGAGGGGCTCAAAATAGTCCCACTAACAGTTTACATTATGCTCGAAAACAGATCACTCATAGGCTAGAAAAAGCATGCAAAAACAAGGACAAAACATGGATTTAAAGCAAGTGGCATATGGAGCATGAAAACAAGGTTGAGCCCTTATTAAATGTTAGAGAGAGGCTCAAAATAAGCACAATATCAGTTCATGAGATGCTCCAAATCAGATCACACATAGGCCAAATATTCAATGCAAAATAATGGCATATAAGAGGATATTGAAACAAGTGCAAGATGGAGGGCTCAAACAGGGTTGAGCCCTTGAACAAACATGAAGAATAGCTCAAAATAGACCTAGCTTCAGTTAAGGTTGGAGCCCAAAACAGTAAGCAAGTAGGCTTAAGAAATGAGGCAAGAAAATGCTACAAAAGAGGGAATTTGAGACTTACCCTTGAAGACTACACTTTGGTTGCTTCTTGGCTTGAGTTTATTGCTTCTTAGCCTCTGAAAAACCTTCCCTTGCTGCTGGAATGGAAGTAGTGAAGGTAGTGCTTGAAGATGATGAAGAAAATGGCACCAAACTTAGGGATTTTGAAGGTTTTTGGAGAGGGAGATATGAGCTAATGCATATGAGCTCTTAAGGGGAGTTTTTCTAACCCTAATGAAGGAGCTGGCTAGCCACTTATATAGGCTAAAAAGGGGGTGTAAAAGAGGAGGGAAATGCACCCAAGCTTTCCCTCCCAAAATATCCCCCGGATTCAAAGATATTTTGGAGAAACAGCTATACAGCTGTAAAGTGTGTACTGAAGGGAGCATGGCCGGCCATGTGCTTTTACTGGAGGTGGCCGGCCATCCCCATGGCCGACGGCCAGGCAAAATGGAAGTTTGGAATTGCTGGCCGAGCTCTACATATTGGTGTCCTCCCATGTCTCCTTTTCAAGGCCCTGTGGTTGAAAATTGGCAACTCTGAGCCAAGAGAAACAACAATCCACTTCTAGGAGAGGCTCAAAAATGAAAAGAGGAATTACTGTCCGGCCTCTATTTTTTAGGGTCCTCCCATGTGTGTACAACACAAATATGTGGTTTTGGCTCGAAGAAAATGGCCCTAGGGTGTTCAACATTAGCCTAGAAGTGAGAAAAACGGGCGCCGGGGGGCGCCGGAGGAGCATAACTGGTTGCTGAGATAATTGCTGTCCTCCCACCCTCCAGTGACCTTCTTTATGATAAAACAGAGGTACCTGCCAAAAATGAACAAAAACCGATGCAAAACGAATGCTCGGGGGCCAAAACACGCAGTTCGGGGTCCCGAAAACCGGCCGTTAAGCACCGCAAGTGGTGTTTGGCCACGAAGTGGGTATCTAAGACCCCAGTGTCCCTTGAAAGGGAGTAAATGAGATGTATGCCAGAAACCGGAGAAATCGGAGATGGTTGGGTGGTCCCGAACCGAGGCACACGGCCTGACGGCTCCGAAAACCGGGAACCGGGCTCCGAAATGGGCAAAATGGCCTACGGGCGCGAAACGTAGCCCACGGCCACTGAGAGATGGTCTACGGGACCTCTCCCTCCCCTCAGGAAAGAAAACAGAGAAAATCGAGTTTGGTTCACAAATCGAGACAAGGCACAGAAGAGAGTTCGAAAGTCCGGAAGCAGGGCGCGCGGCCGCGACTCTGAGACTTCTGAACGAGCACAGTATGCAACATCACCGAGTGCTCAATCGGTGACGTCTGAGTCTTAAGGTCGGTCAAAAATGAGGTGTCTACAGTGTCTTTTTTCCAGATTCTTGCCTTCAGTCCTTGTTTACATAGACTTAGGTTTGGGATTTGTTGTAGAACTCACGAATTTTAGGAAAAACTAAAACGAATTCCCCTTAGATCTTTCAAAAAAAATTTCCCTAACACACTTGCAATTTTTAGCCGAGGTCCCTCAAACCCCTACAAAGCACTTCCTTCTGAAATCCAATACTTTCCCCTTAAGCCGACATCATGGGTATGTGGAGGTATAGGGTAAACACCCCAACCAAGTTAGAATATTTCAGGCAGGAGTTTTCCATCCCTGTCGACGTTTATCTCAGGTTGGCAGGGGAGGAGAACTCCATCATGCCTAACGAGAACTTCATGCCCTTTCCTGTTGTAGCCTTTACAGAATGTGGACTCAAGTTTCCACTTGACATCCTTTTCTGAGAAGTCCTCCGTTACTACAAATTGAACCCAATGCAGCTCGCCATCAACTCTTACCGAGTTATCAATGGTATAATTGCCTTAGCCTAAAAAGAGAACGCTAGGGTTACTCTTGCCGATATCCAGTACTGCTACACTATACGTGGCCTTAGTTTAGAAAAAAGGCTATATCTACTACCTTAAGCCGAGATCGACCCAATACAAACTCATCGCTGACCTCCCTGATTCCAACAAGGGTGCCGGGGATGATCATTTCATCATCTCGGGCAACTGGGAATTTTCACCAGATAAGGACCTCCATCTCTATCTCTTGAGCCGATCAGTCTTTAAAGAGGGTGATGGTAAGAGCCAAGAGTCACCTTACTTGTTCTCAAGTCTTTAACACTTTGTTCCTTCCATATATGTGCGAACGTCTGTTCTTTCTTGCAGCTCTTCCTCAACCACCAAAGGATTTTCGGAAGTCCTTCTTTCCCAGCAAGGACCTCAAAAAGATGTTGGGTCTGCCAGTTGAGTGATGGAAAGCTCCCTTGTTGCTCAACTTCATCCCGACTTACAAATTCGTCTTGCCCGACGTCCCAAAAAAGAGCAAGTCACCCCCTTCTGCTACAACTCCTCCAACAACTTCATTCCCTCGGCCAGATCAGGGGTTAACCTCTGATCTAGCAGAACAACCATCGACCTCAGCTGCACAGCTGATCCCTCTATCTCAATGCAAACGCCGACATCGAACTGCAATCACCGCTAAGATGGGTCGTAATAAAGCTGTTGCAGACGACCTTTTAGCTGACATTCCTGATACTGTCACCGCACAACCAGTACCATACCAGCCTCAACCAAAACCGAAACCAAAAAGGTTAAAGAAAGCCCAACATAAGGCAACAGTGACTCAAATTGACACAAAGGACACCTTGCCAATCTCCAAAATTACTGAGGCGGAAAAAAGTGCCTCCGCCGCTGAAAAGAGGCCTGCCGAGGCCGCATCCTCCGAATCAACTAGGTCAAAGAGACCAAGGTTTGAGTCGGCAACAACCTCGGGCTCCCTAAAATCTAATGCCCCTTGGGCTCCTCCAATTATGATTAAGGACAAGCCGATCAGGGCTGGCGACAGTGCTGACGACATTGAAGTCGGCGTTGCCCTTTTTACTGCCTTGCTCCTTCCCAACGATCTCAATCGCAATGCCGAGATGAGTGAGTACGAAAATTTCGCTCTAATGTTGCAGCATTCCGTACAAGTAAGCCCCTCAAACTTGGTACTTTACATTCTCTATTTCCCTTACTTAGAAAATTTTGCTAACTTTTGTACTTGTCTATTTCTGCCAGGCGATCCAACATGGCCACTCCTTCGCAATGCAAGCCTTCAACATTAAGAAAGAGTTGGCAAATAAGACCAAGGAGGCTGCTGGCTTGCAGAGGGCCCTTAACAAGGCCGACGGCAAAATGAAGGCCTTGATAGATCAGGCCAAAGTAGCCAAGAAAGCTCAGGATGAAGCTGAGGAAAAGGCAGATGCCGCAGAGGCCATTGCCAAGGTCCTTGAGGCCGAAAAGAAAGAGGCCTAAATGAAGACTGCCGAAGCACAAGTCAAGCTCTGGACTGCCCTGGCCACAAAAGATGCTAAGATCAAAGCGGCTAATGAGAAGGCATACACCGAAGGGGCAACCGACGTCAAAGAAGATTACAAGAGACAAGTGAAGCAGGCATGCAACAAGAGTTTCACCCTTGGTTGGATGGCTGCTCTAAAGAAGTTGGCTGTCCCTGAGGACTTTCCCCTAAAAAATGCCAGCAACCTCATTTTGCCATTCCCCCTCACTCCAAGCCAATTTGAGGACGAGGCTGAGTCTGAGGAGGAAGTTGAGGCCGAGAAAAAAAAAGAAGTTGTTCGGGCCAAGTCCCTTACTCTGAATGAGCAAGTCGTAGACTTGTCTCAAGATGAGGAGGGTGAGGTCTCCAAAGATGCTACCCCTGAGAAGACAACATCTGACGCGCCTATCGCTAAGAAGAGCATCGACCAGACTCTTCAAAAGATTGATGTTGAGCTCACGGCTGAGAAGGCTATCGAGAAGTCTTCCCGATGCCTCTCTCGGGTGAAATAGCTTGCCGCCGTTTACGCCGAGTAGTTTATTTTTTTATGTTTTTTCTTTGTTTCTTGTACCTTGTGCTTTCTCTTACTTTTGAAACAATGTAAGTTTTAACTTGGCCGACGTGCCACTTTTGTAATCTGAACAATTACTCTTCAATGTTAGGCCAAAGTGTCTTCTTTCCTTATCTAAATGCATTCTCTAATTTCTTCTTTTAATGTGATTGAATGTTTGTCCTCCCATTACTGTCTTGTATGACTCTATAGTTGGAATAATTTACATGTCTTCAATCGTACACCTTAACTGTATAATCTTCTCAGTGTGGAATACTTCGGCTATACACACTAGTAGTTTATCTCGGCTAACACTTGAAAATATATTTTTTATAATATTTTCACGGGTGTTATTTACAACTTGCCACTTCACTCTTACTTACTAAGGCTTCTGTCTTCCAATATCTTCCAAGTCTTGGGAAAGTGGTAATCTCGGCAAGTACGTAAGTATTTCTTTCAATACAGCCTTGGCTTTCTTAAAAATTTCAACAAGTGTTAAACCAATCTTCTTTTAGTATAACCTCGGTTTAACTTCAACTTATAAATTTTTTGTTAAAATTTTAACAAGTGTTAAACCAACCTTAGCCTTTGAATTCTAACTCCCAAGCATCATTCTCCAGCTCTCTGCCCCCGAATGTGAACCTAAGTTCTACTTGTGTTCTCATTAAGCATGTGGCTTTGACCTTGTCGCTGAGGTCAAATTCAAACAAAGAGTGGCCGAGGTTACCAACCGTGGTCTCTTTGTTAATCTGATTAACATGTACTTAGTTCCAATCTGTGTTTGACTCTGTGGATATGGTAAGTTCAAGTTGATTCGACTTAGTTCAACTCTATTATATGCAAGTATAATTTAACTTTGCCATATAATAA
The DNA here is from genome assembly GCA_025200525.1 of Camellia lanceoleosa. Taxonomy (NCBI): domain Eukaryota; kingdom Viridiplantae; phylum Streptophyta; class Magnoliopsida; order Ericales; family Theaceae; genus Camellia; species Camellia lanceoleosa. Next base: position 156,795,664 of record CM045761.1, read on the forward strand.
GTCTAAGTTATTCATTATGTTTCAATCAGAAACATCGCCAACTTAATTCAACTCTATTATGTGTAAGTAGGAACTCTGCCATATAGTAAGTCTAAGTTATTCGTCATGTTTCAATCAGAAATATCACCAACTTAGTTCAACTCTATTATATGCAAGTAGAAACTCTGTCATATAATAAGTCTAAGTTATTCATCATGTTTCAATTAGAAACATCGCCAACTTAGTTTAACTCTATTATATGCAAGTAGAAACTCTGTCATTTAATAAGTCTAAGTTATTCGTCATGTTTCAATTAGAAACATCGCCTAGGTAACTGATCAATCATACTACACAAGTTAAAAAATCAAGCTAAAACTTTATTAATACTTCTGCTAATAACCAAAAAAAAAAAAACTTAAAAAACAAGAAAATCTAGTGATAGAAAAACTTCAGATTGCAAGTATTCTAGGGTCTTGGCAACTCTTTGCCTTCACTGTCCTCAAGCCAATATGCCCCGTTGCCTAAGACCGAAATGATTCTATAGAGTCCCTCCCAATTCGGGCCAAGCTTGCCCTTTCTAGGATCCTTCTTGTTGCCAACGACCTTTCTCAAGACGAGGTCACCAACTTGGAACTCTCGTGGGCTGACCTTCTTATTATAAGCCTTGGCAAGCTGCTGCTAGTATGCCCCCAACTGAATTACTGCTTTCTCCCTTCATTCCTCTAACAGATCTAGATCTCGGGCTAAGAATGCCTCATTGGTCTCATTTTCTACTCCTTGGGTTCTAATCCCTGGGATGCCGACCTATAGTGGAATTACTGCCTCTGTGCCATAAGCCATGGCAAATGGAGATTCCCCAGTTGATCTTCTCAGCGTAGTCCGATATGCCCAGAGTACACTGGGTAACTCATCCACCTACTTTCCCTTTGCTGCTTGCAGCCTCTTCTTAATCTCATCCAAGATAACTTTGTTGGATGCTTCTGCTTGTCCATTGCTTTGAGGAAAACTTGGGTGGAATAGTAATTCTTGATCTTGTACTTTACACAGAAGTTCTTGATTAGCTCACTATCAAATTGTGTACCATTGTCTGCTATTATTGCCCTTAGGATCCCAAACCTGGTGATGATGTTCTTCCATATGAAGTTCTTCATATCAACGTCTCGAATTTTTGCAAGGGGTTCAGCTTCTATCCACTTTGTGAAGTAATCTGTTACCACCAGCAGGTACTTCCTTTGTCCAGTTGCTTGGGGAAGTTTTCCAATAAGATCCATGCCCCATTGGGCAAATGGCCAAAGGTTGGACATTGGGTTCAAGTCTGCTGCTAGTTAGTGTATCAAAGGTGCAAACCTTTGGCACTTCTCACACTTCTTGACATAAGCTTCAACATCTTTCTACATGTAGAGCCACTAGTACCCTTGGGTAATGGCCCCATGAGCAAGTGACCTGCCCCTAGCGTGGCTTCTACATACTCCTTCATGTATCTCATACAAAAAGTCTTCAACTTGTGCAGGATACATACACTTCAGAAGGGGTCCAGTAAAAGATCCTCTGTAGAGATGTTCTTCTGCTGTCAAACAGAACCTTGCCGACTTCAGTCTAATCTTGTGCGCCTCTTTATGATCATCTGGCAGTTTTCCTTCTTTAAGGAATACTATTATTGCATTCATCCAGCTTAGTCCTATCTCCACACATATTGCTTCATGCTCTGTGTTCAGTGGTTCTATACTTGGTCCTAGTAAGTAGTTAACCATTATTGTTCTTGCCTCTCCTAGTTTCATTGCACTAACCAGGTTGGCCAAGGCATCGGTATAGCTGTTGTCATCTCGGCCGACTTGCTATAGTCGGCAATTTTCGAATAATGCCATCAGTCTGCCCACTTCCTTTACATAGGCCATCATTCTTTCATCTCGTGCTGCATATTCGCATGTTGCCTAGTTGACGATAAGCTGGGAATCACAGAAGACAATTACCTCGTCGGCTTCCATTGTTGCTACCAACTTTAGTCTTGCAATTAGTGTTTCATACTCTACTTCATTGTTTGAGGCCTTAAACCCCAAATGAATGGATTGTTCTAGTATCTGTCCATCCGGTGATACTAGTACTACTCCTGTCCCCGCTCCTTGTCGATTTGAACTCCCATCAACAAACAACTGGAAGGAGTCGCCGATGTAAATCCTGCAGGGCCTTAGTTTCTCTTCTTTCCTTTGCTCTACTATCCTCAGTTGGGTTCCTCTTTGTTCACCTAGGCATTGCGCACCTTGGCTCAACGGAGCCCGATGTGTGATGGCGTCTGGTGTGAACTCGACCACGAAGTCGGCTAATACTTGGCCTTTGATTGTTGTTCTGGGTCTGAATTCCAAGTCGTATTGGCCTAACACCACTGCCCATCTGGCTATCCTGCTTGTCAGATCCCCTTGCTGCAACAAGAACTTCAAAGGGTGCTCAATTAACACCATAGTCTTGTAGGCTTGAAAGTAATGATTCAGCTTCTTGAAAGCCATTACTAAAGCCAGTGTTAACTTCTCCAAGGGTAGGTATCTGGTCTCTGCATCTGTCAGGGTTTTACTTACGTAGTAAAATGCCCTTTGCTCTCCCTTTTCTTCTCTAACTACTACTGCACTTACTGCATGCTCTGAAACTGCCAAGTATAAGAATAGTTCCTCTCTGTACTGAATTTGAGAGAACTGGAGTTGTGGTCAAATACTTCTTCAAGTCGACCAAGGCGACTTCACACTTTTATGTCCATTAGAAGTCTGTGGCTTTCTTCACTAAACTGAAGAAATGTTTACACTTGTCAGAGCTTCTGTTTATAAATCTATTCAGGGCTGCAGCCCTTCCAGTCAACATCTGCACTTGCTTAGCCAATGTTGGGCTCTTCAATTCTAGGATGGCCTTAATCTGATTCAGGCTAGCCTCAATGCCTCTTCTGGTAACCAAATATCCTAAGAACTTTCCAGACCCAACTCCAAATGCACACTTCGATGTATTGAGTTGGAGCCAATATGTTCTAAGGATATCAAAAGCTGCCTTTAAGTCTTCTAGATGATCCTTAGGTTCCTTAGTCTTCACAGCCATGTCATCTATGTATACCTCTACTATTCTACCAATTAGATGTCTGAACATCTTGGTTACCAATCTCTAGTAAGTTGCTCCCGCATTTTTCATCCCGAAAGGCAACACTCTATAGCAATACAGCCCTTTTGGGGGTGATGAATGCAGTCTTCTCCTCATCTAGGGGGTACATGGCTATCTGATAGTACCCTATGTAAGCATCCAGGAAGCTCATCCTTTCATGCCCTGAAGTGGCATCTACCAATTGGTCAATTTTGGGTAGTGGGAAACTATCTTTGGGACAAGCCTTGTTCAGGCTGGTGAAGTCCACGCAGACCCTCCACTTCCCATTCTTTTTCTTCACGACGACTATGTTTGATAGCCATGTTGGGTAGTTACCTCTTGAATGGCTCTGGCCTCCAGAAGTTTGCCAACTTCCTCTTCCACTGCCTCAATATGCATCAATGTCGGCCTCTTTGCTCTCTGAATTACAAGTTTGGCCGACCTGTCCACATTTAGTCTATGGCAAGTGACCTCGGGGTCAATGCCAGGCATATCGTATGGTGTCCAGGCAAACACCTCAATGTTTGCTCTCAGGAACGTCTCTAGCTCTTTTTCCTCTTCCTCGGCCAAGCCCGAGCCGAGAAGGAAGAAGCGTTCTTCATCCCCTTGCTGCACAAGAATTTTCTTCAGGGCTTCTTCACTCTTCTCGGCTGGCTCTTTGCCGACGTCCTCCAGGACTTCCACGTCCTTGTCCTCGATCTCTGTTGTTTCTGCTTCTTGTATGTTGCAGGTAGATTTCATTGCTGCTATAGAGCAATTCTTTGCCTGCACTTGATCCCCTCTGACCTCCTCAATTCCATGCTCTGTTGGGAACCGCAACAGTTGGTGCAATGTTGAGGGAACAGCCCCTATTGCATGCAACCACGGCCTTTCCAGGATAGCATTGTAAGGTGAGGGAGTGTCAATTACAGTGAATTCAATTTTAATCTTCTTGGTGCCAGCCTACACCTCCAAACTTACTACTCCCAAGGGTCACGTCGGCGTTTCATTGAACCCGACCATTGAACCATTGGATTGTTCCAGATTCTCTTGGTGAAAGCCAGGTTCCTTGTAACACCTGACATAAATGATGTCACAAGAGCTGCCCTGGTCAATTAAGATGCGTTTCACTTGGCACTCTCCAATCTGGAGGGATATTACCAAGGCATCGTTGTGTGGATGCTGCACTATCTCTAGATTATTTTCAGTAAAGGACACCACTAGTCCCTGACAGTAGTCTGCCCTAAGTCTTTTCTGGCGGACTTGGTACACATGCTGCAAGTGCTTTACCTTCTGAGTCTTTCCACGTATTTCGTTCTCATTGACCTTCGAGTGAATCACATTGATTACTTGGGGTCCACCTGCTTGCAGTTGTGGTGCTGGCGGAGGTGGTGCTGCCGGCGCCTGAGGCAGTCTTGCTTGTTCTTCTCTTGTCTTGGTTTTGTCTACCAGGTCCCTTAGATGACCTTGTCTTACCAGGTCTTCTAGATGTGTCTTTAAGGCTCTGCACCCTTGAGTCAGATGCTCATTCTCATTGTGATAGGCGCAGTGCTTCTCCAGATTTCGTCCCATAAACTCGCCAAGAGTCTTTTCTGGTGCCCTATAATACGGTTGGTTTATGATCCTCTCAAGGACTTTGTAGATCGGAATCTAGAATACGGTAGTGATTGCTTGTGTAGCCCTCAGTCCTGTCTCTTTCTTATTGTATCCACCATCACCTCGGCCTCGCTTCGGCGAGCCGCTTTTCTTCTCTTGTTTTGACGCATTTGTTCCCGGCGTGTCCTCCTCGGCCCTGGCATATTTTTCTATCCTGGCCATAAGTTCCTCCATACTTTTTGGCAATGTCTTTGCCAATGACTTTCGAAGCAAGCAATCATCTTTCAGTCCATTCTTAAAAGACACGACTGCCACCTCCTAGTTGCATCCTGGTATACGATTAAACACCGCATAATATCTTTTGGCATAGGCCCTAAGGCTTTCATCCTCGCCAATTCTCAAAGCCATCAGGGCGTCCACCCTCAATGGCTATAGTTTATTTGTCATGAACCTGACCACAAACATCTCAGCCAGGCCTTCCCAACTTTTCACAGTTTCTTTCGGCAACTTGTGAAACCAGTCTGATGCAATCTCCCCAAAGGATAAGGGGAACACCTTGCAGAGCAATTGTTCGTTCCCGGTGTATGATGCCATTGAGTTCAGGTATAAGCCGACGTGAAAACTAGGGTCTGACTTACCGTCGTATAGTTGTAACCTCGGCATATGGAACCTTTTCGGGACCTCAAATTTTCCCAACTCCACCGAGAACGGCGTTCTTGGCTTGACCGGAGAGGTTACCTCTGCATCTTATTACTTCTTTTGGAGGTAATCCCTCAGATCCTCCTTGGTCCGTCTAGGAGCTCGACTATCAACGGATTTCAGCCTTTTTGGTGTGCTGCTCCCAGTATCATTATGAGTCCTCTTGGACCTTTCTCCATTAGTTGCATCGAAACACAGCTCCTTCCCCTGAACATGCCAATGTTCTTTGGGGTCAGCTTCCTTGGTGCGATGCGTCCTCCGTGAATCTCCCCTTCTTGATTCTCCCCGACCTCCCTTGAAGGCCAGTGAGAGTGTTCCTTGGTCCTATCGTACTGAGGAGTCATAGGAATTGTCCTCTACCCCCCTGTCTGGGCATCTTTTTTGGCCGCTGGAATTGACGTATCTTGTAACGGAAACGGTGGTTGCATAACGTTGTTCTGCATCATAAAATTGGCAACCGATTATAGGTCCGCCAGTTTGTTTGGCAGTTCCTTCATCTCGCCGTCCCTCTGTAGGCATCTATCTTTCCATACCTGGAGGTCGTCCTCGTTATAATACCCGCCTCGGTCTGATTTCTTTGTTACGTCGCCTTCCTTGCCAACGTCTTTTTCTCCGTGATTCTTATCACAAGTCTTTTTGTTACAGTTGTCTTCGTTGACGTCAAGGTCAATATGTTTCCCACTCCTAATAGGAATATCGTTCCTAACCTTCTCTTTCTGTCCGTCGTTGGCCATCTATTCTCTTGTCTTTCGCACAGACGGCACCAAATTGTGTGAGTCAATTTCTGACCACACTGCCAAATTGGAATTCAGCTGGAAAGCATCGGCAGAATAGATTAAGGCCGAACGACCTGTCACAGAAAGAAGAGATTCTGGCGGTGGTTCGTCCACCCGGGGACACTCCGACGATCAAGTCAGTTATCTCTCAAAGATAGTAAAAGTGTTTAACTCACTATTCAGAATATAAAAAGCGTACCTTAGACCTATGTGGGTGCCTCTCTTTTATAGCTAACACTGACCTAATCCCAATAGAAGCCTAGCTCCAATGGATTCTGTCCCAATGCTAGTCCTGGACTCCCAGTTAGATTGAGATAAACTCTCTAAGAGTCTTATCTTTATCCAAACTGAAGTCATTTCCCAATCTAGGACTCTTGTCTCTTATCTGCTCATTCCGAATTCCGGTATTCTCGCAAATAACCTCGGCCTAGTCGAGATTACCTCGGTGTCATGACAAAGACACGTAACACCTCGACTAAGACTTCAGTGCCACCTCAGCCACGTGTCGTTACTCAAAAATTATGTCCCCACACATACATATACCAAACAACCACTTAAATATGATTTAAAAGTTAAATCTTATCAACTTTTTTTCTTTTTCTGTTTTTCCTCTTTATTCTTCCCATAAGATTTTTCAATCAAACACATTCCTTGTCCAATCATATGATGGTGGTCAGCATTTAAATTCAACTGAGGGACTTGAAAGCTGAATGTTGACATGGGTGTGGCGGACTACATCCACGTGGTTTTCTATGAGCACTAATGTGAATCCTTAATTGTGTACCAATTTTTTCCTAGTTGCAGCACGTCACATGTAGAATTAAATATTATAAGTTATTCAAAATACTTACATCAGTGTGAATCTCTTTTAAAATTACAGGCGGGAGGAATGTATACCCACGTGAGTATTATGAATATTTTTTGTAATTTAATTTACAATGAACTTTTCTCTCCTTACTTTTCTTGTCCTTTTGTCTCAAAATTTTTTTATTAAATACAGAATACCTTAGCTACATATGCACCTCACAAGTCTTAAAGTTATAGTTGGTTCAAAAATTTATGAATGAATTTGAAAAAGAAAAGAAAAATAAAAAATATATGTAAAATTTTAATAAAATATATTTATATTTCACCTAATTTTATATATATATTTTTATTTTTCATTCTAAATTCTTCTCAAAATTAATGAACCAAACACAATCTAAAGAAATCATTCCAAAGGAAACTAAACAATTCGGTGTAAGAAATTGAACTAGATCAATCACATGATTATTTATTCATATAGGAATGGTTTGAGAATTAACTATTTTAATTAATTTTTTAATATTTGATAATGAAAAATATAAAATAAAAAAAAAATGATATGACAACTTATATTTTGTTCCAAAAGGTTGTGAATTTTTTTCTGTTAAGGAAAGGAATCAAACACACAAGCTACTATGGCTTGGTTTGGGCAGTGAGTTGGTTTTTTGACTTTTTAATTTTTTAATTTTTTTTTTTTGACTATTTTAACCTAAGGATAAAAAGTCTGATATGTGAAGGATTTTTAACTTTTTTACGAGAGAAAGAATTTAATGATTATGAATTAAATATGATGTTTTGTCTTATTGAATCTAAAAAATCTATTTTATTTTTTTATAATTATTTTAACCTCACCCACTTCCCAAATAACCCCTATGTACCTTCTTGTGGGCTTCTGATGGGAAGCACTATCGAATCAAATATTTTTATCCATCTCGACTTAAAATTTAGACTTGTTATGTGTGAAATGGAAACTCTATGTAAGCAAGCACTAGTCGAGACAAAACTCCAGAGACCCTTAAAAAATTAAAAATAAATAAATAAATAAATTCATATATCTCTCTGTATTTGATCTTCTTAGATTTCATTTAATTGAGAACACATGTTTAGTTTGACTTTAAAATTTTATTTCAGATTTTTTTTAAATTTAAAAATTAATTTAGCTAAAGAAATAAAAAAAACACCAATAATATTTATATAATTTTATCTTATGTGAGGCCAAAAAATATTTTTTAAAATTTTAAAATTATATTTTTATTAAACTAGTTTTATTAAACTAATTTTAATATGCATAGCGTTTTTTTTTTTTTTTTTTTTTCCTGAAACACAAACCAAACATGACTTTTTTACTCTCATGTTCAATCTTCCTCAAAAGAGTTTTATCATTCTAAACACACACACACACACACACACACACACACACACACGCACACAGAGGAGGAGGAGTAGGAGGAGATCTGTCTACATTTGTGAAACAAGCAGCATTCTAAACACACACACACACACACGCACACACAGAGGAGGAGGAGTAAGAGGAGATTTGTCTACATCTGCGAAACAAGCAGGGGAAAATTAAGAGCAATCAGGGCCACCAAAGCATGTATTTCACTCACAAATTGGTTTTCCATCAACAACTAAACCATCAAAGTAGGCTCTTCCATGGCTTGAGCATGGCTATGCTGCTACATCTTTTGCTTTCTCTGCAACTCTTATGCTCCAACTCAGCTTCCATTTCTCACCCACAACGAAGTAGACTATCAACAATATATTTACTACCACAGATGTCCCTAAACACATTCCATACTCAACTCTATCAATCTTAGCTGCCATTTTTTTTCCTTATTTTTGCTCATCTCTTCATAGTAAGCATTTCATTCCTAAATTATCAAAAAAAAATTGGTTGTGGTCCATGGTAGTTTTTCATGTTTCAAGTGTGACCAACTAGGTCACAAGGCCTTTTCATGCCCACAGAAAGGAGGAGGGTAGCAGATGTTACCATCACCACCTAACCAGTCTTAGAGTCAGTCCCAGAATAAAGGACAAGGGCTTACTTGTTTTCAGTGTAGTCAGTCGGGGAATATGAAGAGAACCTGCCCGCAGTTGGGAGATGAGTTTGGCGTATCAGGGTCGAAGCAAACTCAAAGCCACCAGCAAGCTCATTTAGTTCAGACTCCACGAGCTAATCAATGAGCCGCTTCGTCTCAGTCAGTGCAGTAGGCCTATGCTCCGAGAAATAAGCAAGTTGATTAGAGGCCACATGGCCGCATGTATACTGTTACCGCGCTAGAGCAATTACCAAGATCCTCAGTTGTGAGAGATATTTTTGTTGTGTGTAATTCTTTGGTTCATGTGTTGATAGATACAAGTGCATTTTATTCATTTATATCTACTGCATTTGCTTCTGCATTGAGGTTAGATGTGTCACGGTTAGCATCTCCACTCAGGGTAGAGTCACCAGTTAGTAGTACGGTCGACTTAGACCAAAGACGTCGCCGTTGTCGGACGTCGACTTCCGTTTGCTTTTGTGTTGCTAGACATGTCGAGTTTTTATGTCATTTTAGGCATGGATTGGTTATCTTCATATCGTGCTGTGATTGACTGTTATCGTCAGAGAGTTACGGCGTATACCTCAAGTGGCAATTGTTTCTATTTTCTATGGGACCAGGTTGATAGGGTATTGTCGCCAACTTTTGGCGCTCATGGTAGAGGCGAGCTTAGTGGTATTCTTGCGATTCTCTGGGATAGTGAGAGTAATGAGGCCCGCGTTGAATTGCCAAGGGCAGTTTGTGACTACTCGAATATCTTTCTTGAGGATCTTACTAGTTTGCCACCCCACCAAGAGATCAAGTTCTCCATCGACTTAGTGCCTGGCACGGCATCGATTTTCATAGTGCCTTATAGCTGAACTACACGAGTTGAAAATTCCACTCCAAGAGCTTTTAGATAAGGGCATCATTCGCCCTAGTACATCACCTTGGGGAGCATCGGCTCTCTTTAAGAAGAAGAAGGATAGGTCGTTACGATTATGTATGGATTACCGCAAGTTGAATCGGATTACCATTAAGAACAAGTACCCTCTTCGCCGAATAGATGATTTATTTGACAAATTTAGAGGGTCTCATTGCTTTTCAAAGATAGATTTGAGGTCGGTGTACCATCAGTTGAGAGTCTGGGAGGAGGACATCCAGAAAATGGTCTTTCGTACGCGTTATGGCACTATGAATTCCTCATAATGCCTTTTGGTTTGACCAATGCACCCGTTTCCTTTATGGATTTGATAAACTGAATTTTTCAAGAATTCTTAGACCACTTCGTGGTCGTCTTTGTGGACGACATCTTAATCTATTTCGCTTCCGAGGAGGAACACGAGAACCACTTATGGGTAATGCTTGATTTACTTAGGGAGCACCGGTTGTATGCCAAATTTTAAAAATATGAGTTTTGGCTAACTGAGGTGAAATTTTTGGCACATGTGGTGTCGAGAGAGGGAGTAACTGTAGACTCTTCGAAGATAGATGTCGTGCAAGATTAGGGACAACCTAGAAATGTTTTTGAGATCTAGAGTTTCTTGGGATTAGCCAGGTATTATCGTCATTTTGTAAGGGACTTCTCTAGATTAGTCACACCTTTGACTAGGTTAACAAGGAAGGGTGTCAAATTTGTGTGGAGTGAAACTTGTGAAAAGTCATTCCAAGGACTTAAGACTAGATTGACTACCGCACCGGTCTTGATAATTTCAGAAAGAGGTTTGGGTTACACCGTTTATTGTGATGCATCCTGGGATGGTCTTGGTTATGTCTTGGTGCAAGATGGGAAGGTTGTGGCCTACGATTCATGACAATTAAAAAACTCATGAGAAAAATTACCCCACCCGTGATTTGGAATTAGCGGCGATAATTTTTGCCTTGAAAATTTGGAGACATTATTTGTATGGCGAGAAGTTTAAGGTTTTCTCGGATCATAAGAGCCTAAAGTATTTGTTTTCCCAAAAAGACTTGAATCTACGTCAACAAAGGTGGATGGAATTTATAGAAGATTATGATTTTGAATTGTACTATCATCTGGGGAAGGCCAATGTAGTGGCCATTGCCTTAAGTTGAAAATCTGTGAATAGTTTGGCAAGTATGGACATTCGGGAATGGGTTATGCTAAGTGATATTGGCAAGTTTGATTTGCACTTGGGTGAGTCCCGCGAGAGTGTTACCTTGTTTACTTTGAGTGCTCAACTTACCTTGATTAGCAAGGTCATAGAGGCACAGTAGGGTGACCGTGAGGTGAAGTTGATTCATGATAGAATTTCCAACGTGAAGGAAGAGAAGGGTTTGAACATTCACTTGGATTTGAGTGTACGTTATCTAGACCATTTGTTTGTACCAGAATCTTGTAGAGAAGAAGTGCTTTGAGAGTTCTATCACTCACGCCTTGCGGTACATCTAGGAGGCACCAAATGTATCATGATGTTAGTCGCCAGTTTTGGTAGAGGGGTATGAAGTGGGATGTCACCTTATTTGTATTGAAGTGCCTTACTTGTCAACAAGTGAAGGCCGAACACCAAAGACCAGCGGGTTTGCTACAACCCTTACCGATAGCCGAGTGGAAATAGGAGCATATTACCATAGATTTTGTAGTTGGGCTTCCTAGAACACAACGAGGCAATGATGTTGTTTGGGTGATTGTTGATAGGTTGACTAAGTCTACACATTTCATTTTGATGCTCACCGATGACTTAGTTGAGCATTTGGCAGAGTTATACATTAGAGAGATAGTTTGACTTCATGGGGTTCCTGTAACCATTGTATCGGATAGAGATTCTCGTTTTACTGCTTGGTTGTGGTAAAGCCTTCAAGAGGGGTTGGGAACTAAGTTGACCTTTAGCATTGCTTACCACCCTCAGACCGATAGGCAGTCAGAGCGTACCATTCAAATGTTAGAGGATATGCTTAGAGCTTGCATCCTTGATTTCAAGGGGTCTTGGGAGAGGCACTTACCATTGATTGAGTTCGCCTATAACAATAGTTATCAAGCTAGTGTTGAGATGGCACCATTTGAGGCCTTATATGACCGACTGTGTAAATCACCGGTTTGTTGGGCCGAGATGGGCGATGCACCATTGTTCGGTTCAGAAATTATTAGAGAGATAACTGAGAAAGTTGCTCTCATTTGGAAAAGGTTAGCTACGGCCCAAAGTCGACAGAAAAAGTTATGCCGATAAGAGGAGACGACCTTTGTCTTTTGAGGTTGGTGACCATGTATTCCTTAAAATCTCACCAAGGCGGGGATTGATGCGATTTGGTAAGAGTGGTAAATTGTTTCCAAGGTTTATTAGGCTTTTCGAGATATTAGAGCAAATTGGGGAAGTGGCATACCGGTTAGCCTTACCGCCACAACTTTTGGGGATTCACAACGTGTTTCATGTATCCATGTTTAGGAAATTTGAACCCGACCCTTCTCATGTGCTTGATTGGGTTGATTTAGAGGTAGATGCGGATGCCTTTTACGAAGAGCGACCAGTACAAATATTAGATACTCGGGAGCAAGTGCTACGGGGCAAAACTATAGCGTTGATAAAAGTGTTGTGGGGACACCATGGGGTTGAGGAAGCTACGTGCGAACGGGAGGCGAAAGTCCACTCCAAATATCTAGATTTGTTTGAAAATGCTTAATTGCTTAATTTGTAATATTCCCTAGTGTTTGAGGGAAATGTGTCAAAGTTGTTAATCATGTGTTGTTACGTGTATTGTTATTTTAAGGCATGAGATTACTATGAATTGCCATTATTTTGTTGGAAAGTTTCTTACTTATGAACCGTTGTTGTTGACATTGGCCCTGTTTGGTAGGGCTTATTTCCAGGTTATTTCACCTTTTAGTTTAATTTAAGCTATTTTGATGTGTTTGGTTCAGTTTAACAATACAGCTTATAGCTTTTTGTAAGTCAAAAATCAACTTATTCTTTGAGTGGGGGAGGAGAAGCTTAATTTATAAGTAAAAAATCAGCTTATGTTCACAGTTATAAGCTATAAGCTATTAAGTTATAAGCTATAATCACTTTCCCACAGCTCTACCAAACGGGGCCATTGTGACTTAGACACTTGGAAACCATGATGAAAATGGTGAATTTTGGTTGAAAATAGACATGGTGATTTGAAATTCTATATAACGTAATTTAGATCGCTTGTTGTCTCTTTTATTTTATTCGACAGGTTGATCGAATTTCGGGGACGAAATTTCCTATGGTGGGGAGGTTGTGATGACTGGGTACGTTGTCCACCTCGTCCTCTTAATATATTAGATTTACTTTCGTTAGAATGTCAGGTTTAATCTGTGATCTTGTTAACTATTAGGCTTGTTGTTTTTGAAATCTTCCTCTAAAAAATCTATCGTTCTTATTTATTTTAATCCTAGGTTTCACTTGTTTTGGAAGGTGCAAGGGTGGATCTGGAGTGTCTTGAGTTGAGCCAAAGAAAATTTCCTGGCTGGAGGAAAAACCACGCAGGGGGGGCTTCAAACATCGTCTGGAGGTGAGGCCGCACGTGCGGAGAGTAGGGAAGGTCTAGGGTGCAACACTGCAATATATGCAGGTACGGAGGGAAGTGCGGAGGAAGAACGCCGCATGTGCGGAGATGAGAGCCGCACATGCAGAGGGGGTTGCCGCACGTGCAAGACGGGTCTGTGTCCGAAAATTTGCTTTTTCTTTCTTCTTGGGCTATGTGTATATCACTTTATATCACTTTTCTACATCTCTCTCTCACTCTAAAATCATTTTTTGCTCCCTCTTCTCTCTAAAAACCTCCACCAAACATCTTAAACTCTTGATTTCTCCCAATCCATTGGGGTTTTGACCCATCATCCTTCACAAATTTTGGAGAGATAATCGAGGGCTTCGTATTGTGCGATGGAGATTGGATTTCAACACCGTCAAATTTGGGGCTTTAATCTCTTTTCCTTCAAGAAACTTGAGGTAGGGACTTTCTTAGAGTTATATATATGTTTTTGCAAGATTTGTGTTGATTTTGGAGCTTCCTTGATAACATTAAAAATTTTGTTTTTGGCTCAAGAATGATAAGAGTTTTAAAAGTGGGTTTAACTCTTGTCTCTTTCTAAACTATTTGTTGAGAGCTTCAACTACATTGTGTGAGAGAAGATGTTTTGGGTGAGATTCTTTCAAAAGATGAAGAGGTGCCTATTTTTAGTGAAAAACCTAGAAATTTGAGATTTTGAAAGGGGTTGAGAATCTATGAATTTTTGTCACTCATTAATATGCCACAATGGATGAATGATTGGAAAATTTCTTATTGTTATTATGTAAATGACGAATTTCATGGAATATATGAAATGTGGATTTTGGAATTTATTGTTGAAATTGTAGACGTAGCCATGAAGTGACTAATTTGTTGAGAACACATGAAATGTGGAAATATTGTTACTTTTGATGAATTTGAATAGATATATGGTTATCTTGTGAAATCACATTGGAATAAGGAATTGGAAATTTTGATCTTCACGGTTGAATTATATGAAGGAATTGAAAATGGAAGGAATGTTGCATTGCAATTGATAATTGTTGCATTTGCATTTCAATTCATTTGGTTATGATAAATTTTGATTATTGGATTTGAAAACTTTTGCATTGAGAAAAGAATGTTGCGAAATAAGTTTTCATCAAATTGCTTTGGGATAAATACGTTAGTAAGTCCGGATAAGGAGTGTAGATGAAATTAATTTAAGTTGACCTGTGTGTCCAGAGTGAAAGACTGAAAATACGCGCAGAGGAGGTACCACTTCCCTTCCGGTTAGTTACCGGTAAAGTGGGGTTTTGGTAGTGCTAGTTATGCCTACTTGCAGATACCAACCTACAGATTACCTGAGTCGTATTTACCACCCCTTGAACTAAATTGATAATTTTTGGATTGTTGAAATTTCAAGATAGCATTGAACTCGATGGTTTTCAAAAGATGAAGATGTGATTTTCTTTCAAAAAGTATAGCATGACATGTGTATTTCATTTCGAGAGGTTTGTATAAAATGTATATATTTTGTTAAGAATTTCCTACTGGGCTTTATATTTACCCTACGGGATTTTGTACAGGAAAAGACGTGGTGATTCCGCTTAATTAAGGGCGTAGAAGTGTGTGTCGAGAGCACAAGACTCTCGTTTGTTGTGACTGTATTTTTGTATGTCAAGGGCTATAATTGTATGGGTTCGAGAAACCATTTTTTTTTATAATCAGGCTTAAGTCTGGAACTTGTAAGCCCTTGAGGGCATTTATTTATATTTGACGGAATGTTCTACATGATATAGATTCATGTGCTTGAATTCATTGAATGTATATCCGCATGTGAAACTATTTTGTTTGAACCTCATGATCTTTAAATGCAAGCATTGAGGATTTATTTCAGTTTGTCATAAGGAGTAATGGATGATATACTATCATTATGCGTATTTTCTTGGGGAGTTACAGAAGAGAAGAAAAAAAAAATAAAAACAATCTATTTATCTATATATATACTATATATTAAGCAAAAGGAGATTTTTAACCCCAAGCCTTATGAGAGCTCCAATCTTTCAATCTAAATTTTCTGATTTTTTGATTAAAAAAAAAATCATAGCATTTATTAACTTCTCCCAACTCCCATAATAACACTTTAATGCATTAAGAACAAGCATAAAAAAAAAAATTCTTTAAAATCCAACACATATGAATTTCTTGAAAAGTCCCAACACATATGATTATTATCCCTCATAATAACACTTTAATGCATTAAGAACAATCATAAAAAAAATTTCTTAAAAAGTCCAACACATATGATTATTATCAAAATATTAAACTTTAATATAATATAATAAATAAAAAAAGACATTTAATTCCTTGAAAAATCTAACACATATTATTATTATCAAAATATTAAACTTTAATATACTATAAAAAAGGGGAAAAAAAAGACATTTAAAAAAAATCACAATTTACATATATAGATAATTGTAAATATAATCTGTGCATAGCACGCGTGATATGCTAGTATTATATAAGCAAAAGAGAGTTTTTAGTGACAAAGCCTCTAAGGCCTCCACATGTCCAACCTCAATTTCTTATTTTTTATTTTAAAAAAAATAATAAACTATTCATATGTTTCACATAATTTTTTAATTAAAAAACAAATACATAAAAAATCTTCAAACTCATCTCTTAACGTCATTGTTTAAAAGATGATCATTTCCTACAATCAAATATAGAAACATGATTTGTTGACTTTCCAATTTATTTGTATATATTCTAAAATCTCTACCTAAAATCTTTCATTCCTTAAATAAATTAAACAAAAATCAATTCAAAGCGGTTTAAATTATGGGGAATTGACCAGTAAATCCCATTTTACTATCTTGTAGATCATGTGATCCCAATTGTTTTCTTTTAAACCATTTAGTCCTTTGGGTTTTTTGTTTACTATTTTTCCATTAAAGTATTAATTTGAGTTTGTAGACCCGCATGTATTTATAGGAAGGGGTGTGTGAGATTCACGTTCCAAAAAAAAGGTAATAGTACTCTTTTTCTGTGACGTGAGTTGTGACGTGAATTTGACACTTTTTTTTTTTTTAATGACGTGGATTGTGTCACGTTTCAACTTTACGTCAGTTTGAGCCTTTGTTTTCCAATTGCAATTTGTGACGTTTCGACATGAACCTCACCGATTCCACGTGGCAAAATATCTATTGGATAGGGTGTGTGAGATTCACGTTTCAAAAAAAAGGTAATAGTACTCTTTTTCTCTGACGTGGGTTGTGTCACGTTTCGGCTTCCCCACAATTTCACCCTTTGTTTTCCAATTGCCATCATGAAGATGAAATTCAATTCCCAGATCTGGCGATGCCGACGTGGTACACCAAAATCAAAGTTCATAAAATCTGTGAAAAATCCAAATTAGACGATGCCCACGTGGTTCGCATGTCTGAAGTTCACATTCCTACGGCATAGTCTGTTCGCATATTCAAAATATAGTCTGTTCATACAATATGCGAACTCATGATTTCAGATTTTGTAAAAAGTTCGCATTTTTAGATTTAAAGTTCACAGATTTGTATTTTTAGAACTTGAATATGTGAAAAATCCAAATCAGACGACGACATGATTTCAGAAACCAAAGTTCGCATTTGTAGAAATGCATTTCCCAGATTTGACGATGCCGACATGGTACACCGGCCTGCCGGACTGAAACGGATCCTCTCATAGGTATACCTCGAAAAACGGATCCCTCTGTTGTGGTACACCGGATCTGAAAAACGGATCCCTCTGTTGTGGTACACCGGCCTGCCGGATTGAAAACCCTAACCCAAGCCCAACCGCGATCATCAAAAAAATCTCAACAATCACAATCATCATCAACCCTAACCAAACCATGTCCCTGAACATGAAAACCCTAACCCAAGCCCTAGCCAAGACCGCCGCGGTCATCGAAAAAACCGTACAGACCACGGTCCAAGAAGTCACCGGACCCAAACCCCTCCAAGACTACGACCTCCTCGACCAGATCGGCTCCGCCGGTCCAGGCCTCATCTGGAAGCTCTACTCTGCCAAAGCTCGCTCTGAATCGGCTCTCTCCCACCAGTACCCCACCGTCTGCATCTGGCTCCTCGACAAGCGGTCTCTCTCCGAGGCTCGCATGCGAGCCGGCTTGTCTAAGTCCGTTGAGGACTCGTTTTCCGACGTTGTTCGAGCCGATGCGGCGCGGTTCGTGAGGTTGAGGCACCCTTGGGTAGTTCAAAACAGCTCATAATTGATGTAGGGCATATTTGTCCATCATATAACAATGTAATTCAAAAAAGGAGTTATCAGTAAGATATGTCTACTATCATAAACTGTTTAATCAAACAAAATATTCATGAGACCAAATAGAATACAATTTCACCGTATGGGACTTTCTGATAAATTCCCCTTAAATTATTTTGTTTTCTTTATAATTAATTTGGAAAACTAATTTAGTTATTTGTTTATAATTAAATTGTTTCCCTATAAATAAATTAAACAAATTGATTTGGTTGTTTCCCATACTAAATTTGTGAATTTTTAAGTTTAAAAATAATTTTAAAATAAAAATAATTTCATGATTTATGATTTAGAAAAGAAAAGATGAAGAAGATCCTTTTTGTGCACTTTTTATCTAACCAATTCTTTCTCCTACCCCAAAATCTTAATCGTCATACATTACACCTTCTCCAAGTCATTTACATCCTCCTCGTCTTATAAATATTACATTCATGCATGCAATTCATTATTTTTTCTTTATCTTTATCATACAATTGAAAGTTAGTTAATATTTAGTCTCTTACATTCTTTAAACAAACTCTTTCATCTTTTAAGTACATTTATTATTATTATTATTATTATTATTATTATTTTAGTTCTGACTATTTTTCATTTTTGCATTTCATATTTTATGTGTCATTTGTCCCTCTATTCTCTACTGACCATTATTTATTTTTTTGCTTATAACCATTTTTTTTTTTTTTTTGGGTTGGGAATTCACTAGAATTTTTATTGAACTCTTTTTTTTCATTTGGAAAAGTATTAATAATGTTTTTCATTTGTATAATAAAAAACATGTCAATAGACTCTTTATTATAAAGTGATAGATCAAAATCCAACTCAATCATTATTAATAATTTTGTTGTATTGATTTGACGTTTTTATATCACAACTCCTTTTTATTTTTTACTTTTAATATTTTGTGATACCGTGTAAATTGAGAATTGGCGTAGAGCATTCCTTCAAAAGTATCTAATAATTTTTTTAAAAAAATATTTTTATAACTTCACTTTAATATTTTTATCTGCAATTGACTTTGTTTAAAAATATCAATTCAAAAAATATTTACATAAACAAACATGTGTTTAATTTTGTTTGAATTGAAGTGATATTTTATTTGAATTGATTTTTGTTTAATTTTGTTTAAAAATATTATAAAAATATCTACTGTTGTCTAGATTAAGTAAAGTTATGACCATAATTACAACACTATAAAAAAAAGTACACTTAGGCCCCGTTTGGGAATAGGTTAATTTAGTAATTTTTTGGCTATTTAGCTAAAAAGCTAGCTAAAAAAAGCTAAGTTGTTTGGGATGAACTTTTTGGCTTTTTACGAAAAAAATGTGTAAAGAAATAATATAAAAAAAATGAAAGATTGAAACTTGACATTTTTGCCCTTGCACGGAATTCGAAGTGTAGGACATTTTGGACAGGTGCAGACGTACTGTCCGTTGTAGCTTCCCGTTGCAACTTTTGACAAATTTTTATTTTATTTATTATTATTTTTTTTGTATATAGCAATGTACAACTACTGTACACATTTTGTAATTGCTGTGAAAGCAATGTCAACGTACCACACGTGGCCACATACTTGTCATTGCAAAATCATATTCATGTCACTATTGTGATGTATTGGTAATTAATTAATTATTATTATTTAATTTCAGGATTTTGACGCCAACACATGTGCAACATGTAGGCCTTGTTTGGTTCAAAATTGGAAAAGAAATGTAGGGAAAACAATCTAAAAATATTATTTGGTTTAGTGGTTTTGAAAAAAAAAATCAAAATCATTTTCTATCTCCTACACATAAATCAATCACTTTTTTTTTTCCTCCGCTTTCCTTCTGAATCATTTTTGTCTCTCACACACATCTGGTCAAGTACAGAGTAATATACAGTCTTTTTAAATTCCCACACTCGAAAACTATTTCCACAATATACAACATATCAAACAAAAAATATTTGTAAATGCTTTCCCTAATTTTTTTTTTTTTTCATTTTTTATAAATTTATCTCCCAAAACCAAACCACACGCGGATAAACTCTTTAAAAAATTCTCAATTTATTTAAATTGGTAAATTCTCAATTTTTTTTTGTTTCAAAAATTTGACATAGCTGTACGGTCCACACACATGGTAATTTCTTTGATGTCCACAACATTTTTGAAAAAAAAATTCGTAATGAATAACATTCACCCTTTTTATAGATGAAAAGTTTGGAAATAAAATTGAAATTATTGTCAATTTGCAATATTGGAAGTAGTTTATTTAAAGATTTTTCAAATACATCTCCATTTTTTATCTTATTTCTGAAATACTGATTTTTCAGTTTCTGTTGGTTGTTTGAAAATTTTGTGCCATGTTTTTTACGTGATGTAATTGGGCACAATTACAGACTTTACAGTTAATGCATGTAATATGTGTGACGAAATTCGTTACGACAAGCCCTGAATTAGGGATTTTCCATTAACCATACACACACGGTACGACAAGTTTGAAAGTTTTTTTTTTCAAATTCATACGACATCATAAAATAAGTACATTACCGACTACATTATGCATAAAAAAATTACAAAACAAGACATTACAATCAGTTTTCACAAAACACATTACGGAAAACATTAAAAAGCAGTCATGGTAAACAACATTGTCCGACTATCTACCATTGCGCCGAATTTGGTATAACTCTGCCCTTATCCGATGACGCACCTCCGCCATTTCAATGTCCTCGTCTGTAGGCACGACGGCTTCGTCTAGGGCAGCCAAATCTGCGCGATCAGGAATATCATCATACGTGTACTCCGCCGCATTTCTGACAGCAGCAATGGTCGCATCATCCTCGCAGTTTCTGTGTATGAAATTGTGTAATGCCATAGATGCAGCCACCAACTGCACCTGCACTCTACGAAAGTCAAACCGAGGCATGTTGTACAAGAATCTCCACCGCGACTTCCAAGCGCCAAATGTTCGCTCAATCACACTCCGCAATGAAGAGTGGGCACGGTTGAACAACTCATCACGATTCCTCGGCTTGTGACGTTGAAAGTGTGGTTGGTGATAGTGGCTGCCCTTATATGGTGCAAGAAATCCCTTCTTATTACTGTATCCACTATCCACTAGTTAATAGCGACCTGTGAATGTGTACATATTAATACATATTTGTTTCACGTGTAGACAAACAAATTTAACAAGTTATGGCATTGAACAAATGAACTTGTCGTACGTACCATCCACTGCAGTTGGAAAATTATATTGCGGATCCTCGGTGACAATGTTTAAAATCCGGCTGTCATGCGTGCTACCCTCCCAACCACATGACACAAAGACGAAACACATATTGAAATCACACACTGCCAAATATATTTTGAGTGTGGCAACCCTTTCGGCTAAAATACGGGGCTGCTTCCGACTCCTTGATGCACGCTGGCACGTGTGTCCCATCCAAGGCACCTAAACAATCCTACACAATTCGAACAAATAGGCAACATAATAGTACCATGAAGTTATGCATTATACCCTCGCATTTTTTAAGTGACATCTTTGTAGAATTTGAAAAAAGAAACTCGAATTGTTGCATTTTTTTCGCACCTTAAACAGCAAGTACTGTGGTTGGGTCTGCAGGTGGGGATCCCTACTGTTTTGGAAATTTGTGGGCGGCCGACAGTGTGCGACGATAAACTTTTTCATTGCTTTCAAAACATTATGAAAATGGTGTGATATTGTTTCACCGGAGTGTTGGAATCTTTCTTGAAGCTCGCGGTTAGGCAAGTTTTTCAGAACATGAATGAAGATTGCAACACTCTCCTCAACGTGCAAGCTATGGTCCCGCTCAGGTACATGCAACCCGAAGTCGTTCACTAGTGTGGCACATAAACGAGTGAAAACGACTTTGGGCATCCACATTTCATAGCGAAATCTGCCACTGTGTCCATTATACATTTCCAAAATCCATGCCCTTCTTGTCAAGATGGACGTGCGACATGGGACTTTAAGCACGTGCGCCTTGTAGTAGTCGGAGGAAATTCTGTACGCTTCAACATAATTATTATTCATTTCAATCTGCCACTCGATTGCGAGCGCCACGACATCATCACACATTTCTTGCATCCGTGCATCGGTGTCATCGTCGCTTTCCATGCCTAAATCACATAACTTCAAATAAAATCAAAAGCAGAACATGACAGACTACAACTTTGCCAAAATTAAACATGCAAAAATTAAACAGTTTGGTCAAGTGAAAAGGCTGTCAATAACATAAAAAAAAAATAAATAAAATAATCAATTTAGTTCATTTCCCATCCTTCTGAGACCTTCTAGTGTATTTGTCAAGGTTCTATTACCAATGCATGAAAAACGTGAAGACATTTATTTGAAGTTTCCCAACGGACGTTAACACATAATTAAATTTTTTTTTTCCTTTTTCCCACCTTACAAAGGGTGTAACTTGTAGTAATTTTTTTTTTTTTTGCCTTTTTCCTGACTAATAAGCAATATAGAAATTGTACTGACATATACAAAGAACAATGTTCAAATAAAATATACAAAAATAATAACTTAATCTATTATGTTTTTTTAGTACCTTATAAAGGGTCTAACTTCCACTTTTTAAGTTGAAGCCTTCAGTAAACTTCACATGTCTCTGTACAAGTAGCAACGCTTTTGTTCAAATGGTCGAGTACAGCTGATTTACAACCACTGTTTACATAACTATGAAGCTGCAAATTGGAAAAGTGTAATTAGATTCATGGTTTATTGAAATTTAAAATTGTAAAATCCAACCATAGCCAATACCCAACCAATGCACATCCATAATTTTAAAACGATAGAGTACACTTCAATACCGTAACCATCTCCCTACCAATTCTCCTTACAAAGCATAGTTAAAAACATCATGTCATTTGCAAATACAAAACCAACATAAGCGAAAAGAACTCCAACACAAAGCATTTCATAAATACGCAGGTCTTTAGCAAATATAAATGAAGTCCAACACATAAGCGTAGTTAGAAACGAAGTCCAACGCATAAGCAAAAAGAAGTCCAACATATAACGCATAAGAATGCCAACACAAAGCATAGTTAGAAACAAAGTCCAACGCATAAGCGAAAAGAAGTCCAACACATAATGCATAAGAAGTCCAACACAAAGCATAGTTAGAAACGAAGTCCTTGATTGCGCAATATGCTTGCTAGAGTTGGAACTGTTGTCGTTCTCTCTTTGTCTTGTTGCTTCACCTGGAGCCAGCCGATAATGCCTGCATCGGAAGGAATACTCATAACCATCTCCCTATTATTGGGCACCTCCATAAGGGAAATATTGAAATGGAGCAGTGGATTACTTTGGTCAAGTCCCTGAATTTCATAAAGACGTCCAACTACTTCGGCCATAGTGACACTTTGGCCACCGACAACATGGTTTACAGTGAGTTCCTTGCTTTGTGTCTTCACCGAATTCGCCAAATCATCCATGCTTGTTGCCAATGCTTCTGCCCCGGTGATTCGCTTTTTTTGCACGGCTGTGACAGATGAGTGCCTCTTTTTGCTGCCACTACCTGATGCGTTAATGGTTGCAGATTTCATCAAGTTTGTCGTTTCAGAGGCACCCGATTTGTTGCTGTCCGTAGAGAAGTCAGCACTGTCGGACTCCTCTTCCACCTCCAGCTGGTTCCGTATCTTGCCAGGCATCCAAGCATTTTTACCCGTTGCCGCAGCCCCCGTAAATACATGACGCATTAGTTCCTCATGATCCAAGCGCTTTGTTCTAAACTTGCAACACTTTTTATCAACCTGTAATACAATACAAAGGGAGTACACCATTAGCAAAATGAATAACTTATGTACATGGACTATGCACATCATTAATGAACAGTGTAACGCTGCAAATTGATGTGGTTATATATGGAAAAAATAAATAAAGAACAAAACATTATTATTGTTATTGTCATGGCATGTTTCATGTTACCCAAGATCTTTACAGAGCATCAACTGATTACCTATCAAAGTAACATATTTTATTTTTTTTGGGTAACTAGTTCCCCAAGTATATGCACTGCCGGAGGGAATAATTAAATAACGAAGCAGTAACCAATAAATACAGATTCTGCAAAATAATGTTATATAATACACGGTCCAACAAAGTAAAACCAGTCAAATGTATTTACCAACCCTATATTTTTGTCATAAACACCTAGACATAACCCTGTGAACATATAAACACAATATACCAGTCCGAAAGAGGTGGGACATGAGGCCTGTATTACAATACCTGCTAACTACACACAAAAAAAAAAAAAAAGAAAAGAAAAAATAAGAGTGCACACTTTTGTCACTGCTATTAGCAGAGAGAAAGCATCCTCTATTCTTCAGTAATAATATAGTGCATCACTGAGATTGTAATAGAGAACCTTTATTCTTCAGTAATCATCCTCCATTCTTCAGTAATAATATAGTGCATCACTGAGATTGCTTCCCTTTCTCCAATTTCAAATGAACTTTCCTTACCTTTTTGACAGGATTTTAGTTCATTTATGGACATTATATCATTCTTGTTGGCAAAATAAATTTCTTTTTTAAACAAAACAAAAGAAAACATGGTAGAATAATACATTTTCATGTTTGAAATCCTACACATCCAACACCCACCCAATAACACTATCCACTGTTGAAGAAAAACAAAACAAAATCAAAATAAATAAATAAATAAATAAGTATGTGTATTTACACAAAATAAAATAAAGAAAAATGACAACTTTTCATTAGATGTTGAGGGAACATGGAACATGTTCCTCCATATGACATTATGTCATGAAAATACTTCTAATGAGGGCTAAGAAATAGCTTAACAGTTCATACAGAAGCCATCCAAAACCAGCACAAGAAAGAATAGCAAAACACCGTGCAGAAATATACCAAAAAGGCCCTTAGGGCTCTTCTTTCCTCTAACAGTCCCCTCCCCTCCATGAAGACCACCACCATCGTCATCCCCCCTCCCGTCCAAGGGCTCAAGTAACTAATTAAGAATTGTTATACATTAAAAATCTAAATACAAGCATATGCATTTAAGTAGACCGTAACAGGCATATTACGGAATTGGACCACATACTGTGAATGCAAATGAAATGGTGCCAATCAACACATCAATAATGGACCAATTTTTAGGTGAAAACCCATGCGTATTTTTTCTAATTTTTTTTTATCACAAACTGCAGTCGTTGGTTATGTGAAGAGAATGAAGAAGAGAGACTTAGGACACTGCTTCTATGAATGACCTTGATGGAGCTTTGTGGCTTTTATTTGTTCTTTTCCTTGTTGATATAGACCATTTACAGTCTCCCTAGTTCAGCAAACAAGGGAGACGAAGAGAGAGGAAGGAAAATAACAAAGATAGATTTGTTTGAGAAAGCTTCAGTGGTAACGACCTGAACCTTGGTTCAGTGGACATATCCTCTCTCACATCTTCAACATTGACATCCTCAACAACTTGGGCATTTGTTCGAACAACAGATGCCTCTGTTGTGTTGTAAATATTTTTAACAACTTTTGAATTTCATATTTTAGGCACCCCAGACAGGTATCTTGCCTGGTATCCCAATTAGACAACAACGAGAAATAGTATGTAAATGTTTATGATATTTTAAGTACAAATTATTTTTGAACAGTCTACTTTGAAAATGACTCTGAATGATTTGTCTCAAGTCCAAAAAGAATTTTTCCAAAACAGATGCTGCCTTGCCTTCCCTTGTACCATGCAAGCAAAACGGAATTTCACACAAATTGACATGTAAATATATCTGTTAGGCGCTTCCAGAAATGATTTAAAATGTTTGGTATGCCTACTTGATATGTATAATCAAATGTATTTCAAATGAACATGTGTCCCTATGAATACTTTACAGCAGATTCAATTTATAGCAGATTCAATATGTATAATCAAATGTATTTCAAATGAACATGTGTCCCTATGAATAATTTACAGCAGATTCAATCTATTGCAAATTCAATATGTATAATCAAATGTTTTTCAAATGAACATGTGTCCCTATGAATACTTTACAGCAGATTCAATTTATAGCAGATTCAATATGTATAAGCAAATGTATTTGAAATGAACATGTGTCCCTATGAATGCCTTTACAGCAGATTCAATATGTATAATCAAATGTATTTCAAAGTCACTTCAATAACGAAGCAGTAATCAATTGCAACGACATTGTGAAACAGAAAAATATGTAAACATGAGTTCAAATCAGTACCTTCTCTATTGTAGCCCACCATTCATCCGACGCATTGATCAACCCAGTCTTTTGGTCGAACCCAATTCCAGTGGGGCCTTTACGGCTATCCATTAGCTTTGACCATGCACGCCACTCCGCCTTTAGTTGATTGTACCTATTTTTAAGTTATTTCATGCTATGCGTCAACCCAGTTGCTGCCTCATAAGTCTTAGCCAAAGACCGGTACCCATTCGGATTGATTGACATGTGCGGCCTGTTACCTGCGTCTATTTCCTTAACAACCAGTTCCAAATAGATACGTGTGTTCTCCCAGTCCCAATTGGCTTTGTGATAAGGTTTTGGGCCCTTCCCTTTCCCGGAAGGGGTACGAGAGTCGGATCGAGTTAAAGCCATGCGACTATAGAACATTATAATTTGCATTACTTATTAGTTTGTTTTGTGCATTACTTCTCGTTGTGTTTATGATATATTATTATGTTTGTCCAACACATATGCAATAGTGAAATGCACACGGATAAGTAATATATTACTTAAAAAAAGCATAGTATGGTGACCAGCTACACACGGATACATATATCACATACGGAAACCATAGTACAGTAACCATCTAGACACGGATACATATATTACATACGAAACAACAAAATAACGACGATGATGGACAAAAAACATGTAACAACTTTAAGTACACGCAGAATCTGTTCAATGTCAATCAAACACGCCTCAAAACGACAAACATTGTCTCTGTCATTCTCAGGAGCTGTTTGTCTACCATATTCGTCACACCACCCAATCCAATTGACACATGGCTGAGGTTAAAAAAATTATGAAATTATTAGTGACGGTTTGACAAGGTAATAATCCCAAACAAGGTGAAGGTGCTTGTACTCACCACTGCACGAGGGCATTGGTAGTAAGCACGTCTTGGATTTTTGGCAGACCGAGAAATCTTGACCACACAATGCTCGTACCCACAAGCACACATAGGGCGTGGTTGTGTTGATGTCGCAGTGGACATAAACGAGGCCATCTAGTCTATGATGACTTGTTCGATGACATGACAAGCAGAACAAAACAGGTAAACGGGTGTGACACTTATGCTATGGGATAAGTTTGTTGTGTAAACACTTTTTCTCAGTGTACGTCATTTGTTATGTCCATGAAAATTAATTGGAGAAAACATGAAAAAATTTAATTGGGAAATAAAAAATTGGGAAAATTTTTGTAATTGAAGTTTAAAATTCATTTGGAAAAATAGTAATTGAAATAATTAGAAGAATTAACAAAAACACGCAAACATACAACAAAATGTTTTATCAAACTCTAATAAATTATGTTTTCCCGAGCTATTCCTGTAACATTATACTTGGTTCCCGTTAACATTCTAACTTGGCAAAGAAATTTGTACAAGAATTAACACAACAAACCAACATTAAAGAAAAAAATTGTATCCAGAAGCCTTGAAGAAGACTAAATACACATGTTGAAGGAAAAATGATATCCATTACGCACACATATACATCACTTTAAAATGCAGACAGTATTGGAAAAAAGCAAAACAAATAAAGAAAATAAATCAGGAATTGTTAACAAGGACCAACATATATAGTTTTTGATCCGCCATTTCAAGGAGCACCATATTAGCACATTGTGTCCAAAAATAAGAAAGCCTCAAGTAGAAAAATGAAGACCTTGTTGGTTTTTGTGAATTTAAAATATAGCTCCATCAAATGCATAGTACATTACCTTACCTTAAACAGATCAAATCTTAAACGCATGCAAACAGATTACAAATTTTAAACAGATTAAAAATGTGAAACATATTACCTAAATATAGCTCCATCAAATGTATACATTACCTTACGTTAAACAGATTACCTTAAACAGAAATCTTAAATAGATTAAAAATTTTAAACAGATTAAACATTTGTAAAAATGTTAAACAGCTTAAAAATCAACATTACCTTGAACACATTAAAAATCTTTTGCTGAAGTACGTTGTTTAAACACTGAGACATATGGAAGATGAGTTTGTTGTGGAAATTCGTATGATTCGTTGTTTTCTAGTGACAAATTTTCTTTTTCCTCCCCCCTCCTTTTTCATTATAGGGATTGAATCCACCTTACTCAAAAGATTAACAGGGACAACCAGACTGCCATATAAACAAAACAAAATGACCAATTATTCACCAACTTTATTGTCATGTGTTCGTAGAAATCACTATGGTAGCATTTGTAGGTAATTTCACCAAATGTACAGGAATAGTATAAATGATAATTTCATGTCAGTGTATTCAACAATTATAACCACAGAGAGAGACAGAATACTTCATCAGAATACTTCGAACTTGTTGATTTTAACAGACTACTTCATCCTATTTAGGGGACTTTCTTGTTAGGGGAAAATTAATGAGAATACAAAATCAGTATTTAGGGGACTTTTTTTGTTGTTAATCTCCCAAAAAAATGCACTGTAATTTTTGGTTTTACAATACATAATGCGTATGAAATTGGTAACGCTTGATACACAGACACACACACACATACACACACACACACACACACACACACACACACACAGAGCAACAAAGACAAACAGAGAGGGAGATGGAGAGAGAGCAGACTGTTCACATATACAAAAACCAGAGCGTAGAAGTCATGGTTATGAGATCCACACCCCCCCATCAACAGACAACCCTCACACACACACAGCAACAAAGACAAACAGAGAGGGAGAGGGAGAGAGAGCAAACTGTTCACATATACAAAAATCAGAGCATAGAAGTCATGGTTATGAGATCCACACCCCCCCCATCAACAGACAACCCTCCATATTGCTAAACTACGTCTATTTCTGGTATGTGACAGAAAGCCCTAAAACCCCCAACATAATAGGCTAGTTTCGGCAAAAATTTACCCAACTCGAATGTTGAAAACAAATTGAAAAATGACAATGGTCAGACAGAGCGACAGACACACAGACACAAAGAGAGAGAGAGAGAGAGAGAGAGAGAGTGAGAGTTCATACATACATACAAACCAAATAGAGCATACGATGTTTGGGAACATAGCGAAATAGAAACAAGAGAGGCTGAAGAGAGAGAGATAGAGAGCGAGAGAGAGAAAGAGCGAGAGCATACTTGCAGTTGAGGAGATCATCGGAGGAGGGACTGGTTTTCCGTTCGCTTTGGCAGACTATCATCGTCGCTTGGTTCCTCTTTCTCTTCAGATTTGAGCTTCTACTATGATCCAGCCTTGAACGAAAGGCCATCTTCATCTTCACCGTTTGATGTAGCTAAATAGCCGTAGGTACTACACCTTGTGGGAGAGTAGCTCTGCAGATATTCCCATCAATATTTGACATAAAGCCAGGGGTGAAAACGAGATAAGCAAAATGAAGGAAGGGCAAAACAGTCATTTTACACTACAGCTGACAACCTTCACGTGCAGCTACTGTACATAGGTTTTTAGGATGACTTTTTGACTTTTTTGGTAACTTTTTGGCTTTTTGGCTAAAATGGTGTGTCCCAAACGAGGCCTTAATCTACTTTTTAAAAACTATTAAATATGCATAAATATGTACATTTTGGATTCGTTTAGGATGTGGGTTAACTTTTTGACTTTTTGGCTATTTTATCATGGGGCTAAAAAGTATCGTTTGAGATATGCTTTTTGGCTTTTTTGACTTTTGTGAAAGAAAAAATGAAATGATTATGGTTTGGATGTGATATTTTGTCTTATTAGGCTAAAATCATATTTTGTCTTTTTGTGACTAAAATAGTCAAAAAGTCAAAAAACCTAGCATGCCAAATAAAGGCTTTATTAAGAAAAAATAAAATAAAAATTGCCTCCGCCTCTATCTCTGCTACTGCTCTTTGGCTCCAACTCAAACTTCTTCCACTTGCCTCCAACACCCACACCTTCATGATACAGATTTCTCAAAAACAACATATTTAGAGCTATGAAGGACACTAGGCATAAACCATACATGGAGCTTTGGACCTTTCTCATTTTCATTACTCTTCTTTGGGTCTTCCTTTTCTTTCTCTATATTATTCCCACAAAACTTTTTAATTGTTTTATTGGTCATGACTTGAAATAACTTTTTTGTGTTCTATTTTTTTTTTCTTGATATTTCACCCGGTCAAAACACATTTCTCCCCCTCTCTCTCTCTCACAGTTCCTTAGAGCATCTCCAATGGGGGTTCTATATCTTTAAATATAGAGGATTTAGTAAAAAAATTCACTCCAACCCATCATCTATATCCTCCTCCATTTGGAAGGATGGATGTTTCATCCTTCAAATTTGAAGGAAGTATGAAAAATGAAGGATTATCCTTATAACACTATTCATTCTATATTTTTTATTATATTACAAATAACTTTTAATATGTAAATTTATTTTTTATAAAATTGACATCATTAAAAAATGTGAAATCATACCTTTAAAATGAGTATAATATCAAATATATTTTACAAAAATTTTTAAATTAAATATTTGTTAACGAACAAAAATTACTTTTTGATGAAAGGAGGATGAAGAATTTTGAAAATTTATGATTAGAGTTTAAATAAATAATAACATACTTTATATTTATTTTTTAAAAAGTCCAAAAATTATTTTTATCCTCTTTATAACGGAATTAGGTTGGAGATGCTCTTAGGAAAAGTTGCTTTCACTTGGTCCTTTTTTTGTTTTGGGCATCTTATAGGTGGGGTGTCCCCTGTATTGTTGTCACTAATGAACTCTGACATTGTTGGAATCATTGTTTGTCGAGCCTGACGTTTCCAATCACCTATTAATTGACTTTCATAATTTTATTGATTTATTTATTTTTATTATGTTAGAATTTAGAAAAATTACAGTTTAGTGGGCTTTTGAATTTTTTTTATAAATACATGAATAAATTTATAATTTTAATTATTAATATTTATAAAATTTATAATTGATGTGTAATGTTTTTTAATTTTACAATAAATTGTTATTTTTTCTTAAAATTTTCCTTCAAACAGTTCTTAGACAATTATCTAGCGATAATCTAATAAAATGGGAGAAATTTACAGTGGAACAAGAACTTAAATATAAAAAAGGAAAATGATTTGTTCCCTTAAAAATGGCCCCCTAATCCAAAACGACGTCGTTTTGGGCATTTTTTATTTTATTTTATTTTTTTTGCATTGTTCTGATTTTTCGGGGGATTAGGGCTCTCCATTTTCGGGGATGTAGCACGGCCCTATAAAAAAAATAACAAAACAATTATTTATTTATTTATATATTTCTATTTTCCAAAATTCAAAACATTGGTGCTATGTTGGATCTTGATTTTATGAAGTAAAAAGGGGAAGAAAAAAAAATTAAATGAATAAGAATTTTTTTTTCCCCTTTTTTTTTTGTTTTGAAGAGAATCACAAAGTGGTTGTGGAATAAAATAAGTGGTTGTGTGTGGGGGATATCAAGTGCCGCTAAATAAACGAAAAGGGCAAAAACGAAAGGATGGAGTGGCCTCCATTATTGCATATAGGGAAAAATTATTGATTAGTCTTGGAATGTTACGTGGATATATTTTATATTAATTATAATTTATTTATTTTTTAATATTTTTTAATTACTTAACATAAATTTGTAAATTTTATTTATTTTATTAATCACAACGTCATTGAATTATCACATGATAATGTCTCAAGAATAATTAATAACTTCTCGCATAAAGGACGATCATATTAATTATGTCTTTCCACCACTTGAAAAATTTATTGAGAAAGAAGGAACAACCCGCCTCTAAAAAGCACTCAACAATTTTTTTTATATGACACATTGTACAAAACTTAATTAAAATAAATTAATTTAGAATGACAATAATTTTATTGTACTATGAAACTCAATTATTATAAATTAATTCAAAATGACAAACCTCACACATAAGAGAAATAGTGAATGAATATTTTGATACGAAAGAGTAATTATCGTAGCTTATTAAAAATAAAAAAATTAATCATCTAGTTAAGAATAAAAGAGCCAACCACCAACACAAATAGAAAAAAATAACATAGTCACAATATTTTTAAAGTGGATTAGTCATCTGCAACAAAATCACTTTAATGATTGAATTCGACTTTAAAAAATCAGCTAAAATAAATCATAACAGGAAAAATCATTCAGAATATTTATGAGAAACTGGAAAACTAATAGCTATGTTTTAAGAGGAATTAAACATAAAAAAATTTCTAATATAACTCTTCTTGATAAAAGCACTAGTTTCTTTCCTAATTTACCTACAATTATCAAACTAAATATCAGTAATTATCACATTCACACTTGGAACACTTTTTTTGTGATCAAAATACATGTGATTCCCTATAGAAGGCTAAAGAAAAAAACCATTTAAAAAAAAAATACCAAATAAAAAAAATGTAACACTTAATAAAATCCAAACAGACTAATAACGACAAAACTAAGAGGCAAAACAAATTATTGGATTAAGACTAAAAGATAGGACATCTAGTTAAGGTTCCTTGCCTTCATAAGTGTACTGTAGATAACCAATTTATTCCATTCAAAACAATTTGCCTTGAGTTGAAATAGAGTATCTTGGAACTAGGAAAAGCAATATGAAGTCCCACATTTCCTTTTACATAGTGTTAAAAAAAAAGAAGACAATGCTTCCAAATGCCTTTGAGAATTACCAAATGCATCCATCACTACAAACAGTGAATTAGTATTATAAAAGATTGGTTCAATTCCTTCTACTTCCACGAGATGAAGAACTTTTACAAGTTGTTTACATAAAGCCACATAAGAAATCATATAATTAAGTAGGTTAAATAAATAGGCATTGAAGAAAAAGTATTCACCTAAAAAGGCATTGAAAAAATTTATTGATTTCATCAGATAGTGATGAGACTATTCAAATCTTTAAAATCTAAGATCTTAGGCCCGTTTGTTTAGGGAATTAGAGTTAGGATTGAAATTGAGATGGAGGTGTGATCTACTATATGTTATGTTTGTTTTGAGAGATGGAGAGGGGATTCCTAATCCCTTGCTATTAGAATGGGCCTTGGGAAGGGTATTAGGATGGAAGCTTGGGACTTGGTATTAGAAAAATAATCCACCAGACTATTTTTATTTTTTATTTTTTACATGTTGGACATTTTTTTTGAACATTAATGTTTAATTTTTGTATTTTTTGTTAAGTAAAAATCATAGTTTTATTTTTTTTTTCTATTTTTTTAATTTTTAAAATTTTTTACATGTTGGGCATTTTTTTTTTAACATAAATGTTTAATGTTTTTGTATTTTTTATTTATTTTATTATTTATTTTATATAAAAATAATTTAACAATTCCTATACCAACAACTATCATCAAAACAAATATAATTTATTTAATTCTCTCACTATGAATTCCCTTTATTTTACCTTTAAAAACAAATGGGGCCTTATAAAATTATTAGTAGTACATTATCTCCCTATTTCTCACTTAATCCCATTCAAAAGAAATAATTACAAATGCATTTAAACAAATAAAAATAAAATCCGTGAAATCCATGGCCATCAAATCCACTATCTTGTTGTGCTATTGGGTCAATATTCACTTATCCAACTTTTCATTGAAAGAAAAGTTAGGAACATGCAAATCAAAAAAAAAAAAAAAAAAAAAAAAAAGAAGAAGAAGAAGAAGAACAAATTTGACATCTCACTAAACTTAAAATCTTTGTTTTTAATGAACATAACAAATCTCGTAGTTCATGGCAAAATTAATATTACACTTATTACTACATTTCTAAATATGTATCACTGTCAGAATTAAGAAAAGATCACAATATTACATTCAATTATCAGAGAAATATTAGATATCCAAATGTTTTATCAAATTTCTTATCAAATATTAGTGAGTGTTTGATAGAAATTTTGATAAAATATTTAACACTTCTAATATTTTTAAATTTATTATTTGAAAAATTCAACTCTTCACACAATTTATAAAAATCATAATTAAAAATTACTAGAGGTAATAATTGGATATATGAGGCATCCAATAAATAGATGTGTATGATTTAATTTTTCATATTATTTTAAAGATCACACTAAACACGTTCTTACAAAGTAAATTCTAAATATTTATAATCATTCACGAATTATGAGTATCACATTTGGAGAAATCTCCTAAAACATTAACAAAACACTCTATCCCTTCATTGTTTTGCTGCCATGTGTCCATCATCATTATGAAGTTCCAGTCGTATAACGCATCGTGGACTTTGGCCTCTTTTGGGAGGGTCAAAAAAAAAAATTAAAAAATAATTGGCTTATCAGTTTATTAGTTTATTTGAATTATATAATTTCTTTATTTTTTATATATTTTTTTATAATAAGTTAATTAGTCAAAAAAAAAAAAAAACTTTCCAGAATAGGCCTTTGTATTCCAACAAATATACAACAACATTTAACTAATTAAAATTTTTAAAATTCACAAACTAAATTTTTAATCATATAAGTGTAATCAAAATTATTGAATGCCAAAAGGCACATCAAATCTCTAAATTTTTTATACATTTTGGGACAAAATCTTTAGGGCCTTTTTACCTATCCAGTTGAATATATATATATATATAAAAGTTTTATGCATTATTGGTAAAGATAAGAAATAAAAGAGTTGTAGAAGAAGACGAGGGTGATGGGCAACAGATTAAAAGGAATTTTGAAACCGCAGCCATAATTGTTGGATTAAAAATCATTCTAAAAGATCTCGTAGAAGTATGACAGCACGATATCGTCTTTAGTAGTGTGAAGAAAAAGTAATTGAATTAAAACTATTTTTTATTATATTAAAAAAATAAAATAATATGTACACCACATGATAAAAATAATTTAAAAGATATGGGATTTGAATTAAATTATGCTACGCACCATTTTAACATAGTTTTTAGCCACTTTTTTGGTTAGTAGCAAAAGTCAAAAGTTGGCTTTTTTGTCTTTTTTTTTATTTGGGAAGTTGGTTTTTAGCCAACGGTGAAATTACAATTTTACCCCTCATGGGTCAAAATGTGTTATATATGTGAAGTTGTAAATATTTTAAATAAATGGGGTAGTTTGGTCATTTTATTATGATTTGACATCATAAACAAACATTAATCAAAAAAGTCAAAAGTCACTTTTTACCAACTTTCCAAATCATTTGTCTAAAAAAGCCAAAAGCTTGGTTAAAAGTAAAAAAATCACTTTTTACCATCTTCCCAAAACAATATATATTTTTTAGGTACATAGGAATAAATCTATTTTAGACAAGGGAAATGCTATGGGGTGCACACCATATGCACCCTAATATAAGATGTGTAATTTTATTATAAAATTTTGTAACATCAATTAGAAATAATCTCGCTATAAATTAGCATAATAAAAAATATTGTAACCAAGTCACAATTTTTTACAACATCAAGCACAAAATTTTAAATATTTTGTTACATCAATTTGTGATTTTGTAATTGATTTTGCAAAATTTTATATTAAAATTACATATTTTTGTGATGAGATACATATGAATATAGTATGCACCCCGAAACCTCATTGTTTGGTAAAAAATAGAAACATTTTAGAAACATTACATAAGAAAAAAAAAAGGACTTTTTGAGGAGTAAATTTAATGATGAAATTTGACTTGAAATTTGATAATGCAATTTTTATGACATCATCAAAATTAAATCATGATTACAAAGAGATTTTTTGAGAAGTAGATTTAATGATTAAAAAATTGAAATGAAAATTGATGGTGTCAAATAGAATGTGAACTATTAAAGTGGTATAGATAAAAATTAACTTTTTTTTGCACTATAATAAGCTAAAAATAACTTCAATAAAGTCATTAATATTTTATCATCGAGT
The DNA here is from genome assembly GCA_025200525.1 of Camellia lanceoleosa. Classification (NCBI taxonomy): domain Eukaryota; kingdom Viridiplantae; phylum Streptophyta; class Magnoliopsida; order Ericales; family Theaceae; genus Camellia; species Camellia lanceoleosa. The sequence goes on from CM045761.1 coordinate 156,831,520, forward strand.
ATAAAATAAGAAACACCACCACATACACAAGCTACATGGTTGTTGGGAGTACAAAATAATTTTTTATCGGTTTATCAAAAGAAAAAAAAATTAAAAAAATCATAAAAATAACTGAAAAATAAATTATATGATATAGATTCAAATTTAATATGACATAAATCGTACATAGAATAGAATCATACGCTTTAAAAACGACATAATGCATGAATTGTAGCCTTGTGATGAGATTACAATCAACAGAAAGTTGATTATATCTTAATTATTTTCACATAGTAGTTTCAATCCCATAATAATTTTCTTGAGAGAGCAATGAGTTGAATCGGAGCATTAATAAATCAAAGTCATCCTGGGTCTTGATGAGGCTGAGACGCACATACCGCCTTTCTGCACCATATACACTCCCTGTCCGGCTTATTATACCATTCTCTCTCAGCACTTCTTGGCAATCTTCTTCTTCATCCCTTTCACATTTCAACCATGCATAAGCTGCCAAAAAATAAAAATAAAAATAAAAATAAAAAATCAACATCTAAATTGATTTTGTTTACAATCCACAAAATTGTAAACAAGAAAATAAAAAAAAAAAAAAAAATACAAGATATACGTGGTTCAACATTGTGTTTACATTCATAAGGAGAGGGAAAAGAATTACAGAAGTCAAGACCCTCTCAACTTGTCCGCTTAACAATACTGTCACATTCTTGCATAGAAATCTTGCTTGAAAAAATATAGTAATCTCAATGGAATATATTATAGGTGCCAAGAGATGTTCTTAGTCTTAGGCAGTGTTGTGATACGATCTCACATTGAATCAAAATAGGTTAGGTCTTGTGAATATAAACTACTTGGGCACCTTTCTTTTGCAAGTTGATTTTTAGGGTGAGTTTTACTGGAAGGGTTCATGTTACTGAACCAATGTTCCAAATCTAGTTCACTCATTTCAAATTTTGTATTTTTTTTCCCCCCAAACACCAAGCATTGCCATTATTTAACATTCAATTTTTCACCAATTCATGCCATTCTACAAACATTTTCCCTTTGTTATCAACTTCTATAGTTTTCTAATGCACATTCCTCTGTTTTTGCCCTGTTTTTGCTTTCCCACTATTGTGATTTTTACATAAGAATTTAGTCTACAAACACAGGAGAAATTCACAGAAACAGACACAGAAAGCAAATTGTCCCATTGGTCACACAGCGATTGACTGTTTTTTTTTTTTTTTTTTTCTTTCTCATAAGTAGGCCCTACATCTGACCTGTTACGCCACCAAATTTTTTGTGTGAGTCCTACAAACATACATGTAAGTAGATAACAAAGTTGATAAATTAGGTATTATTATTATTTACTTATTTATTTCCAGATTGAGAAGCTAGTATTGAGTGAATGAGAATGATGATCACCTGGAGAAGGTCCTCTGAGTTGTTGATAAAAGTGCAAAATTGGGGTTCAATTTTTTGGATAGAGAAGCGATTCGATTCCGATAATGCCTTGCTCAGAATTTCCCAGCGCTTCCTCATTGTTGTGAATCCAAACTCAAAAATATCACTACCGTTATTCCCTTGGAAAATTGCTTTGAGTTGCTGCAACGCTATTAACTGGGTGTCATGAGAAACCCCAAAGCTAATTTCATCAGTATACTTCAACATTCTCTCATAAACTTCCTCATCCTTTATCAATGCCCACCTGTATAATCAAAAAAACAATGCAATATAACTCTCTAGTTTGCGTCGACTAGGTTGCTAAAAACGCTATGCACCAGAAAAATATATAGAAAAGTGCTCATAAAGTAAAATGTGTGACCTAATTTATTTTAAATATAATCCATACCAAATTTGAATCTACATCAAATACTTCATTTTCTGGACATTTGTCTAATGCTGTGTTTGGTTGGGGGATTTGGAAAGGAAAAGGGAAAAGGTGTGTGAAACTAGGTGAAATGTAGGCATGTTTTATTCATATTTCACATTTCTTTTCCATTTCCCTTTCCGACTCCCTCCTCAAATCCCCCAACCAAACACAGCATAAAGGTTTTTTTTCTTTCATCATGACTGAAACTCAGGGCTGGTGTGACAAATGTATTTTAGCAATTTTTGGTTAACTTTTGTTTTTATTTTTGTTCCTGTTTTTGTTTTCAGTTTTACTAAAAAAAATTTAAATTAAAAAAAAAATCCATTTGAGACAAAAAAATAAGAAACAAAAAAGTTAAAATTTTTCCACATGTACGGACGATGCCCAAAATGGACTTATAAGGTGGCATGTATTTTAACTCAGAGGTCAAAATAACAAACTTATGAAACCGCTTATTGAGCTAAATCATAATAGATAATACCTAATTTGTCTACATTTAATGTGGGATATCAACACTTATTCAAAATTCTAAGGTTAAACCACCAATAGGTTTTAATAGTTGGACTTAATTCCCATCAAGTCCTATTGAAAATAAGTCTTGGTAAAATTATCGTTAAAAATAATTTTTTTTGTGACAATTTTTATATATGTCGCTAAAAATTGACAATTAGTATTTTTTTTTTTTTGGGTCATAATTTTTATAAATTGTCTTTAAAACTTACAATTAGTGACGTTTTTTCATGACAAATTTTTCCCGTAAGACCGATTAGACAATAAGTCTACTTATTAGGACTTACACATAAGTACCCTAAATTCTAAAGCTATGTTTTGATCTGGAATTTATAGAAAAAATAATAATAATAATAATAGCAATACACTACTATGAAGCCAAGTTAATATTAACATTGGTTTAAATACTCAAGTGCATATATAAGTCCTAGAGTAGTGATAATTGGACTTACCCAAATCTGGAGCCAGCATGGCCAGTAAGCTTAGAAAGAGTAAACAACATGAGATCTTCATCAGCTGGTGCTGGAATTGCTGTAAAATGGGGCCAATAATAAGCATGATCGTGAATTGTTTTCACTGAGGCCCCTCTCAGCACTGCCTTCTTCAACTGACCATCAGGGTTGTTTGGTGAAGTCACAAACTCAATCATATTCATATTCACATCTGAAGTGTTCTTCCACATTGATGTATCTCCAACAAACTTATAGTCCATTGATCGGAAAAAGTTCGTTTGCGACTTGTAAGCCTGCCAAAAAATATCGAGACTTTTTTTATCAGTAAAAATACAAACTCAGAATTTTTACTGGACTTGTCAATCTATGGTCCACGTTTATTTTATAAATGGATCCCATGCAATACCAATTCAATCTTCACCGCACGATCATATTATTGGTTTATAGGATTTCTGTTTATAAATATATACATATATATATGGTTATATTTTTGGAATTTGTGTTAGATTTATGAGTGAAAAATAATTTAAATAAATTAAAAACTTGATTATGACTGGAAAGTTAGAGAAGAATAGTTTTAATTTCTATTTATTTTCTGATAATCAATTTTGAACTTAAAAAAAATTAGGAGAAACAAACTTAAGTTGGATTATAGGGGTGTTTTTCTAGCTTAATTTTCTTAGATTTCACACATTGGACTGAACAAATTCAATATTTTTAAAATGAAGAAATTTACAATGTGCACCTTTTCAAATGGTGCACAATATAAAAAAAGTAATGATTTTTTATGATGAATGTTATGATTGTCTATGATGTATGTCATGATATTTTGTAGTAAAGTTATGAATAGCGAATTTATGATGTATATCCTAAAATTAAGAATGATAATGTTATGATATTTTGTGATTTTTATTATGACACTTTGGGATTTTGTTATGACATTTTTTAGTGAAAAAAAGTTATAACTTTTGTAGTTAAAAAGTTATGACATTTTGTATTTAAGTTATGAAATTTTATAAAAAAAATTATGAAAAACATATTATATACACCTTTTTGATGGTGCACATTGTAACATCTCCCTTTTAAAATAAGTCTTGCTAACAAATGTTTTTGGAGTACAAGAAAAAGACAAAAATAAAAACACTTTTTACACAAATTTCAACATTAAACAATATTGTTAGGACACTTGTTAGCATATTTGTCTTTTAACTAAAAAGTAGTTAGGTACATATAAAAAAATTACGGACAATTTAAACTTAAAGAGTTAAAAAGATCTTCAATCTGCCAAGAACTTTTATGTTTTCCACATGTTATCCAAAAAATAAGCAAAACACATTTACAATTGATTTTAAAAAATTTAATCCAATACTCTAAAAAGTCATAAATTGGGTTAGGAGAATAACCGGGTAGAAAGGGATGGTAGCTACAACCCCGGTAGGAGAAGAAGAGTTGGAAAGGGCATGAACTGCTACATTAAGGAGTTGGGTAGATCCAGCACCAAACACTATGAATCTCTCTTCTGTCACTGCATTCCCAACTCTCTCATGTAGTTTTCTGATGTATTTTTCAAGCTCTTCTGAGATTATAGAGTGGTCATTGAAAGCATAGCTCATTCTGTGCCACCCTGCCACTACTACTGCACCTTTAGTTGCATGTTGCATCCAGTAGGGCTCCAAGAATAACGGATTCCCACTACAAAACAACCCACACAACTCGGTGATCGGATGTACATAGTCTTATTCTTATATGAGGAGAGACTGTTTTCGTAATTTGAAGTCATGAGATTGAGATCACAAAAGGTAAATTACATTGATATCTCTTGAGATTTGGCAAAAAAAATATAGTTAATTTCACAAATTTGACAAGATAAAATTAGGCCCTATAAGGTTTTATTTTATTTTAAATTTACACAACACTTAATCCTACTTTCATTAATAATTCGTTAGTCATGTAAATAGAAAAATATATTGTCATATTTTTTTTCCCTACTAAAATATATATTTTATGTCATTTATTTTTGTACCTTCACCTTTTAGCTTTGCACAAAAAAAAAAAAATCATTGTAATTATTCCAAAATAATGTGACTTCTTGTATTTTTTTGGGTCAAATTTGAGGGAGGTTAGTGTAATTTACCCAAAAGAAATTGTAGTAAAAAGATTAAATTATTTTATGAATGTGACATTTCAATTGTTAATATTATGAAGGGAAATTCTATTATACACACTCCATACCATATGTATTTTTAATTATGTTATTTTCTTCTTTAATTATGATCAAATTTCTTCTTTAGTTATGATCTTATTTTAATATTTTGGTTATGACTTTTTTGTCTTTAGTTATGATTTTTATTTTTTTAATTATAATTCAAAAGTATAAAATTATACTATTTTTTCTATAATTATAGTACACACCCTCATAGTCTTTTCCCTATTGTGGTACATGGTGACAAAATTCTCTGGGTAATACTTTCTAATGTGTATTATATTTACAAATTATGTTTTTGTCATGTCTTAGCTCTTTATTTTCAAGGATGAGCGGTACACGCATATTTTACATCTTTGTGGCCAAATCTCTTTAAATTATATTTGATTGGAGGATTTGACAAGAGAAATAAAAAAAGAAATGCAGTACAATCTCACTTTTTGTTTGGTTGTAATGGAAAATATATAAAAAAAGTGAGAGAAAAATTCAATTTCAATTTTTGACTTTTAAGTTTAACTTAAGCTATTTTCTTTTTCATTTCTCAACTCAATTAAATATAATTTAAAATTTGAATCTTATCAATTTATATATATATATATATATTTTTTTTTTTTCTCTCTCATTTTTCTTATCAAATTTTTCAGTCAAAACACATTTCTTGTCCAATCATATGATGGTGATCAGCATTTAAATTCAACTGAGGGACTTGAAAGCTGAATGTTGATATGGGTGTGGTGGGCTACACCCACGTGGTTTGCTATGAACACCAATGTGAATCTCTAATTGTGTACCAATTTTTTCCTGATGATTTATCCTATTAATTTTTGAATTACTAATAGCATTAATGAACTAAAAAAAAAAACAAACTCAAGTCAAAACATCACATCACTTTGGTGGGGTCTTCTGTGTCACATCATTAGTATGCTCTAGTGCTCCCAATTTAGAGCTCTAAAATATTATTGTTTTTTCCTAGTTGTAGCACCTCTTAAGTAGAATTAAATACTCCCTCCGTCCCAAAATAATAGTCTCTTTTGAAGAATCTATTTTTTTTGGTAGTACAATTATTGCATTTGAAAAAAAGTTGATTTTTCAAAATTATCCTTTTGATAGTACATTTTTTGGAAATATCAATGTCATAATTGTACTTTTTATATTATTTATTAATTTAAAAGAATGACAAAATAAGAAATTTATATTATTTTTGTACTTAATTTTTGAAGAGAGACTAATATTTTGGGACAATAAAAAATAAAATAAAAAACTAATATTTTGAGACGGAAGGAATATTATAAATTATTCAAAATACTTACGTAAGTGTGAATCTCTTTTAAAATTACCCACGTGAGTATTATGAATATTTTTTGTAATTTAATTTTCAATGAAATTTTCTCTCCTTATTTTTCTTGTCCTTTTGTCTCAATTTGTTTTTATTAAATACAGAATACCTTAGCTACATATGCACCACACAAGCCTTAAAATTATATCTGGTTCATAAATTTATGAATGGGTTTGGAAAAGAAAAGAAAAATAAAAAATATATATGAAATATGAATAAAATATATATTTATATTTTACCTAATTTTATATATATATTTTTTTACTTTTTTTTTCTGAATTTCTTCCTAAGTCAATGAACCAATCACAACCTAAAGAAATCATTCCAAAGGAAACTGAACACTTTGGTGTAAGAAATTGAACAAGATCAATCACATGATTATTTATTCATGTTGGAGTGGTTTTAGAATTGACCATTTTAATTAATTTTTTGATATTTGATAAAAAAAAATATACAAAAAATGATATGACAACTTTTATTTTGTTTAAAAAAAGTGTGAACTTTTTCTGTCAAGGAAAGGAATCAAACACACAAGCCACTATGTGGGAGCACTATCGGATCAAATATTTTTATTTTTCTCGACTTAAAATTTAGACTTGTTATGTGTGAAAAGGAAACTGTATGTAATCAAGCAAGAGTCGAGACAAAAAAAAAACCATATATCTCAGCGTATTTGATCTTCTTAGATTTCATTTAATTGAAAACACATGTTTTGTTTGATTTTAAAAATTTATTTCAGAATTTTTTTGTTTAAATTTAAAAATTAATTTAGTAAAAGAAATAATAAAATAAAAAACACCAATTATATTTATATAATTTTATCTTATGTGAGGCCAAGAAATATTTTTTAAAATTTTAAAATTATATTTTTATTAAACTAGTTTTCATTTTTTTCAAAAAATTCTGATTTTTTTTTTTTTTTTTTTTTCGAAACACAAACCAACTTGACTTTTTTACTCTCATGTTCATTCTTCCTTAACGCTGCGGTTGGAGAATTTGGGAAAACATTCGGAAAGGGTAATAGAAAAAGAAAGAAAAATATCAATAAAATATACTTATATTTCACTAAGTTTTATATACTTTTTCCCTTTCCTTTTTCAAATCTCTTTCCAAATTTCCGACTAAACACAGCATAAGAGTTTCATCTTTCTAAACAGAGAGAGAGAGAGAGAGAGAGAGAGAGGAGACCTGTCTACATCTGCAGAACAAGCAGGGGAAAATTGAGAGCAATCAGGGCCAGCAAAGCATGTATTGCACTCACAAACTGGTTTTCCATCAACAACTAAACCATCTAAGTAGGCTCTTCCATGGCCTGAGCATGGCTGTGCTGCCACATCTTCAGCTTCCTCTGCAGCTCTTATGCTCCAACTCAGCTTCCATTTCTCACCCACAACCAAGTAGACTACCAACAATAGATTTACCACCACAGATGTCCCTAAACACATTCCATACTTAGCTCTATCAATCTAGCCTGCCATTTTTTCCCTTCTTTTTGCTCATCTCATCTCTTCATAGTAATTTGGTGAGCTTTTCATTTCTAAATAATCAGAAAAAATTGGCTATGGTCCATGGCAGTGACTTCTTCTCGTGCAATACATAGGTACGAAATAAGATCTGTGATATGATATGCTCTGTCCCTAAATTCTTTTTTCCTTTTTTTTTTCTATCTCAATATATTTATGATCGTAGGATGATACGAAAATCTCAAGACTATCAAAGGTCTGTATAAAGGAGGAATTTTCCTACAGAGATGTCGTATTCCACCTTTATGATTCCACTTTTATGGGAATCTAGCCCTCCAATCAAATTGCAATTCATATTTTACCCCAGCCTTTGAATAGATTATCATAATACCCCTTATTAAATTTATATATTTAGGGCCCTTTTGGCAACACTAAAAATAAACAGTTCATTGACTTATTTGGATGATATCATCTCTTAATTTTTCTATACGTCTTTTTGTAATAAACAAAAAAAATCAAAAAATAAGTCATACAAAAAATAGATCTTAATTTTAGCATAAACAACTTTTTACGTCAATTTTGATAGCCAAAATTCCACACGTTAATTCAAATTTCAATGTCAATCCTTTATCAAATTCCACTTAAAAATGAAAAAAATTTATCACATGTTACCAATTAATCTATCTATTAAGAGAAATGAAGGAAACCAAAATATGATATTACCACTCTTAATCAAAGTTAACAACAGTTAAAAGTAGAGGGTTGGTATTGAAGTTCCACAAAAATACAGATTTAATTATTTGGAAGTATAATAATTAAATCAAAATTTGGATCAAAGTATAAAGTGTAATTTACCTTTAATTTTATAACCCGGGGGATAATGCATCAGAAGGTGAAGGATACACACTACAAGAAAAAACACTTTCTGTGACCAACATTTTGGTCGCGAAAAGTATCATATTTGGTCGCTAAAACCTTTTCGCGACCAAAATATATTGGTCGCGAGTTGGTCGCTAAAGCCTCGTCACAGATAGATTTCATGACCAAAAAGCCTTTGGTCGCTAAAAGTGACCATTCACCAACTTTTTGGTCATGAAAGTCCAATTCATATTACCCAAAAGTAAACTTTTAGCGACCAAAGGTAAGTTGGTCGCCAAAAGTCAACGCCTTTTACCCAAAAAATGTAATTCTTTTGTGCCGCTTGGGACTCGAACTCTTGACCAAAGAGTCACCATGCACCCAATCCACTCTGCCAATTACATGCTTCTTGTTCATATTTAGAAATAAAAATATATAACCCATAAAAATTGGGTTATTTATTATTTTATAAAACTTTTAATGCCTAAACAAAAAAAATAGTATGTAATTATAGTAGTATCGTTTTTAAAAAAATTTATCCCGCCATAACTTTTCGCGACCAACTTTTCTTTTTGGTCGCCAAAGGGTAATCTTCCACGACCAAAAAAGCCTTTTGGTCGCCAATAGTATACTTTCCGCGACCAACTTTTCTTTTTGGTCGCCAAAAGGTGACCTTCCGCGACCAAAAAATCCTTTGGTCGCCAATAGTATACTTTCCGCGACCAACTTTTCTTTTTGGTCGCCAAAGGGTAATCTTCCGCGACCAAAAAAGCCTTTTGGTCGCTAATTAGTATACTTTCCGCGACCAACTTTTTTTTGGTCGCCAAAGGGTATACTTTCCGTGACCAACTTTTTTTTTAGTCGCCAAATGTGATCTTCCGCGACCAAAAAAAGCCTTTGGTCGCCAATAGTATACTTTCCGTGACCAACTTTTTCTTTTGGTCGCCAAAGGGTGATTTTCCGTGACTAAAAAATTATGGTCGCCAAAAGTTAAATTTTGGTCGCAGAAAGTGGACTATTTGCGACCAAAAAAAATAGGTGGTCACCAAAAGTGTTTTTTCTTGTAGTGACACCATCTTAGCATTCCCAAATTAGTTTAACAAAGGTGCAAAGGATTTCAAGAAAATTTGGCTATTTTGATAGTGACAAGAGAGCAATTGGACCACACTTTGATTGGTCAAGTGCGTGACTAATACAGATGGTAGTGGATTAGCTCAAAGGACTAAAACATCAATTTTAAGTGGAGAAATTTTATTGGAAATTTTGGCATTATTTCAATTTTCAAGCAAAGTTGGATTTGACCATTCTCATTATCACTATTGGTTGATAATTTAGTGAGTTTGGAAAGAACCTCAAAGAGGAAAATAAAACATAACTATTGTTGAAGTTTGCAGGAAAAAATGGCGTGACGACGAAGTTTATAAATTGATTACGTAAAATCTTCAGAAAAAAGAGAGAAGACAAAAATATTATTTGCAGAAAATGAATGGAATTTAATAGTGAAAGAAGTTTTCAAATTGATTAGGTAACATCTTCAGAAAAAAGGACCAAAAAAAAAAAAAAAAAGAAAGAAGAAAAAATAGTTGATTGATGATGAGCGGATCTCAATCAAGTGAAATGCGGAGTATGTAGAGAAGACAAGTCTTTTCGGTCCTCTTCAAGTCCCCAAGATAGTGTTCGAATTTTTATTATTTATTGGGGTTTATTTCTCCCCATTATGGGGTTGATTGTAGTTACTTATTTCTGGTTAAGTTTGGGCCTAGTAAGGGTATCTCGGTTTGTGTTTTTTATTTTTTGTTTTGTTTTGTTTTTTTTTTTGTTTTTTAAAAATTATTTAATTTAATTTAATTATTATTTTTTTTTTTACTAAATTTGAGTAAAAACTTTTTTTGATATTGAGTGCTCCAACGAAGCTTCATCAAACCACCGGTCGACTGAGTGGACGACCGGACAGATGTCCGATCAGTCAATCGACAATGTAAATTTTTTATAAATTTTTGCTTTGAGGTGGTCATTTGGGGAACATCCAAGGATGAAAATCCAACGGCAATGAATAATGATTTAATGAAAGGCACATCCATCCTTCGTTTGATGAAAGATTTGAGAAATCCTAAATTTAATGATCTATTTGATAAACGGTTGGAACAGCAAAAAGTAAGTTTTTTCATAAAATTTGAATTTAATTTAATGATCTATTTGATGAACCATTTGGAGATGGTCTAAGGGCGGTTGAGTTTAGTGATTGTGTTCACTAGTTAGTTATTTGTGATATGTGATTGCATTGGCTTTTTAATTATTATTAAATTATTTGATATAATACTTCTCATATTTATACTTATATCAATTGACAAAAAATAAAATAAAAACAATATATTTATCTATATATATATATATATATTATATAAGCAAAAGAGGGTTTTTAGTGAGAAAGTCTCTAAGGTCTCTACATATCCAACCTCAATTTCTTATTTTTCCAATTTTAAAAAAATAATAAATTATTCATATGTTTCACATAATTTTTGAATTAAAAAACACATACATAAAAAAATCTTCAAGCTCATCTCTCAATGTCATTGTCTAAAAGATGATCATTTCCTAAGAGTCGTGCTACAGGTCTCGAATATCGAGGCGCGAATTTGCCTCAAATTTGTTTAACTGGTCATCTGGCAAAATGACTGACAGCCACGGTCGATAAGGTGACAACCTCAGTAGACAAGTGCTTCACCTAGTCGTCCAGTGACCACAAATTCGCACAATTTGTGCCCAAAGCTCTCGAGACCTAAATCATTAACCATTTCGTAAAATTAAATATAGAACACATGATTTGTTAACTTTCCAATTTATTTGTATATCTTCTAAAATCTCTACCTAAAATCTTTCATTCCTTGAAATAAATTAAACAAAAATCAATTCAAATCTGTTTAAATTATTTTGTTTGATTAATTTTGTTTCTTTCTAATTAATTTAGAAAACTGATTTAGTTATTTGTCTATAATTAAATTGTTTTCCTATAAATAAATTAAACAAACTGATTTGGTTGTTTCTCATACTAAATTTGTGAATTTTTAAGTTTAAAAAATAATTTAAAAATAAAAATAATTTCATGATTTATGATTTAGAAAAGAAAAGATGAAGAAGATCCTTCTTGTGCACTATTTATCTAACCAATCCTTTTCCCTACCCCAAAATCCTAGCCATCATACGTTACACATTCTCCAACTCATTCACATCCTCATCGTTCTATAAATATTACATTCATGTAATGATGCAATTTATTATTTTTTCTCTATCTTTATGAGACAATTAGAAGTTAGTTAATGGGCTGGTTTGGGGTACCCTATTTCAGCCAAAAAGTCAAAAAGTTACTCCAAAATCTAAAAATACATCACTATTCACTAAAAAAAAAAAAAAATAGTTTTTTTTTCTGTCCAAAGTACCACCGAATTGACCAAAATCAGCCAACTGTGCAGCGGCAGTACCCATATGTGAAAGGATTGGGTGTGACTTGCACACACACGGCTGTTTGGCCTGTGGGGACTATCACGGATCCCGTTTTGATAATCTGAACCGTTAAATGTGTAGAACTCGTCGAGTACTATATGTCTGCAAAAAATCACATTGATCGGATATCAATAACTATATGATCAGATCATTTACGTACAACAAATGGATGGTGTTATAATTAATGATTGAAAAATAAATATATCTGATCAGATAGCTATCGATATCCGATTAACGTGATTTTTTATAAGTATATAGTGTTCGACGAGTTACACACATTGAACGGTTCAGATTATTAAAATGGGACCTGTGATGACCCCCATGGGCCAAACAAAACCGTCCAATACTTTGTACAAAAATTACCCAATAATTTTTTACCCCAATACACGGCTGCCGAATTGTACTGTGGGGCCCACCTGTCACTATTCACCTCTTACACACTCTTTTTATACAATTTTTTAATACACATTTTTCCAAAAAAATCCAAAAAGTTAACCCAAACCTCCATATTTTTTTCTCAACTTTTTTAGTCCAAAAAGACAAAAAGTGCACTTTTTTAGTACACCCCAAACCAGCCCTAAGGGCTCTTACATTCTTTAAACACTCTTTTATCCTTTAAGTACATTTATTATTATTATTATTATTATTATTATTATTATTATTATTATTATTCTGACTATTTTTTTTTCTTTTTGCATTTCATATTTTATGTATCATTGTCCCTCTACTCTCTACTGACCATTATTTATTTATTTTGCTTATAACCATTTTTTTTGTTGGGAAAATATTGTTTCACTAGAATTTTTATTGAAATATTTGTTTTTCATTTGGAAAATTATTAATAATGTTTTTCATTTGTATAATAAAAAGCATGTCAATAGACTATTATAAAGTGATAGATCAAAATCCAACTCAATCATTATTAATAATTTTGTTGTATTGATTTGATGTTTGTATATCATTACTCTTTCTTATTTTTTACTTTTAATATTTTGTGTTATTGTGTAAATTGACAATTGGTGTAGAGCATTCCCTCAAAAGTATCTAATAATTTTTTCCTTTAATATTTTTATAACTTCATTTTAATATTTTTATCTGTAATTGACTTTGTTTAAAAATATCAATTCAAAAGATATTTACATAAACAAACATCTATTTAATTTTGTTTGAATTGAAGTGATATTTTATTTGAATTAATTTTTGTTTAATTTTGTTTAAAAATATTATAAAAATATCTATAATTGTCTAAATTAAGTGAAGTTACGACCATAATTGCAACACTATAAGAAAAAGTACACTTAACCTACTTTTTCAAAACTATTAAATATGCATAAAAAATACTAATGATGTATGTTTACGAATTTAAAAAATATGTGACTCCTCAATTTGTTTACTAATTTCTTTATGTAAATATTTTTTATTATGGAAAATAAAAAATACTAATGATGTATGTTTACTAATTTAAAAAATATTTACATAAATAAATTGGTCAAGTGACTCCTCAATTTGTGTTGATTGACATAACTCTAACATAACTCAGTATTTCGATCATCTCATAAAATTTAAATTTCAATTTTTTTAAAAATACCCTTACATTTTATGGTCAACTTAAATTTAGGATAAACTAGGGGTGAGCAATGGATATTCTGATCCGCCCAAATATCCGCCCAAACTGATCGAATCAAACCAATTCGTCGCATTTTAGACGGATGCGTGATGACGAGCAGACAGTTACAGATTAATTTTTTCCAATTCGCCTAGTTTTGGACTGATGACCGATTTGAGATTCTTTTGGCCGCAACCGAATAGTCAAATCGTGAGCACTTCTAGTAATTTGTAAAACTTTGTATTTTCAATTTGTTTAAATATTCTATTTGTGTTTTTAATTGAAAAAGAGTTTAGATAGTTTGTTGTGTTTTCAATTTATTTCAATTTGTAAATCCTTTTATCAAATGGCAAGAGTTGATATTTGGTATTTTTGTGTGGAAATATAAGGCTTAATTTTGTCATTTAAAAAAAATCAAATTAAATAGTTTTTGAATAAAAAAAAGTAATGAAATAGTTTTGATAATGCATGATTTTCTTATATGTATTTATTATTGATATTTGACAATTTACTTGATAATTTTTTAGTTATGTTGAGTTAGATTGCTATCCAAAAAAAAATGTTGACAAGTTGTTGTATTATGTTCAAAATTTGTAAATATTTAAACTACCAAACCGATTTGTATCCACCCGCTAATTCGCTTAATCCTCATCTGTCAATTCGACGGACAGATGCGGATTGATTTATTCCAATCCGTCCATCCGGTGAATGGATGGTGGATTAGAGGTTTCCTGGCCGCAATCAAACCGTGAACACCCCTAGGATAAACTATCAATAAATCCTAATATTTGGAATTTAATTCCTATCAAGTCTTATTGAAAATAAGTTCTAATAAAATCATTGCTAAAAATAATTTTTTGTGACTATTTTTTGTATATGTCACTAAAAATTGATAATTAGTTACATTTTTTTGTCACGATTTTTATAAATTGTTGCTAAAACTTGCAATTTTTTTGTGATGAATTTTCCAAACTATTGGTAAAAGTTAAAAATTAGCGACTTTTTGTAACGATTTTTTTAAACTGTCGCTGAAAATTATAATTATTAACATTTTTTGTGACAATTTTCAAACTGTCGCTGAAAATTAATAATTAGTGGTGTTTTTAATAGTGTTTGATGAAAAGTAATATTAATTATCATAGGACATTATATAATAAGTCCACCTATTAAGATCTACACATAAGTCCCACTTAAATTTATCATACTCTATCAATTGGCAAACCAAATTTTACTAATACGAGAAAATTTTTCCTAATATATGTACTGAAATAAATATAAAAATTTAAATATTTTATTTTAATTTTTTTTGCCACATCACCTTAAAAATAAAAGAGAGATAGAAGGTTAGTGGGAGAGAGGAAGAGAGACAAAAACAAAAGAAGAAAATAAGATTGTTATATCACTTGATAAACTACGATAGGATGAATTATAATTACAAATTTCGTTGATAATGTAATTATACTTGACCGAAAGTACACTTTTTGTAATTTTAAAAAATTTATTTGTTTTAATTTTACCAATTGATTTTTTTTTTCTTTTTTTCCTTTCGTTCTATTGGTTATTTAATACTTAGGACAAAAAATAAAATAAAATAAAATAAAATAAAAAATTGTGTAACTCATGCCATGTTTGGGATATTATCTTTTTGATTAAAAAGTTAAGAAATCAAATAGTGCTAAAATGTGTTTAGCATGTACCAAAAAAAAAAAAAAAAGAGTTCAAAAATCTTTGTATCAATTTGAAAAGACTAAATAATTTTTGTGAGTGAGTGCATGGGTGTTTATACCTTTGACAGCGTAAATTTATTAATCATTGTTTAATCTTGTACAAAGCACGTGTGATATGTTAATTATAAAAATTAAAAATTTTAAGTGATCAAGATGAATCTTTACAAAAGAATGCCTGATATGTATTATTTATTTAAATAGGCAACCCCACAGTATAAGAAAATGACTCGTAGCTCGAATTTCGTCCGGCTCGAATGGCCCGAATTGTCCAAAACGACGTCGTTTTTGGCAATTTTTTTTTTTTTTTTTCATTTTTCCTTTTCATTCTTTCGAACACAGACAGCGAAGGAAGAGAAGAGGAGAGAGAGAGAGAGAGAGAAGAGAAGAGGCGATCGACGGTAATGGTAAGTGATGGTCGCGGCGATCGACGGCCCGATCTCTTCTTTCAAACCTTTTTTTTTTTTTAGTTGATCTGATCTGAAGATTAGTTCATCAAAAAAAAAATAAAATTTGCTGATGATGAAGATAATGATGAAGATCTTGATATATATATATATATATTTTTTCTTCTTCTGATTTTTGTTTTGTTCTTGATGTTGTTCTGAAGATGAAAGAAAAAAATAAATAAAAAATTGTTGGCTGATGTGTTGATGATGATGTTCTTGATTTTTTTTTTTTTTTTCTGATTTTTTTTTGTTCTTGATGTCAAAGAATTGGTAGATCTATCAAAGAATCATAAATCAAAAAATTGGTAGATCTATCAATCAAATAAAAAAAAAAATTTTCTGATTTTTTTCTGATCTTCGCGATGATGATGATGATGTTGTTGCAATTTGTTGATGTTGATGTTGATGTTGATGAAGATGATGAACAAGATCTTCTTCTCCCTTCTTCTTCCTTTTCTTCTTCTTCTTCTTCATCAGAAAAAATTGTAGAAAAACGCAGAAAAAAAAAAATTATGCCAAACGACGTCGTTTTGATATCGGGCCATTCGAACCACGCTAGTTTCGAGCTACGGATCGGAACTGCACAATATAAGATTTGTTCGAAGGGACGTTTTGCCATAAACGTTCTAATAGTTCAAAATCAAAGAAAGTTCAAGTCTACATGAGATGAAGGGTCAAAATTTTAATTGAGCTTTGCATAAATGTTTTACACTGTAATTTTTTCGATATTATAACTTTATTTAAAATGTATAACCTTCACTACCAAAATAATTTTAATACAGACTTTTTTATTTTATTTACAGAGAGAATGAAAGATGTGTAATATAAATGTAATGAGGAAGCCTTTTTAGTATTCAATGAGAGATGTCATTTTACTCTCTCTTTTTTTATTTTTTTTGATGAAGTGGTACTTTTCTTTCGTTTTGATAATTTAAAACTTATCCTTTTTTTTTAAATTTATTTGCAAAGGAATTTTTGAATACTTTTTCAAATTTTAAGAATTATTTGTGACTATAATTTCGTTTATGCAAGCATTCAAAACTAGTTGTGTTAACTTTGAGGGGCATAAAAATATCATTCCAAAATGAATTTAATTTCTAGTGCAAATAATACCTGCAAATCTTTAAAAAGAACAATATATCTCTAATAATTTAAATCAAAAGAAATTTAAAAATGAAAAAAAATATGATCAATAGTCATATCAAAAAAAGTAATTTAAGGCCTTGTTTGGAAAAATGTTATTTTAGTAATTTTTGGTTTTTTTGGTTAAAATATGAGATAAAAAAAAATAATATATTTGGAATGATTTTTTAATTTTTTACGGAAAGGTATACAAAAAGTAGAAAGAAATTTTTTTTTTTGACTTTTTAGTATAAATTATAAGTTTTTTAATTTTTTAAATAATTTTTTAACTTTTAAATTAAAAGTGTTGTATGCCAAATGAGAATTGAATCTATATTTTAAACATATGCCTTTACAAAACAACATAGGTTGTCCATCACATAATTGGCAGATTCTTAAGAACATAGAGTCAAGGAATGATTATGTAGTAGTGTTGGGGCAAATTCAGTGTCATAATTTTATTTTTATTGATTAAAATTATTAGGCTCAATATTTTTTTATTAACATTTCAAAAGAGACAATATAATAAATATCAAGTGATAGTATAAGGATGTTTTGGGTTGGGGGTGTTTGGGAAGTGATAGTATAAGGTGTTTGGGGTGTTTGGTTTTTTTTTACTAAAAGACAAATTGGCTACAAAATTAAAAAAAAATCAATCCAAACAAAATATCACATCAAATCCCATAATCATTTCACTTTTTATCTTACAAACATCACATTCAACCATAAAAAAATCTAACTATCTTCCCAAACAGGACTTGTTTGGTTTGTGTTTGTAGAGTAGTTTTTGAGATAAAAAGTATGAAAATTTGTTTGGTTTGTTTTTTTTTTAGAAATGGTTTTGGAAAATTATTTTAGAGAGAGAGTTTTAAAAAAAGTGATTGATTTGATGCGTATGAGAGAGAGTGATTTTGGAAAGAAGCAAACCAAACAAAATTTTGAGATTTTTTTTGAAAAAATTTGTTTGGTTGATTACTCTTGAAAATTTATTTGTAGAGAATTTTTTCCAAAAATTTTTTCCAAAAAAAAAATATATATATATTTCTCCAATAATATCCTACAACTAAAAAAACATACAAAAAAACTCACTTCCCAAACACTCACAAAAAGCTGATTTTTTATTTTTTTACCAAGCTTTTTGATTTTTTTGGAAAGTGATTTCGAGAAATTGGTAAAAAGTTATTTTTGACTTTTTTGTTTAATATTTATTTATGATGTCACATCACAATAAAATAACCAAACTATCCCACTTAATTTAAAAAATTTACATTTTCACCCATGTATAACTCTAAATAATATAAAGGGTAACTTTATATGTAACTTTTTTTTTACCTTGCCAAATGATTTCTTGCTAAAAAAATCAATCATTGTGTTTAATTGTGGTTTTTTGAATATTTTATACAAAAATGCTAGAGGTCCCAAAAATTCTACCAAAAATTTTATCAAATGTCTCACATGGGTGTGGGACCCACATTGTGTGGGTCCCACACCAACTTTTGGTAGAATATTTGGGGTCTCTAGCATTACTCTATTTTATATAACTTGTTTGGTTATTCTAAAAAATGAGTTATGTTTTCAAAAAAATAAATGAGATGGGTAGGTTTTAGTAGAATAGGTATATATAGGCCTCGTTTGGGAAGTGGCTATTTTAGTAGGCTATTTGGCTTTTTGGCTATTTTAGTAACTATTTTAGTTTTTGTGTTTGGGAAGATGAGATGAATTTTATTTGAATTGTTGTATTGAAAAATGTGTTGAAATGATGTTTAAAATTAAAATGACAAATTTGTCCAAAAAAAAATATTTTTTAAAATTATTATCCAGGGGTAAAATCGTAATTTAGCAGTGATGGACATGCACTGTGCGTGTAGGTCAGGCCTACACTGCATGTTGCATCCTATATTTTTTTTTTTTTTTTTTTTTGAAAATCAAGAAAACATTGCTACAGTAATAGACTTTCGGGCTAATTTCCAATATCAGCCTATAATAGCCCCAAACCGTGATTCCCAAACAGCGCCATAGATAGGCTTTGAAAATGAGACAGGTAGGGTTTAGTAGAATAGGTATATATAGGTACATATATGTATATATATATATATATGTATATATATATTTAAAAAATCTGAGAGAATGTTTTGATGTGATTTTTTTTTGTGTTTTTTTAATTGTTTTAATCATTAATTTGGAGGAAAATTTGAAATTATAATGATATATTTTTTGAAAAACCAAACAACCATTTTTTTTCAAAAAACAGTTTTCAAATCAATTTTTAAATTTTTTTTTCAAAAAACCACGACAAAGAATGCTGAATGTAACTTTTTTTTCCCCAGCTGCAGACGTAACTTTTTATCATATTGCCAAAGGACCACATAATACCATCAAATAATTGCTAGGTTCACGTGGCCTTAAAGTTCACACTCAAATAATTGGCAGATACTATCAAATTTGTTTAGTCTCCATTCGTCCGAATAAATCTTTTCTGGAAAAAAGACCATGAAAATTTATTTTTGAAAAAAATATCCTTTCAAACAAATTTGAAGTAAATAAATCCGGTAAATGTAAGTGTTATATCTCTAATATACCTTACAATTTACAAAGCACCCATATACATTGCCTATAAATTATAATGTTGTGTACTGTTTTCCAATTTCTTCTTCTTTCTGGATTTTTTTGGGGCTGCGGCTGCACTGTCACATTATCATTAATTCAGACGAACATATTACTGTACGAATATTGTAGTGGCAAGGACCCTGTCCTTGACTTGGGCTTTCAAAAATTTTAAAAAAGTTATATTTTATTAATTAAATATAAATTTATAAAAAAGTCATTACTAAAAAAAAAAAAAAAAATTCTGATGAAGCTGAAAAAAGAAAAAAAAAAAAATTCATTCACACAAATTTTTTTTTTCTCCAAATCCATCTGAATGACGTGACAATCAAAATTTGTAAAATTAACCCATGCTAATATTCTCTTAAAACTCTTCTTATATGGATTCTGTCTTAACACTTCATTCAAAAAATTTTGGAAGAAAATTTGTGTAGATATAACACTAATAAAAAAAAATGTAATTTGTTCAATAAATTATTTGCTTTTTGGGATTTCGATGACTTTTCAATATAAGCATGTTTATCAATTTTGTTAGTTTTTTTATTTATTTTTATTTTATTTTTATTTTATGTAAAATGACTATATGAAAAGGGGTAAAATAATAAATAAATAAAATTAAAAAAAGGGTTGGTTTTCACGTACCTTGTGATGAGAAATAGGCAACTTAATGACTAATGTAAATTTTTTTGGGATAAAAATTGGACTTGTCAAATGAGTTCAAATTTCTTTTGTTGTATTGGATTTTAATTGGTCATTTGATATAGTACTTTTCACATTTATATACTCTCACCAATTTAAAAAAATTTAAAAAAAAAATACTTAAGACTTATTTTTTATACCCTCATAGCCTAACCCAGTCCAATCCAACTCTCTCCTTGACTATCACCTTGCAACTATTTCGACTCTCCCACCTTAACCCCACAATCCTCCCAAACCTATTGACTACCTACTTTCAACCATCCTAAGGGTGGACAAACGTTGGGCTTTGTCAGATCGGATTTGAGTTAAGCTGGCATTATATAATAAGAGATTTTATATCTGTTGAAACTTGATCTAACTTTAACATTGGGCCTTTATATCTACCAAGTTCAGTTCAAAAAATAATTATAAATTCCAGACTTACTCAACAGACTCTATGTCAAAAAAATTCAAAATATTTCATAATTAAATTCAATCACACATTATATTTTTTAAATAAATATATTAACATTATTATAAATTGAAAGATTTTGTATATAAATTGAATAATTTCTTAAATAAATTCAATCACACATGATCACAAGTGTGAGTTTTAATAAAATCATAATGATAAAATTTAGATCCCAACAAAAAATATATATTTTAATGTATTATAACTAAATAAATAAATAATTTAATAGCGGGACGGGTTAAAAGTATAAATTTCAAACCCAATCGAATAATATTTTGAGTTGAAAATGTTGGCACAATCTAGTCTGATAGATTAAAATAACCTTCTCAAACCTTAAAAAACATAAGACTTAACCAAACGGATTAGATGAACTAACCGGGGAAACTCTATCCTATTCCCATCCGGACAACCTTCTTTACCCCAATAAAAAAGATGAAAAAGAAAAAAACCAGAAATTTGAAAAAAACCAGAAATCTGATTACCATAGCCAAACCAGTCATTTTTGTGCGGTTTCTGGTGATAATGGCAGGGGGTGTCTGAGAAATCAGGATTTGTTTAGGGTTAGAGTCCCTTTGGGTAATTTTACAAAGCGAGAGAATTCTCGAAAAGAACCAAAAAAAAAAAAATAAATAAAATAAGGGGACTGGCAGAGTAAGTTATGTCATAGAAGCTCTCATTAACAAACACTATTAAAATGATTTATGTGATGAGGTGAGTACATGGCCACTAATATGATTCAAGAATAGTCATTTTAAGCTATAATATAAAAAAATATAATAGCTTTCTTAGGTGCTCTGGAAAAAAGAAGAAGAAAACATTGAAAAATATGATGATTCAATTTGAAAAATTACAGTTTAATAAGTTTATGGACAGAGTTGAAGCTACATTCATTAAGCATTATTCGAACTCAAACTGTAGTAAAGGGATGAACATCTTAAGACTAAAAGTGAAGAGGGAAAGGAATAGGATGACATTCTTCTTAGATAAGATTTCAACACTCCTTACGGGGTTCAGGTTTAGCCAAAAAAATTAAGAGAAAATTAAGCCAAAAAAAATTTAGGTTCAGCAAAAAAAATTAAGAGGAAATTAAGCCAAAAAATCTAGGTTCAGCCAAGTTACAATACATCCATCTATTATGGCAGCAACTTAGCTGACCATTAAATCTCACAAAATGCTGTTTTTGTCAATTAACACAATCTTCACACAATTAAATCTAATTTTTACCATTTTTTCTCAATTAACATAGATTCGTGATGTACAAATTCAAAAGCCTCAATTTTTGATTCACAAATTCAAATCCAAACTAATATAAATTGATATACTAATTCAAATTCAATTTCTGATTTATAGATTCAAATCCAAACTGATATAAAAAGCCCCAATTTCTGATTTACAAACCCAAAATCCAAACCCTAGGTATTGCGATGTCGGAACTTACCAAAGAGAGAGAGTTGCTTTTCTAGTAGGTGATGAAAGTCTAAACCACCGACTACAGAAGTAGTTTGAGAGAGAGCGGTAAGGAGGGCTCTAGTGGTTTGATGAAGACGATTGAGAGAATGGCGCAGCGACGAGAAGACGAAAGGGTTGAGAGGGAGTGAGAGGATGAGAGAAGAGAGAGCCTGAGCTACTTGGGTTTGGAATTTGAATAGAGAGAGAGAGAGAGAGGCCACGCGTGTTAGTTGAAGAGACAGGAAGAGTTGAGGCAGTTGAGCCTCTAATCAATGTTTTAAAACCTGGACCGGACTGGCCGGTTAGACCGGTAGAACCGGGTCTAGTTTTGGTCAGGAAAACTCCAAAACCTAGACTAGGTTGAAAACTTGTCAAAACCAAAAGAACTGTCGGTTCAACCAAAAAAATCGATGACCCGGTATCGGTTTTGGAACGACTCGATAGTTGGAAAATTTCTAATTTTTTTATTTATTATTTTTCTTCTTTTCTTTTCTTTCTTATATATATATATATATAAATCTATTTCAAAATTTTAATTAAAAACTCTTACTTCTAGAGTCTTCTCTCTTGAAGAGAAGTCTCATTAGATGCTTGGAGAGATTATGAAAGTCTATTGGTATTTATAAAAAAAGATTTTTCAAAGAGAATCTACAAAATTTTATGTGAAATTCAATCAAATTATTTAAATTATATTGATTGGATGGAGAGTTGAAAATTTCATTTTCCTCCAAAATTAAATCTAGCATTCAATCAATTTGTTTGGTGGAAATGTTAAAAAAATTTAATTTCTTTAAAATAAGTGACTCTTTCTTTTCAGTTATGACTTTATTAAATATTATTAATAAATACTATGCAACAAATTTTATTTTTATTTAAGTATATATATATTTATTTATAATTTATAATTATATCTTTTAATTATATAATATTAATTATGACGTCACGGTTTGACCACTTTGACCCAACGATTGAACCGATGACCCGTCCACCTGGTCTCTTTCTCGGTTTGCTCACCAGTTCAGTTTTCAAAACATTGCCTCTAATTGTCGAGACAACAAGCGTTATTGTTAAAATGGGTTAAATTACTGTTTATCCATTTTATATTTGGTCATTTTTTTATTTTGTCTTTTTAAAGTTTTTATTTTTTTTTTAATGTTTTTTTTCCCCACTTTACTCTTAAAGTTAATTTATAGTAAAATTAGACAGAACATGTCACAATAACTATCACTTAATATAAAAAATATATTATTAAATTAAAATTAAAATTTATATTAAAAGCGTAAATCATATATAATAAAAAAAATTTATACTACGTAACTGATAATATGTCATTTTATATCTAATTTTTAACAGAAATTAATTTTAAAAGTAAAAAAAAAAACTTTATATATAAAAAGCTAAAATAAGAGAAAATAAATTTAAAAAGTCAAAATGAGAAAGTGATTGGTGATTCTATTTACATACTACCAATACTCTCAGTGCACACCATTTTCTCAATGCACACTACATATATTTTCAATTCTTTGATTTCTTCTCACTTCACACCATCAGCTTTCAAAAAATCTAAATTACCCTTATCTTCTACAATTCTCTATCCCAAACCCTAACCCTTACCAACCACCCATTACCACTACCTCTGCTTTTACTGCCACTGCCCCTTACCGTCGCTACCTCCCTAGCCCCATCGCCTAATCGCTATCATTTCAACTACTCTCCAAACCCCAGATCTAAAATAACCACTCATTCTTCTTCTTTTTCTTTTTATTCTTTTTCTAGTTCTAAAAACACTAGATCTAGGAGTTGCGGTAGAGTAGCAATGGTAAAGAAAGGGGTTTGCGAATAAGGGTTAGAAGAGGATTCGTAATGGAATAGGAGATTCACGACGGGAAGGGAGATAGCGGGAGAGAGGAGTCGCGAAAATGGTGGGGGTTGGGTTAGGGTTTTATAGTGACAGAAAAGAAGTAGAAGATGAAGAAGAAGAAGAATAAGTTAGGGTTTTCCAGAGGTGTGCTGACGACAAGGTTTGCATCGGCTGCCAGCGAAAACGAAGATAGAGATCTTTTTCTCTCTCAATTTCTTTCTCTCAAAATTTGGGAACCCAGATTGAAAGAGGTTCATCGGTGGGGGCTGCGTGGTTATTGTGGAAATGAGAGGCTAGGAAAGGGTCTCTGGTGGTGATGGTGGTGGAAACTGATGATAATGGTGGCTGATTGTGAATGAGGGGTGTATTGAAAAATGGCTTAAGAGACAAAAGAGTAACTTGATAGAGGGACAATGATGTAATAAAAAAATGATAGTGGATATCAAAAAAATTAGTGGTGTGTAAATAAAATTTCCCAAAAGTGACAAAACATAAAGGGGAAGGTGTAATTTTCCTATTAAAATGGCACTATAGATTTACGATGATACCCTTGTTGAATTATTACACCCTTCAGAACGCATCTTCCCTATTTTTCCCCTGGCAGTAAGCACCACTGCACCGCGGCTGACCCATATCAGTGTTGCGCCACCATAGCTCATGTTGTCTCTTGCTCTCTCTGTCTCTCTCTCTCTCTCTCTTCTTTCCTAAACCCACCAATTGTAAAAAGAGTGTAGAGGGTCAGAAATTAGGCTCCAAATTAAGTATAGGCTTAAGTGCTGAGGTTGCCACAAAGAGGCAATCGGGAATAAAAAAGGAGCATGGGCTAAAGCCCAAAGGAAGTGGGCCAACAAAAGACCGAAGCAGGTCCGACCCGCCAAGGGTCCAAACAGACTCCACGAAGGAGAATGCCTAAGTCAAGTTGTAGAGGCAACACATGTAGCGGTCAAGTTGCAGAGGGAACAGTTGTGGCTGTCAAGTTGCTAAGGCACTTTGTCTGTAACGCCCTCAAAATAAAGCATATGACAATCATTCGATAGATCTATAAACATGATAGATACGTTACATTTCCATTCATCATAGTTAATATTACAAAAGGTATTTCATGTAATTCCAAATGTTTACAATAGAATAAATGCCCTACGGGCTTACATATTTCCCAGTTATCACTTGGTTATAACAAAAGAAGAGTTCTAACTCTATACATGAAAAGCCCTCGGCTTGGATTTACATTTAACACAAAATATAAATAACAAAACGGAGTCTTCAACTTCTAAACCTTCCAAGGTAAGATCTTGGAGGCGGCATATCACCTGTACCTGAAAAATGGTGTTCCAAGTAGGGTGAGCCAATGCCCAGTAGAGATATGCTAAACAACATATGAGAATTAACTAAAACATTAGCATTCGATAAATGTCTAACACTTATGAACCATCTTAAACCTTTTCCATAAACAATCAACATTGATACCCACATTTCAATTCACTTCCAATTATTACCCAAGTCAATTCATTGACATAATTCATTATCATATAAACAATTTAAAATGGGATTGCAACTCATTCATCAACACTTTAATCATAAACATCATTCATACACTTTCATAACTTGCCATTTTATGGAACTACGTCCGAGAGAACCGGCATTCAAATATAAATAAGATTTCGGGACTTTCACCCTGGACACTCCGGCCAATTTAATTATCCATGGAGTCCATCCCTTATCTCATCCCAAACAATGGAGTACATCCTCTATCAACCCAAACAAAGATATATATACAATGTACTTAAACATGTTGTCATATACAATGACCAATCCCATCACATATACAATGTTTACTTCCAATCGTCATATTCAATGACATGTTCAAATTAATTAGTTTCAATTTACCTAATCAACATGCAGTTTCTACAACAATCATGGCTATCCTCCACCGATAGCCCAAAATAGATATATCTAAATTGATAAATAAATTTCTCAACAGATAATTTATCACATTTTCCATAAGTGAGTGATTCATCAATCCAACTACACCATTTAATCATAATTTCCTCAAATTCCATGATTTTCAAACCAATTTCATGTTTCCGCATCATTTTCATTATTTATGCAAATAACCTTTATAATTCAAATTAGAGCATTTTTCCCCATTTTCTCAAATAGTGCACCCAAGGCCAAATCTCACCATTTCAACAATTATACACCATTAACCCCATTTTTTAGGTCTTACATACACATATGGAGCCCAAACAAGAAAACCCCTCTTTCACAATTCCAAACTCAAACCCTAACTTTACCCAAACCAATCATTTATACAAAATGACCAACATCTATGTCAAAACCCATATAGGAGAGTAGAATATCCCTATCTCAAGAAGAGAAGACAAGCCAAGCAAGAGATGGGCTTCAAAGATGACGAAACCAATTTCCACTTGGATGAAAATGGAGATATTGAAGAGCTCAAACTTTTTGTCAAAGGAAGGAGGATGAGGAGATCATTAGATCTAGCTCAAAATGTAGAGAGAGAGCGTATTTTAGAGAGAGAAGCTCTCAACATAGGGTTTTGGAAAGTTTTAGAGAGAGAAATGACAGAAAAAGTGATTTAAAATGTCACTTACATGATTTGATATACGTATAGTTCGCTGGAGCGAAGAGTTTGACGCTCAAGCGTCAAACACAATAATTTGACCCGTTTGAGCGTAACAAAGGCTGCTTGAGCTCCAAGACACAAAAGCAAGGCACTACTTGCTTGAGCGCAATGAGGCCCGCTTGAGCGTAGAATACACTCAAAGATATTTTACAAATTTCGCATACCGCTCGCATAAGAAGGGCCGCTTGAGCTCAGACCTGCTTGAGCGTAATAAACATCGCTCGAGCTTAAAAAACACTTCTGCAGTATCTCTTGCAGATGCACAAGGTACTGAAAGATTACAAACCCCGTTCAAGTGCAAGAAGGCCCGCTCGAGCGGAAGGCCAAAATTCTGGACATCAAGGTTCTAGACCAACAATCAACCAACCTGTTCTGAACACGCCCAAGACAGTCAAAAACCCAAATTCAAAGGGCAAAAAGAGGAAAAGACATAACAACAACATTAAGCCACAAGACCTAAGTTCGAAACACCATAAAGGTCGAGTTAGAAACCGAGATCGCTATATTTTCTCAGTGTCGTCATTCCGAGTATTGTCGGTACCGTTGCCATTCCAAGTATCGTCGGTTCTGCTGTCACCTAGAGTTGTTGAGGGAAGGAGAGAACTGAAGCAACTAAGTTGCAGAGGCATTACTTGCAGTGCCCAAGTTACAAAGGCACTTTGTTAGCGCCATCTCCAATATTGTCGGTTTTGCCATATTGAACTTGCCACAGGAAAAGACTGCCGCAGCAATTATAGTCGCCGCAACCAACTTGCGGAGGGAACATCCCACCAAGGAGAGAGCAGCCTTTGGGAAAAGCTTCCCTTCTGCAAGTAGAGACTAATGCTTGGCACTGATAATAGGCCCCAAGGCATTACTAGCCTAGGGCTGATAGCAAGCCCCAAAGTTCATTAACTTGGCGCTGATAACAGGCCACAAACTTATTGGTTGGAGCTGATAGCAGGCCCAAAGATATCAGTTTACCGCGGAGATCTCGTGAAGATGTGAGCAAGGTAGCCCAAGTGTAAGGGACTCCCTTTCTATTTACCCAGGTCATGGACCTCCCTTAGTTGCACAGGCAGGACTAAGGAAGCCCTCTTGGGCTTGGTACTAAGGCACAACATGGCTGATAGTAGGTTGGGCTATGGCCTTCGCCCTGGAAAGCTGGGGAGTTTGTGGTTAGCTGGCTAAGGGTGGAGGCTATACTGAGGTGAACACGAACATGGCTGATAGTAAGCTATGGAGTCCTGAGAATGCATGTATTGGCTAAATAAAACTGAGAAGGCAAGTGCAGCAGTAAGGTTTATCGTTGCAAGTGCACTTGTTAAGGTTCGAGTTGAGAAGGTAAGTGCAGCAGCAAACACTCCCGCTGCAACTGCACTTGCTGGGCTCAAGAGGGAGTTGCAGCGCCAAACACTCCCGTTGCAACTACACTTGCTGAGGCTCAAAAAGGTAGTTGCGAAGGCAAACAGATAGTACACAGTACATGCAGATGGACATGTGGCACCTTCAACCTGGTGGCTCAAGGCAAAATATTCCATGTGATCCTCTAGGACACATGTCCTCTCTCTATTCGACCACTTGGTGTCCTCTTGGTACCCAGGAAAAGCCTATAAATAGGACATATTTTGCAAGGTTCAAGAAGAGAAATTTTAGGGATTTAGGGGAGATGCTGCCCATTTTGGCATTGCTATACATTTCTTCCTGAGCCACTTGCTTCACCCTCACCCAGCTACTCACTTTCCAACTTCCTAGACAGTTGCTGTTGCTCATTCTCCAGTCATTCCATCATTATTGGACCATTAGCATAGTTTTGCCTCTCTAATCACCTTTTTAACCTTGAACCCCTTTACAGGGAGAAAGAGAGATGATCGAGGGTTTCAAAGAGTGAATTAAAAAGACTCTTGTTTTGTTGTGTAGATGATATGACGATTTGCAGAAAAAGGGTCCCAAACCCAACAGTAGCTCGCTGAAGTTCCACATAATTTGCAAAGCTCTATCCTATCTACAAACTTCTTCAACCCACTTCTAATTGTACATTTTCTAACTATTTTATGTTAAATTCTATAGCATTCTACTGTATTCAATTGAAATTTGAAACATACTACTACGTTTACATTTTTTGTTTTTTTTTGTAAATATTGTTGATACTTTGCTTTGAATGACTTTGAATTCTAATTCATAAGGTCACTTTCACGTCATAGATTTAAGCTCTGAATTTGATTATTTGAGCACATATTTCAAGCTGAACCAGGAGAAAAGATAGATTTTGGGAATTTTTTGTGGGTTTGAGTTTTTAAAGAAAAAAAAAAATGGCAAAATTGTGTCTTTGGTAGAGATTCACTACAAAAAAAAGCACTTTTGGCGACTAAAATTAGAATTTTCGTCGCTGAAAGTAGGGCTTTTGGCGACTAAAATCGAATTAGTCGCCAAAACTGATCAGAATTGCCGACTAAAACAGTTTAGTCGCCAAAGGTGTGGGTTTTAGCGACTAAAAGGAACTTTGGTCGCCGAATGTAGGCCTTTTACCGACTAAATGTTGTTTAGTAGCCAAATGTCCCTGTTTTTGGCGACTAAATATGATTTAGTAGCCAAAAGTGATGCTTTTGGCGACCAAAAATAGGTTTAGTCGCGATTATAGGCTGTGTGCCGACAAAACCCAATTTTGTCGCCGAAAGATGAAGGTTTTTGGCTACAAAAACAAAATTAGTAGCTAAAGTCAAGCATTGCCGACTAAAATGTACTTTAGTCGCCCAAGAGAAGTTTTGGCGACTAAAATTCAGTTTAGTCGCCAAATGTGCGTCTTAGGCCGAATTATATATGTTTTAGCGACAGAAAATAAAGTAGTAGCCAAAAAATGTATAATTGGCGACTAAAATTGAAATTTAGTCGCCAAAAATGGTATCCATTTTTTTTTATTAAATAATTTATTTTTTGCATAACATATATTAAATAAAAATTAATTATTTATAAATATATAGTTTTACATTATCACCGTGAATATAGTATATAAATAATATATGTTGCATTAATTTTCGCGTGAGGGTGTAGTGGCGTAGTGGGCAAAGAGTGTTGGGCAAAGTTGTGGCTGCTGGGAAGTAAGTGATCACAGGTTCAACACTTGGTAGCAGCGGAGGGAAAAATTTTTTTTTTTTGAAAAGGCTTTCAGCGACTAAAGTTATTAGTCGCCAACGGTATAACGTCCAAAAATTAAATAATAAAAAACTGCTATTGGCATTTAACAGGTTTAGTCGGGAAATGTATTAATAATAATAAAAAATTAACTATTGGCGACTAACACTTTAGTCGCCAAAGGTGTACTTTCCAAAAATGAATTTGACTTATGGCGACAAATTTTTTAGTCGCTGAATACCTTTCTATTGGCGACGAAAAAAATGTTAGTCGCCAAATCCATTCGCGACCAGATATTGGCGACTACAGTGGCGACTAAAATTTTTAGTCGGGAAAAGTGGAAAATCGACATTTGGCGACTAAAAAATGACTTTTGGCGACTAAAAATTTAGTCGCCAAAAGTGTTTTTTTTTGTAGTGATTGGGTTCAGGTGAAGTGGTGGTGACTTCAATGGTGAAGTCAAAATGGTTCGAATTTAGAGAGGAGTAGTGTAACAAGATAAAAATGGACATTCAAGGAAAAGTTGTTGGTGAAGTGCCAACTTCTGTTAGGTTCATAGACAAATGACTAAAATATTTTAGAGAGGATAGTGATATTTTAGAGAATATTAAGGAATGGCAGTGTTATTTCAGAATAATTTAAGGGATGCAAGTGTACTTTACTTTTTTTTGAACATCATTTACAGTAAGTCATTCACCACAACACCTAGCTCTGATAAATCTTCATCTGACTTTCCCCAAAGCATCACAAATTAGTTTAGCATCACAGTTCTGAAGTGGGATCATTCCTAGATACCGTTAGACCATGACTGCCACTGCCAGAGATTATTTTTTTTTTATTATTTTTTTTTGTTTAGCTTCGTGTAAGAGAGTTGTGTCTAGTTTTAGAACTTTTTTTTTTTTTCTCTAAATGTTAAGGAGTGAACATTTTATTCCATTTCACGTCATTCCAATCAAACGAAAAAACTATCTTAATTTCTCTGCAACTTCATCAGTAGAATCCCAATTTCTTGTCTTCTTTAGTTTTTCTATCGTCAATTTCATTCCAATTTCAATTATGACTATTACAATACATGGAGATATATGACCTTGAATTGCCATATGAGAAATCTATCAAGTCCTTGCATATATCAAAAGCAAAAACGAACTAGTGTTTATTGCTTCAACCACACAATCTAAACAAAATCATTACACAAAATGAAATTGATTACACAAAATTATTTTCCAAACTCAAACCAAAACCCAATCCCAAATACCAAAATATCTTAGTTTTTCGATAGTAATACATTCACTAGTTTGTCCAAATTCAAAGCGGATGACCCATCTGGTCCAGTAGCCTTTTCTGCTAAATTCTTCCACTCCATAGCCTTGTTCTTCATTTTGTTCCCCTTCTCTCCTTCCATGAACTCTCTAATCAGCTTCTCTACTTCATCTCTTTTCACATTATTATCAATCTCCATGCCAACCTCCCATTCAGTGCAAGTATACCTACAATTTGTCACCTGATCTCCAAAAAATGGCCAACACATCATGGGCACCCCCGCCGTCAAGCTCTCAATAGTTGAGTTCCATCCACTGTGTGTTAAGAACACTCCAACTGATGGGTGGTTCAGGACTTCCTCTTGCGGGCACCACCCTGCTATCAGTCCCGTTTCTTTAGTGTCTGCCTCGAATTCCGGAGGTAAAATGGCCGAGTCTCCGATCACCAGATCAGGCCTAATTACCCACAAGAAGTAGTGCTTGCTATTGGCAAGTCCCCAAGCAAACTCTACCAAGTGTTGCAGTGACATGACTGTTACACTTCCAAAATTGACATAAATAACAGAGCTAGGTTCTTTGGAATCAAGCCATTGGAGACACTTTGGTTCTTCTTTCCACAAATTGTATCCAAGACGCTCCAAGTCTGGTGATACTTGTTGGTTTAGAAGTAACTGTAAAGGACCAATGGTGTAAACATAGGGAAACATAGATGAGAGAGCATCCAAAAGATCTTGTTCCAACGCATTGAAAGTATGAAGACCAATTGCTGAAGCTTGAGAAGCACTCTCTGCTGATTTCATGGCTAAGTTAAATATTTCATCATTTGGATTAGTAGTTTGGAAACATGTTGGAAGGTCCTTTAGACGAATATCTTTCATTCCTGGAATCCAGTCTATTATGGTGTCTAAGTACCCGTTTGTTAGATAGCTTTCATCTGCATATCATAAACAGTAAACAAAAATATATATAGGAGATTTATTTATTTTTGTGGTTATAAGAATTTAATAAATTTTGTAAACGGTTTATAAATGATTTAATACAAAAATAAATACCAACAAGTTTTTAATGACAATATTGTAAATTTAAACATATATACATATATATATATATTTCTGTACATGTAATCGTTGCCAAACAGGCATTTCATGTTTTGCTTTAAAAAAGATGAAGAAAAAAAAAGGGTAGTAAAAACCAAACAGGCCTGCTTTTCATTTTTCATATTTTCTCATTTTCTTCTTTGCTATACACACACAGACATGTATAATAATTGGATAGATTATATTGAGCCCCCCTAAATTTGAAAAAATACAGTAAGTTTTATAAATTTTATAATTACATTGACCTCTTTAAGTTTTAATTCACATAAATTTAGCCATTTTCATCAGTTATTTGTTGGTCATGTGGACGGAAAAATGATATTTTCATTTCTTTTATACTAAGATGTATATTGTACCTTGTTTGTTTTTGTGTCTTCACACTATTTGTATTAGTTGTGGTCCCTTTAGCTTTACTAAAAGGGAAGTTGGTGTGATTAGCCAAAACTAAGAACTTATTGTCAAGAAGGTGTTGGATCACATCATGTGAGAAACTTATGTCTGTTTTGTGATGGATTTGTGTTACTAATCTTTTTCATATAATTAAATTATATACATAAACATACCTTTGAGTGGTGCAAGACCTTTGTCCAAGAGAGCACGAAACTGATAAAAGCCCATGAAGCTACAAGCAGAAAAAGTCCAGAACACAACAACGGGGATTTGGAGTTCATGAGCTGCTGTAATGGTGAATGGCATTACACCATCAGAGACAATGCAAGTGACAGCTGGTGTGGTGGCATTGTAGTTGTCCTCGTTGAGTTGGGCAAGGAGGTTGCGAAATGGTGTCAAGAAGTTCCTTCTGACTGATCCACAGAGAGCAATTACGTCTTGGGTGGCGTTGGGGTCAGATGGTGGAAGGCTATCTGGGATTGTTTTGAATTGGAAGTTGGGGAAATCATAGAGAGAGTCAGGTCCTCTGGCTTCGATAAGGCGGTTTTGGTTGAAGTCTGTGTTGACAAAGGTGATGTAAAAACCCCTATGGTGGAGGAGCTTTGCTAGTTTTAGCATTCCTTTTATGTGGCTTTGTGCTGGGAATGGTATGCATACTGCATGAGGCTTCTTGTCACTTGCCATTGCTTTGCACACTTCTTGATCCCTCAGTCTCATCTCTTGTTATGGTGTGCACTGCAAAACAATTGAGAGAGAGAGAGAGAGAGTAGATTACTAGTTAATATTGGCATTCATTGGATTAGATTAATATCAGCGGATCATTTGCCAGTCGTTCATTGAATAATAAATTACGAGTGACGGAGATACCCAATTTAAATAACAGAAAATCCAATAGTTTAAAATTATATCTAGACATGCCTTTCTTTGTTGGACCAACCGGCGATTCTTTCTGTACTCCCAATGCATCGTGCATGCATATAGTATCATAAAATGAAAGATCATGTCCAATTTGAATCGATCTCAATGGATCCCTCGTTACTTCCCAATCACTTTCATCTTGCTTATCACGCCCATATTAGAGTTACATGGTCTGAAGAAGAATTGTGGTAGTGAAGAGCGACATGTACTATAATCAATCGAAAAGTTAGAAATATGGCAAGAGAAATAAAAAAGTTAAGTCGTGACGGTTAGGAGCATGTTATGTGAACTACGAAAAGTCAAATAAGAGGAGTATGGCATTGAAACTTAATGGGGCATTTTGAAATATATATATATATAGAAAACACTTGAATGTTTTCACTCTTTTATGAGTAGAGAGATAATAAAAGATTGATCTCTATATTTATAATTGAGAGGGTAATTTATATTCATGAAATTGGGCCGAGCTAGGTATAAGGCCGAGGTAGGCTCAGGAATGGAGGATACCCAGTTAGAAAGGAGTATGGGCAGTTCGGCTGCCGAATGGGCGTGAGTACTTCGGTTGCGGCAAGTATTGATTTAGTCCGGTCCTAGTTGGTAGACCGGTCGTGAAGTCATACCGGTTCTTATGTGCTAGGTCGGTCATATATTGATACCGATTCGCACTGCGTTAGTCCGGTTGGTCGCGCCTAGTCCGGTTGAGCTCTCTTATGGTTAGCTCGGCATGGGAAACCGAGGTAAGAGAAGTAAAAGCAAAGTCCAGACTATGGGTTACTTCGGTTAGAAAGTAGTTCGCCATGGCAAGAACCATCTCACTTGGTTTAAGCAAAGGAGGAGGGTGTTGGAGGATAAGCATTATCTTCCAAGAGTATGAGTTCTAGGAGGACTCCATGCAAGGAGGGTAATCCTAGAAGGACTCTACACATGGAGGAATGCTAGTCTTAGGAGGACTCTTCGCATGGAGAAGTTAGAGTCCTACTAGGATCGTGTCACTTGAAAACCTATATAAGCTCACCAATATCACCTTTGGAGAGGTAATACAATTTTGCTCCCCGAATACATTGAGCTTTTGCCTTCTTGTCTTGCTTTCTCGACTTAGGCATCGGAGAGGTTTCGGCACACACCACGGCTAGCTCACGTTGATATTTTCGGTGGTGGAACGACATCGCATGAGGAACGAAGACTTGGTCAACAGGATTATACGAGAAGGTGTATTTCTTTCCGCATAATTGGCGCCGTCTGGAAGTAATACAAGAACAACCTCTTGATCAAGCTTTTCTCGAACATCAATGGCAAACAACGAAGAATCGCCATTGACGGATTAACTCCGTAAGGAGGTGCAAGGCGAAGGCCTACCTTTGGTCCTCCTATGGCGCAGCCCGAACCACAAAGGCGTAATTCCGGAGGGATGAGGGGACGAAGGAGGAATGGCATTTCATCCTCTGCTCGCAAAGCCCAGAAAGACAAAGGCGCAGAGTTGATCCTCAAATTCTGGAGGATCGCGTCAGAGAGCAAGACGAATTGATCCGTAAGATGGCGGCGGACATGGAGTCACTGAAGCGCCA
This sequence comes from Camellia lanceoleosa, assembly GCA_025200525.1. Classification (NCBI taxonomy): domain Eukaryota; kingdom Viridiplantae; phylum Streptophyta; class Magnoliopsida; order Ericales; family Theaceae; genus Camellia; species Camellia lanceoleosa. Next base: position 156,866,644 of record CM045761.1, read on the forward strand.
GATAAAAGGAAAAGAAGTGGCGACAGGAGAGGGGCGCAACAAGAAGACGCCCCCTCGCCACCCAGAGGGTCGTGGTAGGAATTCTACACCCTCTCAACCAGAGGACAGAAGCCTCAGGACAGGCGACACGCGATCCAGATCTTCCAGACTCGCTACTCCAGTCCGAGAGGACAAGGCCCGAGAGGTCATACACCGAGGGAGTACCTATTGGCCCTCACATACGCATCATACGAGATCCAGACAGACGGAATTACCTAGGTCGTCCGACCTAAGGTCCATGTTGGAAGAAAAGGCACGATGGAAGGAGGACGCCAGACGCCGCGATCCCCACAGGTTCCCGCTTTGCGGCGATTGGCTCCTGACGCATGGAAGCATCGAGGTTGGAATGCCAAGCGACTTGGCATACGAACCAATGGATAAGGCATTGGCGAGGTCGCAGACCTCACCATTCGCCCGAGATTGAGAACGCGCCTTCCACAAAGCTTCCTACAACCCAAGTTCACGACGTATGAAGGAAAGATGCACTTACACCCACTTGAGCCACTTTCGCCAAAGTTATGGTCGTATCGCGAATGAGGCGTTGATGTGTATCTTATTCCTCAAGCCTCGGCGACCTAGGCTTAACTCGGTTTGAGAAGCTTCCAGAGGGCAAAGATAGCCTCCTCGGGCGAAGTAGCGAGGCGCTTGTAACTCGGTTCGTAACAAACACAAAGACTCGGTGGAGATCGACCGCTTGTTCTCCATCGACATGGGAGACAAGGAGACTCGAGGTCGATATAACGCCGCCATCGGGAGACATTCAACCAGATTGGGATCGCCTAACCAACCTCGCTATAGCTAATACAAAGAGGTCTTCGACGGGAATGATCGAGGGACTCTATCACCATGACGCCACCTCTCACCATGGAAGCCCTGATGGAAAGAGTGCATCAGCACATCAGGGTAGAGGAGGATGGCGCTCGTGCCAAAGCAAAGAATGGCGCGACCATAACATCAGAGAAGAAGACCTCCGCAAAGGTCAATACGGTAGATCATCAAACCAAACGGACGGGCAAAGTAGACAATGACGAAGACCGTGACAAGAGGTGGTTGAGAGTCCGCGACCATTACCACGTGTTCAAAAACCAATCATCAGATACTTAGTGAGATTCGAGACGAGCCTTTCGTCAAGTGGCCCGCCAAGTTAGGCGAGGCCCAGAAGGACTATGATGACAGATCCAGATGCACCTACCACAAGGAAAAGGGGCACCGAACTGAGAACTGCACGCCATTGAGGCAAAGATTCGAAGAATTGGTGGCGGCGGCCACCTAGATAAATACATAGAGGAGAGGCGCAACCAGCCCCAAGACCACAACCTCCCCAATGGAATGCCGACGACGCCCCGCCACAAGGCACCATCAACGTAATCCATGGAGTCTATGAACCAGAGCGAGTATGCGAGCTCAGAGGTTCAATCAAAAAGGCAGAGCACTTGAGAGAGGTGCTAAGTGCCCAACCTGTCGCGAAAAAGGAGGATGAAGTTACAAACATCATGTCCTTTTCGGATAAAGACTTGGATGAATATATTGCCCACATAACGATGCCTTGGTCGCCACTCTCCGAGTCAAGGATTTTGACGCTGCGGATTCTCGACGACCAAGGTAGCTCGTAAGAAATCATGTACTTTGAAACCTTCAAGCAACTCAAGTCAGAAGATAAAGACTTGGCCCCACCAGATCCCCTTTGATTGATTCAACTCTATGCCGGAGTGGCTACCGGCAAAATCATCCTTCCAAAGTATGGAAGTGTAACGGCAAGTAGAGTTCGGTGTCAAGGTCCCATCCACCTACAACATCATCTTAGGCGTAACATGGTCACGCCATGCGCCAGTGGCATCCTCCTACCACCAAGTGATGAGGTTCCCCAACGACACCGGAGTAATAGAAGAAGTTTATGGGGACCGATTATGTCCAAGCAAAGGCTTCGTCAAGAACGAATGGTAGCCGCGCTGCCAAAGGATATGTTCATTCGGTTGAAGAACCAGAGAGTAATGAACTATTCGCGGATGTTGGCAAAGGGGCTGATCAAAAAGCAGTGGAGGACTTGGTAGAAATCAAAATAGATGAGGAGAACCCTAAAAGTTCTTCCTACTTGGATCGCCGTTGTCCAAAGATCGAGAGATTGGAAGTCTTGGAATTTCGACCTCCAACATCGAAGTGTTCGCTCGACCCCATACGACATGCCGCATTGATCCCAACTTTATTTGCCATCAACTCAATGTCCACCCTTCGCTAGACCGGCCATCCAACGCACGCTACAGATCGGCACTCCACCACGCCAAATAGTGGCGTAAGAGGTGGGTAACTTGTTAGAAGTCGGGCGATTAGAGAGGTGCACTACCCTGTGGATCTCTAACAGAGTAGTGCCAAAGAAGAATGGGAAGTGGCGCTGCTCAAGGCCGACTATAAACTGTCAACAAAGCATGTCCAAAGGACGCTTCTCGCCAAGGATAGATCAATTTGTGGACCTAACAAATAGACACAAAGAAAGTTTAGCTTCCTTGACGCATACAGAGGCTACCATCAGATAGCCATGCACGAACCAGATCAGGAAGTAACGTCCTTCACCACCCCAAGATGACTATATTGTTACAAGGTCATGCCCTTTGGCCTAAAGAACGCAGGGGCGACGTTCCAGAGAATGGTTACTAAGATGTTTGAGCCATTGTTGGGCAGAACAATGGAGGCTTACATCGATGATATGGTGGTCAAGAGCAAGGATGCGGATGACCATCTAAGGACCTAGATAAGATGTTCCAGATCCCGGCAACACAAGTTGCGCCTTTAACGCTTCTAAATGCGATTCGTGTAGGGTCCGCAAGTTTCGGTTTCGGTGACCAATCGGGGTATCGAGGCGCACCTCCCAAATCAAAGCAATCCAAGAGTTAGAGCGACCTAACTCGGTGAAAGAAGTGCAAAGACTCACCGCATGGCAAAGAAAGATTTAACCGATTCATCACCGGTCTTCGACAAAGTTACGCCCATTCTTTCACCATCATTAAAAGCTAAGTTTGAGTGGACGAAGAATGCGACAAGCTCGACAAGTCCAAGGAGTACATGTCTTCTCCACCATTACTTGTAACCCCATACCGAGAAGAACTCTTCCTCTATTTGGCGCTCTCAAAGACGCAAAGAAGTGCAAAGGTTGGTTCGAGCGTATGAATCCAACACCTACCCATCTTCTATGTCAGCAAGACATTGCTGGGAGCCGAAACAAGGTACTTACCCCTAGAGAAGCTAGCACTGGCCTTAATGATGGCATCCAGGAAATTGGCGCACTACTTTCACGCCCACACCATTGTCACCCTCACTTTTTCCAATAAAAGCTCGCTTGAGAGGGCCAACTTTTCTGGGCGAGTTTTGAAGTGGGCAGTAGAGTTGGGACAATATGATGTGAAGTTCCAACCCAGAACCGCGGTAAAAGCCCAATCTTTGGCAGACTTCGTCGCAGAGTTCACTCCTGGAAGCCACCAAGTCTGCCCAATCGACCTGACTGACACAACCAAACTAGGGATGGAGGTTGACGCCGGAATAGCGCAACCCCTAGTACAGGCTACTCAGTCAGAGCCCAAGGCAAACCAGAGTAGAAAAGGCGAGGAGGAAGCCGACCTTACTACACCAAGACAAGATTCACTGGCGACTAATGACTTGGGCCCATCAAAAGGCAAGGGGCAAACTGCAACTATGGACCCTGAAGAAGACATTAGCAACCTGGAAGACCCCAAGGCATCGTCCGATCCCTCCACCTGTTGGAAGTTGTTCGTTGGGGAGATGTGGAAGCTCTTTGTGGATGGGGCATCCAATCGACATGGAGCAGGACTTGGCATAGTCCTCATCTCTCCAGACGGCCTAGTAGTGGAGCAGGCAATCAACCTGGGCTTCCCAAAGATCGAACAATGAAGTGAGTACGAAGCGCTTTTGCGGGGCTAAAATCAAGAAGATACATGAAGGCCAATTAACTAATGGTCTACAAATGACTCACAATTGGTGGTGAATCAAATTTCGCGCATTATGAAGCAAAGGATGAAAGAATGACTAAGTACCAAGACTTAGTCAGACAGAGATCAAGAAGTTTGAAGTCGTCGAATAGAACAGATAGGCGGAGGAGAACAAAGCAGAGCAGCATTTAACTTGCAAGCCTCAATGGCAGACACTTCCATCCCTCATCCGCTATTGATCGATTATCTGCCTAGACCCAGTATTGAAGACCCAGAAGCTGAAGAGGTATGTTGTGCGGAGTTAGGTCCTTCTTGGATGGATCCCATCATACTATTCCTAAAAGACGGCACTCTACCAGAAGATAAGAAAGAAGCCAACAGAATCAGAGCCAAGTCGCAACGATTTTGGCTCTCTCCATCCTTGGCTTTATACAAGAAGTCGCTCAGACCTTACTTAAAATGTGTCCACCCCAAAGAAGGTAGAAGCATTCTTGTTCAAATACACGAAGGGTTTGTGGCGACCATCAAGGAGGAAGATCATTGGCATACTGGCTATTTCACAAGGGTATTGGTGGCCATACATGCAAGCGATTCGTAAAAGTATGTCAAAAATGCGAAAAATGTCAAGTTTGCACATCAAATACATCAACCTGCCAGAGAACTCCTACCTCTCACTAGTCCGTGGCCTTTCGCAATGTGGGGCTTAGACATAGTGGGACCACTCCCAACAGCACCAGGTAACAGGAAGTTCTTTCTTGCGGCAACAGACTACTTCACAAAATGGGTGGAAGCAGAAGCCTTGGCCAATCAAGGAGAAAGATGTGAAGAAGTTTGTCCGCGTAACATCATTACTCGCTGGCATACCAAAAGCACGATTTCGCATAACCAAGACTTTCGCTTTGATGGCGTAATTTTCGAGAAACTTTTGTGAAGAGTACAAGATAGAGTTCTACAACTCCACACCGCATATCCCCAAGCAAATGGACAGAGAAGGCGTCAAACAAGGTAGTCTTGGACGGATTGAAGAAAAGGTTGGAAAAGCCAAAGGCAAGTGGGCGTAAGAGCTCCTCATGTTTTATGGGCTTATCGTGACTACGCCATTGGCGATCAACAGAGAAACACCATTCTCCTTAGCATATGGCATGGAAGGCCATCCCATTAGAAGTTGGCCTTCCTACAATTCGAGCGAAAATTTTGATCCAGACTTAAATGGCGAAGCAATTGCATTAGAACTTGACCTCGCGGAAGAAAGAAGAGAAAAGGCATTAGTTCATATCGCTTCCTAAGAAGAATTGTCCAGAAATACAACAAAAGTGTTCATCCAAGACAATTCAAGATCGGCGATTGGGTACTTCGCAGTTATGGGCAACACATTGGTCCTGGAGATGGCAAGTTAGGTCCCAATCGGGAAGGTCCTTACAAAGTGGCCTGACTAGCGGGCAAAGGGCATACCACTTGGAAGATAAGGACGGCAAAGCAATTCCTAGGCCTTGGAACACGGCCAATCTCAAGTTATTTTATTTTTAGCCTTTTTCTTTTTGAACATGTAATTTTCTACTTTCTCAATAAAACAAGTCAATTCTTTTCAGTATATTTGTTTTCCATAGAAAGTAGTTTTAGCAAGTTAGTAGCATTGTAAACATAGTTGGCCGGAATAACCAACTATTAACCCTCCTAGGCCCAGGATCAGGATCTAGGCCGCAGGACGTTTGGTCGGAATAACCAAACACTCTATTCTAAGTTGGCTGGACAAACCAACTTAGAGGTTGGCTGGATTAAACCAACACTTAGCCAAAGTATGGGAATGGCTACATAGAGGTTGGCCGGATTAAACCAACACTCTGTACTCTTCAGCCAAAGTATGGGTATGGCTGAAAAAAGTATGGGAATGGCTACATAGAGGTTGGCCGGATTAAACCAACACTCTGTACTCTTCAGCCAAAGTATGGGTATGGCTGAAAAATGGTTGGCTGGATTAAACCAACTCTTTGTACTCTTCAGCCGAAGTAAGTTATACCGGCTGAAGAGTGGTTGGTTGGATTAAACCAACACTTTGTACTCTTCAGCCGAAGTAAGTTATACCGGCTGAAGAGTGGTTGGCTGGATTAAACCAACTCTTTGTACTCTTCAGCCGAAGTAAGTTATATCTACAAGAGCTTGGTCGATTAAACCAACTCTTTGTACTCTTCACCAAGTAAGTTATATCCGGAGAGTGGTTGGTCGATTAAACCAACTCTTGTACTCTTCACCAAGTAAGTTATATCTACCAAGAGCGGTTGGTCGATTAAACCAACTCTTTGTACTCTTCACCAAGTAAGTTATATCTACCGGAGAGTGGTTATCGATTAAACCAACTCTTTGTACTCTTCACCAAGTAAGTTATACCAAGAGTGGTTGGTCGATTAAACCAACATTTTGTACTCTTCACCAAGTAAGTTATACCGTCAAGAGTGGTTGGCTGGATTAAACCAACTCTTTGTACTCTTCAGCCGAAGTAAGTTACATCGGCTGAAGAGTGGTTGGCTAGTGAGGTATATAGTCAACCGAGATCACAGTTGTGTAATCAAGTTCATGGAAAAGTAAACATACAAGCAGGCAAGTACACAACCGGAATGAAAGTTCAAAATTTTTTCATTACAGACAAAAGGAAGTACAAACTGAGGGGTCATAGCCCGGTTACAGGCATCCAAAACCGAAGTATGAAAAAGAAATAAATAAACAAGGAAAAAACACAAAACACAATCATCCAAGGAGTGCATCTAGTTCGGCATCAAGCTCGGTTTCAGCAGCTGCTTGGAGACCGGCTTGAGGAAGGAGCCCGGTTTGGACAGTGTTGTCAGCTGGCATCTCGTTGGTTAAATCCACTGTTGGCTCCAACCGAGCTGCTTGATTGCCTTGTTGATCGGTGGCAACCGGGGTCAGAGTTGGCTCCCCCTCTTCATCATCATCATCTTCATCATCATCATCTTCTTCGCCTGCATCTTCTAGGAATGCTTTTTGGAGATCGTCACAGATTGCTCGAGTGAAGTTTAATAGAGTACGGAGGAGCGATGTAAACATCAGTGTCAGGAGTACAACCGAAGCTTCCACCGCACTCCGCCAACCGCACTTGAAGAAGAGATCCTGGCCGCACCGCATTGGAGCATGTATGCGTCTACCTCCTTGAAGCCTTGCTTTTTGGCCTTCTTCACTCCGGCCTTCAGTTGGTCTATCTCGGCGTGTTTCTTTGTCTCAATCTAGTGCATCTCCCATAAGTAATACTCTTTCACTTCGGTCACGGCCTTCTGTTTGTCACCTTCAGCCGCGGTGTCCCGTCCGGTGAGACGTGATACCTCGGCCGCCAGTTCGGCCGCCTTGTTTTGGGCCTGTGTTAGTTCGGTCGCTTATTACGGCGTCTTTCATGGCCTGCCTGGCGGTCTTTCGGAGTTCCATCACTTGCCGGTGTGCAAGCGTGGTTTTCTGAAGAGCCTGCAAAAAGTATGGTAAGTTTTTCAGTTGTTGACCGAACTGGAAGTTGGACAAATTTTAGAGACAGAAAGGACCGTATTGCTTACCACAATCATGGACTTGAAGGCGATCGAGTGACTTTACTGGTGTTGAGCCTCTTGGAATGGTGCTCCATGTCTTTTGAAGGCACACACCTCCGCCAAATTGAAGGCCGAAGGTGGTCCTTATCCGAGACAACGAGTCATCCTCGTTGATAGCCCGCTTGTTGAAGACTAGGGGAGCCCATCGGGGTCTCGCACCGGTTTGAGGACTCCTACCGGGGTTCCCGGTAATCGCTTCTTGGTGGGTTTGGTGGCGTAACATTCTCATCTTCATCAACAAGTTGTGGCCCGCTTTGTTCACCCGCACGCTTGTTTCGGCGGGAGGCAGAAGGCTGCTGCGATGGAAGAGCCACCACGGCCTGGGTTGATTGGCCGGCCTGTGGTACCTCGGTTGGGCTTGTTTCAGTGAGCATGGCCCTCAGTCTGTTTTTCTTCGCCATCTCTTGTTCTGGGGTTAGTCGCACAAGGACGATTTCGGGCAGAGTTGGGTCCGGTTCTGGTGGGTCTTCGAGGAGAAAATCGGTTACTCTTGCTTTTCGTCGACCGGAGTATCTGTAGGTCGGCTCGAAGTCAAGAAGTTTGGCCCAACTCCTTTCTTTCACCCGGAATGCGGCTTTGAGTACTGAAATGTTGGGGTGATTGTAGTTGAAGATGAGGTGGGACTTATCTGCAAAAAATAGATGACGTGTTAGTTCGGTTAGAGAAAGGAAGACCGAAATGAACAATGGTAAAGAATGCAACCGAAGTATGAATACCGGGCTCTCCTTTCTTCCAGTTTATTCTTTGGCCTGGGATGTGGGCTTCGAGGTCTTCAAAATTGCCCGAAACCCAGAAGAAGTCGTCATCATTAACGTCTTTATCCGGTGTGTGCTTTATTATCTTTTCTTTACCTCACAAGACTCTCAAATAGTAGCACCAACCTTGGTTTTTGGATCCTATTGAATATTGATGTAGTATCTCCTGCACCTAGGTTCGCACCGGTTTGTTGGTTTAGAGCATCTATGCCCATTATAATTCGGTATGTATTGGTGGATAGTTGAGGCGTAGTCCGGTCCGCCTAAGAAATTGCATATTAGTGGTCGGACTGGGAATCGAGTCCGTTTCTACTATGGATTGGAGGGTGAATGGGACAAAGCCTTCTTCGTCCTGTGTCGACTTTGTTCGGCTAGTTCTAGATTTACATCTACCGAATGTTATATTGTTCTCGGAAATCGGCTAGGCCGCCTGGGGTTTCTACCAAATGTCTGTACTTCCCCATTTATTCTATAAGTTATGAAATAATTTATCTCGGTTGAAAGAGCGTGCTCAGTAGTCCGGTCGGACGCACAGAGGGAGTGCCTGGCAACCTAAGTCTGCAAAGTTGAAAAACAAGGTGTCAAGCACGATCGAAGACCGTCTTTGCAAAAATAAAGCAAGAAAAGGTTGGTTTTATTTAAACTGCGGGGTGCTACGTTATCTACATCGGTTTATGAAAGGTGCTCGCTATCTCGGTTTATAAATGTTTTTATTCGGTTGCACTTTTGGTTTTCATCACCGGTTAGGCCACGAGGCGTTCTTCGAGTTCGGTTTTGGAACTCGGCAAGGCTTGGCCCCAAGGACTAGCCCGGGTTGGGAGCTACAATACCTATTTGCATGTTTTCATTCGCTAGGGTGAATCGATACTTTCTTACTTGAAACTCTCGAAAAAATATTCAAGCCCTAGTCCGGTTTCGGTTTGCCTAGATTTTCATATGACAAGAACAAGATCCTAGTTCTAAGCATTCTGGCGTGCATAAAGATCAAAAAGTGTTCTCTTGACCGAATCAATGTTCAAGGTGTTCTTGAGAAGTTCTTTAGAAAGTATGTATATGGATGAGGAAGAACAAAGTGTTTTGCAAAAATACATAGAAACATGTCGCTATAAGTCAAATGGAATCACGAACAAGAAAACAAGAGAAATAAATTGGAGTTGCTTACAGTGAGAGGATGGAGAGAAGATGGAGAAGATGGAAGCTTCAAAAACAAATAGGGCACGAGCTCGGGAGCAGGAAGAACAGAGAGAGTTCAGGTGAGAGAAAGAGGAGATGAACAGGAGCAGCAGTGTTTCAAAATGGAAGGTACTTTTTGTGAAAAGGGCCAAAAGAGAGGGAACTGCTCAAATTTTGCGAAACCCGATGACGGGCCATACCGTGGGAGCCAATCGAGGTTGCCACGTGTTTGGGAAGGACAATCGATTCGCTTGCTATAAATTGAAGAGACGCTTTTGACCTGGACGTTCACAACTCGGTTCAAGTTTAGCTCTACCGATAAGCTAAATGAGATTTTAGCTCTACCGATAAGTGAATATGTTTTTAGTTTCTACCGGATAAGCTAAATATGTTTTAGCTCGGTTGGACAAGTTAAATGGGGGCTAATTCGGCAAGTGATTGAAACTGAAGCTCGGCCAGTTGTCAGGTAATCCCTATCACGCTTTGCGGATAGAATTAAGGGGCAATTGAGAGGGTAATTTATATTCATGAAATTGGGCCGAGCTAGGTATAAGGCCGAGGTAGGCTCAGGAATGGAGGATACCCGCTAGAAAGGAGTATGGGCGATTCAGCCGAATGGGCGTGAGTACTGCCGGTTATGCAAGTATTGATTTAGTCCGTCCTAGTTGGTAGACCGGTCGTGAAGTCATACCGTTCTTATGTGCTAGGTCGGTCATATATTGATACCGATTCACTCGTTAGTCCGGTTGGGTCGCGCCTAGTCCGTTGAGCTCTCTTATGGTTAGCTCGGTTATGCATGGGAAACCGAGGTAAGAGAAGTAAAAGCAAAGTCCAGACTATGGGTTACTTGGTTAGAAAGTAGTTCGCCATGGCAAGAACCATCTCACTTGGTTTAAGCAAAGTGAGGAGGTGTTGGAGGATAAGCATTATCTTCCAAGAGTATGAGTTCTAGGAGGACTCCATGCAAGGAGGGGTAATCCTAGAAGGACTCTACACATGGAGGAATGCTAGTCTTAGGAGGACTCTTCGCATGGAGAAGTTAGAGTCCTACTAGGACTGTGTCACGCGAAACCTATATAAGCTCACCAATATCACCTTTGGAGAGGTAATACAATTTTGCTCCCTGAATACATTGAGCTTTTGCCTTCTTGTCTTGCTTTCTGACTTAGGCATCGGAGAGGTTTCCCAAGACACACCACGGCTAGCTCACGTTGATATTTTCAGGTGGTGGAACGACATCGTACAGAGGAACGAAGACTTGGTCAACAGGATTATACGAGAAGGTGTATTTCTTTCCCGTACAATAATAATTTAATAAAAGATTGATTGATGTACATGTTATGGTTGGCAATTGCATCCACCAATACTTGAATTCCACAAGGCAAAACTCCATTATGACATGAATAAGGTTGATTGGTATTTGTTTGTCGTCTCTCTCTCTCGTAATCGTATAGTATGGAATTGAAGGAGAGACGATCAAATTGAAGGGAAAACATAGTCACCACGATACACAGACCTTTTGTAGACATTTTATAACGCTATTCATCGAACAACACGAAAAAGCCGAGTTAACTACAATGCCGGGCGGAATTAAAAATTCAGAAGAAGATAAAGCATCACAATTCTGAAGTGGATAATAAACAACCCACCATCTGTGTCTTGTCTGTGCACTTGGTTCACTCTTTCTTAAATGTTATCATTCTATTTCATTCCACGTCATTCTAATTAACAAAACACTACCTTAATTTCTCTGCAACTTCATCACCACCTTTATGGTTTTTGTATTTTTTTTTTTTAATCTAGTTTCCATTCCATCCCATTTTCTTCTTATGTATAATGTGTCTTTTTTTTTTTTTTTTTTTTTTTCAATTGTTAATTTCATTCCAATTTAAATTACAGCTATTACATCTCAAGGTGTATATATAATGGAGATTTATGATATATGAGCAACTTGTGAAGTCCTTGCATATATCAAAAGCAAAAAAGAATAAATGTTTACTACTTCAAGCACGCAATCTAAACAAAATCATTACACAAAATGAAACTTATTACACAAAATTATTTTCCAAACTCAAACCAAAACCCAATCCTAAATACCAAAACAATCCTCTCTAAAATATCTTAGTTTCTCGATAATAATACATTCACTAGTTTGTCCAAATTCAAAGTGGATGACCCATCTGGTCCAGTGGTCTTTTCTGCTAAATTCTTCCACTCCATAGCCTTGTTCTTCATTTTTTTCCCCTTCTCTCCTTCCATGAACTCTCTAATCAGCTTCTTGACTTCATCTCTTTTTACATTATTATCAATCTCTATGCCAACCTCCCATTCGGTGCAAGTGTACCTACAGTTTGTCACCTGATCCACAAAAAATGGCCAACACATCATGGGCACCCCTGCTGTCAAGCTCTCGATAGTTGAGTTCCACCCGCAATGTGTTAAGAACACTCCAACTGATGGGTGGTTCAGGACTTCCTCTTGCGGGCACCACCCTGCTATCAATCCCCTTTCTTTAGTGTCTGCCTCGAATTCCGGTGGCAGAATAACCCAGTCTCCAATCACCAAATCAGGCCTGATTATCCACAGGAAGTAATGGTTGCTATTGGCTAGTCCCCAAGCAAACTCTATCAAGTGTTGCTGGGACATGACTGTTACACTCCCAAAATTGACATAAACTAGGTTCTTTGGAATCAAGCCATTGGAGACACTCTGGTTCTTCTTTCCACAAATTGTATCCAAGAGGCTCCAAGTCTGGTGATACTTGTTGGTTTAGAAGTAACTGTAAAGGACCAATGGTGTAAATATGGAGAAACATATATGAGAGAGCATCCAAAAGATCTTGTTCCAATGCATTGAAAGTATGAAGACCACGTTATCAAAAAAGAAAGTATGAAGACCAAATGCTGATGCTTGAGAAGCACTCTCTGCTGATTCCACGGCTAAATTAAACACTTCATCATTTGGATCAGTAGTTTGGAAACATGTAGGAAGGTCTTTTAGACGAATATCTTTCATTCCCGGAATCCAGTCTATTATGGTGTCTAAGTACCCGTTTGTTAGATAGCTTTCATCTGCATATCATAAACAGTAAAACAAAAAATATAAATAGGAGATTTTTTTGGTGGGTTATAAGGATTTAATTAATTTCGTAAACTGTATAAATTTTTGAAAATAAAAATAAATACCAAACAAGTTTGTAATTGTAAGAATATAGAATATATCATTGTGTGTTTTTGTACAAATTAGAGTCCTATTAGAGGCATGATTGTGTTAGAGTCCTGTTAGAGACATAATTATAATTGTATTTGTATTTTCTTTTTTGGTTTAGGATTTAGGGCTATATAATCTAAGGTCTGATTGTAATCTTTGATACAATTGAATATACAGAAAAGCTTTCAGGAATCTTACATGGTATCAAAGCCACCACCAGAACCCTAGAAATTGTCTTCCTCTTCAGTCTCTGTGTGAGTTGTGGGTCATCTTCTCCCTTGATCAAATTTGGTTCTCAAATCTTCTCCTTTGATCGATCGAAGTTCCCTTGACCTTGGCGAGAACCAGATTACCGAGACGCAACTCACTCTTCCCCTTCGCTCCTCTCGCTCCACGTTTACGTGTTGGAGCTATTGACGCTACAAAACCCTAGCGGGCACCACCAACCACGTCGTAATCGTCTTCTTCTTCGTCGTGAGGAGAGCGATCAGAGTCGTAGTCTCCCTCTTCCTTGACTTCGGCTTCAATGTCTCTCTCTCTCTCTCTCTTCTCTGATTTGGTTTTCTCGGCTTTAGACTGGTTCTTTCGACTTCAAAACTCTAGTTAACATTTGTGGGTCAGGGTTAAAAAAAAAAAGTTAGTTTTTATATTTTACATTCAGACCTAACACTCTTCTGATTATTACATTATGGTTTTGGATTTATTGGCCTTACCCCCATCAGATTTCTGTGTATTACCCTTCGACCCCTGTTTTGGCTATTTTGTTGAATATAGGGTTTATTACACTTTAACCCCTCAATTTTCTAGTTATTACGATGTCTCTGGCTTTTGATGAGTGTCCCTTCTGTCATCAAAAGGGCCATTGGAAGTACCACTGTCCCAAGAAGGGACGTCAGCCTGCCTCATTTTTTTTCAAAGAATCTCGTAACCACTTTCGGCTCCTCCCATCACAGTATGTTGCATCTGCTCCGATTACCGATCTTGACTTGGCTTCCTTGACTGCTCAGATTAGTCAATTTCAGCATATATTGTCTACCTCCCAGCCATTTCCATCTGCTTCCGTTGTTTTATCTCTTTATTCAGGTTTGCTTGGGTCTTCTTCAGGTATCTCTTCGTCTGTCTGGCTTTTTGACTCTGGTGCCTCTCATCATATGACTCACCATCTCTCATTACTTCACAATTGTACTCCTCCTCCATTTCCTATTACTATCAATGCTGCTAATGGATCTGGTATGTCTGTTGTATCTGTTGGGTCTGTCCTACTGTCTGCCATGTCTATTGTCTCTATTCCATCTATCCTTTATGTTCCTCAGTTATCTGTCAGTTTATTATCTATCAGTCAGCTTGATGTCGCTGGTTTTGATGTTATCTTTTCTTCTGCTATCTGTTCTGTACAGGATCGAATGTCTAAGCAGCAGATTGGGACTGGCCATAGAATTGGTGACCTCTATGTGGTGGAGAGCTTGCATCTGCTTATAGCAACCTTTTTGACTGCATTTTTCTTTTTCAGTTAGATTCTCTATTTAGTCCTTTCTACTTATGGCATTCTCGATTAGGGCATTTGTCTGCTGACCGCTTACGATCTTTAACTCAGTCAGGTATTTTGGGTAAAGTTTCTCCTAGTGAACTTACTGAATGTCGAGGGTGTAAACTTGCCAAAATGACAGCCTTACCTTTTCGTAAAAGTACTTCTATATCTGATACACCGTTTTATTTAGTTCATACTGATGCTTGGGGCCCTTTTCTTGTTCTCACCAAACGGGGTTCTGCATACTATGTGTCATTTATTAATGACTGCATCCGTTACACTTGGGTTTATCTTATGACTCATAAGTCTGATTTCTATCGGATATACCGTACCTCTCAGTCTATGATTACTGCTCAGTTTGGGTCTATAATTAAAGTGTTACGGTTTGACTTGGGTGGGGAATATTTTAAAAATGAGTTCTGTGAGTATTTGGCCAATTTGGGTACCATTCACCAAACTTCCTGTACAGATACACCTGTCCAAAATGGTCGAGCCGAGCGTAAACACCATCATCTTCTTGAGACCGCTTGGTCTCTTCTTCTCTCTACTTCAGTTCCGGCTCCATTCTGGGGGGAGGCAGTTCTTACTGCTACTTTTCTTCTCAACCGCATGCCTACTTCCATTCTTTCTGGTCAGTCTCCTTATGAGGCTTTGTTCTCCCAAATTCCTAACTACTTCCTCCTTCGTGTATTTGGGCCTGCCTGTTTTGTTCTTCTTCCCCGCAAAGATAGGACCAAACTTAGTGCCCGGTCTTTCCTCTATGTCTTTTTGGGTTATAGTCCTACTAAAAAAGGTTGTCGGTGTTACGACCCTGTTTCCTGTCGTCTTTATGTCTTCCGTCATGTTGCCTTTCTTGAACGTCTATCTGACTTCCAGGCTCCCCCTCTCACTGTTCCAGTTTCCAAAGAGTATTTGGTTCACATTGACTTATTTTCTTCTGAGGTCTCGTCTGATGAGTACATCTCCACTGTTCCCCCTGAGCTTGTTCCATCCTCTCCTCCTATACCTTTAGTTGTTTCTCCTCCTTCGGCTTCTTCTCCTCTTCCATTGTTAGTTTATTCTCGTCGCAAGGCTCTTCCTCCACCGGTTATCTCTACACCTGCTGCTGCTTCCTCTGCTTCTAATGACTCTGATCTTACTACACACTGATATCCTTCTCGAGCACGTCATCCTCCAAACAGGTTGGGTTGGTCTAATACTTGTTTTTCTGCTTCCTATCGTATCTTTTTGTCTGCTATTCACTCTTTTGTAGAACCTTAGTCTTACAAGGAGGCTTGTCAGGATCCTCATTGGGTTCAAGCTATGGATGATGAGTTGTCTGCTTTACAGAAAACTAGTACTTGGGAGTTGGTTCCTTTGCCTGTTGATAAGAATCTGGTTGGTTGCAAATGGGCCTACAAAGTCAAGACTCATTTTGATGGTTCTCCTGAGCGTTACAAAGCTCGTCTGGTTGCTAAAGGTTTCTCTCAAGAGTATGGTATTGATTATGAGGAGACATTTGCTCTTGTTGCCAAAATGACTACTGTCCGTACTTTGATCTCTGTTGCTGCTGTTCGTTCTTGGCCTCTTTATCAGATGGATGTTAAGAATGCTTTTCTTAATGGCCATCTCACTGAGGAGGTTTACATGCGTCCTCTCCCTGGTCTTCACCATCCCTCTGGTCAGGTTTGTCATCTTCGGCGTGCTCTGTATGGTCTAAAGCAGTCTCCTCGTGCTTGGTATGATCGATTTCTGATTGCTATTACCGAGCTCGGGTTTCATCATTCTGCTTCCGACTTTGCTTTATTTCTGCGACATACCTTAGCTGGTTTTGTTGCTCTCTTACTCTATGTGGATGATATGATCATCACTGGCTTGGACTCTTCTGCTATCTCTGAGGTCAAGCAGCATCTCTTCCACACCTTCGGAATGAAAGATCTGGGTCCATTACGGTATTTTCTTGGTATTGAGGTTGCTTCTTCTCCCAAAGGCTATTTTCTGTCTCAGGCCAAGTATGCTAATGAAGTCATTCATCATGCTAGTCTTACTGATACTAAGGTTTCTGATATGCCTATTGAGCTTAATGTGAAGCTTAATTCTATTGATGGTGTCCCTCTAGATGATCCCATTTTATATCGCGAGCTTGTGGGTTGTTTAGTTTATTTGACTGTTACTCGCCCTGATCTTGCTTATGCTATTCATGTGGTTAGTCAGTTCGTTTCTGCTCCTCGCTCTACCCATTAGGCTGCTTTGGTTCGTGTTCTTCGTTATCTCAGGGGTACCATCTTTCAGGGCTTATTGTTGTCCTCTACTTCCTCTTTGGACTTGGTGGCTTATGCTGACTTTGATTGGGCCGGTGATGTTACTGATCGTAAGTCTATGTCTGGTTTCTGTATGTTTCTTGGAGATTCCTTGATTTCTTGGAAAAGTAAGAAACAATCAGTCGTTGCTCGTTTTACTGCCGAAGCTGAGTATTGTGCTGTGGCTCATGCCACTGCTGAGATTGTTTGGTTTCGTTGTCTCTTGTTTGATTTGGGTGTCTTTCAGTCTTCTCCAACATCTCTCTATTGTGACAACCGTAGTGCTGTTCAAATTGCCTATAATACTGTCTTTCATGAACAGACGAAACATATTGAGATTGATTGTCATTTTGTTCGCCAGCATCTGCAGTCTGCCTCTATCTCGCTTCCTTTCATCCCTTCAGCTTTGCAACTTGCGGACTTCTTCACCAAGACTTACATTATCGCTCGGTTTCAGTTTCTTCTTAGCAAACTCTCAATGTTTTCTGCTAAAACACCTTGAGTTTGAGCGGGGGTGTGAGAATATAGAATATGTCATTGTGTGTTTTGTACAAATTAGAGTCCTATTAGAGGTATGATTGTGTTAGAGTCCTATTAGAGACATAATTATAATTGTATTTGTATTTTCTTTTTTGGTTTAGGATTTAGGGCTATATAATCTAAGGTCTGATTGTAATCTTTGATACAATTGAATATACAGAAAAGCTTTCAGGAATCTTACAGTAATGACAATATTAAAATTTTTGTAAACCAAAAAAAAAAAAAAAAATTGTACATGTAAACGTTGCCAAATAGGCATTTCATGTTTTTCTTTAAAAAAGATGAAGAAAAGAAAGGATGCTAAAAGCCAAACACGCCTGCTTTTCCTTTTTTTTGTTCTCTCTTTTTCTTTGCTATACACACACGAGTTCTGATTTGTTAAAGCTGAAGATCTCAACTTCACGAGTAAAGTTTGCGTATTATGGAACTAATCTGTACTCATGTCAATGATCTGACCGGTTCATCTCATATGATAAACAGATAAGAACATGCATGCAAAAAATTAGTTGATCAAGCATGAGTGAGAAGTGATCAAATCATAAATGTATATATATATATATATATATATGAGAGTTTGCCAAGTGATGGCCGAGCAAAACCAACATGTTAGTTGTGTTGGGCCGGACTGAACCAACACGGAGTATAGTGTTGGTCCGAGCTAAACCAAGCCAACAGGGAATGTGGTGTTGGGTTGAGTCTAACAAAACCATCATGAAGCGTAGTGTTTGACCGAGCTATTTGCGGTGACGCGGCTATATGCGTCATGGTAGGTTCCCAGATTGACTAAGCTAGCGGGGGTTAGGTCGGACGAGGAGAGCGAACAGACTGCGTTAAGGCCGCGGTATATGGCTGAGTTGATAATAGTCACACTTATTGTTGACCGGCATGAAGGCGTTAATTAAGCGCAGCACCTACCTGAGAGCCAGTATGCCTTAGCTTAACATTAGTATGTCCAAAGTCAATACCTTTGGTGCAACCCAAGTAATAGCACGGTTAGATATACCATGTGGACCAATCACAAAAGGTGAGGAATCTGCTCTTGGCATGCGTCAATACTGTTTAGAAGTCTGGCTAATATTGTTTGGCAGTATTGATATGTACACGTGTAAGGAATGGAGAGGGCAGTACAACCATACATCTAGCAAAGGACAACAGGGATATTGCGCGCTTAATCTGGAGCTACATGGCTAGCCTAGAAAAGGAGACGTGAGCAGACTCTAAGAGGTAAGCAAACTTTGGATATTCTCTCTTTACATTTCTTCTTCTTTCTCAAGTGAACTAACTTGACCGTCGGAGGGGTTTTTCAGCAAACCACCCGCCGAGTAGCTCACGGTTGTTCTGTTTGCAGTTGGAGAGACACAATCAGAGTGAGGCAAGCTTGGTAGTGAGGTGTACGGGCGATGACGAATATTTGCTCCTCGCACAATTGGCGCCGTCTGTGGGAATCTTAAACAAACAAAACCTTATTCTCCAAGCTTTTCTGATCACTTTTCATGGCGAACAACGATGACGTCCCGCTATCCACTGTCGATGGAATTACTCCAGAGTCTGTTTAGAGATGAGATGGCCCACCTGCCGTTTCGAGCATGACTGGCCTAGAGACTTCCACCAGAGGGTTACTCAGAGATGCGCTAGACAAACGCTCATGGAGCACTGAACATTTACAGAGTTTGGAAAGATATCGGCGATGAAGAAAATCGCACGCCCAACATCTGGAGCACAATCTGAGAGACCAGGACGCCATCATTCGGTAGATGACAGCTAAGATGAAGGTGCTGAAGCGACAGATTAAAGGGAAGGATGTAATTGGAGTGGGAAACCACAATGAGTGCATCCAACCCCGTCATTTAGGCATCCAACACAGACGAGCGATGCCTTTCCTTTCTATTACTAGGAGTTATGGGGTTGGCGATTCCGTCTTGCCGGTAGAGAGATCATGCACCAGAGATAACAACTATCGCCTTTCACGTCCCTCGACGATGTCAAGATACTTTTACTCTGCTCGATCGGAGGACTTGAGGGATGTCTTGGAGGAACGTGCATGCTGTAGGGAAAAACAGAGAGTGCCAGCATTACAGAGGCTGAACCCTATAGTCCATTCTAGTGAAGAAGTGGCCACGTTGCCACCCAAAATAGTGGTTCACGCGACAATGGACAAGGACTTGGCAAGGCTTAGCGCCACCCCACTTTCCCCTGAGATAAAAAGCACGCTGCTTCCCGCTGGCTTCCACCAACCTAAGTTTACACTTTACGATGGCAAGACGGACCCATATATGCACGTTAGTCATTACCGACAGCTAATGGCGGGGCATCGATGCAACGATGCCCTAATGTACTTCTTGTTCCTAACAATTTTGGGGGAGCTAGGCCTAAAATGGTTTGAAAGGCTCTCAGAAGGGAGTATTGAAGGCTGGTAGCAACTAGCAGAAGCATTCGTCACAAGATTTAGGACCAACACTAGAACACCGAAGGAAGTCGACCACCTCCTGGGTGTAAAGATGGAATTGAGTAGTTAGTTGAAGGCATACAATGCCAAATATTGGGAGACCTACAATGAGATCCTCGATTGCCCTACTAACTTGGTAATCACCTAATACAAGTGAGGCCTACCAGTCGGACATAGATTGTGGGACTCACTTACAATGCACCAGCTCACAACTATGGAATCATTGATGCAGTGGATTAACGAGCACATTTAAGTTGAGGAGGTAGGAGGATAACCGTCCTAATAACCAAGCAAAAGAATAATACTGCGGTGCTGGCCGCAATGACCGAAACAAGGGCCGTGTGCAATGACTAAGCTAATACTCCTCGTAATGAGAAAGATGACGCTAAGAGAAAGTTGAAGGCACGGACCAGAATTACCATTGTCTTTAAAATTCCAATTTATCGCATCCTCAGTGAAATTTGAGGCGAGACATATGTCCGGTGGCTAGCAAAATTGGGGGATGCTCAGAGGGATTTTAACTCAAGATACCGCTGCACTTATCATGATAAAATGGGGCATCGCATGGAGGACTGCATGCCATCGAAGCAGAATTTAGAAAAACTGGTCGCAGCAGGACACTTAGAGCAATACATTAACGGCGACATGAGGGCAACTCCACAAGGGCAAGCCGAGCCAAATGGGCTAGCTGTCCTGGATGCCGTACCCTAGGGAGTTATTAACGTTATCCACGGAATCATTGAGCCATCACGAGTATGCGAGCTCAGAGGAATGATTAAGAAGGCTGAACATGTGAGGGAAGTGCTATCAGTTTAGCTCGTCGTAAAGAAAGAAAAGACCGATGTACAAGACATCATGATATTTTCAAGCAAAGACTTGGAGAAAATTCAAACACCTCACAACGAAGCCTTAGTTGTAACTCTTCGTGTCAAGGATTTTGATATCAAAAGGATTCTGATTGACCAGGGGAGTTCAGTCGAGATCTTGTATTATGATGCATTCAAACAAATAAAGCTGGAAGACAAAGACTTAGCTCCAACAACTTCTTCTTTAGTTGGCGTCAACTCACAACTAGAATGGCTAATAAGCAAGATCATATTACCAGTCAAAGCGGGGTCAATCACGAAACAAGTGGAGTACTGGGTACTGAAGGTTCCATCAACTTATAACTTGATCTTGGGCAGGGGCTGGCTACATGCCATACAAGCGGTGGTTTCAACCTTCTACCAAGTCATGCACTTCCTTGCCCCAATTGGGTAGATTAAAGAGGTTGGGAGGACCAAGTGATGTCGAAGCAATGCTTCATCGTGATAAATGGCAATCAAGCTGCTAAAGGCTTTGTCCAAATGATTGAGGGACTGGAAGGAAAAGAGGTCCTGGACGACGTAGGTAGAAAGGCCGAGGAGAAATTTGTAGAAGACTTGGTGGAGGTCTGGATTGACGAGCATGATCCAAGCAAGTTCTTTTTATTGGGCTCTTCTTTATCCGATGCCGAGCATTTGGAATATGCCAGCTTTTTGGTTTCCAATTTTGAAGTGTTTGCTTGGACACATTACAAAATGCCTAGCATTTATCCAAACTTCATCTGCCAACAACTAAATGTTTTTCTAACCGCCCGACCGGTCATTCAGCGAACTCGACGCTCAGCCTTGCACTATGCTGAGGTAGTGGCAGAGGAGATGAAAAACTTATTATAGGCTGAGGCAATTGAAGAGGTGCAATACCCTAAATGGATCTTTAATACGGTGGTAGTATAAAAAAATAATGGGAAATGACGAGTACGCGTCGACTACAAAACGGTCAACTGAGCTTGCCCCAAGGACAACTTTCCACTCCTAAGAATTAACCAGTTTATGGATCTTACCGCTGGTCACCAAAAGTTTAGTTTCCTTGATGCATACTGCATCTACCACCAAATAGCCATGTATAAAGCAGATCGAGAGATCACATCCTTTACCACACCAAGAGGCTTGTATTGCTATAAGGTCATGCCCTTTGGCCTGAAGAACGCTGGAGTGACCTTCCGAAGAATGGTGACCAAAATGTTTGCCCCTTTATTTGGCTGTACTATGGAAGCCTATATCGATGATATGGTCGTGAAGAGCAAGAATGAATCTCAGCACCTCGCCGACCTAGTTGAAATGTTTGCCATACTTAAGCACCACAAATTGCGTTTGAATGCTTCCAAGTGTGCTTTTGGCGTAGGGACCGGGAAATTTTTGGGCTTCTTCGTTACAAACCGGGGAATATAAGTTGACTCCTGGCAAATAAAGGCAATATAAGAGCTGGAATGGCCGAATTCAATGAAGGACTTACAACATCTTGCCGGAATGGCAGCCGCGCTGAATAGGTTCATCAGCCGGTCATCAGATCACTACCAGCCCTTCTTCTAAACTTTAAAATCTAAATTCTTTTGGGATGAAGAATGTGACAGAGCTTTGGCCGACTTGAAGACATATCTATCTTCTGCCCCAATCTTGGTCACTCCGAAGCCTAGCGAAGAGCTTTATCTCTATTTGGTAGTTTCTCAACACGCGATCAGCGCGGTGCTCATTAGAGTAGAGAGAATACAACATCTCCCCGTTTTCTATGTCAGCAAGACATTGCTCCTTGTTGAGTTAAGGTATTTACCATTGGAGAAGCTGGCTCTAGCATCGATGATGACCTCTAGAAAGTTAGCCCACTATTTTCATGCTCATACAATTGTGGTGCTGACTGAATTCTCACTAAAAGTGCTATTTGAGTAGACAGACTTTTCTGGCAGAATATTGAAGTGGGTTGTAGAGTTGGGACAATATGACATCAAGTTCCAGCTGCGAACGGCCATCAAGGCACAGGCCCTAGCTGACTTTGTAGCGGAATTTGCACGAGGTACTCACCCAGTCTGCCCGATGGATCTAACGCATAACACCGAGCAAGCTAGGATGGCTAGTGCGGACTTAACACAGCCAACGATGTCGATTCAATTAGAAGGGAGTGGAGTACAAATGATAGAAATGCAAGACAATAGTGAGCAAACCATCGAAGAAGTGGTCGACCTACCGAGCATCAAGGTGAAAGTATAAGCAGGAAAGCTACACTTGAAAGAGGCCCTAACCTCAGATTTGCGAAACTCTCAAAATCCATCAGACTATTAGAAGTTGTTCATTTGTGAAATATGGAAACTCTTTGTTGATGGGGCCTCGAATAGACACGGCATCGGGCTAGAGGTTCTGTTAACTTCTCGTATGGACTAACCATTGAGCATGCTATCACACTGGGATTCCCAACATCCAATAATGAAGGGGAATATGAAGCCCTCATAGCTAGCCTGAAAAGTTCTTTGCGGATGAAGGCAATCGAGCTTATGGCATTCAATGACTCCAAACTTGTTATCAACCAAGTATTTGGAGAATACGAAGCCAAAGATGTAAGGATGGTGAAGCATCAGGCATTGGTGTGGGTAGAGATCAAAAAGTTCACTGCAATTAGAATGGAGCAAATTGGCTGGGAAGAGAATAGCCAAGCAGATGAGTTAGCCAGCTTGGCGTCCATGCAAAACACTTTTCCCAACCCCTTGATGATTGAATTCTTGCTGCGATCTAGCATCGAAGAACTTGAGGAGACCGAAGTACTCTACATCGAATTAGGGCCATCTTGGATGGACTCCATCATAGTTTTCCTCAAAGATCGAGTCCTACCTACCAAGAAGAAAGAGACCAACAAGATAAGGGCCAAGTCAGAGCGGTTTTGGCTCTCTCCATTTAGCGCATTATACAAAAAATCCTTCGCTGGGCCATATCTAAAATGCATCCATCCCAGCAAGGTCGAACCTTTCCTATTCGAAATTCTCGAAGGCATATGTAGAAGCCACATTACGGGAAGATCGCTCACATACCGAGCAATTTCTCAAGGATATTGGTGGCTATGTATGTAGGCCGACGCACAAAAATATGTGAGAAAATACAAGAAATGCCAGAAATTTGCATGCCAGATTCACCAACTGGCCAGAGAGTTACTTCCCTTGACAAGTCCTTGGCTTTTTGCCCTTTGAGGGCTGGATATTTTGGGACCTCTTCTGATTGCACTGGGTAATCACAAATTCTTCATCGCAGCCACAGATTACTTCACCAAGTGGGTGGAAGCTGAGCCGTTGGCAACCATCAAAGAAAAGGATATGAAGAAGTTTGTCTGGAAAAATGGGATAACTCGGTTTAGGGTTCCAAAGGTTCTTATCTCAGATAATGGCACACAATTTGATGGAAAACTCTTTAGAGGATTTTTTGAGGAACTAAAAATAAAATTTTACAATTCCATATAGGCCTACCCCTAGTCAAATGGGCAAGCTGAAGCTTCAAACAAGACTATTTTGAATGGACTGAAGAAGCGGCTTGAGAAAACTAAAGGGTGGTGGACTGAGGAACTCCCCAATGTGCTATGGGTATATCGAACTACCCTGAGGTGCTCTATCAGGGAAACTCCATTCACCCTGGCTTATGGCATGGAGGCATTCATACCACTGGAGATCGGCATGCCAACAATCCGGTCTGAAAACTTTGAGCCGGACTTGAACGGTGAAGCTATTGCCTTGGAATTGGACTTTACTAAAGAAAGAAGAGAAAATGCACTAATTCACATTGCGACCTACCAACAAGAGCTCTCCAAGAAATACAATAAAATCAAGTATCCATGCTTGTTCAGAGTTGGGACTGAGTCTTGAGAAAGGTAATGGGCAACACCTTAGTCCCAGGAGAAGGAAAATTGAGTGTAAATTGAGAAGGGCCTTACAAGATAACTGGCTTGGCTGGAAAAGGGGCATTTTACCTTGAAGACTTGGACGGTAAAGTTATTTTAAGGCCATGGAACACGGCCAACCTCAAGCT
The DNA here is from genome assembly GCA_025200525.1 of Camellia lanceoleosa. Lineage (NCBI taxonomy): Eukaryota > Viridiplantae > Streptophyta > Magnoliopsida > Ericales > Theaceae > Camellia > Camellia lanceoleosa. Next base: position 156,891,001 of record CM045761.1, read on the forward strand.
ATTTTAATTCTGAGATGTGTTTCTCTTCCCCTTACTTAGCATCTCCTTTTGTTTAATATATCCTTTTGGCTTTTTTCTCGATACTTTATGTAATGCTTTGTGAGCAATGAAAATAATCCTTCTATTTTGTTTTGTATTGTTGCATTTTGTGTAAAATCTTTGAATTAATGTATTACGTTGTAAAACCTGCTTAGATGGCTCAACAGGGTATCAGGGGCAATTCTTCCTAAGCTGATTTTGCTCACTGGGAAGAAAGTTAGTGTTTTTCCCAATTTTAGTAATTTAATCCAAACTGATTTTGCTCATCTCTCCCCGAGCTGATTTTGCTTGCTGGGAAGAAAGTTGGTGTTTTTCCCAATTTTAGTAATTTAATCCAAGTTGATTTTGCTCATCTCTTCCTATGCTGATTTTGCTCATCGGGAAGAAAGTTGGTGTTTTTCCCAATTTTAGTAATTTAATTCGAGCTGATTTTGCTCATCTCACCCTGAGTTGATTTTGCTCACCGGGAAGAGAGTTGGTGTTCCCCAACCTTAGTCATCTAAACCGAGCTGATTTTGCTCGTATCTCCCTGAGCTGAATTCGCTCGCCGAGGAGAGAGTTGGTGTTTTCCCCAATTTCAAGGATTTGGACTGAGTTGATTTAGTTCACCAAAAAGAAAATAGCTTTCTAAACTACCCCACCAAGTGGAAGATAGCTCAGCAAAGAAAGAGTTCAATATTTTCACCAACTTGGATCCAAATTTGGGTAGGAATTAGCCCAATGATGGGTAAGTTGGAGTCTTTGCCACGATTAAGATTTTTGAAACTGCCGAGCAAAAGTTAGCTCGACAATGGAGAAGCTGGGATTTAGTATTTTATTCAATCGGATAATCCACTCCATAACACGAAGAGAAAATGTGTGAAAAGAGCAAAAAGTCAAAAAATTTTCATTCATACTTCAGAGCAGCTACATAAAGAAGGGCTTGTAGCCCGATTACATCAAAAGAAGAAAAGGAAAATACAAAAGAAAGAGAAGATTCTAGCTAAGTCCCTAATCCAGGTTTACAGCGTCAGCTAGGTTGGCTATATCCTCCTCGGTCACATCTACCACATCCTCTGCACCAGAATTAAGGTCCAAATCGGCACCTAGCTCGGCTTGGCCATTGCTTGGAGATGCTTCTTCAGAAATGATTGGCAGTAGAGTGTTGTTCGTTGACTGGGGAGCTAACGCCTCTGCCGCACTAGCCGCTTTCACCGCCTCAATTAGTTTTTGCTGCACGATAGCATCATAAGTTTGCATGTATGGAGGGATGAAGGTGAGCGGGGAGTTCTTAAAGAAGTCAGACTCTGGCGTATGGCCAAGCTTCTTTGCGGCAACTTTCCAGTTGCACTGGAAGAATATGTCCTTCGTGCCCTCTATGTGCCGTTCATAAACTTTTTCCCCTTTCGCATAGCTGTGGTCCTCTACATCTTCAACTTGTTTATTCAGTTCAGCCTTGTGGGTAGCACGATGTTTTTTCAATTCGACAATGTAACGCACTTTTTTTGCCTGAACATCTTTTTCTTTTTCTTCCTTTGCCTTCGCTAGTTGCTCGGTCAGACAGTCTCGCTTGGCAGAGATCGCCGCGAGAGTACTTTTATTAGCTCAGTTGTTTTTGCTTGGTTATTAGCTATGGCCTCACGAAGACTTTGCCTCGGCAACCATTTCTTCGTGGGCAACATAGTTCTTTTGTACGGCCTGCAAAATATCAAGAAGTCAGTAAACTCAAAATTAAGCAATAACTTGCACAAGTTAATGGCAAGTGCTTTTACCAGCACAAGAGATTTGGCAGCTGACCTGATTGCCTTCAAGTCGGATAGTTGCTCATACCTCTTCATATCTTCGGAAAGGAGCAGCCCATTTGTCAGATTGAAGCCCAATGATAGATTCTTGTCAGCGTAAACTGAGTCAGTGTTGGCCACAACTTAGCCTTTGTATTTAAGCTTTGGTGACCAAACTAAGGGGGTAGTAGGGTGAGTGGACTGCTCGGCTATGATCTGTTCGGTCTGCTCTCCCTAATCGGTAACGGGAAGCTCAGTAGAATCTTTGTCAATAAGACACGGCTCGGCTGAGGGTTGCCTTGCCCTCTTCTTTGAGCGAGAAGAACCATGCTCGCTTGCCAAAGCTAGCACCGGTCTAGCTTCTCGAACAACTGTGAGGATTGACCTTCTGCCATTTCGGTTGACTGAGATTTGCTCGGCCCATTAGTGGTCATCGATTTTATAGCACAGATTTTAGCCATTTCCTACTCGGTTGTCAACGACACTTAGTTAATCTATGGAAGGTTGGGGTTAGGCTCTAGAGAGGGGGCATGCAGAAAATCAGTGACCTTACTTTTGCGTGGCACGCTGTACCGATGGCTCAGTTTGTAGTCAAGCAATTTATAGCAATCGCAGTCTGGATGCTGTAGTGTGATCTTGATTGCGTTTTGATCGGCGTGGGAGTAGTTTGCAGCCAAGTGGGTGTAATCTGCCCAAAAAAATGAAAAGTGGTAGATCAACAAGGATAATTTAGTCACGAAAAAGCAAGACAGTGCTATTTTGCTCACCAGCACTCTTGAATCCTTGCGTATGTACCAGCCCAGTATGGGCACCTCGGTATCTTCATAATTACTAGATACCCATAGAAAGTCGTCATCGTTTAATTCCTTGTCCGGCGTGCTTTCTATTAGTTTTGTTTGCCCTTCCTGATCTTGAGGTACCAGCAAAAGCCACCATTATTTTTACTATGTATTGATGGAATATCTTGGCTAGGCCCAGATTTAAACCGAGGATATGGTTTAGTGCGGCCACGCCATTAATTATTCTGTATGTATTATTTGATATTTGTGTGGAACATAGCCTGGTTTGCCTTAAAAATTCACAAACTAGGGGTTGCACAAGAAAACGGAGCCCTCCTTCCACTATCGACACTATGGTGAAGGGGCAAAAATCCAATTTGCCCCAAGGTGTCTCTCCTTTCTTGGCTAGCTCAAAATGGATGTCGTTAAGAATGTGGATCTCCCTACGAAACTTGGCTATAGCTCGGGCGAACTAACTATAAATCGGTACTTTCCCATCTAGCCTGGTTTTATTTTGTCTTCTAAATTTGATTTATTGCTCCGCTGGGGCGAACGGCTCGAGGGATGGTTGCTCGGTTTGTGAGCATCACCAACTTGCAATTTTGAGGTGTGCCTGGTCGGTCCTACTTCAGTTTGCATTATTACAAAGGAAGTGTAGTATTAGCATGGCAACGAGTGCACGACTATCAAAATTTGTTTTAGCTCGACTATCAAAAGTAAAGCCAATTATTTCTCGGTTATAGAGCTTGGGGGGTTAGGCTGGTTTTTGGCCTTAGTGCTAGACATTTGGCATCTCTCAGCTCGGTGCTCCTACGACAATGTTAGCGCGATCCAATCGCTTGGAGGGACCGCAAACACAATGTTAGCTCGATTTTACCCGAAACATGGATAAAAAATTAGAGTTTTGCTCGGTTTTGCCCAGAACTCATTCTGTTCATTCTAAAAGACCAGAATACACACTGAAGTGAAGAAAGTGATGGGTACGGAAGCCCCTTATCTATGATTGGGTTCGATTTTCCTAGTTTCAACAAAGTGCCTACCGTTTTCGTCTCTAAAGGGGCATATTTACAGGGATTAAACAGTCCAAAAGTAAAAACAAATGAAGAACATGAAGAACGTAGAAAAAGTAGAACGAAAATATTCAAAAAAAATACTAGGAATGGCTTAGAGCTTCGACCCAATCGGGAAAAGGGCTTTGGCAGAGGTTGACGAATTGATTGGTATAAGAAAAATGGCCTAGAACACATAGAACGACAACGGCGACGGTGACGGTGATGGCGGTATGAGCTTTGGGAAAATTAGGGTTTTGCTTGGAGAGAAGATGAACAATGAATTGATAGGGGCATGTATATTGCCTATATATAGGCTAAGACGAAAATGCGCCAACTTTTCAAATTTCAGAGATAATAGGGATAGTTGTGGGGCTGCACAGAACCACTTGATGGAAGCCACGTGTTATAGAAATGATGTGGTGTTAGTACAGTTGACTGATGCATGACAGGACAACGAACACAAGTCTCCAGGACCGGCCAAAATCAACAGCTCGGCCGGAAAGGGTAATCCTAATCACGCTCAACTCGGATGGGATTAAGGGGCAATTGAGAAGGAGATTTGTGCCAAACGATGGCTAAGGAAAACCAACATGGCAGTTGTGTTAGGTCGGACTGAACGAACATCGAGTACAATGTTGGGCCAAGCTAAACCAAGCCAGCACGGAACGTGGTGTTGGGCTGAGTCGAACTGAATCATCATGAAGTGTAGTGTTTGATCGAGCTATCTGTGGTGGCGCGACTATATGCTCCATGGCAGGTTCCCAGATCGACCGAGCTAGCGGTGGTTTGGTCGAACGAGGAAAGCGAACAGACCACATTAAGGCCACGGTATACGGCCGAGTTGATAATAGTCACACTCATTGTCGAGCGGCTTGAAGGCATTGACTAAGTGCAGTGCTAACTTGAGAGCCGGTATGCCTTAGTTCGACATTAGTATCTCCAAAGTCAATACCTTTGGTGCAACCCAAGTAATAGCACGGTTAAATATACCACGTGGACCAATGACAAAAGGTGAGGAATTTGCTCTTGGCATGCGTCAATACCATTTGGCGGTCTGGCCAACACTATTTGGTAGTATTGACATGTACACGTGTGAGGAATGGAGAGGGCAGTACAACCACGAGCCAATCAAAGGACAACAGGGGTAGTGCGTGCTCAATTTGGGGTTGCATGGCCAGCCTAGAAAAAGGAGGCGCGAGCAAACTCTGAGGGGTAAGAAAACTTTGGCTATTCTTTCTCTACATTCCTTCTTCTTCCTCAAGTGAACTAACTTAACCGTCAGAGGGGTTTTCCGGCAAACCACCCGCTGGGTAGCTCACCGTTGTTTTGTTTGCAGTCGGAGAGACACAATTGAAGCGAGGCAAGCTTGGTAGTAAGGTGTACGGGTGATGACGAATATTTGCTCCCCCGCACAATATATATATTATATAATAGATAGATGGTTTATTCTTAAAAACATGTTGTCCGTATAGGTAAAAATGATCTAATAGCATGACAATCATTATTGGATCATTTTACTTTTTTGCATGGATAATTTTCTCAATTAGTTGTACAAGATAACTAATTGAGATCCAAATTAGTCCGATAATGAGTCAACTTCACCGTAAAGTTGAGATCTTCAACTTTAGCCCTTTTAATCAGTTATTTGTTAATCATGTGAATGGAAAAAATGATATTTTCATATATTTTATACTAAAATGTATATTTTATCTTATTTATTTTTGCATCTTCACACTAGTTGAATTAGTTGCCGTTCCTTTAGCTTTATTATAAAGGAAGTTGGTGTAATTAGCCAAAACTATGGAGCTTATTATATTTTCTCTAAAATTCAAGAAGTCGTTGCATCCACATCATGTGAGAAATTTACGTTTGATTTTGTAATCGATTTCTGTATTACTAATCTTTTTCATATAATTAAATTATATACATATATGAAGGGTCTGAATGTAAAATGGGTCAGGTCCAAGCCTTGGGACGGCCCAATCCGATAAAGCCCAAATCCACGTGGGTCAGATGAGTATATGGACTGATCAATCGAGCCCAGCTTCGTGATCAATAGTACGCCCAAATCCTCAAGCATTTGGGCCCAACTAGCAAGGGTGTCACCACCAGAAGGCCGATTCGGGGCCGAAGCCAGACGGGAGAGGGCGAACGGATTAATACCAGCCCATCTCTGTAAACAAGCTCGAAAAGACCGAGAATATATACCAAGATCGAATCAAGAACTTAAGTACCGAATCGGAGAAGCCTCATAAAGGAACGCGATCCGTGAGTGCAAGCATGTGAAGGATGCCACCTCAAAGAGTCCCCACACCAAATCACGGAAGTTGTTAAGCCAATGGAATGTGGTTTGTTATGAGCATGCTTACAATGAGAAGATACAAGGGATGGCGGCTATCAAGTGGTTCGCCACGTGGAGCGATGCTAGAAGGACACTGGCAAAGATCTATACTCCATGAACTCACCTTGAGAAGCAAGTAAGGAACTCTATATATACAACAGAGCTTCACATTGAAGGTAATGAACAACCCCAATCTACACCATACATACATATCCATTCGCTCTATAGATCGATCACCGATCACCACGCCGAGAGGGTTATCCGGCCAACCCCGGCCGGGCAGCTCTAACGGTGGTTCTTGTTGCAGGAGCCACAGTCCCTGGATGGTCCAACTGTGAGCAGAGCCCCGATCCACTTTCATCTAGTGCGGAACCCGGTACGCACAATATACATACCTTTGAGTGGTGCAAGGCCTTTGTCCAACAGAGCACGAAACTGATAAAAGCCCATGAAGGCACAAGCAGAAAATGTCCAAAACACAGCAGCGGGGATTCGGAGCTCATCAGCTGCTGTAATGGTGAATGGCATTACACCATCAGATACAATGCAAGTGACAGTTGGTGTGGTTGCATTGTTGTTGTCCTCGTTGAGTTGGGCGAGGAGGTTGCGAAAAGGTGTCAAGAAGTTCCTTCTGACTGATCCACATAGGGCAATTGCGTCTTGGGTGGTGTTGGGATCGGATGGTGGGAGGCTATCTGGTATTGTTTTGAATTGGAAATTTGGGGAAACCATTAAGAGAGTCAGGTCCTCTTTCATGAAATTAATACGAAAAGGCCAAGCTACCTACAATGCTAGGTGGAATTGAAAATCCTGAAAAAGATCGCAACTTTCAATTTAAAAATATTGACAATTAGACACTTTTTAAATTTAGTGATGTGTTAAGAGGATGATTTGTTGATAATTAAATATTATCTAATTATTAATAAATCATCTTTTTGACACATCACCGAATTTATAAAGTAAGTTTAAAAAGTGAACTTACATATCATTTCTCTTAAAAATTTAAACTTTTTGACGGGATAGATAAATTCATAATCATTACATTTAAATTTAAATTTTAAAAGATTAATTTTAAAAATATACTTTATTCTCATCTAAAAAATTTTAAATTTAAAGTTTTGACTTTTTAAAATAGATATATATTTTGAGACAACAAAAAAATAAAATAATAGACAAAGAAAATGAAACGGAGGCAGTATGAAAGTTGCTCAGCAAATGTATGAATAGGGGAACAAACCCTTATATTGTGTTTGGTTGATAAATTTAAGAAGTGATTTTGAAAAAGAAAGGAAAAAAATGTGTACAATTATGTAAAATATAGGTATTTCATTCATATTTCACTTATATTTTCCTTTTCTCTTTCTAAATCTTCCAATCAAACACAATATTAATGTATTTCCTTAAAACAAAACCAAAAATAAAAAAAAAAGCCTTATGTGGTGTTTGGTTAGAGGATTTAGGAAGGAATTTGGAAAAGGAAAGAAAAAAAAATGTGTGAAATTAGATAAAATTTAGAAATATTTTATTTACATTTCACGTACATTTTCCATTACTTTTTTTAAATCCCTCCTACCAAACAGAATATTAATGTATTGTGGGTCGCACCGCTAATATCTCTAATTAACACCTGGTATACTCTAGATATTTTATGCGAAATTTTTCAGTGTGTAATCTTATTGTTAAAATTTGTCTACCAAATTGTAGAGTGAGGCTAGAGGCGGTGTATGTTAAATAATAATAATAAAAAAAAAAGAAAAGAAAAAAGAAGAAGTTAAATTCTTTGAAGTTGATCTTATTAATTAGAGAGTGTTTGAGTTTAATGGACTTATTTTAGAATAGATTTTGATGATTCAAACTATTTATTTTTTGAATTTATTAAGTAAAAAAATTATACAAAAAATCAAAATGATTAGATATTAATATTTATATGTTTGAAATATATTTGTATTATTAAAAATAAATTATTATTTTTAAAATTGTATTGTCATTCATTTTTTAAAAATAAATATGATGCATATAATTATATCTAATTATTTAAATTTTTTAGATGAATATTTTACTCCATAAATCTTAAAAAATTAATGATTTAAATCCTCAAAATTCATCTCAGGCTTCGTTTGAGAAGATAGGTTGTGGACTTTTTTGGCTATTTTAGCCATAAAAGACAAAATAGGTTATTTTAACCACAACGAATAAAACATCATATCCAACACATAATCATTACACTCTTCTCTCACAAAAAAAGTAAAAAAAACAAAAAAAATCAAAAAATCCTTCTCAAATCAAACTTTTTAACTCAGACTAAAATAACTAACACAGCCAAAAAAATTAAAAAACTAACTCCCTTCCCAAACCAACCCTCAAAATGACCCGCTAAACCTAAATGCTATCCAAACCCTAAATTTGACCAGTGATGATGTCTTGTTCGGTCGATGTTCTACTTTATTCATTCTATTAATAAATTAAATTATTATTATTTTTTTGAGGGGCCTTGGATATTGACCATTCAAAAGATGTCGAACATTCTTTTGGGTATGGCTTATAGGACTGTTTTGGATATAATTTTTGCTTATTATGAAAAAATATATGAAAAAATATATAGAAAAATAGAGAGTTTATATGATTCAAATAAGTCAATAAATTGATTTTTTTAAATATTGTCAAAAGAGACCAAAATCTTTTTTTTTATCTTTTACGAAAATACGTGAAGAAAAGTAGAGAAATGGTGTGACAACTTATAATAAATAAGTCAACAAACAACTTACTTAGGTGCCATTTGTTTGGCTTTATATTATGGAAGTGATTAAAATTACGGTGAAATTGAACGAGAAGATTATTAATGTGGTAATATTATGTTAGAGATATAGAATAAATAGTGTTTGTTTGTAAACTACCGGATTATAGATAGCATTAAATAGTATTAATATATAAAATTAATATATATTTTTAATTTTTAGTATTTTTTAGTATTATAATAATTATTATTTTTGTACTTTTTAAGCTCACATCTAGGGATACTTAAAAAAATATATGTTTTGCTTAAAAATCATTTAAAAATTCACTAAATATAAAAAAAAATCATATTTTTTAAGTAGTTATTAAAAAATTAAAATATTTCTTTCACAAATAAATTATTTGAAAAAAAAATAATATTAAAAATATTTTAATCAATTTTATTTAATATTTTAATACATTAATCCCATCACTCCAACCAAGGAGGGGTATTGCTAGTTTCAAGAGCATGTTTGATTGACAAGATTAGAGCATGAGATTGAGATTATTAATCTGTGAGTTCAATAATTCTATGTTTATTTTAAAATTTTATTTCAAGATTATTAATCCAATGGATAATTAATCCAACAAATTTGTAGGATTATTAGTAATGGGGTACATGTGAGATTATATATCCTAAAATGTGAAATAAAATAAAAAGACTCTTTTACCCTTAACTAAAAATTAAAACACTTATTATTTTTATATAATTTTATATTGTATAAGGCTAAAAATAATTTTTTAAAATTTAAAAATATTTTTGATATTTATTTTATTAAATTAGTTTATATTTAAAAAAAATTTAAAAACAAACAAAACATGGCCTTTGTAT